>JAKSZT010054576.1:4923468-4945311 GCA_026826555.1 Tolypeutes matacus | reverse complement strand
TTTTATTTTTTTTTTTTTTTTTTTTTTTTTTTTTAGCCCCCCCCCCCCCCCCCCCGATTTCTGCTGCTTTTGTGTCCATTCACTGGGCAACTCTCTGTGTCCGTTTCCTGCCCTCTCTTCTCATCCTTCTCCTCCTGTCTTCACCAGGATTTGATCCTGAGAACTTCCGATGCGGGAGAGAGGCATTGTGCCACCTGTGCCACCTCAGTTCCTGTTTTTTTTTGGCACGTCTCGTCTCGGCTCTCCCCATGTCACTCTCCTGCTACATCATCATCTTGCTGCATGTGGCGAACCTACACGCAGGGCCTGAGGGCGTGCCCACGTGTGGGGCCTGGGGGCCCATGCACCTTCTATATTTTTCTCTATTTTAACGGGAGGTCCCGGGGATCAAGCCCAGGTCTCTCCATATGGGAGACGGACGCCCAACCATTTGAGCCACATCTGCGCCCCTGAACTTAGTCTTGATTGTTTTCATCTTTGTTTTTTTTTAATCTTAAATATCATTGTAAGGATAGCAGTGTGGAGAATTTTGTCAGAATTCCAGGAACTCCCCCTCCCCTTTGAGAGAAAGATCCTCCAGTGCTGGAGAGCCGAGCACACTTCCCAGGAGGCCCAGAGTCGGGGCTCAGTAGAGTGAGAGAAGAGTGAGGAGCCCAGGGGAGGGAGATGGCCACCTTTGCTAGACTTTGAGCTCCTGGAGTGCTGGAACCACCTCATCCTGCTCATCTTTGTACCTCCAATTGCCAAGTGCAAGGCGAGGTGTAGAATAGATGCCCAATAACGTTCTGCTCAGGCTTCTCTTACTGCAGTTGCCCCTTGAGGAGAGCTGTGGACATTTCTACTAGTGGACCCGGCTAGGAATGCGAGGCAAGGGCCAGCCCTGAGCAGGTGTGAGTGTGAGGGGGAGGGAGGTGAAGCTGTCACTTCTGGAGGCCTGGAGTATTCAGAGGGCCAGTATTTCAGATTTCACAGAGGTACTGGGTTACATAATGTGCCCCCCGCTCCAAATTCATGTGCACCTAGAACCTTGGAATGTGACCTCATTTGTAAATGCAGACACAAATGCCCATCACATTTGCAGATGTAATTAGTTAGGTTAAATGAGGTCATACTGGATGAGGTGGGCCCAGATCCAGTACAACTGATGCCCTTAGAAGGAGAGGCGAGGACACAGAGACAGACAGATGCAGGGGCAAAGGCAGTGGCTGGAGTGCTGCGTCCACAAGCCAAGGATTGCCAAGGATTGTCGGCAGCCACCAGGAGCTCGGAGAGAGACTGGGAAAGATTCCTCCTCAGAGCTTCCAGAAAGAACCAACCTGCCGGCACCTGGAGTGCAGACGTCTGGCCTCCTGAACCACGACAGAATAAATTTCTCTTGCTTCGGGCCATCCAGTTTGTGGTTCTTTGTTATGACATGCTTAGGACGCTAATGCAACAGAATAGAAAAAAAAATTTCTGGGCACCAATATCCGTTACCCACTTTTTATTTTGCTAAGTGAGTTGATCAGTTAATCAATCACCGAAACACACACACACACACACACACACATGCACCACTGTACCCTGGAAGGGAGATATCTTGGAATAAAAGGTTGAACTTTAGATTGTGCACATTTAGACTTGTGAAAATCCGGAATATTTTTTTCTTAGTTTTTAATTCACCATAGACTGGATCTCATTGAGGGCAATGGTTGGTTCTTGAGGGGTGGAAAAGATCTTAGATATTCCCTGGGCTGGTGGCCCTCCAAAGGGCCACAGGACAGTGTACCTGTGCTATTGAAATTTCACGGGAGAGGAGGTTAGGAAAGAGCAGCCTGAGAGGACTCCTTAGGGAGGTGATCATGAAAGAAGGGTTGTGTGCATCGGCAGGTACCTTTCAAATGGTTGGCATTTGAAAACCACCGACCTAGCCTGTGGGAAACAATATAAAAACCAGCCAAGCCCTTCCAACCACAAGAGGGGCGATCGGCGAGGCAGGCACGCTTACTGTACCCCTTTTACAAGGCAGGAAATCGAGGTGCATGGAGGCCCAGGCACTTGCCCCATCGGAGTCACACGATTAGCAAGTGCTGGGGCTGGGAATCAAACTCAGGCAACTGACCAGGCTTTTTGGGGTGGGGTGGGGTCTTGCTGCAGCTCTGAGAGCATAGGGCTTGCCTTTTCCTTTCCTCGTGAAATTAAAAATGTCTGGCCAAATGCTCTGGCCATAGTCTCATGCCTGGGAATCCCGTCACCCACACTGGGAATAATTTCCATGGCCCCGGCAAATCCAGGTGTCAGAGTTTAGAATGCTGGGCCTCCTAAACTTGGCAATCAAGAAGAGTAGGGATGCTCAGCTGGGCACATGCCCTTCGGGGTCTCCCGGTGAAAGTCTGTCATGCTAATTAAATAACTGCTGAACCACGATGTGGCGTGGAGGTCACACAGGGATGGCTCCCTACCTGGGAGGATGATGACAAACATCCTTTGCGCACAGGGAAGGAAGTGTGGCTTTCCAAGGGAAGGCTACCACAGAGACGGGTCCTGGACTGGAGTTCTCGTTTAACATCTTTTATGGATGGAATTTTGTCCCCAAAAAGATCTGATAACGTCTTAACCTCCAGCACCTGTGAACGTGACTGTAGCAGTTTGGCGTTATTTATGAATTCCAAAAATAGATATTGGATTATGTTTGTGAACTGGTCTTTTCCTCTGGGCATATTGGATTATATTGGATTCAGAGGTTTTGCTTTTTCTTGATTATATAATGATTAAGGCTTTGATTGGGCCACGTCAGTAGGACATTGTATCCCCGTCCCACTGGTGGGTGGGGACTCACAGAGAAACTGCTCCACAGAGAAGGGAGTTTGGAGTTTTTGAGCTGGAGCCCCGGGAAGTGAGCACACAGAGGAGTTTGGTCATGAGGAAGGAGAGAAGGCCCTGAGCAGAGAAATGAACTGTTCACCTGATAGTCTACAGCTGGCCTTGTGGAGACAGCAGGGCAGCTGAGCCCAGAGAGAAACAAGCCCTGGGAAGAGAGGAGTCCAGGAAGCCTGAACCCTGGCAGACACTGGCAGCCATCCTGCCCCAACACGTGGCCATAGACTTTGGTGAGGGAAGTAACTTATGCTTTATGGCCTGGTAACTGTAAGCTTTACCCCAAATAAATACCCCTTATAAAAGCCAACAGGTTTCTGGTACCTTACATCAGCACCCCTTTGCCTAATACAGTGAACTTACATGGAAATAGGGTCGTTCCAGAAGGAATCAGTTAAATTAGGAGGAGGTCAAGCTGGAGAAGGGTGGAGCCTTGCTCCAAGAGGATGGATCTCCTGATGAGAAAGGAGAGAGGCAGACACAGAGAGCGGGCGGCCCTGTGGCAACAGAGGCAGAGGCGGACGTGCTGCCCTGCGAGCCAGGGAATGAGGAGGACTGCTGCCAGCCGCCCGCAGCTAGTGAGATGCCAGGAAGGGGCCTCCCCTGGAGCCTTCAGGGGGAGCCTGGCCCTGCAGACACCCCGATTTCAGACTTGTGGCCTCCAGAACGGCGAGACCATGCCTTTCTGTTATTTTAAGCTGCCCGGTCTGCGGTAATTTGTAAAGGCAGCCCTGGGAAGGGTAAGACAACTCCCTTGAAGGAACCCTGCTCGACTCAGCCTGCCTTTCCTTACCAGCCCCCCGCCCTCCGCTCCGGAGGCTGATTTTGATGCAGCTCATGACCCACCTCAGCTCAGCTCAGCAGTTCCTCAATGACTTCTCCTTGTCCACAGCGGTAGTGGCCGCACGGTCCTGAGGACACATCCGCATCCACACACCAGCCGCTATGTGCAGACCGAGCCCGCATCCTAATCGATGGTTTTTATGAAACGCTCGGAGACGCTCCCCTAAGGTCCGGTTGGCTGGGCCTTTGCCCTGGATCCGTCCAGCTAACAAATACGCACGCGTCGAGCGAGCCCACGGAATTCCTGGCTGCTCATTTATAAATGTTCACGACAACAGGTGACAGCGTTGGTGCACATTATCTGCATTAGCGAGCATTTATTGGCTTAATAGCTTGAAGTGCACTAGGAATCGCTGTGACGCGTGCGCCACCCATCTTAATCGGAATGTGAGCGTGTTTATAAGAAATGTACACGCTTCTAGTTGTTAAATTATGTTCTTAAATTATTTTATGCTTTTTTGAGCATTTCTTTGATAAACCAGAGGTTTGCCAGTTTTGGGAAGGATGTAAGTGTTGAAGAGACCTGAGAAATGACAGAGGAAAGGCGAATAAAGCAGGAGAAGGGACATCATGTAAAGCAGTAGTTCTCCAAATGTGGTTCCTGGACGGCCAGCAGCACCTGCGCCACCTGGGAATTTGTTGGAGATGCAAATCCGTGGTCCTCGCCGCAGGCCTACTGAGCGGGAAGCTGGGGCAGTGGGCATCCGCAACACGCGCTCTAACGAGGCCTCTGGGAGGTTCCGATGCGTATCGGATTGAGGACCACCCAATCGGATGAACACTTCAAATGTGACTCAGCCACAATCAGATATCGATAACGCACACTGAAGAAAGAGAGCAGTTATAAAGGGCAGATGAAAGGTGCAACGAGGGCCTGATTACAAGAGAGACACACCCGATAGGAACAGGCCACGAGTGATGCTCATCACAGGGGAAGCACATAATGCAGAAACTATATTTCATCTCTCAGCATCACAGTGCAAGATATTGGGGAGCAGAGTAAACATGTGGATTAGACACACTCATTTTTTAAAAGAATATCTATTAGGAGGAGAGCATTTGCTGTGCTGGGTGCAGCCATTTTTCACGTGTGTGTAGATTTGATTGGATTGAGCAAAGTACAAATTAATTTAAGTGCATCACTGAATTTATGACTTTTCCCATCAGGTGTTTTCTCAGTCAATTTGCACTGAAAGGATGACTACCGTGAAATTTCTGGACATTGAGAAGGGGCTTCCAGGCCACTGGCCCACCGGTTAAAATCTGAACCTATCAGCAAGACCCACCTCTGTGTGTTTTGTGATCTACCTTTGCCTGTCTCAACAGGTTGATGTTCCGTGAGTCCCCATTCTCATGGGACCCTCTAGCAATATCAAGTCTCTTGATGGTCTGGCAGTACAGCATGTGTTTCTTCAACTGGTGAACCCCTACATAACCTTTAAGACCCTACTGAAAAATCATCCCTTTAGGGAAGCCTCCCCTGACCTCCCCAGGAAATCTCAAGGTTTGCCTTTCCCACTCCCATGGCCTCTGGGACAACACCTGATCATGGCATGTACCTGCACTGCGCTCTGACTACATACCTGCCTGTTTCCCAGTAGACGATGTTCTCTTTGAGCATGGAGGCTGTGTTTTTCCTTCTCTGTATGCTCAGGATCTACCTTAATGACTGGCTCATGGTTAATGCTCAACAAATATTTGCGGGAATGTTTGTTTACTGCTTAGGCAAATTATGCCTGTCTTTTATCCGGTAGGAGTGCTTAGCTGTTAAGCCAGAAACAGAACAAGCGTTAGAGGGTGTAGCCTTTCCTTATCCTTCGCAGCCCACTCTGTGACCTGTTTGCATTGTAAATGATGACTAAAATAAGAAAATAGGGGCAGTAATGTGGAAATAGAAACAACAACAACAAAAATCAAAGAGGAGAAAAGAAAATTGATCAGCAAAAGCATTGGCTAAATCATCATTGTGATTAAGTAAGGCATTTAGTTTTGAGCTTCCTGGCAGTCCAGGCAAAAAGGGAAATATTGGGTTATAGAAGTCAATTTGATGGGGGTGGATGTGGCTCAGACGGTTGGGCGTCCGTCTCCCATATGGAGGGACCTGGGTTCGATCCCCAGGACCTCCCGGTAAAATTAAAAAAAAAAAAAAAAAAAAAAAAGTCAATTTGATCCACAAATCATAGTAGGTCATCAAGAGAGATAAATGGTTTCAAAGAAGGAGTTTACTGCATAGGTTCCTATACAAAGGGTAGCAACAGAAGATTGATGTGGTAGCTATGGAGAACATGTATTTGTTCATTCTTCAAGTAGTTTCTGAGTCTATACTCTATCCTAGACACTGTGTAGCTGCTGGGGCTGCAGAAATGAATGAGGCATTTTCACATTCTAATGGAGGGGAATAGACAATTCAATAGAGTGTGATTAGTTCCATGCTAGAGGGAAGATCCGGAGGCTTTGGGAGCCCCAGACAGAAACCTCAGCTGGGGGTGAGCGTGCAAGCTTCCTGGAGGAGAAGATATCAGAGCTCAGTTTTGAAAGATGAATTGGATAGGCCAGGTGAAGAAGCCTGGAGACACAGGGTGGGGAGGGGGTGGGTCTTGGCAGCCGGGGCAGCATGTGCAAAGATTTGGAGGAAGAGAACATGGTGCATTGGAGAGACTGCAATCAAGTCATTAAGCCTGGGGCACGTGGGGGACTGGCAGGGAATGAAATCGACGAGGTAACCAAGCAAATGCCAGTTACCGAATGGCATCAAAGGACAGTAATGTTTGGGTCTCAAATGGCGTCAGAAGACCTTGGTGCTTGGGTCCCGTAGGGCAGGCAATGGGTAGCTATGTAAGAATTTTAACGTGGGACGCAGCACAGTCCACGCTATGAGTTTGAAGGATGCAGAGGCGCTCCTTATGTCTCCGCTCCTTAGTCCCCCGCTGGGTACAGCTTTGCTCCGAAGGCAATCTGCACTGGCCCTAAATTTCTTCGCTACAAGGCTAAGCACTTTGGAAACACTGAAGCCTGAACTGACATCAATTATGCTGAAAGGGGGAAAAATTAATTAAAAGTTTTCAAAGGGCTCTGTTCTGTATTCTTCTCTATTTTCATGTTATCAGCAGCGCTGCTTTTTCTTCTGCCTGGGAGTTATTACAGTATAACATTTTCATGTTGCTTGTAGGGTAATTATGTCAAATGTATGGGAGATGATAAGCGGCAGTTTGTATTATTCTGTGATTAATCTCCATGCATTCTGGCATTTCAATCTGGCCTCTGAAGGCTAGTTTTACTAAACTCTAGGGAAGAGGGAGGCTGTGGGGACAGCGGGAGGGTTGGGGGGTTGGGACTGAGATGCTTCTGCTGGAAATTATCCTGGTTCCCCCAAATACCCGTCCACCCCAGGGTCCACACCCCATGTTGTCTCCGAAGCTCACTCAGCCCAGGGTATTTGAAAGCGTGCTCTGCAAACTCCTTGCATTACACTCATGTGGCATGCTTGTGTAAAACACACTGTCCTACCCTCCTTTTCTGTTCCCCAAACCCCGGATTCAGCACTTGTGAGGCCCTGGCCCAGGAACCTGCCTTTCCAACCATGTCCCTGCGTCATTCTCATGGACTTAAAGTTTTCGGGGCTGCTGAACCAGACCACAGTGGACCGACCTGATCCTATGCAAGTCCCAAATTGAATACAAGGGTTTTCCAAGATGAAGGGAAGAGCACACTTTGGATTAAAAATCTGCCTTGGAAGTCCGGGGGAAGACCTTGTGTCTATTGCTTTCTCTAAAAATATGGAAGAGATGGAGCGGTTCGTTGCTTCTAGGAGTAGGATAAGGTATCTCTTGTAAGACTTCGGAAAAGGGGAAAAAAAAATTCCAGAAGAGCTTTTGGACAAAAAGTATGGGGATGCGCCCTAAAATGGGAGCAGAGTCCAGAGTAAAGGAGAGCATGGTGGTGGAGGTGGGAGGGCTCCGACTTCGTGTCCTCCTTGGGCAAGGGGCACTGCCCTGGGCAACCCCCAGGGTTTCCACCAGGGAGGGCCAAAGTTGACGACTTCTCTTGCATGGGCCACCCCATCGTCCTGCTGCATTTCAGCCTAATGTTAGGTGCGTTGTCACAACCACCATGGTGTCCTGCTGATCACTTCCAAGAGCCCACGTGGGTTCCCTGGGCTGCGTCTCTCCAAGCCGTCTCTACGGTGGTGGACCCTCTCCATCTTCTCCCTCCCAAGTCTGGCTTCTTGGGTCCTGAAGAATTTCAGAATCTTCCCACTTCCCACGTAGACCCTTCTGCCCAGTAGCTTTGGTAAACTCCAGTAACCCCTACACTGACAGGCAAGAAATATTGTGGTCCATGTTGGGTTCTCATTGGTCTATGATTTATTGATGTAGAGTCTGGAATTTTCATTAAAACAGACTGCTGTTTCTCACTCATTTGTCATGTTTTTAATTTATATTTTAAAACATTAATAAAACCGACACAATTAATTATTTTTGAAGTGACGAATATATTTAAGATGTGAGACTGGTAGAATGGGGCTTCCTGTTGTAGCAAAGGGAGGAACTGATTTGAGAAAGTCATGTTCTTGTTTCGTGGAGATTTTTCCCTCCTTGAGCCCCACAGTCAGCTGAATGGCCTCTCATGTCTTACTGTACAAAGTACCTTCATTTCCTTTACTCCGAGGTGTGCTCCTGTATCGGCTGGGATTACCTTAGTTTATGCCTGTGGTCCTATAATGCCCTCCACGGTGGGTGGAATGGTGTTCCCATCCCCCCAAAATCCATGTCTACCCAGAACCTTAGAATGTCACCTTATTTGGAAATAGGGTCTCGACAGATTTAATTCAAGATCTCAAAATGAACTCATCCTAAATCCAAAGACTGGTGTATTTTTTTTTTTTTTTTTTTTTTTTTTTAATATTCTATATCCCCTAAGCAAAAACTCCCCTGTTTTAGTTTGCCAAAGGCTGCCAAGGCAAAGTACCAGAAATGGGTTGGATTTTATAATAGGAATTTTTTTTTTGTAATAGGAATTTTGTTTAGGATAAAAGCTGACAGTTCTGAGGCTGTAAAATGTTCAAACCCAGGCATCAGCAGAGATGCTTTCTCACCAAAGCAGCTGCCACGTGGTAAAGCAAGATGGCGGGCGATCTCTGCCTAGGTCTCAGCCTTCCCCTCCAGGCTCACCATCTCTCCCAGCTCCCGAGCTCAGTTGTCTCTTTCTGGCCTCCTCTCTCAGTCTCAGCTGCTCTGCTTTCTTCCCAAGTTCATCTGTACATTTTCAGGCATATGGCTCATTTCTCCCTGAGCCTCAGCTCTTTGAGCCTCTTGGGGTTTCTCTCCTTGAGCTCAGCTGTGGGCAAACCTGGAGTCCTTTCTCTCACATGGCTGGGTCAAATACGGCAGTTTTCTTTCCTCTTTGTCTCTCTGTGTCTCCATTTTTATCAGTTCCAGTAAGAGGGAGGAGACACAACCCTAGTCACACCTCACTGACATAGTCCAACAAAATGGTCTCATAACCACAGGAACGGACCAGGTCAAAAAATAATCTTGGGAAACGGATGTGACTCAAGCAATTGGGCTACTGTCTACCATATGGGAGGTCCAGGGTTCGATTCCGGGGCCTCCTGGTGAAAGGCGAGCTGGCATGCGCGGTGAGCTGGCCTGAGCACAGAGCTGGCCCACGCAGACTGCTGGCCCATGCAGAAGTGCTGGCCTGCGCAGGACAGCTGGCCCACACAGGAGTGCTGGCGCAGCAAGATGACGTAACAAAAAGAGACACAGAGGAGAGATGCAGTAGACCAGGGAGCTGAGGTGGCGTGAGAGATTGAGAGCCTCTCTCTCATTCTGGAAGGTCCCGGGATCGGTTCCTGGTGTTGCCTAAAGAGAAGACAAGCAGACACAGAAGAACACACACAGAGCAGGCAGCGAATGCAAATCATTGGCGGGGGAGGGGGAGGGAGAAATAAATAAATCTTAAAAAAAAAAAAAACCTGAAACACAATCTTTTTCTTTTTGAGATTCACAAAAGAACTTCAGACTGTCACATTCCTTCCCCTCTCTCCCCTTCCCTGGGTAACCTCTAATCTACTTTCTGTCTCTGTGAATTTGCTATTTCTAGACCTCTCTTTTAAGTGATATCATACAGTATTTGTCCTTATGTGCCGTGCTTATTTCACGCAACATAATGTTTTCAGGGTTGGTCCATGGTGCAGTGCGTCTCACGACTTGGTCCTTTCTAATGGCTGGATAATATTTTGTTGTATGTATATACCACAGTTTGCTTCTCCGTTCATTTCTTGATAGATCCTTGTGTCGTTTCCACCTTCTGGCTATTGTGGATAAGCTGCCGTGAACATTGGTGTATAAGTATCTCGTTGAGGTCCTGTTTTCAGTGTCTTTAGGCATATCTCTGGGAGTGGAATTGCCAGGAATATGATGATTTTATATTTCACTTTCTGAGGAACCACCATATTGTTTTCCACAGTGCCATTTTACATTCACACCAAAAATGAAAGATTACCTTTGTTGGAGGTTTTTCTTTCTTTGTTCCACTTTGAGCCACTGTCTAGCATTCTTTCTTTTCAGTCTGAAGGACTCTCTTTAGCGTTACTTGTAAGGCAGGCCCAGTGTGATGAACTCCGTCAACTTTTATTTATCTGGGAGTGTCTTACTCTCTCCCTCATTTTTACTTTTTTCTTTTGTTTTTTCTGTTTTTTTCTTTTTATTTATTTATCTTTTAATTTTTTTTCTTTTTTTCTCCCTCATTTTTGAAACACAGCCTCACTGGATGTGAAATTCTTGGCTGGCAATTGTTTTCTTTCAGACTTTATTTCATCCCATTGCCTTCTTATGCCCACGGTTTCTGATGAGAAATCAGCACGTAATCTTATTGGGGCTCCGTTGTATATAACACGTTGCTTTTCTTTTGCAGTTTTCAGAATTCTCTCCTTGTCTTTGTCCTTTGAAAATTTGCCTATGTGTCTGGGCATGGTTCTCTTCAAGTTTATCCTGTTTGGGGTTCATTAGTATTCTTGAATGTGTATATTCTTATCTTCTGTTAAATTTGGGAAGTTTTCTGCCATTATTTCTTTAATATTCCTTCTGTCCATTTCTCTCCCTTTTCCTCTTCTGGGACTCCCTTAAGATGAATATTGACATGCTCGATGGGTCCCACAGGTCTCTTAGGATCTGTTCACTTTTCTTCGTTCTTCTTTCTTTCTGCTCTTCCGTCTGAGTCATTTTAATGGTACTGTTTTCAACTTCACTGATTCTTTTTTCTGCCAGCTTCAATCTGCTGTTGAAACCCTCTAGGGAATTTTTCCTTTCAGTTATTGTTGTCTTCAACTCCAGGATTTGGTTTCTTTTTAAGATTTTTCTCTCTTTCAAGATTCTCATATTTTTCATTCATCATTTTCCTGATATCCTTTAGTTCTTTATTTGTGTTTTCCTTTATCTCCTTGAGCATATTGAAGATCATTTTTAAACAGTCTTTGTCCAATATGTCCAAAGTCTGGTCTTCTTCATTGATGGTTTCTGTTTTTGTCTTGTTCTGTTGGATGGACCATCATTATCCATTTCTTTATTTATCTTGTAATCTTTTGTGCATGCTGTACATTTTAATATTTTTACTGTGTTGACTCTGGGATTTAGCCCCTGAGCAGTTTGTTCCTTAAATTTGTACCCAGCTAGTGATATGACAGATGTTCCCTTGAGTGCCAAGGGCTAAAAAAACATACAGACTAAGGTGAAAAACACCTCTCATAGTGTTTGTAAATTGGCTCTGCATTGGCTGGTGCTCTCCTTCAGGATTTATCCCTTCTGTTAAGACAATCAGCCTGAGGGAAGAGTGAAGTGCAGAGTACTCTATCTTTTCTGAAACTGCATCTTGTCCCAGGCTTGTGTTTACTTGTGGCATTAGAAATTCGGTCATTTACAAGAATATGAATGTCCCTTCTATTCCCTATAGAGTAGACTTTGTCCCAGTCCTGGGAATTCTATTTTATGTCTTAAAGCTGGTAATCCTTTGCTCAAGCTGCTTTGACTTGTTTCTAATACTGCTTTAGCTGTCTGCAAACTGTTACTGTCTGCAGGGAAAGTTCTGGGAGGTTGATCCAGAGAGGAGTTTCTTGGTTCAGTCTTTCAGGCTGCCACCCAATAGTCCGACACTGACATAGGGCACTCAAGAATGTGCATTGGGGTTACTGTGGCCCCTCCAGAACAGGGCGAGGGACCCACAATGGGAGTGCAGGCTGGCTCTACATTGTGCTTGGGATTGGGTGTAGAGGGTGGGAGAGGGGCCAGCAAGAGTACCACAAACTTTTCCTACCATTTTTTAAAGCTGTGTTTTCTGGATTCATCACTTGCCCAATCCCTGCAACACTTTAACTGTTTTCTGGAGCTTTGAGGAAGATGGTGCTGTCAGGTTTTGCTGGTTCTTCAAGGCATCTGTGGGAGAACAGCATCCTGGAATGTCTTACACTGCCATCTTGGTTGATCAGAAGTCCTGCAAGGGCTTTTGGGTTAGATATAACTAGTCTAAGTTACGGTAATGTCATCTGTCTTTAGCTTGTTTCCTCATTTGTAAAATGGAGACAATAACAGCGCCAATTTAATGATGTCATCATGAATTTATGTGAGATAATGTAACATGCTCCATATAGAGCCTGGACTATGGTGTGTGAATAATATAAGACCACTGCCTTCACATCTCTGGTTATTATCATCTTCAGACCTTGAAGCTGATGCATACTTGGTTAGCTCTCAGCTTTACCTTACCCCGTGTTCCCCTCTGTAGCCTCTCTCCAGCAGGTTTGGATTTCTTTCAGCTCCTTGTACGTGCCAAGTTCCCTCCTGCCTCAGGTACTTTGTACCTGCTTCTCCTCCTCTTCTCCTAAATCACCCTTAATCATCCTTCATGTTTTGGCCAAACATCACCCCTCAGGGAAGCCCGCCCCGGACCCCTCTCATTATATGGTGTCCTCCTGTTATCAGCTCTCAAAACACCTTATGTCTCTTTTCTATAGCACTTGTCCCTGTAGCAATTTTTCACTTATTTATACAATTACTTGGTTCCTGACTGTCTCTCTCACCAGACTATAAACTCCAAGAGGGCAGGAATGGTGTCCATTTTTGCTTGCCACTGGTTCCCAGGTAACTAGTGCAATGCTGAGGCAGAGTGAGTGGTCCATAAAAATGGGTTGAATGAATGAATTGAATCTCGCTGCTTCTTGACTCGCTCAGTACTGCTTCATCTATCCCTGTCAACTCCCAAGTCTCCCAGTCTTTCTCTGAATTTTTCATTAACTCTCCAACCATGGATGAAATGGATACTACTATGGCATAATGACAGCTAAGACTTTTTTGAGTGCTTAGTGTATGCCAGGCATTTTACTTGCATTATCTCATTCTAGATAATTCGATGGTATAATCATTGTCACTCCTATTTTCCAGATGAGGAAATTGAGGTTAAGTAGTAATTACCCAGCAGGTAACTGATGAACCTGGGAATCCAGCAGAAGCTGGTGGGACACAGAGCGCCTGTCTCTATGTTCTAACTCTCCTAGCAAGAAGGAGAACAAGAAGAGCTGTCCCAGCATCAGACACATTTACCCAGAGCACCAGTCTGTGGCCCTGCTGAATGCCACCTCTCTGAAAGGTCTCCTCTCTCTCCCTCATTCAGATTCAGGGGGGCTGTTTCTGGTCACTGGGCATAATTTCCCTCCACCAGCCTCACCCCCTGTCATCTCTCCATCCACTCTCGGCTCTCTTCTCAGAGGGAAATGACTCCTGCCTTCTCTCTGAGTCTTGTGTGTTCCAGATCCCACCTCGGAATCCTGGCTTGTATCAGCCAGAAGGGTCCTGAGAACAATTGCCACACACGAAGTAGCCTTGGTTCCCATAAGTGACATGCTTCTGTGGCAATACCTAGATAGTGACCCAAAACCCTATGAAAAAAGAACAGAAGTAACTACCAAAAAATCACATATATGATATTGTAATAACCAAAATTTACTTGTTGAGTCAACCATTAAGTTATCCAGTAAATATTTATTTAGGTCTTCCTTATATTCCAAGCACTTGGCTAGGGACTGGGGAGACAACGTTGAATTATTTTTTAAAGTCACAAATATATACATTAAAAATTATATCATTTACATAAAACACATATTTATCTATTATATTAAAAAGTATAGATATGTAATTGATCTTCATTATTTGCGGGTTCTGTATCTGTGAATTCTTCCATCTGCTAAAATTTATTTGTAACCCCAAAATCAATACTCACGGAGCTTTCAAGGTCACTTGTGGATGTGTGTGTAGGGGTGGAAAAGTTGAGTCGCCTGATGGACATGTTCCCAGCTGAGGTAGAATAAGACAATGTTCTGCCTTTGTGTTTCAGTTATCATACTATAAACAAATATCCTTTTTGTGGCATATTTGGTGCCACGTTTTTCACATTTGTGTGCTTTTTCTTGGCATCTTTGCTGATAACAATCCCCAAGGGGAGTGGATGTAGCTCAAGTGTTTGAGTGCCTGCTTCTCACGTACGCTGTCCTGGGTTCAATACCTGCTACCTCAAAAAAAAAAAAAAAAAAAAAAAATCCCCAAATGTAATGCCGAAGTGCTGTCCAGTGTTCCAAACTGCAAGAAAACTGTGATGTGCCTTACAGAGAAAATACATGTGTGAGATAAGCTTCACTCAGGCAGGACTTGTAGTGCTTTCGGACATGAATTCAATGTTAATGAATGAACAATATATATTAAATAAGGTGCCTTTAAACAGAAACACACATAAAACAAAGTTGTGTATTAATCAGTTGATGAAACTGTTGTGCAAGAGGCTCCCAGGAAGCTAACTCTGCATTTCCCCTAGACCTGTGGTTTAGTACGTGTTAATTCAGTGTTCGCTGTGTCCTTATAGAACCTAGCTGATTGCGAGTGCATGTATGTACATATATATATATATATAAGCACTGAAGTATACAAAGCACAAAATCATAAAACACACATGTATTTTGTCCAGGTTAATACAAACCTATGGTTTAAAATCCAGAAGGTGCGATAGGATATACAATGAAAAATCTACCCCCACTTTTCTTTCTGTTTTTTTTTCTTTTCTATTTTTTTTTCTTACAAATGGGAGCAAAATAAACAGGACTCTAACCTTGCTTTTTACACTTAACAACCTATCTTGGAGATTGTTCCACATAGGTACATAAAAAGCTTTCTTGTTCTGTTTTACAGCTGCTTTTTTTTTTTTTTTTTTTTTAAATAGCTATATGGATGTCAATGGTGAATTATTAACAGTAAATCAATACAAAACTTCTGCAGGTCTTTGTTGTCATGGAAAAAAGTTCCTGACATAGTACAGAATGGAAAAAAAACAAACAAACCCAAAGTATCATCTGGCACATATGATATTGGGTTTATGTAAAATTGAGCCTAAATGTCTATGTGGT
Organism: Tolypeutes matacus; assembly: GCA_026826555.1. Taxonomy (NCBI): domain Eukaryota; kingdom Metazoa; phylum Chordata; class Mammalia; order Cingulata; family Chlamyphoridae; genus Tolypeutes; species Tolypeutes matacus. The sequence continues at coordinate 4,930,166 of JAKSZT010054576.1, read as the reverse complement.
TATCTATATGAATTGGGAAGAATACTCATGAAAATATTGGCATTGGTTTATAGCCCCACTTGTTATGATTTTTTATTTTATTTATTTTATTTTTTTATTTTTTACCGGGAGGTACCGGGGATCGAACCCCGGTCTCTCCATATGGTAGACGGACGCCGAACCTCTTGAGCCACATCTGTTTCCCTGTTATGATTTTTTAAATTTAGGTTTTTATTAAAAATAAGTGTCATTCTGATAACTAGAAAAAGGAAACACGATCTTCATTTTGAAACCACCCGAAGCTCATCGCACCGCACTGCCCCTCACGACCTTGAAGATGGATGACGTCCCCCGTGAGTGACGGACGGTCCCAGCTCTTCAGCAGTGAGTCCACCCCTTCTCTGCTTCTCATTCCCCTCACTTGGTGCCCAGCTCAGGACAGGGAAGCCCATAAAAGGAAATGTGTCTCAACACAAATGAGCCAGAATACCTTTGCCCCAGGGTCCTTCAAATCTATTCTAATTTGTCTTAGAAACTCATTGGCAGACTTCATTACTTCAGCGGACCTTAGTAATGAATGAGCTGTGACCCTCTCCATAGCTGGGCACGGCTCCCTGTGTTGAGATACCAGGGTGGAGCCTCTGCCCAGGTCGGCCCTCTCGTGTTAGAGATGATGCATGCTGCGGCCTGTCTCAGGTTCCTGGGCTGCCGCGGACCAGGAGGCCTAAACCACAGGTACTTCTTCTCTCCAGTTCTGGAGGCCCCAAGTCGGAAGCCAGGGTGACGGCAGGGCCAACACTCCCTCTGTGGGCTCTAGGGGACCATCCTGCCTGGCCTCTCCCAGCTCCTGGAGCTCCTTGGCTTGGAGCTGCATCCTGCCAATATAGGATGATTTTATCTCAAGATCCTTAACCAGTTAAACCTGCCAAAACTTTATTTCCAAAGACAGTCACAGTCTGAGGTTCTGGGTGGACATGGATTTTTGGGATACACTATTCAGCCCACTAAAAGACCCTATAAAGCTCCTGGTAAAGAGAACAGGACTCCGTGGACTTGCCTGTTTATGGACTATTACATGAAGAGCTTTCAAAACTTGGGCTCCTGGGGGGAGGAAATAGTAAAATGCGGCTTTGGGGATGGAAAAGTTGGGACTCGGGGATGAGTACAGTCTCTTTGTTCCATTTTCATGGTTTTGCCTTTTGCTTTACAGTGAGAACATGAGGATTTTAGAGGGGAAGGGATTTCTTCAAGAACAAAGCTCTGGGACCTTGTTTGACTGTGTGTTTCCCATACCTGAGAAGCACATGAGGAATGGCAGGGCTTTCTACACAGTGAGTCTTCTATACCTTTGGCTTTACTTGTCTCGACGAGAATTCTGCAGGAACCAAAATTTGTAGGTGACATCTTCAAGATGAAGGATTTGGGGCAAAGCTGTATTCATCATAGAACTCATAAGAGCAGTGCCTACAGTTTGGAAATCCTCTTTTTTTTCCCCTTGACAAATGATATATTTCATTTATTTCCCATGATCTTCTTGCATTATTTCAATGTTATTAATACTCGGCAAATATATTAAAAAAGTAATAAACTGGCAATTATGATTGTGCTACGGACCCCAAACTGCAATTATTCATTACGTTTCAATTATTAACTTCACTTCAAATGTCTTTCAACAAAGATTACAAAATGAAAGAAAGAAAAAAAAAAAAAACCCAAAGAAGCTCTGCACCCTGGTTCCTGGAGATCCATGTTTCACTCTGACTTGACGTTTTTCTGATTTATTTGCTATCTTAGGGCTAGAGGAATCAAAATAATAAAAATAAAAAACTTCTTCTCTACTTAATAAACAATAACATCAACACCTTATATTAATATGGAACTTTTAACCCTCTCTAGTGTCTTAATATCTATAATTGCATTTTATTTAAAAACAACTCTAATGAAATATGCAGATCCAGCGTGACCCCCAATTTCCTTTTTTTTTTTTTTTTTTTAAAGATTTTATTTATTTATTCATTTATCCCCCCCTTGCTGCTTGTGCTTGCTGGGTCAGCTAACCACGCCGTGCGGGCGGGCCTGCCTTCACCAGGAGGCCCCGGGAACTGAACCCGGGGCCTCCCATATGGTAAACGGGAGCCCTACTGATTGAGCCACAGCCACTTCCCCCAATTTCCTGATTGAGGTCGGCACACAGAGATCCTCAGGGCTCAGGCAGGGCAGATACTTAGACAGTGGACTTTCCGCCAACCCTCCAGCAACCAACTCCCCACTCCCACCACCACCATCTTTACACCAGCCCCAGTGCCCAGACAAACCCTGACCTGAGGGTGAAGTCCGTCACTGAAGCTGATGGGGATGGAGATGATGGTGGGGGCTGCCGGCTGAATATACACGTAGTGTTCGGGGCTGGGCACGTGTGACCTTGTGTAACCTTCCCAAGAACCCAATGAGTAAGAGACGGTCATATCGATCTTGTCAGGGATTGACTCCTGTGCCCCACGAAAGACATGTTCAAATCCTAATCCACGTTCCGGTGGGCGTGAACCCATTTGTAAGTAGGAGCTTTAAAAGGTGTTATTCTTAGTTTACGTGTGGCCAGATTGAATCAGGGTAGGTCTTAATCCATGTGACTGGAGGGTGCAGAAGTCAGAACAGCCTGAAGACGCAGGAGCCAGAAGGCAGCGGAAAGCAGAGAAGACACGAGGCGTGAGATGGAGCCCTGCCATTGCTGGCGTGCTGCTGACTCGTGCCGACGTCTTTTTTTTTAAATCACCAGAGACTTTATTCAGTTTCTCAGAACGAGGACAAGGATAATAAATAACCTCAGTGGTTACTAGTAACATTTTTGCTTTTGTTTTCTACTTTATTATTATTTTTAAAAATACTTTAATTAAAAAAATATTTTACATTACATAAATGTTACACAAAAAATACAGGAGATTCCCATATGCCCCCCTCCCTCCCCCTCCCACACTTTTCCACATTAACCACATCCTTTGTTAGTGGTACATTTGTCACAATTGATGAATATGTATTGGAGCATTGCCACTAAGCGTGGATTATAGTTTACATTATAATTTTCACTCTGTCCTGCACAATTTTGTAAGTTATGACAAAATATATAATGGCCTGTATCCATTATTGCAATGTCATTCAGGACAATACCAATGTCCCAAAAATGCCCCCCTATTACACCTGTTTTTCCCTCTCCCTCCCCTCAGAACCTCTGGTGGCCACTGCCTCCACATCAATGATACAAGTTCTTCCATTGCTAGAATAACAATAAGTCTGTAGTAGAATAGCAGTAAGTCTACTCTAGTCCATCGTTCATTCTCCATTCCTGAGGATTCTGGGATGATGAAGCCCTCTCCACCTCTAAGTAAGAGGGACTTAGATCCCGTGGGGCAGATGGATGGGACTCTCTTGCTTGCAGTTCAGACTCTCTCTGTTCCTTAGGATGGCCGTTGTCCATCATCATCTCCCTGATAGTTGTCCTGGGTGAGTCCAATGAACTGGAGAATAGATGTTGCAACTCTGTTGAGATTGAGGGCCCAGCTGGCACATGGACAGTCCAAAGATTTAAGTCTCTTGCACATACACCTATCAACTCTAGTACTAACTCTAGGTTCAGATAGAAGGGTCTTGCCCACATCTCGATGTTGGACTTATAGCCTTCAAAACTGGGCGACAATAAACGCTAGTTGTTTAAGTCAACCAGTGGGTGGTATTTGTCTTAGGAGCAGCCTTGGCAAACTAAGACACTCCAGTGCACGGAAGAGTTAGAAGATTCTCCCAAAGCCCCCCAGCCAGTGTGTGGCAGTACAGCAGTAAGAATACCAGTCCTAACCATGACGACGATGACAGTTCGCGAATTCACTGCTGACTGCGTGCCAGGCTCAGCCCTCAGCACGTTGCATGCAGCGTCCTGTTCAATCCCTAACAGAAACCCTGAAAAGAATTTAGCTCAAGAGTTGCTCTCCAAGCAAACCCACCCCCTCCTCCCCCCTCACAGTTTCTCCTGTGGGATAAGTGATAGCTATAGAGAACATGAGGAATTCCATTTTTTTAAAGTAAGCAAATTGCATTAAATTTTAATGGTGGTCATTATGGGCCTAGTTTGTCTCTGGTGCTTAAGCGAGGGCTCCAGTTCCCGTTAAAGGGCTCCACTTGCACAGATTAATTGTCTGTAATTTTGTGCGGCACATCCTCATCTCAGTCATCAAGATTGTCCCCAATCTTAGCTGAGCTCGATGATATAGCACTTTGGCCACTAAAATATGCACAATAAATATTTTAGATTCGCTGATGGATGACTTGTTCTTATTTCAAGGCTGCCAACTTTGCAGGGATGGAAGGAGGAGGAAGTTGAGCACATCTCAAAATGAGAGTCGCTTGGAGCTTCGCAAAGAGGCGTTGGGTGCCAGCAGGGAGGAAGGGCTTTCCTGGTGAGATGGGAGCAGCTTGACTATGTCCTTCTCATGGATGGGTGTCACCCTCCCAGGCTGACCTCTCTTCCAAGGAACACATAGTAAGGTGCTTTGCACTCCATTCATTCAATAATTCAAATATCCATGCACCATCCAGTAGATCTTTAAAACTATGAACCAAGTCATGCCACTCACCTGCTTAACATTTTCCATAGTTTCCTATCACACTCAGAATGACATCCTAACTCCTGACTATGGGCCTACAAGGGCCTACATTATCCACTCCTGCCTGCTTGTCTGACCCCTCTCCTACTCTCCTCACTCACAAAACTCTATCCACAAGAGACCTGCTCGTCTTCCATGAACACAGAGAGCGTGCTTCTGCCCCAGGGACTTTGCACTTGCCCAGAATGCTCTGCCTCCAGACCTTCACGTGGCTGGCCTCTTCTGGCCGTCTAATTCTCAACTCAAAATTCCCCTCAAAGGCCAGAGGGGATATTCTCGAGCATGTAATCTAAAGTAGCCCTTCATCTCAACCACTCTCCATCCCATTTCCTTGTTTTATGAGCTCTAATCACTATCTGAACTATTTTTTTTCTTGATTACTTATGTATACTTACTTGCTCGTCATCTGCCTCTCCCTCTCTGAGGTGAGTTCCATGGAGGTAGGGACTTTGCGCGGTTGGTTGATGTATCCTTAGTGCCTAGGACATAACTGGTCACACTGTCAGTGCTTGGAGAGCATCTGAGTGGATGAGGACGTGCAGGCTGTGTACTGGGCCCTCGGCAGGCAGCACTGAACGACACGCCGGTGGTCCCTTTTAATGGAGCTTATATGTTAGTGAGGGCCTTGGCCTTCGAACTTCTAGCAGCTTGGACACACCAAAACAGTAGTGTCCAGAGTCCAATTCGGGTCAGGCTGCTAGGTCAGTTCCTGAAGTCCTAGAGGGTTCCGTGTTGAGTCTTTAGAGATCACGACATCAAAACCTCCCTATTTTTCAACTCAGAGAGAGGAAGTGATTTGGACAAGTCCACCTAGCAAGTTAGAGAAGCAGAGTGAGAATTAAATCCAGGACTTCTGACCCCAGGACTTATGTTTTTTCAATTCTCTTGTCCTGACACTCACGTCTGGGCTCTGAAACGTTCTGGTTTGACCCAGTAAAACCACCCTTTCCCAGGTTAGATTGTGGGAGTGGGAAGAGTCCTAAGGCCTCATCTGGACTGGCTTTAGAGATGGAGATCTCTGTTGTTCCAAAAGAGAAGGTTTACTAGCACGTCTGAGGATTGCCCCCCAAATTCCAATAAAATCTATCAAGCCAAGCTGGGTGGGTTGGAGCTGAACCCAGGAAGTCATAAGGAGCACCTGAGCTAGGTGAGCATTCCTTTGATTCTGGAGCACTCTAGCTCTCCTTTCTTTATCTCAGGGCCTCCCTTGTGTTAGGAAGGAAAATTAGCTAGAGATGCCACGGGTCCAACTTGGACCTTCATCTATTTGGTCTCTACCTCATGACAGGGTGGTCCCTGATGGCACCTGCTAAGAGAATGTTCCCCATTTCTAGTTCACAGGATATTCTACAGACCTTTCCATTAACTATCTGATTGGCAATATTTCCCACAAACTATTCCATTGAGTTTTCCATGGACTATTCAGTGAATGTTGCATTGATCATCTCACTGACTGTTTAACTGAACATTTCTTAACTCTTTCAGCAGGGATTTAGTCTCGGATGGGGTTCCTGCGATTAGGAAGGGGAAAGAATCTTCCACGTGAGTCTGAGAAGCCCCCTTGCTCTGTCATCTGCCTGTGGCAGAAGCCTTCAGTGCCCTTCTTCGGGAGAAGCAGCGTGGCTGCCCCCTTCAATGACTCTCAGAGCCCTTCCAAATGTGGCCATGAAAATCAGTACTTGATCTCCTGGTGGAAGCACTTCTTCTCCTAGTGTCCCAAGGAGGGATTTGGAATGGGATAAGTTATGTGTTGTGGTTTTAGGCATTAATGAATACGAGAAACTAAATTATTGAATTTTGCAATGCAAATTATATTTTGAACACAAATTCTTCATTTCTGAGTGCTAAGGACTCATAAAGAATGTCAACGGTTTATGAATTAGGCCATTAGCATGCAATTTGTGATTCAAACAGCTCACCAGCACCGTGTAATAAGTAACTATATCAGGAGCAGTGGTGTCGTCTAAATCTTCAAAATATTTTGCTTAATGCATCAGAAAATTCTCGAAAGATTCCAAGTCTTTCCTTCCTCCCTCCCTCTTTCCTTCCTCCCTCCTTCCCTCCTTC
>JAKSZT010054576.1:4887595-4923458 GCA_026826555.1 Tolypeutes matacus | reverse complement strand
CCTCCCTCCCTCCCTCCTCCCTTTTTTTCCTCCTCTCCTCTACCCTCCCCTCCCCTCTCCTTTTCCTTTCCTTTCTCCCCCCTCTTTCCTGCTCTCCTTCCCTCCCTCCCTTCTTCCTTCCATTGGCTGACTACCCTCTCCTAAAGGAGATTCTACCCTTTCCCAGGTTAGATTGTGGGAGTGGGAAGAGTCCTAAGGCCTCATCTGGACTGGCTTTAGAGATGGAGATCAGAGGCCTGGAGACTAGAGGGGTCTTGTCTGAGGTCCCCCAGGGTGGAGCCAGGCAGAGCTGGGGCTCTGGCACCCAGTAGTCCCTGAGTACCTCTCCCCGCTCCAGGGCACTCACTCTTGCTAACATGCAGCTGGCCGTCTCAGGCACCTTCTTGGGAGCAGAGAGCAGGTTTTCACAGAGGCTCACCCACATCCAGCCTATAGGAAGGAGGAAACAGGAAATGCTGCTTGCATGCCATTGGCTAAAACTAATTGCGCGGCCTCACGCAGCTTCGGGGAGACTCGGAAATGTTGTCTTCAAGGCAGAAGGAGCCTGGGTAGATCTTGGAGCACAGCTGCCTCCTCTCCTACCCTGAGCCATGTGTGTACTTCTGGAACAGTGAACTGAGAGGGCAATGGAATAGCATTTTGTCTGAGTTGCTAAGCTTTTGTGTCTCTGCTGTAGCCGCAACTAACACCAAAACTCAGATTTCTTCAGCTTGTGCTGGAGCTTTCCTAAATGATCTCAGGTTCCGACTAAGGCAGGCTCTGGGGGAGAGTCTTTCCTTGCCTTTTCCAGCCCTAGAAGCCCCCTGCACTCCTCAGTGTGCGGCCGCTTCTTCCATTTGCAGTCAGCAGCGTCCCCTCTTCAAATCTCCCTTGCTGACTCTGCTTCCGTCTTCACATTGACTTGTTCTGGCTTTTGACCCTCCAGCCTCCCTTTTATAAAGCCCCTGTGATTACACTGGATCCACCCCAGTAATCCCAGGAAGTCCCTAATCTCAAAATCCTTAATCCCATCTGCAAAGTCCCTTTGCCAGGTACAATAACACGTTCACAGCTTCCTGGGAGTAGGGCCCATTCTGCAGCCGACCACAGCACTGAAGGAGTGGGTGCAACGTCTGCTCTCAAGGGGTTTACATTCTAACCAGGAAAGACACACAATAACTCAACAAGAAAATTAATGCGATGACCTGTTTTCAATGCACAGAAGTAAAACAGCCTGATGGAGCAAAGAGTGGCTGCTTGGGAAGGGGGCTATTTTGGATGGAAGTGGCCAAGGAGAGCCTCTTTGAAGAGGTGACCTGGAATTTAAAACCTAAATGACAGGAAGGAGCCAGTCATGTGGCAATTCTCATTCCAAGTGTGCTAGGGAGCCCCTGGAAAACATTGTGTGGGGGGACAATGCCACCTGGGCTTACCTTGGCTAAGGGTAGGAGGCAAGAGGGGAAGAAGCAGGGAGACCAAGAGGTGGTCAGAGCGGCTGCCCGCATGAGAGGTGGAGGAGCCTTGGGTGGGGTGGTGGCCTTGGATTTGGGAAGGAATGGAAGATTCTGGATATGCTTTGGGCACAGAGGTGACAGGACTTGCTTCGGTGTAAGTATTAGGGCTGAACGGACGCTGAGGCTCAGGGGCACATGTCACTTGCTTGGTGGCTGGTGAGAGGCAGAGTCCCGATTCAGACCTGGATTTGTCTGGCTCCTTCCACTGGTGCCCTTAGTGGCTTGTGAATTGGTTTCACATCCGTCAATCCACTTAAGCCACTTCACTGGTCAGGAAAACAAATTCAAGTTGGTTTAAGCAAAAAGGGGATTTTTTTCTTTTTAAATCAGAGAACTGCAGAGTTGCAGGGTCACAGCTTCAGGCTGAGCTGGATGGAGATGCTCAAGTGCTGCTGTCAGGTTCTTGGCTCTGGTTTCCTGCATTGGTGTCATTGTCCTGGAAGGCGGTAGAGACACAGCTCCCAGCTTCCTCCCTGCCAGCTCAGCACGCCCTGCAAAAAGAGCTTCTTTTCCCCAGTAGGCCCTGCAAAGTCCTTCAAGCACGTCCCATGGGTCTGGTAAGGGCATACGTCCACCACTCAACCAATCACGGTGGCTAGAAGGACGGGCTGCCCCAAATGGTCGAGAGCATGTTTCCATCCCTGGAGCTCGGTGTCGAGTACAGCTGTCCCAGAAAGATTCATCAGAACTCCCAGTAGGGAGCTGGGGATGTTGACCACGCCAGCCGTCTTCCAGTTCTAGCATTTCTTCCATCCCGAACTGATGGAAGGTCTACGGTTACCCTTGCTTCTCACCTTGGCCAGTTGCACTCTCTTCCAGGTAGCAAAGGTGCTGGGTGTGCTGCTGTTTCTTCCCAAATGATCTCTAAAGCCCTCTTCTGAGAGTCCCCCTGCCTTGCTCAGGAGACCCTGCAAAGTCAACGTCTCCTGTTCAGTTCTAATGAATGTGGGGGCATCTGGAGTCCGGGACAATGCCTGCACCTGCCGTTTCTCCAGGAAGATGGTGAACAAATGCCTTATTCAAGTGGCCAGAGACAAAAAAAAAAAAAATCCAACGAAGCCCCCATCTCCCCCCCTCAAGAGTGCCCTGCACCTGTGATAACGGAGAGTCTTCAGAAGCACAGTGATTCATGGCCACGAGGCAAACTGCTCACCTTGGGCGATAAAATATTTAGATGTTAACTTAGCACCCTCATGCTTCATAAAGAAGAAGCTTCATGCATTTTTAAATTATTTTGTAAATCACGTTGAAGGCTGACAATGCAGATTTACCACTTTGGCTGGGATTTAAATATCAGGTTATCCCCTCCTTATGTTAACAGCCAGGAGAGTTAGTGATCTGCCGGGAGCCTATTGAGGATCTCTCTCCCAACTCTGGCTTCTGCAGTGCAGGGGGTGGGAACGTTGATGGGAGGCTTTGGGAGAACTTCCTGTGTTTGAGGGAGCAGGTCAGGAGTGATGGCAGGGCGGTGATGCCTATTAAGTAGCGCTGCATGGGGTGGGTGGGTGGGGGGAGGCAGCAAATGGAAGCTTGATACATCTGCCTCCTTTATTGGAATTTATGAATTCCTGCGGAAGAGGAAGTGTTGCGTGTGTGTGCACACATTGTGGGAGAATACATTTATGTCAGAAATAGACAGCAAGTGGGGTTCCTGGCTTGGTGGATATTGTCAAGGGGACGGGGAGGGGAACGTGAATTTGCTGAAGATAGCACACAAATCTCACCCCCTCATCCCCTCCCCTTACTGAGAGGAGACAGGGTAAGGTGATGGATTTGGAGTTAGATCCTGTTTATTAGCTGTTTCCAGCTGTGTGACTTTAGGCAAATTACTTAACCTCTCTGAGCATTAGTTTCCTTATCTGTCAAATGGCAAGATCAGTCCCTCCTGATGTGAAGATTTAAAACAGACACCTCAAAAGAAGGCCTAGTGCAGGCACAGGGTAAAGAACTCAGAGTAATTTGGTTAAAAAACTGAAAATGCCGAGATTTTTAACAAAATAATAAGTGTTGTTTTTAGAGCAGTTGTAGGTTTACAGAAAAAAATGTGGAGAAAATACCAAGTTCCCTTATATTCCCCCACCCCGTTTCCCCCAGGTTCCCTTATTCTTAACAGCTTGCAGGAGTGTGGTACCTTAGTTACAGCTGATGAACCAATTCTGATACATCATCATGAACTAAAACCCACAGTCTGCCCGAGAGCTGGGCCTCTGGGTTGTACAGCCTAGTGGCTCTGGCAAAGGCACAGTGCCGTGGATCACCACTGGGCCACCATCCACAGAGCAGTTTCACTGCCCTCAGCCCTGTGCTCCGCGCCTTCGCCCCTCCCTCCTCCCCGAGCCCCTGGCACCCTCTGCTCTTCCTTCTGTCTCTATAGTTTTGCCGTCTCCAGAGCGTCATGGAATCGTGCCGCACGCAGCCTTTCCCCACCGGCTCCTTTCACTTTGCAACGTGCGTGTAAGCTTCCTCCGTGTCTTTTCATGCCTCGGGAGCTCACTTCTTTTTTGATTTTCTTTTTTAAACTTACTCCCTGTTGTTTTGTGCTTTGCCTACGTCATCTCACAGGGAAGCCGTGGGGAAGGGCCATCAGACCCAATTCACAGACGAGGGGCCAGAGGCTCACGTAAGTCATGAGTCCCAAATTTCACAGGCACCAGCGGGTGGCGCTGGGACTTGAGTTGGGTGTCCTGGCGCCACAGCTCGGGCTTTCCCACTTTCCCGTGCTGCCACACCCGGCAAGCCCGGAGCAGCCTGCGCCCCAGGTTCTGCAGCTCATTTGGCAAAACAGCTAATGCTCCCACGCTATGCCTGGTGCGGTGGGCAGACAGAGAGAAGGCAAGCTTGCTTTCCTGCAGGGAAAGAGGAAGTGAGGCACATTTATTAAGCACCAGTTGTATGCCTTAAACTCTGCACTGGCTGTTCTCCATTCTGATGGCGTTGACAACCTAGGTGAGGCGGACAAAACTGCTGGATTTGAGTGCAATTGTTGAAAACGTTAAGTGACCTGGACTGAATGCAAACCTGCCTTGCAAACCTTTCTACCCTGGGCCCCGTTCCGCATCCATGGAATGGGGTGAGGGGTGGGGCTAGACTCCGCAATCCACAAAACAGCCTCCTTCCTAGTTCTACACCCAGTGGGCCATTGAGTTTTCCCTGGAATATTTTTTTTAATCACACAAGGTGTCTTAGTTTGCTCTGGTTGCTGTGACAAGGTGACCACAGACTGGGTGCCTTAAAACAACAGAATCTGTCCTCTCACAGTGTGGAATCAAGCTGGCGGCAGGGCCAGGCTCCCTCCGAAACCTCCCTGGCGTCTTCTAGCTTCTGGTGTCTGCCAGCACTCCTCGGTGTCCCCTGCCTCTGTCGTCATACGGCGTTCTCCCCTCTGTCTCTCAGCGTCCAAATTTCCTTCTTCTCCTAAGGACACCAGTCCTGTTGGATTAAGAGCCCACTCTACTCCAGTGTGAACACATTTTAGCCTGCCTAGTTCTACCCGCACCGACCCTATTGCCAAACAAGGTCATTCTGAAGTACGGGGGATGAGGACTTCCATGTACCTTTATAGGGGATGTAATTCCATCCATAACACCAGGTGAACTAACGCTGCCCCAGGGCCTTTGCATTCACTGGCCCTTCCACCCTTGCCCACCCTCTAGCACCCTGGTTCCTTTCCATCTTTCCGCTCTCATCCTCTGATGTCGCTTCCCTCAGAAAGCAGAGCTCCTGCCTCGCCACTCTGTCCTGCTGCCCCTTTCCTACTCACAGATATTGTGGTCTCTACTCATAGGGTTTAGTGGTTTGTCTCCTGCTTATTGTTTTCCCTCCTCCAGGAGAGTGTAAGCTACTCTGTCTTTTTTCTGCTGTATCCATGGCCCTGGAGACGTCACCCGGCACAGGGCAGGGCCTCTGTAAATATTGTCAAATGGATAAATGAGCCACTCAGTGATGCTTCTTCACCTTCCTGGGCCCCGGGTCCCCCTCCATAGGATGGGGGTGGCCGTGCCTGCATCGCGGGTCCATCTGGGGAAGCTGCCCTGAGGTCACGCACACTAAAGCACCTAGCCCAGTGCTGGGCACGTGGCAGGAGGCTCCGCAAATATTGCCGCCCTGTCCTCTTCCCCGCCCTGGGCCTGGCTTAGCCTTAGGGGAGGGAGAGGACAGTCATTCTGTGTTCCTGCTTGGCCAGGCAGCCAGGAGACCCGGCGACACAGCCCCATGTCGAAGCGCTGTGGCAGCTATTTCGTGGCCAAGGGGTTGCTGAGCACTGCGTCCAAGAGGGGCACGGAGAAAACAGGGCTGACCGCGCTTTCTGGGCTGGGGACGCCCCGGGCCGGCTGCTGTGTGTGCCGGGCTTTGTCCTCTCTCTGAGCAGACTTCCTGCCCAGGGTTGCCGTGACAAAGTGCCACAGACTGGGTGGCGCTGAAACCTGGTGAGGAGAACCTCTCTCGGGCCTCTGGTGCTTGCAGGCAGTTCTTTGTTTCTCGGCTTGCAGATGCTTCCTTGCAACCTCGGCCTCCTCCGTCTTCACGTGGCCGTGTCCCGTGGCCGTGCCTCTGCTCAAAGGTCCCCTTCTTCTGAGGACCCCAGTCACGTTGGACGAGGGCCCACCCTAACCCAGCCTGCCGCATCCTAACAAACCACCTCCTCAAAGACCCTATTTCCAAATAGGGCCCCACTCTCAGGACCGGGGTTTAGGACTTGGACTTGGCTTTTGGGGGCACCGTCCACCCGCCTCTTACTCCTCTGCCTGCCCTTTCCCCTCCTGCTGCTTCACCCCCTGGTCCTGCCTCTCCTCTTTACTCCAACTCTCTTCTCCCTTTATCTTATTTTTCAATAAAATTTAATTGACATGTATCATTCATACACGCACATGCATAAACCATAAATGTAGAGTAAAAGCTGTGAACTCACAAAACAAAATTGCATATCATCCTACAGGGCTCCCATACGTCACCCCACCACCAGCACCTTGCATGGCTGTGAAATGTTTGTTACCCACTGTGAACTGACTGTAGCCCACCCACCCGATTAGCGACACACTGCATCGCGTTATACATTTGTTATGTTCATGAAAGAATGTTCTCACATTGTTCGGTTAAGCACAGTCTGCTTTAACTTATTATTTCCTCCACTCCTAAGGCTACAGCAAATATCTACCTAGCCCTGAATGGGTGCCAAGGAGTATGCTAAGCACTCTACGTGGGTATCTAGTTAATCTTCACAACCATCTCCAGATTGCACCTTATAATACCTCCAGGACAGTGAGGCCAAAAGAGGTCAAGCGATGTGCCTAAGGCTGCACAGCACAGGTGGCAGAGCTGGGACGTGAACCCAGGGAGTCTGACGCTCTTAGCCTCCACCCTTGCCGCTTTTCTGACCATCTCTGAGTCCGGGTGTTCCTTTCCTCCATTTTCTCCTTCCTCTTATTTCCTATTTCTCATGATTTTTCCTTTCATTTGTCAAATGGCGATATAATTCATATATTGTAAAAGTCACCCTTTTAAGGTGCCCAGTGCAGTGGTTTTCAGTATATTCACAAAGATGAGCAACGATCATCTCTAATTTGAGAACATTTTCATCACCCCCCCCAAAAGAAACTGTATACCCATTAAGTGGGCACTCACATTCCCCCTCTGCCCAGCTCCTGGCAGCATCAATCTACTTTCTGTCTCTATGGATTTGCATATTCTGGACATTTCACATAAATGGGCTCATACAGCATGTGGTCTTTTGTGTCTGGCTTCTCTCACGTAGCATCATGCTTTCATGTCCAAAGTTCAAAGTGTTGGTGGTAGGAGAATGTGGGTTGGGAGAAAAGGAACTCAGCTCTCATCCACTAACTCTTCTTGGACACTGGGGGGTGGGCACATATTATATTGGTGTGGCTGGGTGGGAAGTTGAGTGATAGGGAGCCTAGAAAACGTAGGTTTTCACGCCATGATGGGGAGGCTCTGGATGCCTTCTGGTTTTTCCTGCTCCTGCTTCTGTTCTTGCTGGCAGGTGCCCAAATTCCCACTGACAAGGGATACCTGGGTGGCTGGGGGTGACACACCCAGTATTGGTCATGCCATTCAGCAGAGGACTGGGTTTTCTGGGAGCAAGCTCTGTTAGGAAACAACTGAGGATGCCCTTAGCCTCCACCTGTACTTCTGGATCAAGTTAGGCACATCCAGGCTACCCCAACCTCTTCTCTGTGGTACCACGACCCTTCCTGGCTCCAGCAGGCCCCTGGGAAGGTGAACCCCACTCTGTCTCAGGCTTCTCCTCTGGAGGGTGATCGTCGAGTCCCCACTACGTGCCCATGCTGCGCTTTACATGGGGTATATCGTGCCTCAAAACAGCCCCTAGACATTTGTGGTTTTCATTCCATTTTATAGATGAGGAAATCGAGGCACAGAGACACGAGGTAACTCATTCTGTTCGGTGAACATGCTGCTGAGCTGGAGTTCAAACCTGGGTCTGATTTCAAAGCACAGGCTCTCTCTTCCCACTCATCACATGCAAAGCACAAGCAAGCTGGAAAACACTGGTGCTATTACTCAGCCAGTCTGATTGTTTTTCCCCTCTCTGAATTTTATTGTTAGTTGAAACTATTCGGTTTGCAAGCTATAGAAAGAGACGGTGACTAATTTATGTATATATTAAAAAGTGGGGATTTATTGAGAATGCACAAAGGTAGCTTAAGGAGCCCCAGAAAATACTGGATAACCAAGAATCAAAAAAGGCAAGAACCAGAGCTGCTCGAGAACCCACGAAGCTGCTCTTTGGAGGGCCGTGCTCTGCTCCAGGGACATACAGGCTTTAAATCGTGGTCTTCCAAATGTCAGATTCCCAGTAGAGGAATCCAATTTGTCCAGCTTCAGTCAGGCGCCCACGCCTGGAATCAATCAGCTGTGGTTGGATTGGGGAAGGGGGAGGGTCACGTCGCAGCCCCCCTTTCCTGAGGCTTCCTTATTGTGAGCCAGCCAGCCATCCCGGGAAGTCTCAGCACACTAATGTGGGGAGGTTTTGTCCCCCGTTTCTTTGTTTCTCATTCTCCATGCCCAGAGAACACACCCTTAACCATATTATCTTGCTCTGAGATATATCAGAACATACACCCAGAAACCAGCAACAGGGAAAGGACCACATTGGGATCAGTGGCGTTTTAGGGTACGGAGATCCTGCTCCCTAATAAACTTGGCTCAGAAAGTGGATCCCCAAGATAATAAGGGGGAAAGGGAGGAAGGAGTAGGGTATGAAAAGTGAGCAGAGAGAGGGACAAAAAAACTCTCCCCACCCCCAGAGTCTAAAGAACAGTCTGCTCTGAACGTGTGACCCCTAGTGGCCAGGGAGGAGAAGCCACGCTGAGCTCATTTGGAAAGACCGAATTCTTCTCTTGACTGTGATGCAGGATGGATATCGGATCTATCAGAACAATTAAAAATTTTTTTTCCTCGGTCACAACATGGTAAGCTCACCCCCCCGTGTCAATTTGTTAAATGGCAATATCAGAGCGATACCCAAGGCAAGCACCATTAGCAGACAAGACAATTTCATCAAATAAAATCTCACAGATAATATATTGCTGTTTGTCATCAAGGCACTGAATACACGAGGGGCCACTGCTAAGGCTCTCATAATCAATTTCTGCTAATTTACCAACTCTGTGGCTCCACGAGGGTGCCGGTAATTTCATATTTTCCACACCCACAGAGGTTACGGCGATTGATTTGGTCCTGGAAAGTGTTGTAATGACTTTGAGTGGACTTGAAGGGTTTTGCATTTGTTTTCAGAGGCTCTTAGAGAGAGTGAGTCAAACTCTGCCACATGGGCACAATTTGTAAAGGTTGGACATGAAAACGATGGATTAGCTTTTCTCAGAAGCCGCGATCTTCTCCTTATAACCTCCCGGCTCACGAGGCAGGCTGGGCTCGGCACAGAAACACTTGACTTCCTTTTTATCTCTATCTCGATGGTGGCAGAAATCATCTCTGAACATCTGAAGGAAAAAAAGGCAATTATTGAAAAATCCTCCTAGAATGACTCGGCTTTCTGAATTCTCTCTCTTTAACAAACACTCGTAAAGTAAGTTGGCAAAGACGAGAAGTTGTAGAAATTTTCTTCTTGACTTTGGCGCTTCTGAAACGAAAAATATATATATATATATTTAATCACCTCCGCTTTGCTCCTGAGCTCCGTGTCCTGCCTGGAATGTCTCCTTCAAGCTGGTCAGGGCTGGCTGTCAAGGAGACCCCAGGAAAGGAAACCTCAGCCCCGTTTCAGTGGCACCAAGGGCATGGCCATTATAATA
Source organism: Tolypeutes matacus (assembly GCA_026826555.1). NCBI lineage: Eukaryota > Metazoa > Chordata > Mammalia > Cingulata > Chlamyphoridae > Tolypeutes > Tolypeutes matacus. The sequence continues at coordinate 4,913,674 of JAKSZT010054576.1, read as the reverse complement.
TAATTATTAGAGACGGCGTCCCATGTGCTGAGGACTCCAAACAATGAGAGCATTTAATCCGAACAAATCCCTTGAAGGTGACTCATCCTTTATTACCGATTATAAAACAGAGGCTCAGCAAGGTTAAGCAGCTGGCTCAGGCTTCTGGGTCTGCTGGTTACAAATGGATGCCCTTCACCACTCAAATCTGCCTTTCTACCAGCAGTGTGCCGGCAACCGTTTAGCAGCCAGCTCTCTGAAAACAAAACCAAGCAGCACTCTGATTGCAGTGTTTGCCAATTGCTGTGGTGTAAAGACCCCCGCCACGGCCACTTTTGAGCCAACCACGTGACGTCACCCGAGAGGGAGTGAGAGAGAGCTGTGTATGACCGGCTCTCCTGCCAGTGTCGTATTAATCTCCGCAACTTTTCCATGGACCTTTCCCTAACCCATCTTGCATCCCATTTTCTGATGTGTTCCCAGCGCTGTAGCTCAGGCTGCTTTTGTCTGTAGCCTCACTTTAGCTCTCAGACTAGTGGTTGCACCCTGTCACCTGGACTCTGCTTTTCTGAATGATCTTCTCGCTGAAAACTGGACCTGCACAGAACCCATTTTCACAACTACAGTCGCATCTCAGCCAGCTGTGGCATTAGCATGGAGGTGGGTATGTTTGTGGGGACCCTTTTGAGTAAGCGTGTTTTCTGGTTAGTTGAGAGGTGAGCTGCAAGCACTCAACCACTGTCATGTCAGCACCGACAAGAACGGGTTGAGTGAGCCCAAAGGCCTCTGAAAGTGGGCGAGAAGCAGTTTGGAGGCACTGCCTGCCTTCCAGGGTGGACAGACTCCATAGGAAGCTCGGGAAGGAAATTAGGAGCAGCAGGTGGGGATGCCACCCAGGCCAGGCTCCCTGGAGCACAGTGAAGCCATACTGAAGTTGCTTTGCTCTTTGTCCTGCAGGACATGCTGAGACCGTTCTTGGGGGAGGTGGCTGCGTTGAGCTGAGCAGGGAGGAAATGAACCGGTGGGAAAGCACAAGCCTGAGCTTCAAGAGAGCTGGGGGAATTTGGTGGGAGATGGACGGTGGCCAGGATTGGACATGGGTAGGACGTAGGGAGGAGGGCGGGAAGGGGAGCCGGGGGTGAGAAAGCCTCAAGGAAGAGGGAGCAACAATGTCTTCAGGCTTTTCAGATGCTTGCTGGCGAGTCTCCTCCAGCGGCTGCTGAAGGCAAGGAAATTGGTGCAGCTGCAAAGAAGGAAATGTGCCCAGAGCTTCCTGAGCCCCTGCTCTGGGCTGGGTACTTTATGTCTAAGGCTTCATTTTAGCCTCATGAGAATCATTTAATGATCACGAGGCTGAGAGCAGTTGTGATTGGACTCCCAATTGCACAACTGGACAGCCGGCAGGTCTTTCTGATTCCCTTTCGGTGAAGAAGACAGCGCTTTCCTCCAGGCCCTCCCATCCTTTCACTGCTGGGCTCTTCTCTCTCTGCCCCGTGGCTCCTTGAGCTCTTATTTTGGGCTGGGCACCAGGTCAAAGACTTGAAATCCAGTGTTTCATTCGATACCCACAGCCGGGCAGCTATTCTTATCCCCATTTTCCAGACGGGAACACTCATCCTCAGAGGGGTAAAGTCACCTGCCCAAGATTACACTATAAGTAAGTGGAGCCCGGGCTGCAACCAGCTCCCACGGTCAGCCAAGAAGGCAAAATATCATAACTGTGATGGCATCTTGCCCCCGGCTCTCCTGAAGCAACTTGGGATCAGTGCATCTCAGGGCCTGGCAACTGTGCGGAGAATGGTGGTTTCACCGATAGCCCAGGAAGTCCTCCTTCTTTCCCTCTGGGGTTTTTGCTGCTGACCCCCAGAGGAGGTGCCTTCACCTGCCATCTCCACGCCATTGCCTTTCAGAGAAAATGTGACAAGTGTCCAGAAAATGATCGTAGGTTCGTAACTCTCTCACGCCGCAATCAAGGCCAAACAATTTAATTCCAGAGTTAGAAACGAGGCTCCAGCTTCTAGTTTACATCCAGCAATGAGGTTCTAGGCTAACTGGACTTTTGTTCTCTAAGGGAGAGGCCGTGCCGACAGGAGAAGGCTGCCTCATGACCCCCTGTCCTTATCCTCCACTGCCATGCCTCTTAGGTTAAAATCCACCAGTCAAAGGAAGCCTGTGGTTTTGCTTACTTCATCATTTTTCTAGGGTTGCCATAGCAAAGCACCACGACCTGGGTGGGCTTAAAACGCCAGAAATCCCTTCTCTCACAGGCCTGGAGTCCAGAAGTCTGAAATCAAGGTGCCGGCAGGGCCACGTTCCTTCTAGGGGAGGAGACTTCCTTGCCCCTTCCGGCTTCTGGTGCCCCAGGCGTCCCTCGGCTTGTGGCTTATCCTGCCAAGCTCTGCCTCCAGCTTGATGTGCTGTCTTCTTCCGCGTAGACACCCCATCTTCGTGTGCTCTCTGAGTCTGTGCCTCTTTTCTTATAAGGACACCAGGCATATTGGATTAGAGGCCCCACAAATTCAATACAACCTCATCCTAACTCGGTTACACCTGCAAAGACCCTGCTTCCAAGTAACATCCCATTCACAGGTATTGGGCATTAAGACTTCAATGTGTTCTTTACTTTTATTTTTTATTTTTTTGGGGGCTACAATTCAACCCATAATATCTACCATTTAGTGGCTCTTGGTATTGGATAAGTCACTTTAACCTGTTGGGCCTTGTTTTCTCCTTCTGTGAAATGGGTGTGGTGGGGAAGAGAGAGCATAAGTCCTACGTTTCTGGGTCACCATGAACCGTGGACGAGAACGTAACACGTGCACGTGCCGAGAGAGTGTAGACAGAGGTTCTCGTGTAGGGACAGCGCAGGGGTGGTGAGGGGGCCGCTGGGGTTAGAGGGCTCAGGCGGTGGAAGCCCAGCTCTGCCATTTGCCAACTGGACAACTTTGGGGAAGTGTCTGAGATTTTCTGAGCTGCTGTTTCCTTATCTCTAAAAGGGGGGTGTTAACAATAGGCTAATGCATGTACCATGTTCAACACTGTGCCTGGTGCATAGCAAAGCCTAATAAACGTGAGCTATTGTTATATTAGGGCTCTTGTTAATAATCCATCGGGAGGAAGACAGGGCAGAGATGAAGAGCGGTGTTGTGTAACAGAGGGTTAAGAATTAACAAATAATTATGACTACTAAATCATTATACTGAGGCCTCTATATTATAAAATAGCAAAAGGTTAATACCTGAAATTACCGAAGCTGGCTAGAGTCCTCCCACCCCTGTGTGTGGTTTCTCTAGACTTAACCTCACCCTTGTGCATCATCACCTTCGTGATGGTAATTCTAGATTGAATTTACCCTTGTTCGTGGATTACGCTCACCCTGTGTATCTTAACTTTGGGGTGGTGACCATTCCACCCTCCTCTGATGGGAAACCTTGTGACTGACCTCCACTTTGTACTTTCCTATCTCAGAACCTTTTTTTTTTTCCTTCTAAGAATTGCTCTTTGTTTTTTATTTTTTAAAAGACACTTAGATCACATAAATGTTACACAAAAAATATAGGAATTCCCATGTGCCCCACTTTCCATACCTCCCACACCCTCCCACATAAACCTCCTTCATTAGTGTGGCACATTCACTGCAACTGATAAACACATCCTGGGGCTTTGCCACTGAGCATGGACCACAGTTCACATCGTAGACCACACTCTCTCCCACACAGTTCTGCATGGTCTATGCTGATGTAAAATGGCCTGTATCTGTTGTTGTAATGTCACTCAGGACAACCCCCAAGTCCCAAAAAAGTCCCTGTATTACAACTGTTTTTCCCTCTCCCTGCCCCCAGAGCGTCCAGTGGCCACTGGCTCCACATCAGTGTTGTCATTTCTTCCATTGCTAGAATCATAATATGTCTACAGCAGAATACCAGTAAGTCCACTCTAGTCCATAGCTCTTCCTCCAATCCTGAGGTTCTGGCATGGTGATGTCCACTCCACCTCCAAGTGAGAGTGGGCTTATATCCCATGGGGAAGATGGATGGGACTATCCTGCCTGCATATCTCAGAACCCTGATCTCTGAAAATGATTGTAACTTTGTGACTCCCCCTGGTTTGGGGTCCACCCCCATCTTGTTCAACCCCTTCATATTTATTAACGAAGTAACCTGTGTCCAGCACCACCCCAATTATTCATTAGCACCCTGATGTTATAAAATATTAGAATTTCTGCAGCTCAGGGAGGCAGTCTTTGGGCCGTCTAAGGCGATTGATCTCCTTTGCTCGCACAACCAAATAAACTCTTTCTCTCTTTGAAACCCTGGTATCCAGGAATTGGCTTTAAAGACGTATCTGGAGGAAAGAACCTACTTTTGCTCATAGTCAGTTGGAGTGTGGGGAAGGGGAGGCATCCAGGGAGAGTCTGAGGTTTGTGTGAGGTTTCTTTGTCCTGGACAAAGAAGGCATTTCTGGAATGGCCCCATCAAAGTAGAGGAACAGTGTGTATTGAAAACACTTGTTACATTCTAGGGACTCTTCCAGGCACTTTCACACACTTTACCTCCTTTAACCCTCGAACGGAACCAGCAAGGCAGCGTCACCCCATTTTACAGATGAGAAGATGGAGGATCATGGAGGTAAACTGGACCAGGCAGCGGAATGAGAGTTGGGCCCAGGTCATTCAGAGCATCCCGAAACGTGGTGCTCTGTCCACCAGTCCCCAAAAGGCCAGCGGAGAGGTCGGTCTGAAGGGGATGGCGGCTCTTGGGAGAAGGAACTGGAAAGGAGGCCCTCGTTCCCAGAAGTGCTGGTGGTGCGATCTCCCTTTACCCCTGGGCCGCTCCCTACGCCCTCTGCTCACTCCTCTCTGCACAGCCCACCCCTGCAAGGTGCCAAGGGCCTGAGCTAATGTTCCTGAACAGCCCATCTCGGAGACCCAGACAACAGCCAATTATCTCTGGCCAATCGCCGGCCTGCTCCCTGCTTGGGGCCCACATCTTGCGGCAATTTCTCTTTTTCAGGAGAGTCAGCTAGGGACCCGCGAGCCGCTGCTGTGAAGGCAATTAGGAAAGTTTGGCCATGGAAATCCGTCTCCCCCTCCTCCTGTGGAAGGGAAGGGAGGCGTGTGGGGGTGGTGGTGGTTTGCAAGGCAGCTGCCTGCGCTGGGCAGCTAGGAGTCAAATCATGGGTGAGGATCAGGGGAGAGGGGGCAGGAAAGCAAGAGCCTGGATGTTTATAGATTCTCATGTAGCTTCAAAACAGGATTGAAACTGGGGCAGGTGGTCTCCCTCCCCTCCTCCAGCCGGCCCTCCCCTCTCTTCCTTTCCCTCACCATTGCCACCCCCACCTCTTACCCTCAATTGGTGGACAGGAGTAATTAAGATGGTTAACAACCGTGCTCTTTTTGCTTTACCACTCCCAGCAGCATCTCTGCTCCCTCTTCTTGTCTTTACCCTGAGCTCCAGCCTTCTGCAAGTTCTGTTGCTTCTGCCTCCAAAAATCTATTCTGGATTTGAGCATTTTCCTCCTCCTCCTTTGCTGCCTTCATCCAAACCATCCTCACCTCTTGTCCAGACCACAGGGAGGGTCTCTTAACTCTGGAGAATTCATTAGAAATGCAAATCCATTTACTGCTGTCTTGTTTCAGCAGGCCAAGGACTTCCCTTTGCCTTTAAAATAAAAGCCAAACTCCTGAACTTGCCCAGGAGGCATTCTGTGAGCTGACCTCTGAGGTCTTCTCTGTCCCCAGCGCTCACCCCATTCCAGCCACACCGGCCTTCATCAGGCTCCTGGAAAATGCCGCGTCTCAGGCCCGGGCACTCTCTGCTCCTCTCTTTAGACTCCTCTGCCCTGGGTCGCTGCAGGCTGGTCCTGCAGGTTTGGGTGGCATCTTTACAAAGAGGCCTTTCCAGAACGGCTCTATCTAAAGTAACAAGCTGCCACCTCCTCTCCAATAAAATGTGCTCCCATGCTATTTTCTTCATAGCATTCATCACTGTCTGAAGGTCTTTTATTAGTTGATTGGCTGCTGCTTTGTGGTCTCTCACCACTGGAATGAGAGCTCCGTGAGGTCAGGGACCTTTCCTGCATCGCGGTACCCCATCGCCTGGTATGTTGAGGTGCTCAGAACACATTTGCTACATGCATGGATGAATGCCAGACACAATGCCGAGGGTTTTTCTTTCTTTCTTTTTTTAAAAATAGCATATCTTATTATTCTCCCCATAATCCGATTGGTTAGGGACTATTTTCATCCCCACCTTACAAGGGAGGAAACAGATGGATATATGTGACCAGACCACATATAAAAATAGAATGCTGACCCACAACCTTTACAGCAACCAGCTCCAAATGTCAGGCTTGGTAGTGACTCCAGCCACCCTGCTTCCAATGTAGGGCCAACCAGAGAAGGCCGGATATGCTCTCATAACCAAATACACAGGATGCCCCATTCCCAGGTAGCCCACCTCCCGCTTCACCAGGCAACAGCTTCACATCAAGCCATACCTGCAGCCTTTCCCCTGTTCCCACTCTTGAGCTTTCGCCTACCTCTCTGCCTACCTTTGGTTCTCTTTGGTTCTGTGACTCCCTTATAAGATCCTAATAAGTAGGCCTTGCTTGTTCTCATTTGGATGATCTTCATTTGTTTCCACAATGCTGAGGTGCTTAGAGGACTTGGTAGCTTCTCAAAGTCACACAGCTAAGGAAAAGAAAGCATATGGTTCATGTCCAGTGTATTTGACTTCAGGGGCTCCTCTCCTTCCACTACACCATGCTCTGTTTTAAAAGAGAATTTTCTCCCTCTCTGCCCCAAACTAAGAAATGAGTGACATGGCACAGAAGTGAGAAAATGGGACGGAGGGACAGGCAGAAGGGGGCATCGCTGAGGAGGCTGGAGACGGAGGAGGAGGAGGAGAGTCTCCCACGGCAGGTTGGCACAGGAAGCTCAGCTGTAGACTATCAACCTTGTCACTCTTTCCCTTGTCCATTTAACAAAATGTGTGTTAAATGTTGAGAGTCAATCATTTGTCCTTGGGTTGTTATTTGTCTGACGATAAGTATGCCTATGGAGAGATTTGTGGGAAAGGAGCAATTAGTATTCCCATCCATCTCAATGAAAGATAATAATAATATTAATTAATAGCCATACCAGGGCGCAGCGGAAATTTTAAAAGTCTGCGAGCAGGAGATCTACAGGGGCCACGTCTTTTTCTAAGTGCCTCTTTGACAGGTGCCCATTTGTTATGGGAACAAGCAGAGGCTGTCTGCCTCTTCCCTTGCCAGTAGCCAACTCCCAGTTCCTCATCTTGCCATGCCAGGTGTGGCACAGGATGTGGAGCCTCAGGAAGCTGGTGGGCATGGCTGGGGATGGGCAGACAGTCCCTGATGGAGTCACCATCTCTGGGAGCACTAGGAGTTACCCAGCCTGTTTAGGGCTGTGGAGAGTCCTCTGCAAAGAGCGTCTCTTGCCGGCATTAGCCCTTACCATCTTCTGATTAGAGCAAGTCGTTTTCCTTTGGGGACCTACCCCTGCCTTTTCTCACTTTTTATTGTCAGGTTAGGGTAGTTGCAATCTCCCATTCCCATCCTCAGGGATGAAGCATGACCGGGACCTGGTGAGTCAGCAGATTTCACTCTCTTGGTCACCACGATTTGACTCAAGGATGGTCAAAGAGGGGGGCCCATTGTTGGATAAAAGGATTTGGGAGGAGCAAGCAATGGGAAACAAGGAGGACATAAAGAATCATGCCTGGACAGTTGCTTTGTCAATTGCTGTTAATTCAGCCTCCTAGATTATCAGCTTGGCTATTTTGACCGAAGCTAACTGAGCCTTCTACGTGCCTGGGTTCCCGGGCTACATCTGCGTGGCACAGTGCTGGGATGTGGTAAAGCTCAGTGAGCATTAGTTGAGTGAGGTTGGGGGCTGGGTGTTACTCCCATAGGCCATGCCTACTAATCAGCTAGCTCTCACCATGTGGAGCGTGGTAACTACTTGCGGGTTATCACCTCAGCGGTTAAAATAGCCCAGGTGGGGCGACTTGAATGGAAAGAGATAGCACCTGTCAAAGTTTCTTAAATATGCTCTCTTTGGAAAAATAAGCCATCAATATGAGCGTATTCAATATTAATTGCACAAAACAAAGTAAGAAATAGATCAGAAAGGAAAAGACAGAGAGAGCTTTATAGAAATATGACATCTACATATATTTTGCAGCTTTCCTCTTAATGCCAGTTGCTGCTCAGCCCAGCCTCTGGCTGGCATTATCAGAGACGGAAATTAAAAACTCACCTTGACTTCGAAATCATGAGGCACCACTTCATCCTACTGCAATGGCCACATTAAAGGAAAAAAAAAAAAAAAAGGAAAATAAGTGTTGGCAAGGTAATGGAGAAATAGAAATTCTTGTATGTTGCTGGTGGGAATGTAAAATGGTGCAGCTGCTGTGGAAAACAGTTTGGCAATTCCTCCAAAAGTTAAACATAGAGTTACCATGTAGCCCAGCAATTCCACGCCTAGGAATGTCAAGAGACTGGAAACCGTGTGTCAGCAAGCACATGTCTACCCATGTTCCTAGCTGCACTGTTCACAATAACCAAAAGGTGGCAGCACTCTGATGTCCATCAATGGATGAATGGATAAACGAAATGTGGTCTAGCCATGCAATGGAATATGATTCAGCAACAAATAGGAACGAAGTGCTGAGACAGGCTGTAACATAGTGAACCCCGAAAACATGATGCTGAGTGAAAGGAGCCAGGCACAAAAGGGCACACACTATGATTCCATTTATAAGCAATGTCTGGAAGATATAAATCCATAGGACAGATGCACATGGGGAGTAACTACTTGATGGCTCTGGAGTTTCACTTTGGAGTGATGGAAATGTTTTGGAACTGGATAGAGGTAGCAGTTGTACAATGTTGTAAATGTCTTAAATGCCACTAAATTGTTCACTTTAAAACGGTGAATTTTCTGTTATGTGAATTTAACTCAATAAGCCATTACAACCAACCAACCAACCCAAAACACTTACCTGGGATTAGGTTCTAGACAGGGCTTCTTAATCTTTTGTGTTCCACGGGCCCCTTTGCCAGTCAGGTGAAAGCCACGGACCCTTTACTAAGTCCACACTGCACTGTGTATTATTTAATAAACATATCACACCCACACCAACACGTCCCCACGAGAACAATGTTTTTTTGAATTTCAGTTCAAGCTCACGGATTCCTGGTTAAGAACCCCTGTTCTAGAACAATGTTTCTCAAGTATGGTCCAAGAACCATCTGCACTAGCCATACTGAACCAGAACATTTTAAACAAACGCCCACACGAGGTTAGGCATGCAAATGCTCAAGAACTGTCACCCCAGATCTAGGGGCATCATGGGGACATGAGTCATGCTGTACTGGACTTGGGGTGACTCTGCATTATCAATCCAAAAGGGTGGAGGAGACAGATCAGAACACAATCTTCAAACAAGATAACAGAGATGAGCGCAGAAAGCAAGGGGCTATGGGAGGGTATCGAAAGTGAGAAACTCTCTGCCTAGTAGGAACCTAGTGAGTAGTAAAGGGAAAGCTTCAGTGGAGTGAGATTTGCAGGACAAGGAAGTCACGTGGAATAGAGGAGTCCCCCAAAAGAATGAAAAGATTGGGTCCTAGGCAACAACAAATACAGCTACCATAGTCCACTGTCTGGGCAGAGGAACTAGCTTGAGTAAGGGATGGTTATAGAAAAACGTGGAGAGCATCCTGGGAAAGTACTCTGTGGTAGGAACATTAAAAATAGGAAAAATAGGGGAATGAAGCTGGATGGGGACAGAAGAGAACTTTGGGTATCACACTGGTCGTTTAATATTTTGAACAAGGGACCGGCATGTCTTTGGCATTGATGGAGGAAACAGAGGGTTAGGGCAGGAGTTTAGAAGGAAGGAGGCACTGCGGGCTCTGCTTTGTGGCCAGAGGATGAGTCTGGGCTCTGGCTAAGCAGGAAAGATAAACAGAGTCAACACTTCTGCCATCTGGGGGTGAGTGTGGTGCTCCACTGGGGGTGGGGTGGGGGAGCGGGGACGGTGCTGTGATGGATTATCTATGTCTTCCATGCTAAGGGACAGGGGTAAGTGCCGTGCTCTCAAAAGAGCAGCCTGAGCCCTTTAACCAGAGCAGAGGGGGGTCTGGGCAGTGTCTGGAGGGTCATTTCCAGCGTCAGTTTATAGCTCTGGTTTAAAAGGCTTGAGCAATTCAGCACCAGCCGTTGGCGATATCTTGAAGGATCGACGGTGTTTGATTTTGTTTTCTCTCTCCTCTGCTGAGTCATAAGTGGTGAGAATGTGTCAGGCCTGGGATGGAATTCTGGATCTCAGGAATCCGTGACACTCCTTCTTCCAGAAAGTTAGGCACCTGCTTTTGACTCAAAAACTCCTGTCAAGATGAATTTCCAGGGACCGGACTGTTCTGAAAATTGGAGAGTCTTCTTCTCTGTGGCTAATACTGCAGGTCTGGCACCGAGTTTGTTTCATTCGTATCTCTGGAAGGGGCTTCTGTTGTTTGTGCCTGTGTAGTACTTCGTCCCTCTTCCGCTGGTGACAGGCATTTGCTTTTCCCTGGGGAATTGTCCCTCTCCTGCCCCCTGTGGTCTCACTGGGGCTTTCTCCTGGCATCGGGCTTGGCAGGGGTGAGCATGTGACAAAGGCTGGCCAAGCAGTGCTTTCTACATCCCTGGCCACAAGTGAGAGCTCCCTGGAGAGAATCAACATCCAAACATGGCCCTTGAGAGTTTATACCTGGACATGGCAAAAAGTAAGAATCTTTCTTTTACATCAGGGCTTAGCAAGCTTTTTCTGTAAACCACCAGATGGTACATATTTTAGGCTTTGTTGGCCATACTGTCTCGGTCCTAACAACTCTGCTGTCTTGGTGAGAAAGCAGCCACAGACAATACCTAAACAAATGAACGTAGCTGTCTTTTTTTTTTTTTTTTTTTACCGGGAGGTCCCGGGGATCGAACCCGGGTCCTCCATATGGGAGACGGAGGCCCAACCATTTGAGCCACATCCATCCCATAGCTGTCTTTTAATAAAACTTTATTTACAAAAACAGGTAGTGGGCCAAATTGGCCTACTGGCTGTGTTTTGCCAGCCCTTGTTTTAGGTGAAAGCCATTGGAATGTAGGATTATAGGCTCCACCTTGTGAAGAGAGCCACCTTGAAACCAGCTCAGAGGAAAGCAGAAGGAAAAATCAGAGAGAAAGAGCTCTGAAGACAAACACTAACACCCGTATTCAGCCGTGCCTGAAGGCAGCTGCCCTCGGACATCCTGGTTTTGTAGGCCAGTATCACCCTCTAATTATCAGGTAATTTGACAGGGTTTTTTGTTATCCAAGAGAGTCCTGATTAACATGGCTCTTCACCAGCAGTCTGTTCTGGGAATGCCTGAGCTGGAAATGCCTGCCAACAACCCAGGAAGAAGGAAGAGGGAAGGGGCTCTTCAAAATCTTTGCTGGGAGGCCTCAACTGTGCCTCACCTCTGGCCACATCCATCCACAGCCATTTATTGAGTGCTTGGTATTTCCAGACCCTGTGCCTGGACTTCAAAGGCAGTAAGCAGGGAGGGGGAGGAGAAGAAGAGAAGGGACTTTTGTGTGCCTACCGTGAGCATGTGCACAGACCGTTTCACTCCATCTTTTTCACTAATTAGTACTTTGGGGATTAGCAGCTGGACTCAGAAGGGTTAAGGGATTTACCTAACATAACCCAGGTAGTAGGTGAAGGAGCTGGGATGGAAACTCAGCTCTGGGAGCTTCCAAAACCCAGTTTTTTCCCAATACCATCCCAAAGCAGTGTGGGGACCATGGTCCCTCAAAAAGCAGCATGCTGATAATAAGCCTGTGTGTGACACGGAGGAAGAACAGAATGAAGAACAGGCCAAAGGCATCTGTTCACCGGGAGCGTTAGCAGCAAATGCAGGCCTGTGCATTGTAAATGCAGACTCCAGCTACCCTTTCAAGTAAACTGGTGGTGTTGTGTTAGAAAATTTCTCTCTGCTTACATGTTATATGTGCAAGATTGTGACTAGATACACGAAATGGGAGGAAAAATCCTGTAACTGACAAGAGTTGGGTACACAATTATTTTCTTCCTTTCCTCCCTGCCTCTTTACCAAGTAGTTCTGGAGAGGAAGCTTCTCCTTATGGAGAGAGTTAACAATAAAACTGCTGACTGGAAGGTGGTGTGCGACGCTCTGATGGGGACGGTGAGAAGTGGGCGGTTTTGGTTCTTCTGAAGATGAATCAAAGCTCTCCGCTGGGATCACTGCAGCCTGTTTAAAAATAGTGACGTTTCCAACCAAATCCACTGGCATTTGGACAGAGAGGGGCTCTGCTTCCCTGAGTTGGGGGCTGACTCACCACTGGTATTGTGGGGGTGAGTCTGAGACATGACCTCAGACCTTGGGACTGATGGAGGGAAAAGGGGGAAGGAATTAGCCCCCTTCCCTTTGGCATAGGAAGGAGGAATGAGAGGGGGGCAAGACAGAGGCAGGCAGACCAGAGTGATGGGTTAGTGAGAAGAAGTAAGAGAAGGAAACAAAAAAGGGGAAAATGAGACAGTCCCAGGACAACCGTTAGAGGCCAGAAGGAGAAAGAGACACCCCCAGCCCCCTCTGCCACAGAGAAGGCACCGAAACCCCTCACACCCCCTCAGCCAGACAGATGCACAGAGAGAAAGGAGAGACAGACTCGGAGAGAGCCAGGGCCAGGAAGGCAGAGAGAGAGAGGGAGAGGCAGAGCGACAGGGACAGAGAGACAGACAGACAGACAGAGGGACAGACAGACAGGGAAAGAGAGAGACAGAGTTGGAGAGAGACAGAGAGAGGCAGAACTATGGGGAGAGTCTGAGGAGAAATGGATGTATAGAAAGAAACAGAAAGGAGGCTTCCTTAGAGACCTCTGAAGCCCACTCCCTCATTGGGGAGCCTTTTAAGCTTACGATGTGCCCAGAGCCTGAGCTGTGAGGGCAGAGATCTGGGCACCCCTGGAGCCCACCCCCGGCCTGAAGGGGCAGGGACCTTCCGAGCGCGCAGGCCTCCGCGGGCATCCTGCCAAATTCCAAGCACCTGAATCGATCGTCCTGGCCAGTCAAGCCCCGAGAGCCCCGGATGCCCGGACAGACGGACGCACCGGGGCACAGCACTGGTGTGCCAGCCTGCTCTGTGCCCTGAGGTCACACTGGCCGGCATGGCCACGGCCACGGCCTCACCCTGTGCAGCCTCTCTCTCTTTGGACCAACATCCTGGTGGACTAAGGTGAGCGTGTTGGCCACCCCCCCACGGTAGCCAGGAGGACCCGGGCAAGGGCAGAGCGCATCGCGACCTGTCGGAAGAGGGTGTGGTGTCTGTGTGTGCCTGAAGAGTCTGTGTTATTCTCTATCTATAAAGGGAGATGCTTCCATATGGGTTCCTAGAAGCCTACGTCATTGTCGTAGGGTTTTCCGGAATTCCGTTGTGCCAAAGTTGTTGTCGACAGGTCCCTGTGGAGGGATCATGCAGTAGTTACCAGTTTTCTTGTTGCTGGGCAAACTTCCACGTGTGTACACAGGTGACCATCTATTAGATAATGACAGGTGACCTTGTCGTGTCAGAGGGCGGGGCAGGCGGTGCCAGGTTAATTTCTGAGTCTCTCTGCTGCAGTCTTCCAGCCGTCCCTGGAAACAGCAGGGCAGAGACACTGACTGCGTCAATAAGAATTTTGCTGAAACCTCTGTGATAGACAACATGATGACTTCCCCAAAGAGGTCCTTGCTCTAATCCCTGCAACTCGTGAACGTATGAAGTTACACGGCAAAGGGGATTTAAGTTTGCAGCTGGAATTAGGGCGGCTAATCAGCTTACTTGAGATGGGTAGGTTATTTTGGGTTATTCAGGGGGGCCTGATGTAAGCACAAGAATCTTTATAAGTGGATGAGGTGAGCCCAAGAAAGAGTCAGAGAGACGACAGCGTGAGAAGGACTTTTCCTCCTGTTACTGGGTTTGAAGCTGGAGAAAGGGACAGGAATCAAGGAATGCAGGCGGCCTCAAGAAGCTAGTCAAGTCAGAAACGGATTCTCTCCAGGAGAGAACGCAACCCTGCTAGCATCTTGATTTTAGCTCAATGAGACCGAGTCCAGATTTCTGACCTCCAGAACTGTAAGATAATAAATTTGTGTTGTTTTGAGCTGCCACATGTGTGGTAATTTGGTACAGCAGCAAGAGGAAATAAACCCACCCCCTATCCAAAACCCCACTCACAGCCCTGAGCAAGGAGGAGTCTATTTCTGGGGACAGTTTATGGAACTCGTGGGGTGGGGGCTGTAGGAGGGAAAGCCTGGGGTCAGACTGCTGGGGCACCTGAGCTGAGGAGACCCTGCCAACATCTGCTCCACAGAGACTCACATTTGATGGCGGACCCCAGTCATGCGATGACAAGCACGAGTGCAAACTGATATGGAAGCCATCTCCTCCCACCCGCGGATACTCCTTGCAGACATGCATGAGCTGGCGGCTCGTGTTCATAGTCCACTCATGAGACATGGCTTTGACAGGGAGACGAGGAGTTCTTCTCAGACCAGCTCCACTGCGGTGCCTGATCGGAGAGAGTCTTGGGTGGCTCGGTCAATGCATCCTTGCATGCAAGGTCACTCGGGTCAAACCGTCATTTTCAAGAGCAAAACCAAGTCCTCGTCTGCTCAGGAGCTCAGCAGGGGCATGAGCATCAGCGGGCTCGGTTTTCCTCTTGCCTGCTGCTTTGCCAACCCACCGTTTCCTCTCCTCTCGCCCTTCTCTCGCCTTGTCTCTCTGCCTTCCCTTCTGCTCTGCACACCCAGACGTCCTCTCTCACTCTCAGAATTAAAAGGGACTAGCAAATGCCCAGGCAGCCTTGAGAAGCTCTCTCGGCATCAAACGCTCTCGGTCGGGCTGGGTGGCTTCTGCCAGGGGCAATTAGCACTAGAAGTTTGGAACAGTTGTCTAACAGGGGCTTCAGCCTTCACCATCAGTGGGCGGGCACGTAGCCCGGTGAGACTAACGCCAGGCGGTGGGGAGCATCGTCAGGGTCGGCGGAAAAAGAAAACACGGTGAAGATATTTCCATTTGTAGAAACACAAAAGGATCAGCCAGAGGCTGTGGATCGATGGAGCATCTCACCAAACTCCACAGGAAGATTTTTACCTTGCGGTAATGGAGGGTTGAGGCTAAGAGCGTTAGCTCTGCGGTTGGGTTCAAACCCCAGCTCCATCGTCTTGGGGCTCTTAGTCAAACTCTGAAACTTGTTTTCCCCATCTGTGAAATGGGATAATCAGTTCCATTGCATAGTTTGCAAATAAGCTCAGATAGAGAACCCTACATGTGTTCACAGTTTTCAGTTGGAGAAGTTCTTGACTTGGAGTATTTGACCTAATCTTCAGCACAAACCGTTCTTAGCTTAAGTATTAGCTTAAGAAGGGGGAGACAATCATTATAGGCCAATTATTAGCAAACAGATGCTGTTCAGAGTACAGTAGCTGTATTAACCCAGAGTTTCCTCTTCTGTAAACTTGGGAAAACATTGGCCTCCCCTGATAGAGTCCTTGTGTGGGTTAAATGAGCTAATGTATGGAAAACATGCAGCAAAGTCATGGCACAGAATCAGCATTCAATCCGTGTCGGCACTTATCATCATTAAACACGGATGAGAGAGTGGCAGAGGAAACAGAGAGGAGGATGCACTGGAGAGCTGTTTCAGGTCCGGATTGGTGGTGAAAGCTGATGGTTGAGGGGGTGAAGCCTACGGAGGAATCAAAAGCCGGTGAGTTTATTGGAAGCCTCTGGGAGGAAAGAGGTGTTATCTTGTGGAGCATAAAATGAGTGAGGTTTTTGTTTTGGGGCGGGGGGAGCGGGAAGGGTGGGCTGAGGACATAGAGCCCCAGAACTTCAGCTGTGTCAAAAGAAATTTCTCTTTTATTCACTGAATGGGGGATTTTGAGGCCAAATCCACACCCAAACAGCTGATGTGACCCATAAGGGATCCTTGTTGCATGACCAGGAGCTAATAGTGTCATACTGGGAGCTGCTTGGCGCCATAGAAGGAACCAGAAACCCAAACGAGCAGCTGACGCTGGGCCTTCACCAGATGTGCAGCCACAGAAATGCTTCTTGACCTAAGCTGCACCCTCCTTTCTTTGGGATATGAGGAGATCACATGTTTGATGGGTGTAGCTGTTTGGCAATTTGATGTAATGATGAATTCCAAAAATATAATTGGATCATGCTTGTAAACTGATCTGTTAATCTGGGTATGATTAAGTTATGATTAGGGCGTTGAGCCCCACCCCTTGGTGGGTGGGGGAGTCGAATATAAAAGGCAAGGCAAAGGACAGAGGGAGCAGTTTTTGAGAAGCAGTTTTTTTTTTTGTTTTTTTTTTTTTTTTTACCGGGAGGTCCCGGGGATCGAACCCGGTCCCTCCATATGGGAGACGGACGCCCAACCAGTTGAGCCACATCCGACCCCCATGAGAAGCAGTTTTGATGTTGGAGTTTGATGTTGGAGAGAAGACCCCAGGAGAAGAGAAGCGAGCCACTCGCCTGACAGTCTACAGCTGACCAGGAGCTAAGCCCGGAGAGAAACACAGCCCTGGGAAGAGAGGAACCCAAGAAGCCTGAACCCTGGCAAACGTCGGCAGCTGTTTTGCTCTGACATGTGGCAATGGACTTTGGTGAGAGAAGAAACTTAACGCTTTATGGCCTGGTATCTGTGAACTTCTACCCCAAATAAATACCCTTTATAAAGACCAACCCATTTTTGGTATTTCACACGAGCTCCCCTTTGGCTGACTAATACCATGGGTGTAGGTGTTAAGAGCTCTGGAGTTGTTAGCTCTTAACATCTCTGCTTCTGACCTTGGGCAGGTCACTTTAGTATCTCAGTACCTCAGTTTCCTTAAATGTAAAATGGGAATGACCTTGGAATTTACCTCATAAAGTTGTGTGGATTTAATGAGACAATTCATGCAAAACACTTAGATGAGTGCCTGGCATATAGTATGAGCCCAATAAATGTTAGCTGTGACTCTTGTTTGCAAATGACAGAAATCCATATTGACTGAACTAGCCCAGGCCAAAAGATGTGGTGGGTTATTGGCTTGAGGAACCCAACTTAGAACAGGACAGAAATACACAGAGATTCTCTTTCTCTCTCCATCCCCAGGGTTCTTCTCTTCTATGCTTGCCAAGATTCTTTTTTTTCTTTCTGGAAACGTTTTTCACCTATCTCCATGGCCATCAATAGCTAAGAGTTAATTTTTCTCTCTTCTCCACCAGGGAGGGCAGAACCTACTGTTGGGGATTGAATCAAATCCTAATCCACATCCCTGTGGGAGGGACCCATTGGTAAACAGGACATTTGAAGGTGGTCTTATTAGTTATGGGTGGACTCATTTGTGAAGAGGGTCTCTTAGATGAGGTCAGATAGGATCAGGGTGGTCCTTAAACCACATGACTGGAGTCCTTGGAGGGCACAGGAAATTTGGACACAGGCAGTCAGAAGAAGCCAGAAGTCAGAGAAAACCTCAAGAGAAGACTAAGGAGACACATCATCTTGTGATGGAGGTGGAGATACAAGCCAAGGAACCCCAAGAATTGTGCAAGTCAGCGCCAGAATGCAACAGACTCCCAGAGAAAGCGTGGCTTGTCCAGACCTTGGTTTTTGAACTTCCAGCCTTCAAAACCATGAGACAATAAATTCCTGTTCCTTCAGCCGACCCATTGTGTGATGCCTGTCATCGCCGCCCTGACAAATGGAGACACTTACCTCCAACTCCAGGTAGAAAAGTCTTGGGGTAGAAGTGTGGCTGTCCTCTTTCCATCCAGTCCCACTGTGGACCAAATACTGTGGCCAGAGTGGTGAGCTCCTATCACTGGCTTTAACCACTTGACTGTTCTTGGGGGCATGTTTGTTGGTTGGAATGAAAGGAGGAGTATTTCCCCAAAGAAGGGAGGTGCTGAGCAAACAGAAGCCGTAGATGTCTGGTCCAGTAGGCAAAGAGCCCAGCATAGTTTCTGGCACACAGTAGGTCCTCAGAAAACCCCCCTCCTCCATTAGCCCTAGTCTCAAGGATCCTTATCTATACAGTGGGGGTCTTGTAATACCAGTAATGAGGATTAAGTTATACACTTTAGTGTGTAAGAGTGCCAGCACATAGTAGGCACTTCACAACTTCTTTCTCCTTTGCATAGCCTGAGAGACAGGAAGATTGCCTCATAAATAACTCAAAGCTTCCCGAGGAAATCTGCTCGAGAGCCTGCCTCCTGCCAGGACCCCAGAAACTCGAAAGCAAATGTAGCTTGAAAAGCAGCGCCCTTACCACTTAGGAGTTAGGCTGTGATTGCTGTTTATCTGTGTGCTGTACTGGAACTCCCTCTGCCCGCGGCTGGTGCTAGAGCTGGGAAAATACAATTTCCTCCAAACTAATTTAGTTTTAAGAGGAAAATGAAAGTTTAAAGTAGTTTAATGTTTCAGCAAAACTGTAATGGCTAGGGAAGATTGGACGATGTGAACCAATAAAGCACCCTAGCTCTGATAATAACTCAAGGCTTAACTCTTCCCCACGTCAAACACCACCCTGGTGCAGAAACCTGGTACAAGGCACCGAGGACCCAGCAGATGGTAGGACAGTCATTCTCCGGCAGTATTTTTTTAAGTCAGCAGCTTCACTTTTGACCTTCGTAGACCCGTGAGGACATACCTATTAATGCCATTTGTGTGGCCCTGTATGACACCCCAAGAGACGCCCTGAGATTTATGCAGCACTCCCAGTCACAGGTTTCCCACAGACCATAAATTCTCAGGGTGAGAGTCCCATCCTTGAGCTTAACACCTAAGGGAACCGTTGAAAAGACCTGAATTAAAACATCAGCTCCAAACCATGAAATCTCCAGGAGCCTCAGTTCCTCATTTATAAACGAGAATGAGAACGACCTGGTAGGGTTGTGGTGAGACTTAAACGGGATAGTGATGTGAAGCACTCGGGCAATGAAAGAGGTGGGGGGAGGGCAGTGAAGAGGATCTAAGAGAACTGTTCATCCGCCACATTTCTGAGGACTTCCGTGTGCCCAACACTCTCACAGCGTTCAAGGATCCGTAGAGGCCTAAGACATGGAACCTGATTCAGGAGCCCCCAGCTTTACTGGGGAGTGCAACAAGAAATAAGGAGATAATCTTTCAGTGCCTTTGTCTCTTCATCTCTAAAATTGGGATTATCATTGCCCCCTAGCACCCCCTTAAGAATAAGGGTGTGAACTCTCTGAGGGGGGAGTTGAGGCAGGTTAGTACAGGGAAATGAGGAGAAGATGAGCCACAACATGGCCAACAGGCACCATGGCCGACAGGCACCATGGCAGTGAGACCCTGCTGAGACCTTGACCTTGACCTTGAGGTACCAGTTGGGACTCTTTCTGGGGCCGAGGGGAGGCCCCAGATATTCCAAAGAGGCCTCACTATTGGCCCCATTGGGGGGGTAACCAATAACAGCTGCAGCCCCTCTCTTTAGCATTAGCAAGGGGAAGAATAATTAATAGTTTAAAAGGTGACCACACAAGCCAAATCACCTCTCTCTGCCTAGAGGAGCCTGCCCCAAATCTCGGTGCTTATTTCTGTATTTCTGTCCCTCTCTCCCATTTCTCAGCAAGCTCTGTTCTTTCCCCCCATTTCCCAATAAATTCTTTTTACTGGTCTAGCTAAAAAAAAAATTGGGATTGTCATAGAACCAACTCCATAGGGCTGTTGTACTAAAGATGTAAAGCACTTAGAAGAGTCCCTGGCACATAATAAGTGCTCAGTAAATATTTTCTGTTTTTTTTAAGGCTGAAAGGTCTAAAACAAATGCCCCACATTGACAAGGGGACATAGAACCAACAAACGTCTTAGACTGCAGTTTCCTAGGAATCTCCACTTCACGTGGCTGGCGGGGTTCAGCTTTCAGAATACCCCTTTATTAATACCTGTGCTCTGATCGTGGTTTGAGGGCCAGGGTGAGCCTCCCCGGAACCCTCGTGACAGACAAGGTGTGGCAGAGGGAGTGTGGGCTTTGGTTCTCACAGACCGGAGCTTGGTCTTGGCTCTGCTGCTCATTAGACATGTGGCTCTTGCAGGTTTCACAAACAACGCTCATTTTCCGTTTTCTCATCTGTGATGTGGAGATTCCAATACTTACCTTATGGGTCATGGGGAAGGTTAAATGAAATAATTTCCACTGTTGTTACTCAAGTCCATGCCGCCATTATCTCTTGCTCGACCAGTCTAAAGTTGATCCCCACTCCTTGTTACTTCCATGTCTTTCTCTCTCTAGTTACCCAATTTTATTTTCTGCACAGTCATCATTTATGGATATATCCATTATGGGTTTGCAGTCTGTGTCCCTCCACCACCATGTAAGTTCCAAACAGACAGGTGTGTTCATTTCCGTATCTTCAACACATATAATAGCTATAGGCATAATTGACACTCAACAGATATTTGTAGAATAAATGAAATGATGTTTGCAAAATGTTAGGCTGATAAAAACCATGTTTGTTTTCCTCCCACTTTGACTTGTGTATTAATTTTTAAAATGTATTTATATTTATTAGAGAAGTTGTAGGTTTACAGAAAAATCTTGCAGAAGGTACAGTTGTCATATGTGTGTGAGATCCCTAGCACACAATTTTCTCTATTATTAGCACTTTGAATTAGTGTGGTACCTTTGCTACAATCAATGAAACAATATTATTATAATTATACTATTAACTGCAGTCCATAGTTTACATTAGGTTCACTCTCCGTGTTGTGTAGTTCTAGTCTTGAAAAATGTTGGTTCTTGTAACACATATGCAACCTAAAGTTTCCCCTTTTAAGCATATTCAAATACATGATTCAGTTGCTGCTAATTACGTTCACAATGTTGGGCTACTGTCACCACTATCCATTGCTAAAACCTTTCCATCACCCCAAACAGGAGCTCTGTAGCAGTTAAGGCTTAACTCCCCATTCCCTACCCTCACCCTGGCCCCTGGTAACCTGTATTCTGGTTTCTGACTGTGAATTTGCTTACTCTAATGACCTCATGTCAGTGAGATCATACAGTATTTGCCCTTTTGTGTTTGCTTATTTCATTCAGCATGAGGCCTTCAAGGTGCAGCCATGTTGCCGCATGCGCCAGAGTTTCATTCCTTTTTATGGCTGAATAATACTCCTTTGTATGGATATACCACATTTTGTTTAACCATTCATCTCTTGTGAATAATGCTACTATGAACATTTGTGTGCAAATATCTGTTCGAGTTCCTGCTTTCAATTCTTTTGGGTCTAGAAATGGGGTTGCAGGGTCAGATGGTAGTTCTATACTCGACTCTTCCACGGTGACTGTACCGTTTTACATTCCTACCAGCAATGCACAAGAGTTCCAATTTCTCCACATGCTCTATGTTATGTTCTTTTTTTTTTTTTTTCCCCAAATAATAGCTAACCCAAACAGTTTCTTTCTTTTTTTTTTTTTAATGTTATTTTTATATATGTATTTAAAAGGTGCTTAGATTACCTAAATATTACATAGAAATTACAGGGATTCCCATGTTCCCCTCCTCCCACACCTCCCATAACCTCCCACGTAAACATCCTTCATTAGTGTGGCACATCACCTGCAATGGATATGCACATCCTAGGGCCTTGCCACTGAGCATGGACCACAGTTCACATTGTAGACCACACTCTCTCCACACAGTTCTGCATGGTCTATGCTGATGTAAAATGCCCTACATCCGTCACTGCAACGTCACTCAGGACAACCCCCAAGTCCTGAAAGAGCCCCTGTATTACAATTGCCCTTCCCCTCCCTGCCCCGAAAGCATCTAGTGGCCACTGGCTCCACCTCACCCAAACAGTTCCTTTTTAAACTCATTTCTCTATCCTTATCACACACTGCTGAAAGAAACCACTTGCCCAGACATCTTGAGTAGGCATCACAGCCATCCCTTCAAGGCGTACGCCCTGAGGGACAGGACCTCTGGTTAGTCAACCCCTGGGCCTTTGTATCAGCTTGTGTTTTAGTAGCACTTCCCACCCCCCCAACTAATAGCTTTATTTCGTTGGTCCCCCTCTTAAGCCCCTTTGTGGAAAAGCCACAAAGAAGGTGTGAGGGAGCTGCATGGCTGCTCCATGTTAGGGGAAGGGGAAGGAAGGTGGGCGGGGGGGGTACAGAGAAGACCTAACTCCAACGATGCCCCCTCTTTACCCCAATCCACCAGTTCATTGGATAGTTCCTATTTTCTGCTTTCCTGCAGGTGACGGTGATGCTGCACTACATGATGAAGGTCACAACATCTTGCTAAGTTTACCGAGCCCTCCCAACAGCCTCCTCGAAGGCTGCTGGGCTTCCACTAACAGCCTCTTCAAAGTCTCTGCAACTCCGGTGCCCCACCCTGTCCCACAGTCACGGCCACATGTTAGGCTTTGCTACAGCAGCATCCCACTTCCAGAGGTCAAAATCTGTTCCAGTTATCTCTTATTCTGTAACAGAACACTCCAAAGTGTGGTGGCTTAAAACAACAACAATCATTTTTATTATTCTCTCTCAAAGGTCTGGGTATGATTTGGTGCAGCTGGAGGGTTCTTGCTTGGAGCCTTTCACACGGTTGCGGTCATGTTGTGGCTGAAATAGGATCATCTGGAGACCCACTCACGTGTCTGGTGCCTGGTCTGGAAAGACTCAAAACAGTTGGGAACTGGAGGAGCTGGGGATCCTCAAGCCTTTCTTCTTTATCGCTATGTGATCTCTCTCTGGCATGGCAGCATCAAGGCAGCTGGATTTCTTACCTGGTGCTCAGGGCTCCAAAGGGGCATGTCCTGGGAGAGAAGGATGGTCGGATGCCATATTGCCTTTTATGGCCCAGTCTTGGAAGACATGAGTCATCATTTCTGCCATGTTCTATTAAACCAGGCAGTCACAAAGGTCTGCCCACTTCAAGGGTAGGGCTTGTAGGCCACACCTCTTTATGGAGGAGTGGTAAGGTACTGGAAAATCCCATAGGATGTCCAAATTGTTGTTTTAAGCACTACTTAAAAAAATATATATATTTTTTATTTTTTCTAAAAGATACTTAGATTGCATAAAACGTTACATAAAAAATATAAGGGATTCCCATATTCCCCACTCCCCACACCTTCCACTTTTCCCCACATTAACAACTTCTTTCATTAGTGTGGTACATTCATTGCAATTGATGAACACATTTTGGAGCATTGCCACTAAGGATAGATTATAGTTTACATTGTAGTTTACATTCTCTTCCATTCAATTCTGTAGGTTATGGCAGGATATATAATGGCCTGTATCTGTCATTGCAATGTCATTCAGGACAATTCCAAGTCCCAAAAGTGCCCCCATTTTATACCTCTTTTTCCCTCTCCCTGCCTTCAGCACCTCCAGTGGCCACTATCTGCACATCAATAATATAATTTCTTCCATTGCTAGAATCACAATAAGTCTATAGTAGAATACCAGTAAGTCCACTCTAGTCCATATTTTATTCCCCAGTCCTGAGGATTCTGGGATGGTGATGCCCACTCCACCTCTAATTGAGAGGGGGCTTCAATCCTGTACAGCTGATGGATGGGACTCTCTTGCTTGAAGTTGTAGACTCTCTCGGTTCCTTGGTATGGTGGTTATCCATCCTCACCTCTTTGTTAGTTGTCCTGGGTGAGTCCAATGAACTAGACAGTAGGTGTTGCAACTCTGCTGAGGCTCAGGGCCCAGCTGGCACATGGACAGCCCAAAGATTCAAGTCTCTTGGGCATACACCTTCCAACTCCGGCACCAACTATAAGTTCAAATAGAAGGGACAGAAGAGGCATGTGTAGAGAAATCACAACTGAGTCCAACTCTGTCACACTTGGGAGCACAAACTCCAAAGTAGGGCCCACTGTCAAGGCACCAAACTCCAGAGCTATCTGCCATGACTGTAGGATGTGGGTGAATCCAGAGCCCTCAGGAGCCCCACTATCTGGGGTAGTATCTACCTTGGCCGTCTATGTGATCCTGCTGAGATGTGCATAAGCATTACCTCTGGGATGACCTCCCAACACATTTTGAAGTCTCTTAGCCATATAAACTCTTTGACTTTACATTTTTCCCTTTTATTCAAGGTCTTTTTTCCATTTGTATTGCTAATTGGTGCTTGGTAGTAATCCCTTGGTGCCAGGGAGGCTCATACCCAGGAGTCATGTCCCATGCTGGGGGGAAGATAATACATTTATATGCTGAGTTTGGCTTAGAAAGAGGCCACATTTGAGCAACATGGAGGCTCTCAGGAGGTAACTCTTAGTGAAGCACGACGTTTTGAAGAATATTTTTGCAGTGATCTTTGAAAATGAAAATATTCCTGAGTCAAGATAAGTTATTAGTTTCCCAGGGCTGCCATAACAAAGTACCATGGATTGGGCGGCTTAGAACAACAGAAATTTATTGTCTCACTGTTTTGAAGGCTGGAAGTCTGACAGCTCTAGGGTGGAACTCTTCCTTACCTCTTCCTAGTTTTTGGTGGTGGCTGACGATCCTTGGCATTCCATGACTTTTAGCTGCATAAGTCCATTCTCTGGCTCTGTATTCCCATGAACTCCCCTGAGTGTCTCTTCTTCTCTTCTTATAAGGGCATATGTCATATTGGATTCAGGGCCCACCCTATTCCATCTTAACTAATTACATCCACAACAATCTTATTTACAGATAAGGTCATATTATGAGGTACTGGGGATTAGAACTTCAACACATTTTTTTTGGAAAACACAGTTCAACCCATAGCAATACAAATTTTGGTTATTATTCTAAGATCAATGGGACATCATAGAAAAGTTTTAGCATGAATTGTCACGAGTTTTGGAAAGATCATTCTGGCTGCAGCAGAATGGATTAGATAGAGGGCAAAAGTGCAAGCAGGGTGACTGGTGAGAAGAATCCTACAGTTGTCCAGGCAAGAGGTGGTGGTGGTGACTTGGCAGTGCAAGAGACAGAGAAAAGTGCATAGATGTTAGATATTTTATGAGATAAATTTGTAAGGATTTGGGGTGGAGTGGATATGGGGGCAATGAAAGAGAGGTACCAAGGGAAACATTTCTCAAAATCGTGGCTGTATATCATTGTCCAAGGAGAACATCTAAAGGGAAAAGAGAAGAGACCAGGGATGGAGCTCTGTAGAAAAGGAAGAGAAGTCTTTTGAGATAGAAGAGATTGAGATGGAATCACCAGAGACCGAAGGAGATAAAGAGGGTGGAGGGTTGTGGAAGCAAGGTAAAGAAGGCTTCAAGTAAGAGGGAGTAGTTGACATTGAAAAATGCCTCAGGATACACTCTGCTTAATTTTTCTGTAAATCTACAATGGCTCTAAACAATAAAATAAAATGAAGGGGAAAAAAAGGCCACAGGAGATTAAATAAAGAAGTGTTCATCCTGTCTTGCAACTAGGAGAACCCAATGAGCTTGGACTGATCTTCTTCCTACCGTAATATAAACAGAGAAAGATCCAAATTCTCCCCCAATAGACCTTATCTTTCATTAGGTATGTTTTGAACTCACCAAGGTCTGTGTAGTGGCATTTTCCCTCTATTAATAAAAATACCTCCACTGACCACAGATACTGGCCACAGCTACTGTACATCCTGCCCTATTCCCCACAGCAGTGCTTCTCAACTCTGGCTACAATGAAATCACCTGGGGGGACACTAAGATAGTTCCAAAGCCAGTCTGCATCCCTCACCAATAAAGGCAGAATCTCTGGGGATGGAGCTGGGCATTGGTATTTAAAAAAAAAAAGCTTTTTAGGAGGGTCATCTGGGGTTGAAATCATTATTCTTAATTCTTCATATCTATTGACAGGCATGGAAATATTTATTTTGGTCCTGTGTATTAGTTTTCTTTTGCTGTGTAACAAATTTCCATAAACTTAATGTGGAAACATTCATTTATTATCTCATCATTTCTGTAGGTCAGAAGTCCAGCCATAGCTGAGCTGGATTCTCTGCTCACTCTCACAAGGTGCTGACTGGGCTGTGTTCCCTTTGGAGCCTGGGATTCTC
>JAKSZT010054576.1:4523095-4877242 GCA_026826555.1 Tolypeutes matacus | reverse complement strand
TGTGTGACTTTCAGAAAGTTACTTTTCCTTTCTGGGCCTCAAAGTCTTTAGGTCAATATAACCTCTAGTCTCCATCATCTACAGCAGTAATTGTCCTCCAGGCAAAGTTTTCTCTTCACTTAAGGCTGGTCAACCTCTTGGGAAAGCCTGGATAACACCTACCAT
The DNA here is from genome assembly GCA_026826555.1 of Tolypeutes matacus. Taxonomy (NCBI): domain Eukaryota; kingdom Metazoa; phylum Chordata; class Mammalia; order Cingulata; family Chlamyphoridae; genus Tolypeutes; species Tolypeutes matacus. Next base: position 4,877,077 of record JAKSZT010054576.1, on the reverse strand, counting down.
GTTCTACCTGTCACCTGTGACCCTCCTTTGTCAATGCTGCTCCAATGGCATAAACCCTTATGTCACATTTGAAAGCATAGAAATATGAAAGCAGAGAAAAAGGATAGAATGTGGACTCAGACAGGCCTGAGTTTGAGTCATTCTAGCTGTATGACCTTGGGCAGATCCTGTTTGAACCTGTTTTCTTATTTTACATTAAAATTTTAATTTAAAATTAATTTCAATTAACTGAAATTTTAATTTTAAATAAAAATGAATAATATTTAAAGATATTAAATAAGATTAAAACATTAGAAATTATCAATGAGGAGGATCAGACCTGGACAAAAACTTTAAGAAGTGGTCATAAATATGCTCAAAGAGCTAAAGGAAAACATGGACAAAGAATTAACAGAAATCAGAAAAAATGATATATGAACACACAGAGAGTATCAATAAAGAGATGAAAATTAGGAAAAAGAATCTAATAGAGATGAAGTCCACAGTAACAGAAATAAAAAATTCCCTAGAGGAGTCCAACAGCAGACTGGAGCTGGGAGAAGAAAAAAAAATCAGTGGACTTGAAGACAAGACAATTGAAATCATCCAGTCTGAGAAGCAGAAAGAGGAAAGAATGAAGAAAAGTAAATAGAGCCTGAGGAACCTGTGGGACACCATCAACTATACCCAAAAAATGCTTTGTGGTTGTCCCAGAAGGAGAAGAAAGAGAGAAAGGATCAGAGAGAATATTCAAAGAAATAATGGCTGAAAACTTCCCAAATTTAACAAAAGGCATGAATCTATATATCCAAGATGTTCAGTGAACTCCAAACAGGATAAACTCGAAGAGAACCATGGCCAGGCACATAGCAGTCAAATGATGGAATACCAGAGATAGAGAAAGTTCTGAAAGCCACAAGAGAGAAGCAACATGTCACACACAAAGGAGCCTCAATAAGATTAAGTGCTGATTTCTCATTGGCAACCATGCAGATAAGAAGGCAAGGGAAAGACATATTTAAAATGATGAAAGCAAAAAATTGCCAACCAAGAATTCTATATTTGCCAAACTGTCTTTCAAAAACGAATGAAGGATTAAGAAATTTCCAGATTAACTAAAGCTCAGGAACTTTGTCACCACTAGACTGGCTCTATAACAAATGCTAAAGGTTGTTCTGCAGGTTGAAAGGAAAAAACACTGGACAATTGACTGAAGCCACATGAAGAAATAAAGATCTCCTGTAAAGACAATGACATGAGCAAATATAAACCCCAGTGTTATTTATTTTTTATTTGTAACTCCATGTTTTTTTAACCTCCTACAGGATCTAAAAGGCAAATGAATAAACTGTAATGATAAATCAATGGTTTTGGACTCATGCTGTATAAATATTTAATTTTTAACAAGAACTACATAAACGTGGGAGGATGGAGGGGTATAGGAGCATAGTTTATGTGTGCTATTGGTATAAAACCAATATGAATGTTGTAGATTTAGGATGCACGCTCGTAAAGACAGAAAGTAGAGTACAGATTACTAGGGGTGGGGGGCAGAGGCAGTAGGGAGTTAGTGCAAAATGAATGTAGGGTTTCGGTTTGGGGTAAAGAGAAAGTTCTAGTAATGGATGGTGGTGAGGGTACTGCAACACTGTGAATGCGATTAATCCCATTGCATGGTATGCTTGGGAGGGGTTGGGATGGGAAGATATTTATCAAGTATGTATATTTCCACAACTAAAAAGAAGAAAGACAAGCTAAACAGATAATGACAACTAAATGTAGCACATGATACTGGATAGAATCTGAGAATGGAGGTGAAAAGCCTCAAACGGACATTATTGGGACATAAGAAAAAATTGGAATATAGACTGTTAGCTTCATATATCAATGTTAAATTTCTTGAACTTGATAACTTAAGGTGATTACATAAGTGAATATCCTTGTTCGTAGGAAATATATGTGGAAGAATTGTGTGTTCAAGGAGTATAATGTGTGCAACCTTTTCTCAAATGTTCAGAAAATAGAGAGCGAGCTGGATGATAGTTAGATGATAGAATGACATGGCCAACTTGGCAAAATGTTAAAATAGGTGGATCTGGGCATCTGGGGTTGGGTTGTGTGGGTATGTTGGAGTTCTCTGAATGGAGGATTGTATTATTTTTTCAACTCTCATGTAAGTATGACATTACTTCAAAACAAAAAATTAAAAAATAAAATAAAAGTTATTATCTGAGTTCCTGACCACAGGAAGACCTCCCTTCCCCAAATATTTTTAAGAATCTTCAGCTCCTAGGTGTGCCCCAAACCAGACTTGTTTTTAATTCCTGCTGGCCTATGACAGAACACGGCTTCAAGTGGTACATGCTCTCAGTATTGCTTTCTACCCTCTAGATTTCAGGAGAGTTGGAACACTGTCATTCCTCAAAGTTGATGAAATTGGAAATGCCACTCCTGCATCCTGGTGCAGAAGATCCAAGTCATAGTGAGGCAGGTTAGTATAGTGAAAAAGGGGGAAGATGGCTGGCCCAGCAGACAACATGGCCAACAGACAACATGGCCGACAGACAACATGGCCGACAGACAACATGGGCGTGAGACCCTGCTGAGACCCTGACTTCAACCTTGAGGTCCCAGTTAGGACTTTTTCCCAGGGCTGAAGGGAGGTCCTGGGTATTCCAAACAGGCCTCACCATTGGCCTTCACAGCTAAGGCCCCTTCTCTTAGCATTACCAAGGGGAGGAATAATTAATAGCTTAAAAAGTGACCATGCAAGTCAAAGCCAGCTCTCTCTGCCTAGAGGAGCCTGCACCAAATCTCGGTGTATATTTCTGTATTTTTGTCCTTCTCTCCCATTTCTCAGCAAGCTCTGTTCTGTTCCCCCATGTCTCAATAAGTTCTTTTTACTGGCCTAACTAAACTGGCGTGTTCTTAAATTCTTTTATGCAACACAGCCAAGAACCTAGAGGAATCCAACACTTGCCCGGCTTCAATAGCTCTTGAAGAGTGAGACGGGGGATATGCCTTCTGTGCTGTGTGCAGTCAGGGAGCTTGTTACGGGTTCAATTGTGTCTCCCAAAAAGATATGTTGAAGTCTTAACTCCCAGTACCCCAGAATAGCACATTTAGAAATAGTCTTGCAAATGGAATTGGTGAAATTAAGATGAAGTCATACAGGAGTAGGGCAGCCTCTAATCCAGCGTGGCTGGTGTCCTCATAAGAAGAGAAGAGACAGCAAGACACATGAGAGAAGATGGCCACGTGACAACGAAAGCCCCTACAGTCCAGGGAGCACCGAGGACTGCCGGCAATCCTCAGAAGCTGGAAGAGAATCCTGCAGGGAGCACCCCCTACTGGTTTCTGAGAGCATGGCCCTGCTGGCAGCTTGCTTGCAGACTTCTAGCCTCCCAGACTGTGAGGCCATCTGTTTCTGTTGTTTTAAGCCACGCTCTTCGTGGTTCTTTGTAACAGCAGCCCTGAGAAACCAATGGAAAGCTCCACAGTTTGGTTACTGGAGCCCCAAGAGTTATAGGGTTGAAATAAACACTCCCATTCTCTTCCACACCTGCCTGGCCATGAATCCACTGCTCTGGGTCTCACAGTTCCACTGAGGTGCCACAATGAGACCAGAGTTCTGTCCCTGTCATAGGCCCTGGTGTACCGGTGAGGTGATGCGAGGACCAGCCACATGCACCGTTGGTGGCTCGGAAATGCCAGCCCTGTGCCTCGTTCCCACAGACTGAAGTGGCATCTCATAGACAACCGGACACACACGACCTCTAGTGGGGCCACTCTCACCAACAGATATGTCTGAAATATGCCCGAATCCCAGTATGGCCGGGGTTTGGGCCCTCTTCCAAGTTGTAAATGGGTAGGACTGTCTTCCAACCCCCCATGAGAAGCACCTGAAGCCCACCTCCGCCCAGCCGAGAACCCTGACACTCAGAGCAGACAGATCCCCAGAGGTTAATCCGCGCCCCGCCCCCCAGCCTTATTTCCACCGTGACCTTGAAGACGAGACTCAGATCATGAGAGCTTGTTACTGTTCTTTCTCGCCTCCATCTGTCTCACAAGTGCTTATTTTCACCTCTAACTTTAATAGAACAACACAAAAAATGGATTGGCTTCATTTCCCAATAAACTGTCATTGCAAAAGATTTTGTTACTTTGCATTACTGGGACATAAAGAGAGAATTATTGCTATTGGTGAGGGGCTACTATGAAGATTTATGTGTTGATTCAGAGAGGTTTGCATTCTTTTCCCTCCCTCCCTCCCTCCCTCCCTCCTTTCCTTCCTTCCTTCCTCCCTCCTTCCCTCCTTTCCTTCCTTCCTTCCTCCCTCCCTCCTTTCCTTCCTTCCTTCTTTCCTTCCTTCCTCCCTCCCACCCTCCCTCTCCTTCCCTCCCTTCCTTCCTTCCTTCTCTCTTTCTCTCTCCCTCCCTTCTTTCTACATAAAGTAATAATAAAGATTACAAAAGAGAAATAAGCAGGACAAGTTAATTTGAAATGGATCTTTAATCAGGTTTCATCTGTTCGGAGCAAACGTCTCCTTTGTTAAAATTCGGTCGCCAAGGTGGAGCCTGGAGACACCATTTTGTAGACGTAGCCTCAAAGTCAAAACCATTCTGACAGAAATCAAACGAGAAATAATTTCTCCCTGAAGGAATTCTATTTTAGCTTAATGACAGCTAGAGTGTTCCTATTGAAATGGCAAATGGGGTTTTTTAATTACAATTCATACTGTCCGGTTTAATGGCCAGACTTTCATTTATTTATTTTTTTCCCTGAGCCCAGAAGCTCATTTGTTGAGTGTGTACTGCCAAATGCAGAGAGTATTCCAAGGTGAAGAAGAGACTTAGCTACTAAAAGCTGACCTGAGCTCACATTTTCCCTTAAAAAAAGGTGAGGGAACCTGATCTCGAGCTCCATAGGGTCAAGCTGGAGCCAGAAGTTTATTTCCCAAGATGCTCCAGTTACAGCAACAAGCTGAATGAATAGAACAGAATGCCCAAGATCAAGATCCCAAAAATGGAATCTAAAACAACCATAAAGATCATGGTAAAGGCCAAGCACCTAGTTGGTCAATTAAAATGTATAGGTGCTGTGTAGTGGGAAATGCCCTTGGAATCAAGGCTGCATTTAAGTTCCAGCTCCATGAGATCCAGGGGTCTTTTAACCTCCTGGAACTCAGCTTCTTCCCACCCTCAGATGGAGACTTAAGTCAAAGAAGAAACTTAACGTAGGAAAAAGAGACATGTAGACCCGAGTTGGACTGCCTGCCTTGCTATTTGCCATTCTGCAGTTACTCTGAGCTCTCTGAGTGAGTGTCCATTGTCAAATGGAGAAAACATTGATGTAGAAAATATTATCAATCATATAATGTTCTCATATTAAATTAGAACGAGTAGTAAACACAAAGGCTACAAACAATGTTCAAACCCAGCTCTCCCCCATTTGCTGTTAGAGAGTTGCCATTATCTTAGGGCCAGTTGGCTTTGAATGGATGGATGGCTACATAATGAGTTTCCCTTGTTGCTTTGCTGCCTAATTAATTGAGTTAGAGTACTCCTGTTAAGTAATAGTCCTCCAGACCTCGGACCTGGTTATAGCCATTCATAGCAGGCTATGGTGGATAGCATGAAGAATATCTATGCTTTTCTATTTGCAAGAACCTGACGTTGGGATGTAGTTCGGACACCTGGAACATCAGGAAACTCATATCTTTGATTTGGACCTACATAACTCCTCCACCCTCCTTGGCCATTACATGGAGAGCCATTCCAAATCACTTCTCTCACCCCTAGAGCAGTTTGACTCTAGTAATGCATTTGAGAATCATTCCAATGTAATTTCTGATTTACACAGTAACAGCACTATAATACTGGCCATCCTAAATGCTGCTGCATTCCTTATTTTTCTTCTCTTTTAAGTTATGTGTAGCTCTTCACTGCTTCTATCTTTTGGGAAAGAAGAATATGTAGGTACATGGTGGGGCTCCAAGATTCTGGTCTGGCTTCTGGAACATTGATTCTCCCATCTAATCTATTTAATGGCTACTCTTAGTTCTTTTCTTCCAAAGTCATTCTCCATTCCTTAATGTGTTTGGAACATCTTTGAATTAAAGTCTTTGCTTACAAACCTGCACCAGAAGCATGACAAAAAGAGTGCTGGCAGTTTGCTTAGATATCAGTCCCTTTCCTTTCAGGTGGTGTGTCTTTGGGTGGCTCAGTATAGCTCTATAAGCCCTTGTTTCCTCATCTGTAAAATGGAGATGAGGATCCTTTTCCGCCTCCCCAGGTTTCTGGGAGAATTCTATGAGCTGGTAAAAGCCAATTAAAATAGTAAAGTTCTATAACTTCACAAGAGATTATTGGGTATTTTTAAGATACAATGGGCACTACTGAATTAATGGACGTTATCTTCTCATAGCACCAGAGTCCCCTTCGTTGTACTTATAATTGTAAATTGACACTCGTATGGTTATTTAATTCATGTCTTTTTCTTCTGCCATGCTGTGTGCTCTTTGAGGACTGGGCGTGTGAAAGTTTGCTGCCTTATATATGGTATTGTCTAAATGAGGGTAGGGGTGAGTATGGGTGGCTTTCACCAGGTTGGTAACCATGGAGATGGAGAGACATAGTTATAGTCTGGAGGTATGAAAAGGTGACACCCGTAGGATTTCCTGGTCTAGTGGCTATGGGTTGTGAAAGACAGAGGAGCATCCAGGAAGTCTCCAAGTTTTTTGTGCTGAGCTATTAGAAGAATGGAGTTCAGTTAACTAAGATGGAAAGGCTGTGGAAAGAGCAGGTCTTGGAAGGAAGATTAAGGGTTTAGTTTTGATCTTAATGTTAATAATGTAATTTTAGAAAAATATATTTCAAGAGACTGAAGGACCCATAGAAACTGTTTAGTCAAACAGTCTCAATTTGCGGCCATCTAGCCTTTGCTTAAATACAGCACGACCTCACTATCCCCTGGAGTCCTTTCTTTGCCAGTTCGGGCTGCTAAATCTTTATGCAACTTTTACCCCATAAGAAAAGGAAATGTGAGCTCTCTTTCCTGAACAGCCATTCACATATTGGAAGTCAGCTATCATGCATCTCTGAGTTTTCTCTTTCTCCAGGAGGAGGGCTCCCATTTCCTCCAGCCATATGACCTGGCTAGCAGTCATTCTCACATTAGTGTGAAAAAAAACAACAACTCACTTTGCTGTCACTCTCAAGACAATTGCACTGAAGAGCTGGTCTGGTGTAGCATGCACGTCTGACCTGGAGTTAGCTGATTATGATTAGGAGTATGATCAAAGGTCAGCCCTGGGAAATGAGATGATAGAAGAATGGACATGGGAACCAGGCCGCCGCAAGCTAGGAATTAGGAGTCGGGTATGGTGAGGAGGTCGTCATAAGGTGGGGGTTTGGTCTGTCTTGTTCAAGGCTATTGCCTCTCCAGTGCCTTGCGTGGGGCGTTGTGTGAAGTAAGTGATCAGTCAGTACCTGTTACGGGTCATGAGTGAAGGTAGCAGCAGGAGGCCTCGCCTGCCCCCAGCACCTGGTCATGTCCTCTTTTTGTAGGTTCTCAGCGTGCTGTACACTTTCCCTTAGCAGAGCTCACCATGGTTGTGATTTTATAATTAATGGTGCGGTTCTTTGCTTTTCCCTCCCATTAGCCTTGAACCCCTTGAGGCAGAACCTGTCTCTGGTTTTGTTTCTCAGTGAATTCCAGCACTGTGCCTGGTGACCGGCACACAGAGGCCACTCACAAGTATTTATTAAATGAATGGAGTCTGGGCGTTGAGGACTGTTTTCCAGCCGTTGTTGAGCTGGGGTCTTAGAGACACAGGGGAGCATACTCCCACCCAAATAAGTGGGGCTCATCCCCTCTTAAATTAGAGTTTCATCAGCCCTGTCTTCCTTTTCTTATAGGGATGTTGTCTCTGGATAGGCACCTGTTGAAGCCCCAAAGTGCTGGCTACGTCTGATTTTGACTGCCTCTCCTCCTGGACTGCTTAACTCTCTACGTGACCTTGGACAAGCTTCTTCCTCTCGGGCCTCAGCTTCCTCATCCGTATTGAAGAGGGGCTGGGAGAGTTGCTCTGATAGGGACCTTCGGCAGTGGCAGTCAAAGATTCTATCCACGCCACTTGTTTTAATTTTTACTGCATTAGGCTGAGCTGCCAGTGAACTCACAAAGCAACCCGTAAGGAAGTCCTTCAAAGTTGTGTGAACTCCAGTTGGCTTCCTGAAAGCAGTGATAAAGAGAAATCAACAAAGAACTCTGAGCCTTCAGGGGGCAGCAGCGAGAGAAAAAAAAGAGATCAATTGTCTGGCTGCCACTGTGGGCAGCCAAAAAGTAGGCGGCTGCAGAGGTGCAGATCCTGCGTGAGATGACAGAGCTGTTGCCCACCATCATCTGCAGGAGGAAGCAGCTGTGGACTAGATCTTAGAGTAGGGAGGTGGGGAAGAGGGCCCAGCTAGAGACTGGAGTTCTGAGTAGAGACTGCTTGAGCCAGAGTGGGGGGTGGGATGGAACTCAGACTGAGCCTCTCCTCTTGCTGACATCAGCTCACTTGCTTTTTCAAAAAAAATTTTTATTTTATTTATTTATTTTTCTCCATCCCCTCATTGTTTGCATTTGCTGTGTCTGTTTGTTGTGTGCTGGTCTTCTTTTTTAGGAGGCACGGGAATTGAACCCAGGATCTCCCAGGTGGGAGGGAAGTGCCTAATTGCTTGAGCTAACTCTGCTCCCCGCTTTGTTGTGTCTCTCATTATGTTTTTCTCTTTGTGTCTCTTGTTGCGTTGTCTTGTCGTCTCAGCTTGCGGTGCCTGCCCATCACGTCAGCTTGCTGTCTTGCTCGTGTTCTTTGGGAGGCGCCGGGAATCCAACCTGGGACCTCCCATGTGGTAGGCAGGAGCTCAGTCACTTGAGCCACATCCGCTTCCCTCACTTACTTTTCATAAGGGCTTTGGGGGAAGGAATTATTTTTTTGCAGATGAGGAAACAGAAATACATGGAGGTTAAAGTATTTCCAAATAGTATTTCTTAAGGTAGGCTAAGCTGGTATAGATGCTTCTCCCCACAAATCCAGAGGCTAAAGAACAAAGAAGTTTCATTCTCTCTGATGATAGAGCCCTGGGGGCATGTTCCAGCTGGGTAGGTGGCTGGGTCCTACCTGGTCATTCCTGGCCTCAAGTTCTTTACACATGGCAGAGGCTGTGCCACCCCTTAGTGCCACCTTGTCGTTCCCAGAAAGGAGCATATCACAAATACAGGAAGATCACACTTGCCAGGTTTTCGGGCCAGACTTGGAAGTCATACCTGCACTCCCATTTGCATGCCTTTGGCAAGATCTTCCACCTAACGGGTTCCAGGCTGGACAGCCACTTCTTGGCTACAACTCTATTGCTATTGCCAAAGGGGATGATGGATTTGGGTGGACACCTAGCACTTTTCACCACACATAGGGAGTGGGGGACAGGGACCCGCGCCCAGACCCTTAGCTCATGTCTTTCTCCCCACTCCCTGCTGGCTCACAGGGCTCCACTCCCGTACTCAGGCATGCCGAGCTGTTTCCAGAGTCAGGCCTTTTAGATGCTGCTCCCTCAGCCTCCCGCACCACTCTTCTCCATTCTTGGAATGACCGGTCCCTTCCTAGCCTTCAGACCCTGCTCACCTGTCACCCCACAGAGCTAGAATTCTGGCCCCTTTCTAGGCACAGGATTTGTCAGGAATCTTCTGGCTTCTAGGACCAGCCCCCTAAGATTCACCAGTCTGGACCAGGGAACGTTCTGGGATGGTTGCCTGCTGTGGTTTCCTTCCTGCGCTTGGGCAGGTCAAGAAGAAGAGAGAAAGAGTGCAATCGACTCTCTTGCAAATATTTTTACAGAAGGAAAAGAAAAGCAAGAGGCAGCTGGCTGGGGGCAGCACCATAGCCATCGATTGGGTAATTGGAAGCCCTCGGGTGTGAGTCCTCATTAAGGGAGAGGGATATGAATCATTTTCTAATGACACCTCTTCGATCCCAGCAGCTCAGCATGCAGGCTGCCTCCATGGTGGGGCTGCAAGTCCGGAGAGCCGGCGGGGTCTGCGGCCAGGCCTCCTGCCATATGTTGTTTCTTACAATTAGCAGGTGCCTGGGATGCGGGCTGGGCACCCCGGGGACCAGGCAACTGCCTCTGCCAGGGAAGCACTTCTGAGCCATACCCAGAGCTCTGGAAGGGAAAGAAGGTGGCTGGGGGGTGGTGACATGCAGCCCTGAGTGGAGCTGTAAGGTGGTGGCTGGGAGAAAGGCCATTGTCTATAGATAAGCCAGCATTTTCTTCCTGTAGTTATGGCTTTCTTCTACAAACTGATGAATCTTCATTGCTGGAATTGTAATCATTCTGGTTGGTCCGTGGGGGAGATATTTTGAGATAATCTTTTTGGTGTCTATTATCTCACCATGGAAGGAGCTGTATTGGCCCATCTCTGAATAATCAGTAATTTATCCTCTTGCCCCTTCCGGTCTCCATCTCCCTCTCCAGAGGCAAACACTGCTCTGATTTTTTTCTGCCATAAGATAGTTCTTTCTAGGATATCATGTGAATGGAACCATGCAGGGGATACTGTTTTGTCTAATGCTTCTTTTACTCAGTATAATGTTTTTGGGATTCATCCATATGGTTGCATGTCAGTAAGTCGTTCCTTTTTATTGCTGAGTAGTCTTCCATTGTATGGCTGCACCACAATTTGATTATCCATTTTCCTATTGAGAGATACCAGGGCTGTTACTAGTTATCAGTTATTATGAATAAATCTGCCATGAACTTTTTTCTACAAGTCCTTTTTTGAACATGTTTTCATTTATCTTGGCTCAATACTTAGGAGTGTCATTGTTGGGTCATAGGGTAAGTATATGTTAATTTTATAAGAAACTGCCAGACTTTTTTCCAAAGGAGTTGTAGAAGCAACATATTTCCCTGGGAAGGTCAGGGAGGGCTTCCTAGAGGAAGCCATGTACGAACTGAGCTCGGAGGGAATGACTCAGCCCCATGGATCAATAGGGTGAAGAGAGAAGAGAATGACATTCCAGGCAGAGGGAACAGCATGTATTTTTGCAGCTCGAGAGAGCCTGGTGTTTTCAGAGAACTGAAGAATATTCCAGTTATTCTTCCCTTTATCCCCAGAGAGGAGGCTTATCTGGCAGTTAGTGGGCACCTGATAAGTATTTTCTAAACCAGACTGAACCCAGCTTTTCTCTCCTGATGGGAAAAAGTGAGAGGACTAGGAGGTATTTTTCAGAGGGGAGGTAGCCTCAGCCACAGACTCTTCTCAGATACAGTTTACATTAATTAAAAATACTGAGCAGTGTCATTTATGGGCACCAAATCTTTGCCAAGAACTGCGCCAAACGTTTTTACATGTATAAATTCAAACCTTACCACAATCTTCCTACGTTTATTGTACTATCCTATTTAGGAAACTGAGGGGAAAAGATGTGAGGCAACCTGTTCAGTGCACTACGGCTGGGCGGTGGCTGTGCCAGGATGCAGGTCTACGTGTCTTCAAAGTCCATGCTCGTTTCCACTTGTCCTTTGCTGGGCTCAGCATGGCTGGGGATGGGGGTGGGCTGGTGATTCCAGTGAAGCTACCCCAGTTAAATTTGGTTCAAAAGGCTTCCTAATGAAAGCTGTCCAGCCACGATCCCAGCAAGATTCTTCATGGAGTACTTGACAGCCAAAGACTGCCAATCCAAAATAATTAATATGGAGTAATGATGAGTGATAAGAGATGAAGATCTAAAGTGAACTATTAAACGACAATATCATTTTCTTGTCTTCTCCCCTTATGCACACTGACAGGAAGAGAGTTGACATGATAATTTTATAAAACTCTCTGACACTTCCTGTTAACTCCCCTCCATTAGCTTAGTATGATAATTGGCAAGAACAGACACACGGGAATAGAAAACACACTCTTAGAAGATGGAGAGGCGTTTCCGGATGGGACATGGTAACCCTGATGCCTGGTAGGATTCTGAATCCCAAATCAGAGCTTAAATGGTGCACTAGAAACTGTGAGCATTTCCTTGGGCAAATCTCTGAGAAGAAGCTGCATACGCTAGGATCTCAAAAGCAGAGGAGAAAGCTGTTTATGCTCCAGCACCTGTCTGTTAAACTCTCCACTTTCCCTCCACTGATCTAAATTTCACCCTTTCTCCAAAGCCGGGCTATTTCTCTCCTAGCCAAGAATCCTCCACTGCATTCTCATTTCTGACTTTGAACTTACAACTGGAGGTGGGAGCACAGAGTTTAGGGTTTGTCTGTGGCTATAGGTAGCTTGAGGGCAAGGAACTGAAATTTCTACTTCACCAAGAAATCCTATTGCCCAAACTCTTTATTTTTGAATAGGGAAACCTGAGCCCAGGACTTAAAATTAGTAAAGCTAAAGTTTGGTGAGCCATTAGAGTTGCTTCTTAAAACTTGATTTTAAAAAACTTCATGGGAAGCAGATGTGGCTCAAGCAGTTGGGTGCCTGCCTACCACACGAGAGGTCCCGGGTTCAGTTCCCGGTGCCTCCTAAAGAAGACAAGCAAGACAGTGAGCTGACTCCGTGGGCTGGCACGGTGAGCTGACGCAACATGATGATGCCACGAGATGACACAAGGAGGAAACACAATGAGAGACACAACAAGCAGGGAGCAGAGGTGGCTTAAGCGATTAGGCACCCCCTTCTCACATGGGAGGACCTAGGTTCGGTTCCTGGTACCTCCTAAAAAGAAGATGAGCAGACACAGAGAGCGGATAGCATGTGCAAACAACAAGGAGGGGGGGGGAGAAATAAATAAATGAAATAAATCTAAAACAACAACAAAAACCCCACTTCATTTTAGGTCTCCATATTGCAAGCAGAAATGTCAGCCAAATAAATGCTAATGATGCTACTAATATGAATACCAGTACTTTGAATGCTATTGATAGCAGCTGTCTTGTATCATGTTCTGGCCCTTTGAGGCACATGGCGGCACATTGCAGTCTGTGCCTTAGATGGCAGCCTGAGTTTCTTTGTCCCAATGGTAGACTATTGCTGTGGACCAGCCACATGGACTATGGGGCAAGGCTGAGCCTCAGCCTCTGTTTGGGGGAGGAGAAGATAGGACATCTGGTGGTTTGACATTTGAGGAGATTGGCTCCAACCTGTATCGCAGTTCTGTCAAGCTCTGGAACAAGTGGGTGAGTGAGACAAGCATTCATTCATTCATTCATTCATTCATTCATTCATTCAAATAAACATTCAGAAAAGGACCACAGCAGAATATAGAGAGCACGTCTTTGGATTAAAATCTTGGTTCTGCCATATACAGCAACGTGACTCAGTTAAGCTACTTAACCTCTCCGTGCCTCAGTTGGGGTGAAATAAGGTGATCTGCTCCCGCTACTGCCATCTTCCCCAGGAAACTCTGGTCTGGGGTTTTAGGGTTACGTTAAGAAAACAGAGACTCATAGGACTTGCCAACTGTGAGGAAACTCTGCTGACTTAATGGCCTGCTTGATGGAAGTAACAGCTAGATTGTCACAAAGGAGGAAATATCCATCCACTTTTATGTAAGTTAAGCTCCCCTTCAGGTTGAAATACTTTATTGGTTGTTGGTTTGATTTTTTCCAAACAGCCTTTTCCCTCATAACAGCAATTTGCTTCCCTAAAGTAGAGTTTTACTGGGGACTCATATGAGGCTGAAGCTGGAGCCCCGGCTTGTTTGCCATCTTGATTCTGGGATCAGTCTCTTATGAACCTACTTCGCCATCGCCTCAAAATTTTCCTACCAGTGAGAATGTCTTAAAAATATCTAGAGGAGCACCTTCCAGCGAGCCATTGTGCTTATGCCTTGCTGCAGGGCTGGATAGTCTCGTTAGCAAATCAGGAAAAACAAAAGCTTTCGGAATACCAGCGGGGTGCCTGGAATGCCCAGCCCAGCGCTTCCTTAGTGTTTTGTGGAATTCCTTGACCTTGGAGTGGAAGAAGTTTACTCCTAAGTTTTATATCCCAAAAGCTCACAAAAATGGTCTTTTAGCCCTAAAAGCCTGCCGCGGTTGTGGCTCCTCCTGTGCACAGTCCGCCTCAAGCTGTCCCCATTCCAAATCGTTTGTGGGACAAGGCAAGGTTGTACCTTGTCTTCTGGTCTTATTTATTAGCACATTACGACCACTAATCACAATTAAAAATAACGATGCCATCAAGATTATTCAAATCAGGGACAACCAATTTCAACTACCATTACTGGTGGATGGAATTATGGGTCTTGCTCTCTCTTCAGCACTTTTAAAGGACTCCTTCCTTTCCATTATTCCTCCATCCCCCATCAGGCTCTTGAATTATGTGGGGAATTAACTTAATACATAAAGTCACTTCTAAATGAACCTGTTCTGGTTCTTTTGCTTTGCCTGCCCTCAAGTCCCTGTATTTCCCTTGGTAGCCTTCAAATGTCAAGACAGGGCTTTCTGAGTCCAACATCTGGTATTATTCCTATAAACAACATTTTTTTTCCCCCCTAGGTAGCTTCTTCTTGGGATGAGATAGTGCTTCGCTCTTCTGGGTCATTTGCATGGAAATGGCATTCTGCACTAGACACTTCTAATGTGTTGACTGCTCATTCTTAAAGCATCCAGGATTTTCTCAGAATACCAGATACAGAAGATGGTCAGTCTCTCTCTCTCTCTTCCTCTCTCCAGGCCTTTGGGGAGTGGGACCTTAAGGGAAGCTTCTCCAAAAAAGGTGAAATTTGAGCTGAGACTTGAAGGATGAGAAGGAAGTAGTGTTTGAAGAACGACAGCTGCATTTCAGGACCTGAGAAGGACTCTTGATGCTGGTCCCTGGGATTGAGCTCTGGAGGAATCATGGCCCGAAACAGGCACACACACAGCTGTCATCCTTCCAGCTGATGAGCAACACGTGTCAGCTCAGGGGCGGACAAGTGACCACGGCGGGAGTGGAGGCGTGTCGATAGGAGGTCACCCTGACTTCTCCCTCGCCCCCTAGCAGCCACTTACCAAATTCTGTCAAAGGCTCTCATAGAGGCCTTTACCCCTGTTCCTTCCTCCCCATACAACACCCCAACCACTGCCCAAGTCAGCTGTCTCACCTGGGGCTCTCACCGTGGTCCCCAACTGTCCCCCCATCATCTTCACTCTAGGACTAGAATCTACTCTCCACACTGGCCTAAGGAGGAGAAGCTGATAAAGTAAAAGCCTCCACACCTCTCCCACCATTGCCAACATAATGGCATCCACCCTGGCTTGGCAGTCAGGCCCACTGGGCTCGGACCTCATCCACCTTCCAACTTCCCAGCTCCCTCTATACAATCATACTCTCCCTCCCTTCAATTTTCAACCTCTTCTGATGCTGTTTCCTCATCCTGGACTCTTCAACCTCTTCCCACCCCATTTTCTGCCTATCAATGTTCATCTCATTTTCAGGGTGCGAAAGAAGGACCAAGATTGGGAGCCAGAAAAGCTGAGCTTGAACCCTGGCTCTGACATCTAGTAGTCTCTGAGTCTCAGTGTGCTGGTCTACAAAGTGGGAACAGGGATACTATCTCATTTAGGATGCTATTGGCTGCAAGTAACAGAAAACATAATTACAAGTGGCTTACTCAGGAGCAAATGTAGCTCAGTGGTTGAGTGCCTGCTTCCCTGGGTTCAATCCCTGGTACCTCCTAAAAAAAAAGGTGGCTTATGCCGAAAGTCTGGGGTGAGGTAGTCCCAGTGATGGTTCATTTAGAAGCTTGATGATGTTTTCAAGGGGCCAGGACACCTACAGGACTTTGGTTTTTCCTCCTAGGCTGGCTCCCACAGCCCCTCAAGGTATTTACCTGTAGAGGCCAACACCCAGAGGCAGCAAAGAGAACCTCCACATCTTGTGCCCCCCCCTCCTTTTCAAGGATTAAATAAACCTTTCCCAGTAGCTCCGCAGCAGACTTTTCATCACATTTCAAGTGGCCAGAACTGAGTGACATGCTCAGATTAAGCTGATTGCTGGGCAGGTTCGGTGAGCCCACTGTTGTTGGTTAGAGAGGTGAAGACTCATCTCTGAGGCTGGGGAGGGCCCATGTTTCACAGGTGGACAGGATGGTGGTTCTCTGAGCAGGAAGAAGGGAGGAGAACGGCTGTTGGGTAGGTGAACAAGTGTTTGCCAGAGAAAATGATCTGGGAGGGCTGTCGTAAGGGTGAAATGAGATCATGTATTACAGCCTGGGGAGGCATAAAGCTCCCGATAGGCACCCATTAAATGGTAGGGACTATTATTATGACTAAGCTTAAGAATCCGCTCTTTCTTGAAACCTTCTTCAGTGCCCTAGGCAGAGTTCTGGAAGCCTCCTTTGATATTCTCACAGAACACTGGGCATGTCTTTATGATCGTTGGCATGAGTGTATATAACTGGCCTGAAACCTAATTTCCAAATAGTATTGGGCCTTGACAATAAGTTACAGAGAGTTTGCAGTCAGGAAGATGTGGGCTCAAGCCTTAGCTCTGCCATTTAGAGACTGCGGAATGCAGTGGCTAAACCCTCGGGCTAGGGGACAGTCTTTCTGGGGGTGTATCCCAGCTTCACCCTTTCCTAGATGTGTGACCTTGCGTAGGTCATTAAACCTCTCAGAGCCGGTTTCCTTATTCATAAAGTGGGCCTCAGTAGAAACCTACCTCCTGGGGTTGCTGTGAGGATGAATTGAGGCAACGCAGGTGTAAAACAAGCTGCAAAGGGCATTATACAGGGCAACTGCTATTTCAAGCCTCTTTCCTTTGATCCAGTTCAAGTTGTTTACAAAGCAGATTTTGAGATCCCCATGGACAATGGGTGGGGCATATTTCTCTTCATTCCCAGCATGTGGCATGCAGTTGGTGCCCAATTGATGTAATTTGTCCAGAGTATAACTGTGTTGAATCTGGAACGGTGCAGTGGAGGAGAGAAGGAGGAGAATATTCCCGGGAGGGGCAAAGGCCCAGGTGATTATAACGGTGTCAGATGCTCAAGCAATAACCTGTCCAAACGTAACCTCATTTTCTTCAGCTTTGCTCTTTCC
This sequence comes from Tolypeutes matacus, assembly GCA_026826555.1. Lineage (NCBI taxonomy): Eukaryota > Metazoa > Chordata > Mammalia > Cingulata > Chlamyphoridae > Tolypeutes > Tolypeutes matacus. The sequence continues at coordinate 4,860,047 of JAKSZT010054576.1, read as the reverse complement.
TTGCCCAAGCGTTTCTGGCATTTATTGCTCCCGCAAGTGCAAAGACCAGACGAGGCTGCCACTCAGCTGGAATATACGAGGACAGAGGTTATGCTTTCTCTTAACCACCCACCCTTCATTCCCCATCCCACTTCTTGTTTTTTAACTTTTGCTTTAATGTGACTAATATTATAGAATCCAACAAAGGAAAATTTTAAAAAGGAATTAATCGAAAAAAGGCGACAAGATACTAGGAGAGGAGAGCTGATGGACAGGCCGCTCCGAGGCAGATGGGCTCCATCTCCCATCACCCACGGCCCCTGCCTCCATGTGGGCACACCAGGCTGGAAATGAGCTTGTGCCTTCTTCTTCACCATGTGGAGTAACTTTTTGTACTTGTCAGACTGGGAGTCCCATTCTCTTTCCAGAGCATCAGACTGAGGTCCAGGAAGCATTTTATTTATTTCCTTATTTTTTAAAAAAGTTTTTGTTGAGGTAATACATATCCAACTCAAAACTTCCCGTTTTAACCACTTTCAAGTGTACGTTTGGTTGGTGGTAATTACAGTCACAACTTTGTGCTGCCATCACCACCGTCCATGACCAAAACGTTTTCATTAGGCCAAACGGAGACTCTGTGCCCATTAAGCACTAGCTCCCCATCTCCCGCCCCCGCCAGCCCCTGGTTACCTGTGATCTACTTTCTGACTCTGAATTTGCTTATTCCAGGTATTTTATATAAGTGAAATCATGCCATATGTGTCCTTTTTTGACTGGCTTCTTTCACTCAAGATGATGTCAAAAAGGCTCACGTTGTAGCCTGAACTTCATTCCTTTTTATGGTTGAAGAATATTCCATCGTATGGATGGACCGCATTTTGTTCATCCATTTATCTGTCGATGGGCACTTGGCTTGTTTCTACTTTTTGATTATTGCGAAGAACCAATTGCTGTAACTAACGTTGGCGTAATCTGCTCGAGTCCCTGTTTTCAATTCTTTTGAGTTCGTACCTAGACTATTTCCTTATTAAAAAAAAAATTATATAAATGAGATCAGTAAGCCCTCTGGATGAAATCCAAACTCTTTAACATAACATGAGAGAGGACTTTTTTTCCAGACTCAGCTCTCAACACTCCTTGTGCTCGGCCCACGTGGGCACCAAAATGAGACTTTTCTGTTCTTTCTCCAGCATAGCTGACACGTCTGCCTGGAACACATTTCTCAGCACCCTCTCCAAGTGTGCAAGCCACACGCACACACACACATGCATGTTCGTGTACGCCCAGCACACACACATGGACACACACCCAGCACACACAAGCATGCACAGATGAACACACGCTTACTTAGGTCCAGCTGATTCCATCTCTTTCTTCCGGTCTCTGGGCAGATGCCACTTTCTCTAGGAAGCCTCCAATGATCCCTCAGGTCTGTTTAGTAGCCCCCATCCCCACTCTGTACCCACAAAACCCCCAACCCCCTTTTTACTTCTGTCCTAGCTGATTTGGTACGATGTGCTGTCAAAGTCTACTTGCTCTCCTGCCAGTGAAGACTAAGCTCCTCGTGAGCAGGGGCCGTGCTTTATTCTTTGTCATGTCTCCAGCACCTAACACAGGGAGTGGTGCTTAGCAGGAGCTCAGAGTTTTCTGATTGAATGAATGGTGTCATCAGCAGGGCTAATGGGATGTGGTTATGGAACTCCCCTTCTTTGAACACCTCGTCGTGGTTATTTTGAAGATGGAATCTCAGCAAGAGGTGCCACCTCCCTCCGACCCTGCCCTTGTTCACTTATTCTTCCATTTTTTCCATCAAATGCATTTCAAGCATTGGCTCTGGGACAGGGACACAGCAAACAAGACAGAGCCAGTGCCTGAATTCATAGAACTTAAAATCCAGGGGCCTCATTTTAGGGGTTGGTTTCTATTCATTTCTGTGTCCCCAGGGCCAATAAGTGTGTTAAATCAAATTTTAGAAAGGGAATGGTTTCAGGACACACACTTATCAGAGTGGGCTTATACAGGAAAAAACAAATGACCTTATTGCACCTAGAGAAAGAGTTAGGGTTTTCGAAGGAGAGACAGGGCAGGTCCAGAAACCCAGGCGTGGAGGCAGCCTGTGCATCGCGGTTATGCTGCTGGGCAAGCCTGGGTTCGAATCCCATCTCTAGGGTGATGTCATCTTTGACAGTCACTTCAACCTCTTTAAACCTCTGCATCTGGAAAATGGGGATGATATAAATGACCTCATAGAATTCTTATGTGAATTAAATGAGCTATTCAATTGTAAGCATCCAGCATAGAGTGAACATTTATTAGATATTAATTTATTATAATTATGGATACAGGCTTAAAATTATATGCTGTGCGTGGGAATGGCAGGAAGTGGTCTGTGTGTGTGTGTGTGTGCAGGTGGTGGTACTAGGGCATGAGACTAGGTGATAGTACTAGGTACTGTACTAGGTACTAGGAAGATTGGTGGGAGTCAACCCATGATTCTTTTGTGTTCCATGGTGGGGACTTGGCTGGCCCTGGTGGGGGCCCACTGAGGATTACATATGGTAGAGTGGCATGGTCAGGGGCGTTCACATGAGACATAAGGAGGGCCTTACCCCACACAGTAACAATCGGAATGGTGAGAAAAAGATGCATTTGAGAAGAGGGAAGAAAAGAAGACAGAGAGAGAGAGAGGAAACTGGGAGTAAGGAAGGACAAAGAGTAGAGGAAAGGCAAGAAAAATGGCTCTAGGGCTTGCAAGGAGATGACTGAGGGGTCTCAGGACCGGTATCAAGGCGTGAGGGAGGCGTGAGGGCGAGGGTGTTGTCATGGCGACACACAGCCCCTCCCCCCCCCCAATCTCAGGGAGCTGGTTGAATGGTGAAGGATGAACTCTGAGACTCCTCCCCAAGCCCACACAGTAGGGCTTTTGAGATGGGCTCCTGGGCTCCTTGAGTCAGGACTTGCCTGAGGCTGCAGGCTGCAGGTGTCAGTTACGGGGTCAAAGCTCAAGAAGGGATTGCCCTGGGGTGCATTTGCAGCCTCTGGACATCAGCAGATCTGGCAAGAGCTTCATCCCTGCAAAGTCAGAGCCGGGCTGACCAGCATTGTCCAGCACTCTTCCCTTCCGGCAGTAAATCCAAGAATATTTTTCTAGCTTTAATTTATTTTTTAAAGTAGCTTTATGAGCCTGTTAATAAAAGGAAAACTCACTCCTTGCCCAACTGTCGCTCAACCTCTGCTTGTCTCCCTCGCCTGGGAAACTCGTTGGAAACAATGCTGGCTCCTTCCTCCACGCACATAAAAGGGTTTATAGATCTCCAGTTCCCTACAACTCAGCCCAAAGTCTCTTTTGCTTGACAGTCTTCAGAAATCAACCTTGTTTCCCCCTCTAACAAGCACAAGGTCAGACTTTGCTCTGGGAAGATCCTGCTGTTTGAATCACGCCGGCCAGGGCTGCCTGGCCGCCTCGCCAAGATGTTTCTCCTTCACACGACACCTCCATCTCGGAGAGAGCCTTTGAAACCTTTAACAGCGCTGACAAGAAGCTTACACTTGTCAAACAGACTCAGTTCCTGCTGAGCTGCAGCCAGGGGCTTAGCTATGAGAAGGGGAACCAGGCTGTTTGCACCCGCCTTCCTTCCCTCCAATTTATTTCAGTGAAGGCCTATGGGGAGGGCGGCCATCTTGGATCCAGCATTCCCTGAGCTGCTGGACTTGAGTGGGTACGTCAAGTAGCCACGAGAGAGGCACTTCCTCTGTGCAGTTTCTGTGCTCATGATGTGGGCCTGTGACTGGGGAACCTGGGTTGTTTGGTGTTTCATTTAACACGAAAACGAAACAAAGAACGAACTGGTCTAAAGCAGGGGTTCTCCTCAGCACTGTTGCATCTTGGATCCAGGATTTCTTTGTTGTGGGGGGATGTTCTGTGCATTGTAGGATGTTTGGTAGCATCGACTTCTACATCTAGATGCCAGTAGCAATGATCCCCCACCCCCCAAAGTGGTGACAACCATAGATATCTCCAGACATTGCCAAATGTCCCCTGGTGTGTATGTGTGCGTGTGAGCAAATCACCCCAGTTGAAAGTCACTGGTCTAAGGCACGCATTCTCCATAGGTGCGGTATTGTCCTCAACAGGGTAAGAATTGGTCCTTGGATGATGAAAAATCTTACTTGTATTATGCATAAAGCACAGGTATACATATAGTACCTGAACAGTTCTACAGTTTATCTGTGATAGTAACATTTTGTTGGGGGGTGGCAAGATTAGGAAAACAATGTCTGAAAAAGACTTCTTAGAGGGTGGTGATAATGACAAGAAAGTTTGAGAAATACCAGTCTAAAATATACAAATTGAAGCAAGTGCAGATTTGTTTTTCTATTTATTTCCTCCTCATCCTCACATGCTCCAAAACACAATGTGTCTCCTGGATGCATAAAATCCTTCAGGTATGGCAGGCAGAATAATGACCTCCACAGATGTCCACGTCCTAATCCCTAGAACTGTGAATAGGTTACCTTACGTAGCAAAAGGGACTTTCAGATGTGATCGGAGTACAGACTATGAGATTGTGAGATTATCCTGGATTATCCAAGTTGGCCCAAAGTAATTGCCTGAGTCTCTAAGAGCAGAGGACATTTCCTGGATGGATCAGAGAGATGAGAAAAAATAAGGAGTAGAATTTCAAAGCATGATGGAAACTCAACCTGATGTCTCTGGATTTGAAGATGGAAGGAAGGGGGCCACAAGCCAAGGAATGAGGGTGGCCTCTAGAAGCTGGGAACGACAGCCAGCAAGAAACTGGGATCTGGTCCTACAGCTGCAAGGAGCTGAATTCTGTCAATAACCTGGATGAGCAAGGAAACAGATTCTCCACCAGAATCTCCAGAAAGGAAGGCAGCCCTGCCGACACCTTGAGTTTAGCCTGGTGAGACCTGTGTTAGACTTCTGTCCTAGAAAGCTGTTAGGTAATTTATTACAAATTACAAGTGTGTGGTAATTTGTTACAGCGTCAATGGGAGATTAATACAGGGGCTTTCAGTCACTTGGATAAGGTTCCAAATGTTGCATACGGACTTTATGAGACCTTGAGCACCCTGGCTCTAGCCTGCCTCTCCAGGACCATCCCCATTTGCAATCTGTGCTTCTGCCACAGGGTCCTCTTTTTTTTTTTTTTTTTTTTACTGGGAGGTCCTGGGAATCGAACCCGGGGTCCCTCCATATGGGAGACGGATGCCCAACTAGTTGAGCTACATCCAACCCCCTCACAGGGTCCTCTTTACAAACTTAGATGTGCCTCATGTTCTCAGAGTGCAGGAGCCACAGGCAGATCAGCTGAGGTCAAATCCTGGTTCTGCGACTTAACGGAACTTGGGCAAGTTGCCTGATCGCTCTAAGCCTCCATTTTTCTCATCTGTAAAATGGGGATATTAATGGAACCTGCCTCAGGTTGCTGAGTCAATTCATGTAAAGCTCTTGGCATGGTGCTGGCACACATGAAACCTTCAATAAAAGTTCATCATCACCATCACCACCATCTCCACCACCATTAAAACCATTACCACCACCATCATCATCTTCATCACTATCATCATTACTGCCACCATCATCATCATCTCCACCCCCCACCATCATTATCATCATCACTACCACCACCATCATCATCATCTCTCTACAATTTTGCAAATACTCATGTATCTGCCTGACATGCCTCCTTATTGCCCCCAGTGGACGCCTATTTTTCCTTCAAGTCTTGGCTAAGCTATTCCTTATTTTGAGAAGCCTTTCTTGATTGCTGGCAGAATTAAGTGCTCCTTCTCCAGTGCTCAACCAGCACTCTGTGTGCTCTTCAAGGGCAGAGCCTATTTTGTAATATCATGCTGCTGGATCCCTTTGTCTATCTGTGCCTGGTAGCTCCAGAGTACTCAACAGCTGCTTGGTAGTTGAATGACCTGCTGGGTCATGGTGAGTCAGCAGTAACTTTTAATTTGAAGGTTGGCACCATAATAATGCTTATGCTTTGATATCTGGCATGGGCTTTAAAGTCACAAAGTCCTTAGTTAAAATCTAAGTTTTACCACTTACCAACTGTGTGGCAGAGGGTAAATCACTCTGTATCTGTGATTGAGCGTCTCCATCTGTAAAATGGAGATGAGATTAACTTTATAACTGAGAAGTCCAGCAGAGATCATTGTTCCTGGCTCTGAGAAGAGCTCAATAAATACGAATGTATTAATTTTCTCATGTTTTACCTCTTTTTAAAATCACACCAACTCAATCATCTATACCTAAAGAGTAGCAAGTAAAGTTATGATAGGTTGGCTTAAATCTGTCTCCTTCTTTTCCTCCATTCCCCAAATATTTACTGAGCACCTACTATATTTCAGTCTCTCTGTTGGGTGAATGAAACAAATAGGTCCCGGCTTTGTGACACTTATAGTCCAGATTTGTGCTGTCCAATATGGTAGCCACTAAATACACGTGACTATTGCAACTGAAGAACTGAATCTTTAATTTTATCTAATTTTAATTAATTTAAATTTAAAGTTAAAAAATGACACTTGGTTCAGTTATTGAAAAATGTTTAGATATGTTTGGAACAACTTGGGAATGTGAATCTGTTTTTTCAACTATAAATTTTATGAAATCTATCTGTAGGTGAAATATTTCCAATGAAGATTTAGTGCCTGAATTAAGATGCTCTGTGAGCATGGAAGACCTACTGAATTTTGAAGGCTCAGCACAAAAAATGAATGTAAACTATGTCAATATTTTAAAAATATTGATTGCACATTGAAATGATAATATTTTGGATATATTGGGTTAAGTAAAATATATATTACCATTAATTTCACCTATTTATTTTTAATTTTTAATGTGGTTACTAGACAATTTAGAATAACACATTTGGCTCACATTATATTTCTACTGCATGCCACTAATCTAGAGAGTTGTGGGTTCATTTCCCTATTTGCTATGACCTGCCTGTGTGGACTTGGATAAGCTACTTAATTTCTCTAAGCCTTCTGTTTTAGTTTCCTGGCTGCTAAAACAAATACCATTCAATGGATTGGCCAAACAATATATTGGCTCACAGTTTTGAGGCCAGGAGGATTCTAAAATGAAAGCTTCATCAAGGCGATGATTTCTCCCAGAAGAATGGGGTGTTTTGGGGCTGGCCACCCTCAATTCCTGGTCCTTGGCTTTTCTAGCACATGGTGATGCACCTGGTGGCCTCTCCTGGCTTCTCTGGGTTTCCTTGACTTCTGGATTCTTCCCATAGCTTTCTTTCTATGTGTCTGAATTTCATTATGCTTATCCAAGACTCCAGTAAAAGGATTAAAATCCATCCTGATTCACTTGGGCCACATCTTAACTGAAGTCACCTCATCAGAAGGTCTTGTTTACAATGAGTTCACACCCACGTTTTTCCACGGGTACGTAGCTCCAAGCCACCACACCTCCATTGCCACATCTGTAAAATAGGACAATAATAGGGCCAACAGTGTAGAAATACCATGCAGATTAATTACTTAATTCTCTGTCCCTGTTCCTCATCTTTAGAGTGTGGTTAATACTAGTACCTATATCAGGGAGTTGTTAGCGGATTAAATGAGTTACTATTTATAAAACACTCCAAATATAAGCATTATATAAATGTTTATTAAATCTTAAAAAAAAAATCTGTGCTCCCTTTGCCTGCCCTCACGCCCACCCCACCGTTAGCCGATGTTAGGATCTGGTGTGGCTCTTTCTATTGGTTCATATAATCATCTATGAGTGTTGGCGATTTCTTGTTTTATAAAAATGTTATCATACTATACATACCGCTCTATAACATGACTTTTTAACTTAAAATATCATAAACTGTGGAAATTGCTCCCCTAAGTTAATTGGTGTCAAGTGATTACATAATAATTCTTTTTTTTTTTTTTTTTTTAAAGATTTTATTTTATTTATTCATTTATCCCCCCCTTGCTGCCTGCGCTCGCTGGGTCAGCCAACCACGCCGTGCGGGCGGGCTTTGCCTTCACCAGGAGGCCCCGGGAACCGAACCCGGGGCCTCCCATATGGTAAACGGGAGCCCTACTGATTGAGCCACAGCCGCTTCCCCATAATAATTCTTTGATAGAGATATACATCCTTTTATTTAGCCACTTTCCAATGAATGGCCATTTTCTTTGTTTGCTGGAAATTTTTAAGCATTAAAATGTTGCTTTGGAATGCCAGGGGAGAGGCCAACCTGACTAATTATGCTTTCAAACTTGAGTAAGCTTTGGGGGCTGAGCTATGGATTTGATGCAGGAGGCAAGAGGTTCATTGTGAGTTAAGTAACTACCTGAAATCACCCAACAGTTAGATAATTGACCCAATTTAATTTTCCTATAGAAGGACGACTGCTGGTTTGTCTGCCTGATCTATAGTTACGTCACTGCCTGTATTACAAAGCAGCCAGCTAAGTATGAAGCTATTATTACTAATTAAAATCACTTTCCTGCAGAGTCCTTACCTCCTTCCCTTCTGCTCACCTGCCCACATTACCCAGCATTCACCCCTTCAGGAACAGTTAATGTGAGCCCAAAATCAATAGCTCAATTAACAATCAGCCTCTTCGAGGCAACAGTAATCAGGATCAATAACTTATGTTCAGCGAAATTAAAGGCAGTTGTTAAGTCAAGTGTTTAAAAGCTGCAGACATGGACTATGGGGACATCTGTCAAAACCCATTGGGCTCTTTCTCTGGAGAGACGGGGAAGTACATCTTTCTTCGGCCCATCTTCCACACGGATGGGCACTTAATGAAGCAGGCGCGAGCTCACTGATTCTTTTCTGAAATAAATTCTCTGTCCCTGGGTGTGCCGTGGGCATCTGAGCTGACTTGGGAGAGACCCTTCTTTCATCAAGAACCACGCAGCAAAAGCAGAAGTCCATAATCATCTCTTACTGCCATCTTCAACATCTTTTGGGGGAGGATTTGTGAGTGAGATTTCTCTGCATCTTTGATTTGTTTGAGTTTCCCAGCGCTATAGCCGTTTAATCATTCAACCAACATTTACTGAGCAATTACTCTGTTTCCCTAAGCTTGCCTTCCAAATGTTTTATGAGTTGAACTCTATTTATAGTTCTGTGTTATTACTTGTATGAGTTAGGATGGCCTAGACTGAAGTAACAAATAGCCCCAGGCAAGTAAAGGGAAGCTTGTTTCCTGTTATGTAACAGTACTGGGTGGATGTTCCGATTAGAGGCTGAGTGTCCTTCCATATTGTGACTTTTCCATTCTCTGGTGCCCAATTGCCATCTTCATCTAGCTGGTGGAAGGGGCAAGACAGCACGGGGGGGTGGTGGTGGCACAACCCACTTCTTAAAAGCCTGGGCTCAGAGGGGCGTTCATGACATGACTCACCATCACCACCCTAGCTGAAAGAGAGCTTGGGCAGGGCAGCTTTGCCGGATACCCAGATTAAACAGGAGAAGAGAGTTTGGGGATGAGCTAGTTGTCCATGCCCTAGTATCATCTCCTCGTTTTGTGGATGTGTGTAATTTTACTTGCCCAGCAGGAGTCCATCTTTCTTTTGGCACCAGAATTTCTCTTTTCTTTAGGGAACCCATTGCATCAGCTTGGGTAGACTATACCCCCAGTCACATGACCCAAGCTGGGACATTCAGGTCCCTCCTGGTATATTTCTGTTGGATAGACTGAAAAAGAGCATCTCTTTCCACTGGGATTACTGAATTGGTAGATATGACTCTTGAGCTGCCTAGTATGTCATGCCTGCAATTTGAATACCAGTTGCCCAAGTGAGAGAGAGAGACAATGGACCCATTATGTCCTCTGTTCTGGAAAGAGATACGGATCCCTGAGAACCCTGTTTGAGTCCTTGGGTCCCATTGTGCCTGAAGCCCGTTTTCCAGAGATTGGTAAAAACTAATACATTCTTTGGCTTAGACAGGCAGCTGCAGTGACTTGCGATAGACTCTTCTTTCATCATGAGCCATTTCTGCTCAACAAGAACATTAATCCTATATCAATGGAACCAAACGTATTCCTTCTTTCTTACTTAAGCTGGTTTTATTTTGGTTTCTATCTCTAGAAGCTGAAAGAATATTGATAAATATGTTTCTTCCCATCATACACCAACTGTAAAACAATTGCATGGGACACTATTTTCACAATAGATCCTTTCCCATATTATGTTTCACATGTGCTGCTTTCTTTGCGTGGAATCTTTCCCCCTCTCTCTGCCAGTTGGGCTTGCATTCGCCTTTTGAGGCCAGCTGAAATGTCAGTTTAATTCAGTTCCTTTCAATTCGATAAACAGATATAAGCCATTTTCCATGTATCAGACAAGTTGCTGGGTACTGGGAAGCAGGGATGACTGCTTGCCAGGAGCGTGAGGTCTGGTAGAGAGAAATGGACAATTACAATACAGGGAAGTAATAATCATAAAAATGAGGATTTGATGAGTGCTTACTATTTGCCAGGCAGTATTCGAAGTGTGATGTTTATTCACAATGGCATAAGGTCTAATATAATCCACATTTCACATTTGGTGAAACCAAGGCACAGAGAAATTATGAAACTTTCCCATGGTCACCCGGATAGCAAGTGCTGAGCTGGGTTGAACCCAGGCAGACTGGCTCCAACGCTAATGAAGGCATGTGTGGTAGACTAATGATATGGGGCCCTGCCAGAAGGTCTCCTCTGCTTCCTCAAGAGCTCCTCGAGTCCCTTCAGGAACAAGGTCTTATTGCCTTGATTTCCCTCACACTCTGCCCCACTGTACCTCGTACATAGTAATCCCATGTTAACCAGGGTTATTAAGCAGAAGTTCAAAAACCATCTGATGAGAAATAGGAGAGCACAGTGGTAGGTAGAGAGAGGAGGAAATGTGAGCGGTCCTCCTCGACCACTATTAGCGCAACCTTCTTGGATTTTGCAGATTTAAGAGGAAGGGTGGATTTTGGGGATGGCAGGCATTAAAAAGTGGCATGGTTTGCTTCTGAAGGTCACTACAATTGTGAGATGGACATTCAGGCCTAGTTTCCACCAGGGAGGTCAGGATACAGCCAAGTGATACATCCTGTTTCACATCATCCCTCCTGGAAAGGATGCCTTTGATCTGTGGCCACGTGACTGAACACAATAGGAGCTGGCATTTTTTCATGGATAAGCTCTTGGCATGTATAGCAGTTGGGCAGTTTGATGTAATTATGAATTCCAAAAATAGATATTGGATCATGCTTGTAAACTGGTCTGCTAATCTGGGCATGATTAAGTTATGTTAGGGCATTAACTGGGCCACGTCAGTAGGGTGTTGAGCCCCACCCCTTGGTGGGTGGGGAATCAAATATAAAAGGCATGGCAAAGGACAGTGTTGGAGCAGTTTTGATGTTGGAGTTCTGGTGAGGAAGGAGAGAAGGTCCCAGGATAGAAACGAGCCATTCGCCTGAGAGTCCACAGCTGGCCTTGTGGAGAGAGGCAAAGCCTGGAGAGCCTCATAGTCTACAGCTGACCTTGTGGAGGAACCACAAGTAACGGAGCCCAGAGAGAAACGGAGCCCCGGGAAGAGAGGAACCCAGGAATCTGAACCCTGGCAAACGTTGGCAGCTGTCTTGCTCCAACAAGTGGCAATGGACATTGATGAGGGAAGTAACTTACACTTTATGGCCTGGTAACTGTGGACTTCTACCCCAAATAAATACCCTTTATAAAGACCAACCGATTTCTGGTATTTTGCATCAGCACCCCTTTGGCTGACTAATGCAGCATGTATTATATTGTTTAACCATCAAAAATGCATGCTAGGCACTCTGATCCTTTCACTACTTCAGAGTCAGTGGTTAGAGAAGTGGCTAGTGAAGAACGGGTGCCTGTATTGGTTACCTATTGTCACAATAATGCTGCAAAACAAACAACCACCGAACCTCAGTGGCATACAAAAGCAGCCATTTAGTTCTCATGCCCCTGGGGTCAGCTAGGAGTTGGTTAGGTGGTGCTGCTGGTCCTTGCTGGTCCTTGCTCCCATGCCTGGAGATCCGCTGGCTGTAGGCTGATCTGGGCTAGCTCAGGCTGGGGTATGAGTCTGCTCCTCTACCTGCCATCCTCCAGAGGCTAGCCCAGGCATATTCTCCTGCTGATGGCAGAGGCACAGCCCATTTCAAGACTCTGCTTTGCATCATGTTTACTAACATCCTACTAGCCAAAGGAAATCGCAAGGGATGGGGTCACTGCAAACTTGTGTGGCAAAGGACGTGGCTATAGGAAGGGGTGAAGAACTGGGGCCATCATTGCTGTTGACAGCAGTATCAGATCGACATACACTGTGTGAATGAGTGGGTGAGTGAATGAGACTCTGAGAGGTTAAGGGAAGAGCAAAAGGCCACAACACAGAGCTGGGCTTTGGGCCCGTCTTTGAATGGGTGACCTTGGGAACTGAAAGAGGTCTCCTGGTCTTCATCAAAGGGCTTTCTCCTGGAGTCTCTCACTCCAGGGGCCAGACACATCCATGCCCCAAACTAAAATCAGATGGACAAAGCCTTTATCCCTGGGAGAGAGGACACAGTGATTCTTACTTGGGTAACAGCAATTTGTATGAAAGTCTCAGCTGAGTTCAACTTTGTCTTCTTACATTAAAACATTTTTTAAAAAACAGAAGCAGCATGTGTTCATTATAAATAAGATGGCAAGAGAGGAAAGCACAGCAAGTACAATAAAAATCAGTTTAACCTTACCACTAATAGATAACAACAGTAATATTTGACTGTATTTTCTTCTAAATAGTTTCCATGTTATCATCATCATAATTATTGCTATTTTTATTATTTACAAAATTAGGAGATGTATTTGATACAAAATTTTTGCTGATGCATGTACCATAAACATTTTTCTTCATTTTTAAAAGTCTGTTGCAAACATTATTTCCAGTGGCTGCCTAATATTCTTTTGTACAGGTACACTGTAATTCGTTTGACCTATCTTCAATTGAATATTTATGTTGTTTTCAATTTTTCATTACTATAAATAATGCTGGGAATATTAATTTTTAATTTCAGATTTTTTTTGCATTACAAAAGTAACAAACTATTGTACATAAAGGAACAAAAATTTTCAATCATACCATCATTATCATAACCACTGCTGATATTTTCTCCATATTTTCTTCTAGACTTTTTTTCCATGCATAATTTTATACTCACCTTTTCCTGACTGTAACAGTAATATATAGTGACTTTCTAAAGAACTGAAAGTCCAGGAACAGAGAAGCGGAAACAAAAATCATCCATGATTCCATTACCCAGAGGCAACTACTATTCACTTTTTGACCCATTTTCTTTTCTTCTTATTATTATTAATTATTGCATATTATTTTATAGGACTGAAATTGTGCTGAACCTCCAACACTCCTTTTCTTATTTTGCTCAATACTATATCAGAAATATTTCTCTTTGTCATTTCAAGCTTTCACAACATAATATTTTAGTGGCTGTACAATATCCCTTCCTAGTGTTGATTAATTCATCCTAGCATGATTAATTCAACATCCCCCATTGTGGGACAAATTTAGCTGGTGTGTGTCTGGCTGCAAGAAGCATCGTTGCATATATATTTTGATCACATTTCTGATGATTTTAGGACAGATTTCTAGAGATGGCATTACAGGTCATTGGACACGAATGTCTTAAACACTCCTACGTGCACATCTTTCTACACAGTTGCTAGCACACAGGCCATGGTATGCTCTATCCTGATTTTGACTTACTATGTCCTAAACACAATTTCCTTGGGAGAAGGGTAAATCTCATACATGTTGTCTCCCCAGTCCAGTGCCTGGCGCAAGAGAGAGGCACCCTCTGACTTTAGAGTCAGTGCAGATTGGTGGCGAGAGCATGGATTGTGGATGCAAGCTGTTTGGGCTTGAAGCCAGGCTCCATCACTTACAGGCAAGTCAATGAGCCCATCTGTCCTTTTCTTTCTTCTTCTGTTAAAGGGGCTTATGGTAGTCCCAACTTTGTCGGGTTGTGAGAATTAAGAACATAGCTCCCAATGCATACTAAGTGCTCTGAAAGGGGAAGTTTTATGGATTCTTTTTGAATAGGAGGTGGCAGTATGTTGGGTGAACGCATGGAACTTTGGAATGACACAGCCCTAAGTTTGGGTGGAATGGCCACTTTCTGCTGTGAGAACTTCAGGTGTCATTTAACCTCCAGGCCTTGGTAAAATGGATTAACAATATCGCCTTCCTTATGGGAATGCAGCGAGGATGGATGAAGGTCAGGTAAGTTAAGCATTCACGATGGTGCCTGCAAGCTAAGAATTGTTTAATCAGTGTAAGCTATAATAATTACAATAGAGGCGATGCACGCTTGCTGAAACCCGTTCTGACTCATTCTCAGAGATAATCAGTGTTAGAAATTTGATGTGTCCTTCCAGACATTTCTTTTACAGTCATAAACAAACATCTCTCTGGGTGGGTACAGTCTCTCAGCGACTCTGATGACATTTTCCTTGTTCCCTTTTAACCCCCTGGTGGCTTGGACCTTCTCCCGTTTATTTAAGTTCTGGAAGCACGTCTTGGTTTAGAATGAGAGGAGAGGTGATGACACTTTTCACCTGCATGTTGACAACATGGACCTGAGACACGGGAGGCTTTTAGAAGTGAAGGCTGGAGAGAACATGGTGACACGCACGCAGCTTCCTTCGCCATCCGTGTGTGTCTGTGCGAGCCGGCAGGTTGCGTGTGCAATCCGCACCCCCAGGGTTCTCTCTGTGCCGCCCCCGCCCCCCCCCCCCCCAGTACTCTGACCTGCAAACCCTACCTGCTTTGGTCTCCCTGGATCCGAGCTCCTCTCCTCAGGAAGTTTGCTGGGCTCCTTTTGGGTCTCCCCTTCCCCTGCTGTGATTTGGAATGTCCCTCAGGGCATGCTGCTACAGTCCTGAGGCTCACCTTGTTTGTTTTCAGTTCCTTAGAGATCACTGTCCTTTGTTGCCTGGTGTCCATTGTCTTGGAAATCATTGCTTTGTAAATTTTGTCTGGTTTTTTAAAAAATTTTTTTCATTGTTCCAGGTGGGAAGGTAAATGAAGTCCCTGTTCTTCATTTGGCTGGAACCAAACTGCCTTCTATGGCCACTCAGTATATGTGTGTTCATTTGTGTCAGAGCTTGGAATTGAGTCTCAGGGTGGGTGGATTTCTGCTAACATGACTACTATATGGTCTACTTGGCCCAGTTTTCCCTATAGGAGCTTTGTTTTGAGATGAAGACGTATTCTGCTCTCTTTTATAAATATGAGACATTGCAAGTAGCAAGGACTGAGCAAGATAGCAATGAGGTAATTTTATTAATCTGAGGGATCTGAGAGCTAAAAGCACTTTAGAAAATATGCTGCACTGTTAGCAGCCATTTCATGTCCCACGTTGCATCATTCTTTTCATAATTGCATTCTTAAAATATTTGCTTGATGAACAACCAGCTCCATCTCCCACATTCAATTATATTTACTGTCTAGCATTTCCCAAGGGAACTGTTAAAACACACACTCATTAGCTCCATCAAATATTTTTACAAAATAAAATTGATATCTCTTTTCCCTGAGATTTTCTAGTTAAGGACAAGTACCCTACCAAAAACACAGCAGATGCAGTAAAAGAGCTTTTCCCCCTTTTAATTAATTTCTCCTTAAACAGAGACTGAATTTGCTGATTTTGAGTTGAAATTAAAAAAAAAATTCTGCTGAGGGTCAATTGCCTACCTTCAACTGCATCATCTCAGGATATTTCTGCAGGAAAATTTGTGGCTTTAATGACTATTGAAATTATTTTTTTCTTAAGAAGAGCCTTAGACTGCTAACTTCTAAAAAGATCCTAATCAAGTGCAATGGTTCTCAACTCTCTGTTCACATTAGAATCACCTGGGAGCATTTAAAAGCCGTCAATTCCAGCAGCCCCCACTCAGACCAATTAAATCAGTATCTTTGGGCACACAGCCTGGGCATCTGTATATTTTAAAACTCCCCTGGTGATTTTAGTTTGCAGCCAGGATTGAAAACCACTGATCTAGTGAAAATACCTTCCTTTTACAGATGAGAAGATGGAAGCTCAGGAGGGTTAGTGAATTGCTTAATGTTATATTGAAAAAGGGACACAGTGTTTAGCAAGTCCCCATTCGGAGCCCTGCATGCAAGGCATGTAGTGGGTGCTTCACAGATATTTCCTTATTCAGCCCTTATACTAACCCAATAATATTTTATTTATCTCGTTTTCTAGTCAAGGGACTCGAGATGCATAAATGCCAAGAAAGTTATCCAAGGTCATATGGCTAGAAATGTGGGCACAATCTGTTTCCTGATCCTTGGGGTCATGCTATTTCCATTAAACTTCTCTGTGTGTGCTGTTACTGGAATTTCTTTGTAACACCGTTCACGGAAAGCATCCTGGGACTCCAGCCATGGGGTTTTGCTAATGAGGCACCAATGGCTGGAGCCTCTCATCATGCACAGCATGGAGTAGGTGTTTGATGTGTTTGTTAAGTGAACAAATAAATGACTGATTATGTCCATCAGGATTATTGGTTTAAAGAAACCTAAATCTAATTGGTTTAAACAAAAAAGGAGCATATTGGTTTGCATTGTTTTTAAACTGAAGTATCCTGAATCTAGGTGCTTCAATTCTATGGCAAGGGTCTTGTTTCTGCCCTTGTTTCTTGTGTTGGTGTTCCTGTGTGTTGGCTATGAGTTTGAGCTCGTTGTAGATTAAATTATGTGCCCCGGTTTAGACAGGTTTTTAACCTTAATCTGCATTTCTGTGGGTCTGAACCTACTGTAAAGAGAATCTTTTGAAGATTTTTTTTTTTTTTAAGTTAAGGTGTGGCCCCAACCGAATGAGGTTGGGTCTTAATCTAGATGACTGGAGTTCTTACAAAGAGAAAGACACAGAAGCCAGAGAAAGAAAGCCAAGGGGAGGAGCCAGAAGCTGGAAGTCAACTGAACCTGGAAGAGAAAGGAGAGGACATTGCCATGTGATACTGGGCAGGGACACAAGCCAGCAACAGGAATTTACAGAAAGCACTCCCCTTGCTGATATCTTGATTTTGGACTTCTGCTAGCCTCAAAACTGTCAGAAAAAAAAAAAATCCCCATTGTTTCAGCCAACCCACTGTGTGGTATTTATCACAGCAGCCTGGCAAACTAAGGCGGGCTCTAGGATGATATTCACAGGCTCTGATTGGCTTGGTTCAAGCCATGTGCCTGCTCTTGAACGAATCATTTTGTGGAGGGGAAAGTGGTAGTCTCATTGGCCAGGTTTGGGTCACCTGACTGCCTCTGGAGCCAATGAGATGGTGGTGAGGGGCATCAAACAACACAAAAAGGGGGAGGAGAGACTCCTTCCCAAGAGAGCAGGGTTAGGGTGCTGTCAGCAGAAGGGAGAATAGATTCTGGAGAGGTAAACAATATGTGCTCATGACCCTGGAATAGCAGGGGCCTTTATTAAACTTTGACAATTACCTCTTGAGGGAGGAGTCCAGACAATAGAAAGCTGCCATCTTCTCCCAACTCTCTTGTCCAAGGCTTTGGAAGTCCCCCACCAGGAGCCCAGAGAACCCCTTCATCAAGCCTAGAATACCATCCACATCAATCCACCTGCCAGTCATTGCCTCCTTTCTGTGCCATGATAGCGGGAAACCATCTTCTGATGGGATTTCAAGCATTACAAGAACAAGGCTTGCCTGTGTGTGTGTGTGTGTGTGCATGTGAGAGAGAGAGAGAGAGAAAGAGAGAGAGGGAGAGATATCACAAGCCTGTCCATGGTGTTGTAAAAATGTTAGCTTCTTCAGGTTTCTCTGGAAGAAACAAAGGACTATGAGGACTGACCATGTCTTTCAAGCTAAAGACCTTGGGCTTAAAGCCACAACCCAGTCTGTCAGATGGGCAAACTGGGACCAGTTTTCTCAAGGCCAGTTGTGTCTGATGAGGCTTTCTGAACTCTCATAAAGGAAGGAATAGAACCTGGGGGTGGAGTGTGGAAGTCCTCATTTCTCCATAAAACCAGAATTGCTTTAGGCGCCATTGAGTAAATGGAAATCAGTGAATCTCATCTATCTCCCCCATGATCTGCTGGGAATGCTGCTGATTCATATGGACCTTACAAAAGGCAACAAATAAAAACTGCCCTATTTTGAAGTTATGCGTGAGAGAGGGAGAGAGGGAGAGAGAGAAAGAAAGGAGAGAGACTGCTTTCTGGGAAATCAGTAGGAACTTGGGCGCACCCAGTGGTACAATTACTCTGAACGTCTGATGAATAACAGCAACATCATCATTTATTGCCCCAGTGATGAGCGTGCACAGCTGCTGGAGGTGTTTTTATGAGGCACTGTTCTAAGAGAAATGAGCAGTGCGGTGACAATGCTGGTTTGAGTTGAAGCACAGAAGGCTGAGTCTTATGAGAGGCTGGCTGGAGTTGGAAGGGGTTCCACCTCAGGAATTTGGGGAGACAGTGGTGGAAAACAGATGGGTAAGCAAAAGGCATTGGGGAGACTTAGCTCATATTTATGGAGTGTTCCAGAATGTAAGAAGAGTAAGAAGGCAAGGTATTTAGATAATCAGAAGGTGAGGCATATAAAAATGTTGACAGAGGTGGATGAGATTTATGTATCAATATAGGACAGTTATTTCAATAGTATAACAATGGAAATAACTCAATTATTTCTCAATTATATAATGACAGAGGATTAAGTAAATTATGATTCATTCATTCATATGCTGCTACATGACCATTGCTAATGATCCTGTGAATAATTTGCAATAAAAATGGAGAAATACTCTTGATCCATGATAAAAGAGCAGGGGACACAAACAGAATATAATTGCAATTAGACTCTTGGTTCCATTTTATGTTTCTGCCATTTTCTTCTTTCTCACACACTTAATTAAAATATATTTTGTTTTTATGCTTTTGAAGTCAATACATCTATATTGTGAAAAATTTGGAAAACATAAAAATAGAAAAAAAGAAAGTAGAAACAACCCACGATTCCATTACTTAGAGTCAACTGCTGCCAATGTTTTGGTGCATTTCCTTTTTGTTCCCCCCACCCCCAACCCCCCATCTGTGTTACCTTAGATTTCTCAAGTCTTCAAAATTTTTGGAAACACTTTAGCCTTTGCAACTAAAATAGATTGAGTCTCTATTTCTTAGTCTGTGGGAGGTCCAGTGCTCTCAAAGATAGCCATAGATTTAGTGAATTCATTATGTCTACTCATCATCTGCCTACTGGGGTTTATCCTCTCTTGAACTCTTATCACCCTAAATATGGTGCAATGGCCTTTTCCCTTTTATCCTCTAAGATCAAGGCAGTGGTGTGAAAAACATCCAGGGTAAGTTGGGGTTAATTACAAATAAATGTTAAGCATCACTCTTCTTGGAAATCATTGATTATTCACGACCACTGGGAATTTATCATTGTCATGCCCCTTGGAAAGGTCTAGCCTCCCACCACCCCACCTGTTATCTTGATCAACAAACTTACAATTGAGTAATTCCTGTTTAGTCTATGTAAGCAATTTCATTCTCTCTACCTAGACTTATATAAGGAGCCTTCAATTTCACATTCAAAAATTCCTATCCAGTTGTACTCCTAAACCAAGGAGAAATTATTTCCCTAATATATATTCTTATGTCCTTTGGAGCAACCAAATTTTTCTATTTGAAATTATATATATCTACACATATATATGTGTGTGCACATGTATGTATATAAATTTTAATGGAAAAGTCCTGTATTATATTACTTTATAACTGATTTTTCACTTACTATATTTCATAGAATCTGGGATTCCACCAAATGTCATGAGCACCATTCTTTTATATGCTACTAAAAGAGAAAAAAACCCTTTATCAAATAAACTATGGCATCCCCTTAATTATGAGACATAATCTGATGTCAGAGACATTACAATGTGAAAAAATATGCATCTTAGAATCAGTGAAATAGGGCTATATATCAATTAGCTATTGTCACAATAAAACTCCATCCTTAAACTCAGTGGCATACAATAATATGGAATTGTTTATTGCTCTTGCATCTGCAAGTTGACTGGGGATGGGGGGCTCTGCTCCAAGTTGGGGCTCAGACTGAAGGGGCCTAGCTTACTGAAACACAGCATGCCCTTCCCATGATGGGTCTCTGGAGTATAAAAGGGCAAGTCCGACAGCTCAGGCATGGCTGGAGCCTCTTTTGCATTACATTTTACTAATGTCCCCTTAGCTGAAGTAAGCCACACGACCAATTTCAAAGTCAAGGTATGTTTGGGGGGATATACTCTACCCGTCATGTCGAAGGTCGGGGGAGTGAAGAATTGAGAACATTGATTGAGTCACTAGGGTATTTCAAAGTTATATCTTCTTGTAGTTTGTAACCTACCTCATATTCATGTTGGAATACAGGAGCTCATAACATACATAAAAATGCAAGGAAAAAAGGGATGTGGACATACTACAATGTTTACAATGACTGTTTGTGGGAACTGGGATGAAATATGATTTTTGTCTTCTTCTTTGTCCCTTAGACTTCTCTAAGTTTTCTACAACAAGTAGGTGTTACATTTTAGTCAGACAATAAACCTACACCCACAAAATTCATTATTTCCTTTAAAAAGTGTCCGTGTGGGAAGGCAGTTAGAGAGAGAGAGAAACTAGCAGTTATTTCAGAGGAATTTCAGAGGAAGGCATTGGTCTTTGGGGAGGGTGGGTCAGTACACATAACTAGGTTCTCCAGTGGTAGAGGGATTGGAGTAGGAGGTAGATCATTCAGACAAGAAAGCCTGATACTGGGGAACAAGGGTGCAGCCCAGTTATCGGGTTGGTGCTCCCGGTTGGAACTGGATGTGTGAAATGTGATTCGGTCTTCGAGATGGACAGCAAGGGGTTAGACTGGGAGATGAACTCTATACTTAGCCCTAGAATATTGAGCCATTGATGATTCCAGATCCCTGAAATCCTTCCACATCAGGTGAGAATCAGATCCAGAGATGAAGGTGGACTTCAGTTGTGAGCAGAGTCAGTAAAGGAGAAGCTGAGCAGGACCTGCCCCAAATCCCTTACTGGGTAGAGTGCAATCCTGGGCCTCAGGATGACCAGAAGAGGGGTTCTAAAAAGTTATCCTGTGCATCAGAATCACCTGGAGACCATGAGAAAATACAGACTGTGGGGCCCCGCCTCCAGAGATTCTGATTTATTAGGTCTGGGATGGGGCTATAGAACCTGCATTTCAAATAAGTTCCCAGGTTGCGTTGACACTGCTGGTCTGGAGACCACACTTTGAGAACCACCACACTGAGGCAACAGTTCTCAACTTATTTGCCATTTGAACCACCAGGGGAGCTTTTAAGTATCCTGATGCCTGGGCTGCACCCCAGGCCAATTAAATCAGAATCTGGGGGTGGAACTCAGTCATCAGTATTTGTTTTAAAGCTCCCAAGGTGAATACAGTGTGCAGCCAAGGTTGAAAACTGTGGCTTTAAGGAGAATTAATTTAATCTGTTTAACTACTGAGTACATTGGCAGCGGGTACTAAATTAAGCTCTTCACCAACCACCACCCCCTTCTCTGTGGACCAAAGAGTGAAATTGCTGCTGTGGAAGTTTCTTGGAAGAGTGAACACCTAAAACTTTGAATTCAGTCTTATCCCTAGATCCCAAGGAAATTAAGCAAAGATCTTGACAATTGGTTGAGGGCAGACTGAGGGAGAAACGGCTGGAATCTTAACCTGGTTATGACCCATTGCAGGGTGAGAAAAGTCATGGTCAAATGCAGGCTGCTTTGTTGAAAAGTCAAGTTGTGAAAGATGCTGTGTGCTTAAACATGAAATGGCATTTTCTTTGGAGGTGAAAGGACATTGTCTGTCTTTGAAGTCATCTCCTTAGGTCTTCGAAGTTGCCACAGAAGGAGTCAAAGCTCTGTCATAGGAGACCCTCCTAGAGCTAAAGCTTGAAGGAGGTGATATTTGCCCCAGGTCTTGTCTCCTCTCTCTCTCTCTCTTTCCTTTTTCTATGAGACTTTCTTACTTCCAGCTCAGGCATCCACCAAGTCCCATTCTCCAGAGTGTTTTTATCTGAGATGGAGGCCAGCTATTTTCCATTGAGTCATTAGTTTAAAGCATATCTCCTTCCATGGGAGAAGGATAAAGAGATTTCGTTAGTCTAAGGAATGACTCTCTAATGGTGAGATTACAGGCTTGAGGGTTGACGAGGAACTATCTTCAACTATGTGAGTGGATGATTTGTTGATGAGGGATTCAGCTCCTTTTCTAGAGGACTGAACCAAATGAGTGGAAATTACAGGGAGGTGGATTAGGCTAAAAATAAGTATAACTGAATATTCTTGGCTGGTTGACAGAGAGAATATCCCCTTCTCCATATATTGTTTGTCTCCATATGGGAGACCATATGGGAGTTTTTGTTTTGTAACTGGGAGAGTAAACATTTTTTTTTTTTTTTTTTGGTGGTGGTAAGGCCAAAGTGTGGAAAGAGAACGTTGGGGGATGGTCTGATGTCTGCTCTTCACTGAGTCCCCTGGGCTTATTTTGAACACCTATGGACAGAAGGGTTAGATGCAGAAGTTGAAAAATTAAGAGACTTGATGTAACGTATTTTAAATGCTTCCTTGGCATAATGATTGGTCCCCTGAAACACTAAAAATTGTTAAGTATCAGCTTGTCTTCTCTCCTTTTCTCCTGTAACTTTGTAGAAAGACACTTTTTGGTGGATGGGTCTTAGAGGTTGATACATATGACTCTTCTTCTGGATACTTCCCATCCCCATCCAAAGAATCCTAGTGTTCCAAGCCTGCTGGTTGCAGCTGATTGGACCAGCAGTGCTTATCAGTCTCTTCCCAAGGAGTTTGGAGTTGGGCCTAAAAGACTCCAGCCTCTATCAAGATGATCTAAAGAAATTCCTGAGCTGATGCAGAGCCTTTCCCCCCATGTGTCCTGCAGGTTTGCAGGGAGAGAATGGCTAAATATTAGACAGAAGTGCAGGTGAGAGGTGGTAAGAGTCTAATTCCTGATGGCTTTTCAGTGCCCTGCTTTCTCCTGTCCTTGGATCCTCTGACAGAGCCCTGTGTCCTTTCTATACTTACACTACCGTACATTCCCTTATGACTATTTACTAAGAGTCAGTAAAATTCTGCTGGGATGGGTATGATGACTATCACTTACTCATCTTTCTCTGTACAAATGACAAAACAGATTGTTGTTACTTGGAACCAAAGAGGGGGCTGACTTAGCACTCCTCTGTGTCCTCTCGACCATGGCCAAGGTGACCGTCACTCATTCCAAGAAGTGCTCCACTTCATCACTCCCTGTAGTCAAGACTGGACGCAGCTTTGCAGGGAAGCTAAACAATCTCATATGTCCTGAGCAAAGGAACTGAGAAAATTGGGGGTTCCTTTTTAAAGTTGGGGTTTCTGGGTGTGCTGGGATCCGTGGACTCAGATTCGAACCCAGATTTAAACCAGAAGAGGCTAAGTAGGCTTGACTCATCATTTATTTTAATCTGTATAGCTTCATGCCCATCCTGAACTTACAAATGGAATGAATCAAAATTGTTCACATGCTATGAATTGGATTGACTCTATTTCCTAATCTTGAAAACAAGGCTGCATATACAGAGCTTAGCATGGTGCCTGGCAAATGTAAGAGCTCACTATGTGTTATGAGCTGTTCCTATTATCTTATCGTCATCTGAACTATTACTGGGTAAAGCCAGGGGGAACATACTCCAAGTTAGCCTGCCCAGATCACGCTTCCCCACCCTCTGGTGGCAGGATAAAGCAGGGGTTTGATGGATGTATTGGGCTGATAGATGTTGCCTGCCCCTTTTCCAAAGCTGAGGATTAACTGGGCCTACAAGTTGGAACCTGACATGAGGTTTTATATCTCCTTGCCCGCGGCGATGGTCATATATTATAGCCTCTGACCGAGGCATCGTGCAAAGCCAATTGCACAGCTTCTCCTTGTTTAGCTGAGTAGGCTATTATTGCCCAAGAAGAGTGGACTTGGCCAAGCTGATGGGAGTGTAAGAAAAGTATGCTTCGCTCTGCCTCTTTCCATATCTGTCTTCGTATCTGTGTGTATCTGTTTCCCTTTCTCTCTTTGTCTCTGATTTTCATTTGGTGGACTCATGAACATAATTTGTGTGTGTCCATGTCTGTGTGTATTTATGTGTATTTATTTGTCTGCCTAAGGCAATCACTTCATTTATGAAAATAAAACCCTTATCTGACAAGGGAAAATAGGCCCCTCCCTCCTACTCATTTAAGCAACCCATTTGTTTTGCATCCGCCCCGCACACCCTTTAAGACTAAATAAAGTAGTTACTTCTTTGCTGGTGTAGAGATTTGGATAATGATCCTAGCACTTTCCCTAAAGTTCTTTTGGAAGAGAATTTTGAATCTGCCCATTTTAGGGTTTCCCTTATAGCTAGAGATAAAACACCTTGATGATGCTCCCATAAAAACACACATCACATCAATTAACAGATATCGCCAGGGGCAGGATCC
Organism: Tolypeutes matacus; assembly: GCA_026826555.1. Taxonomy (NCBI): domain Eukaryota; kingdom Metazoa; phylum Chordata; class Mammalia; order Cingulata; family Chlamyphoridae; genus Tolypeutes; species Tolypeutes matacus. The sequence goes on along the minus strand of JAKSZT010054576.1, from coordinate 4,835,518 downwards.
TCGTTCAACATCTGCTCCTTTTTTACTAGTGGCACCAGCAGAATATAATGATGGGGAGTGTGTCCGCAGAGTTCTGCCAGCCTCCAAGAGTACACAGAGATTTCAGCTAGGCCTGCTCACTTTTCTAGTGAGTCACAGGAAGAGGGCACTTTGAACCTTTAAGGTGGCAAAACCATCGAGGATGTTATTACTGGGAGGCGGGGTGCTTGTTGTCTACCTCAAAGGAGATCCTTTTCATAAAATGGATCAAGGACAGGAAATAGTGACAATAAATATATATTTCTTGAGCATCTCCTGTATGTGAGTCACTATATTAGGCACTTCCTAGGAATCATCCCATTTAATATTAAAGCGACCCTAGGTGGAGGCATGATTATTCATGTTTTTGAGCTAAGGAAGCTGAGCCTGGAGAGTTCAAGTACGTTGCCCAAGGCCCCGTAGTAGGAAGGCGATAGCTCTTTGTTCCCATCCCCCCTCCTGTTGGTAATGGTCATGACCCCTTGGCCTAAGGATTGGGCTTTGATGAAGGCCCAACTCATCACAGTAAGCGTCTTCCAGGCATTGTAATGGACCTTGGGTGGACACTGACCCAGCACGTCCAACTGGAATCCATCTCTGGGAGGAGAAGGAATCCCTTTTCCTCGGGGATTGAATGCCAGAGGCCAGACTGCCCGCCATGTGGAGAAGGTATCCTTCCTGCCTTAGGAGAGAATGAGACCCATAGGCAAAGAGAACCTGAGCAAGAAGCCAGGAGAAATCGGTGGAGAAAGAATCCAGGTAGTGTCCAGTCCCCAGTTCTAGTGTACAAGTCCTTGATTTTCAGCTCATCTAACTCTAACCTGCAAACCAACAAATTCCCTTTGTGGCTTCAGTATCTCTAAGGTGGACCTGGTGGATTAAAATATCCACAAATTCTTTGATTTTCCTCCATTCAAGAGGTTGAGATTAATTCCCCTTCCCTTTAGTGTGGATCAGACTTAGTGACTGGTTTCTAACAAATAGAAAAAAATAGAATGTGTGCGTCTCCTTGCTTGTTCTTTGTCTCTCTTGGACAACTCGTCTTGGGGGAGCCTCATCCAGCCTTCAGATGCATGCAGCCTCGGCCCAGAGACAGACTGCACAGTCAAGCTGCTCCCAAGTCCCTGGCTGTGAGATGTTTTATTTCTAAGCCTCTAAGTTCTGGGGTAATTTGTTATGCAGCAGTTAATAACAAATACAGTGGGGTTTTCTACTACTTGGAATTGAAGGATCCTGACCAGCTGGGAGGTAGAGTTGGCACTCACACTAAGTGGATGCTCATTGTTTGCCCCCATCCTCATCCATTCTCACATCTTCTGTCAACAGAGCCCTGATTTCCCCTTGGGTAACTTAATACCTTGCCTGCTCTAAGTCACGCAGTTTGGGTGGGACTGACACCAGTGCCAAGGATCAGCTGTGATTGTGATTGGTTTAAGTCAGTGCATTCCACTTCCTGACTACAGTGGGTGGTTTTGGGATGGGAACCTCACCCCAAAAGAGCCACTGAAATGCTGTGGGATAACTTCTGACCCTTTTAGGAAAATCTCCCCTCTCTTCAGCAGAAGCTCTCAGAAAATCCTTGCTTTCTTCCCCTGGAAGGTGTGGCACGAGGATGTGAGGGTGGAGGCACTTGCAGCCATTTTGATATCACAAAGCATCATCCATTATAGGATGTTGTTGTTGTGTGTAGGACAGAGAAGAGAGATGGACAGATACCAGGTCTTTTGTGATGTAGTTGGTACTGCTGGCACAAGCTTTACCTGAAGCGCTCCTCTAGATGTTTTAACATCATGTAAAACTATGGATTCTGTTTATTGCTTAAGCCACTTTAATTTGTGTTTTCAGTTCCATGAAACAAAAACATTGTTAACTGATAGACAAACCTCCGGCTGTCTGAATCCAACATTCATACTCTCCTAAACTGCCAAAAATCATTCAATGCCATATTGGACATGATCAATGAACTTCTGTTTAAAAATGGCATTGGATACAGTCTTCTAACTTCATATTTAAAAAAACCTAAGAGGACAGAGAAAAATGGAAACTCATATAATCCTGAAAACCAAAACTGATAGTGAAACTGTTGTCAAAATCTGCAAGGAAATACTACTAATCACAAGACTGATGGAGCTGAATCAAGAACTACAGAATCATGACTGACACATATTTTGACGTCTACAACAGGGCAAGCCCGATACCTAAAAATGTTAAGGAGAAACATTTTTCTCTTCCCTCCTCCACCCTCTTCACAGCCCAATAACTATATGCCGTGGCTGAGCTCTGTTTCGTAGATGCTGATGTTTTCATGGAAGAGCATGGCTGAGAAAGGTTTTGAAAGCAACATTATTATCTTTTTGTGTTTTGTCCTCTGGTATCTTATTATTCTAGGATATATAATGGCTCAGAAAAAAATTCACTCTAACTCTTTAAAACTTCAAGATGTACTCCAGCCAATTGAGAGGATAATTAACGTAGAAAATTTAAGAATGTGAATCGTTTGGCATAAAAGGATTATCAATAAAATTGATGGTAAATTTCAAAATACCTCTTGCAAGACAAGAAATGCATTTGAGAAAGAAAAAGAAGCATAATAGGGAGGAAAAGCATGTTAATTATTTTTCTTACATGGGGTCGAGTCAACAGATACCTTTTCATTTTAGTCTTTAAGAAACGGTATTAATGATAATTATAGTAATTTACAAATACAGCAGTTATTGAGTTCTTTTTATGTTCTCGGAACTATGCTAAATATTTCCCAAGAGTAACCTTATTTAAGAAATAGAAGTTAAAGTATGTTTTTAACTAAATTAAAAATAGTGTTTCACGCCAGTAAATCCAATAAATGCTATGGTAGGTCAAAATGCCAAAAACCATTTGATAAGATTCAACAGCAATTGCTCATTGAAATTTATCAAAATGAGGAGTAAATAGACACTTTCTTAACATGATAAAAATATTAATTTTAAATAAGCAATCAACATCATTGATAATGGAGAAACACAAGAGGCATTCCCTTTAAAATTACAAAAATTCCCCCCAAAATATGAACAGATATAAGAAGTATAACTGTAAAAAAGAAATTTCTTAATTATTGTTCGTTTGTAGATGATATGAATTGACACCTAGACACCTGAAGAAAATCCAGAATTTTTTTTTTTAGAACCATTAAAGAATTCAGCAAAGTGGACAAACTTGAAACAAATCTTTAAACATGTCACCAATAATTGGTTAAAAGGCATAAAAGAAAAAAATATTCATCCATATCTTCAAGACAAACACCTAGAATTAAACAAAATAGAAAATGTGTGCCATTTAGAAGAAGAAATAAGTATGACTTTATCTAGAGGCATATTAGAAATAATATACCCCCCCTTTTTTTTAATTGAGAAGATTAAGTATTGTTAAGGTGCCAAAAATCCATATATTAGTTCACAATATCCCTTTATGACAATTGGGATTTTTAAGGATATTGAAAAATCATTCTAAAGTCCATCTGGAGGAGATTATCCAAGAACATTTTGAAAAAAAGTAAAATGATGATCCAGTGATATTTGGAAAGGAAAGGTACTTGCTTGACCAAATCATAAAATGTTTTATAGAGGTATAATAATTGAAACAATGTGGCATTAGCCCAAGAAATAATTAATGGAATAAAAGAAATGCTACTAACTAAAACCTGAATACATATATATATATATATAAAATAAGAATATGACAAAGAAAGCATCGCAAACCAATGGGAAATAAATTCAAGAAGCCATTTTAGAAATATTGGTCTTTTAGGAGAAAATCAAGTTAGATTTTCACTGTTATATTATTTTCTCAAGTAAATTCCAGATGAATTAAAGTGATAAATGTGAAAAACTATAAAAACTGAAAAAAATGCTAGAACAAAATGCAGGTAATAATTTAACACATCTCAGTTTAAGGAACGATTGTTCAAGCCTAAAAATCATAGAAGAAATCACCAAGAAAAATACTAAAGGATTCAATTTTAAAAATTGAGAGCTTTGTACAACAATGCACAATGAGAAAAATTAAAGGGCACATGGCGATGGGGGCTGGGGCATTTGCAAACAATATGGCAAAGATTAATAATTCTCCAATGTAAAGAAATCTTTAAGAAAGAGTCAAAAGAAAAATGTGTAAAGGGCATGCAGTTAACTCCCAAAGTGAAAAATACAAATAGTCTATAAAATATGAGAAGAAAATGTTTAATAGGCATCAAAGAAGTGGAAATGAGAAAGATAATGAGGCATCATTTTAACTATAAGTTGGTCAATTAAAACACTATAAGAAGTAGTGTAGGTAAGGCTATGAACAGACACTCTTATGTACTGCTGGTAGATTTACAAATAGGTGCAAAGTGACTTTAAGATCGCAAGTAATTCCTAAATAAAATTGGTATGAGAATACCTCCCAGTTATGGTAAAGGTAAGATGACATAAATGTTGAATACTTTGAACAGTGTAAATGCTAAATTCTTGTCATTGGTGGTTGAAAGCTTTGTGCAGGGGCAAAAAAGGGTTTCAGAGAATTGATGAGCAAGCTATAAGTTTGTGAACGGACCCACTGCTTGGGACAGGGCCAAAAGGAATTGTGCGTGGAGGAGGAATGAGAAATGCCATTCCAGTTTGCTGCTTGGATTTATGGATTTAGAAACAGGAGCTGTGTAACAAATGCTTGGGGAGGAGGGATTTATTGGACTTTCCCCATGATGGATGACACATTCAGGCTGAATCCCAGGACAGCTCATCATGAATCAGACTGCCATTTGACAGGTGACCTCTTCCAGTGTCCTCCGCCCCAAACCAAGAGCCCTGTGCCTCCGTAACCCCTCTACTCATGCTTTCTTTCCCCATATACTAACTTGGTTTATCAAGAAACTGTCCAAGAAACCACATTGATGGAGAAGATAGTATCATTTTCGAATTGTACCTGACTCCAAGGACATCAGCTGAGCCCACTGGCTTAAGGACTCTGACCCCAGGTTGAAAGTTTGCTGTTTCCTTCTTCTCCATCACTGTTGGATTCCATATTTACTAATACCAGTCAAGAATATAAAGAAGCAGTGGCCACTGTTTTGCTTGGAAACACACAAAACATACCCTTAACCAGCTTTGGCGGCCAATGCCTTGTCAAGAGATTGACTTTAAACTTTTCTAATAATTCATTGGTCTTCAAAAATAAGCTCGCTTTCAAAACCTGATTCCTCAATATTGGAGAAGTTAATGAGCCAGGATGCCTGAAGTGGTCAAATACGGTCTCGTTGCTTTTGCAGATCCAGAAATTAACTAGAAAGTTCGCACCCACCATGGGCAGCCAAACCTAGGAAGCAGCCCCTCAAACTGAGAATGTTTTCCAGATGTGAAAACAATGACGTGCAAATTCACTCAGGGACGCAGGACCTCCGCCTGCTCGCTGTGTGGTCTCATTAGTTTCTTGGTGCCTTGTTTTAGAGTAGCAGGATGTCAGGGGAAGACTGGAGTTCAAGTTTTGAAAGCTGGAAGGACTTGCCAGTTTGGGAGTGGTAATTCATTTTTATCTTTTGGGAGGAGTTAGGCATTTGTTTTATGGACAGTCCTTATATTTCTTTTGGAAGGACCATTCTGGACAGTCCCAGGAGCCGTACAGATGCCAGGCAAATAACCTACCTGCAGTCTTGGAGAATCTCTAAGTGCAGCCAAGTAACCATGATGAAGATGCTTCTGAGCGAGATGTGAAGTTCTACTTTTAGCAACATCAAAGGGGTGTCGTGGTAGAGCTGAGCCTTTTTAAAGTTCTTATCTGAGTAGACACTGTTGTCTGTCTGGAAAATTCCACTGGGCCTTAAGCATTGTGTCCAGGGGTGTGGTCTGGTCCACAAGGCCTTGTCCCCAGCCCGTGGAGGGTGGAGAGTGATTGCAGCAGGGAGCGCCTAGCTGGCTTGGCACATTAGCGGGAAGATGGGGTTTGAGCCAGTATACCCTGAGTTTCACCTCTGAGGCCCTAAGTGTGGTGTTTTCACAGTGGAATTTGGCTACTGTACATTTTAACACCAGTTCATTAGCCTCGTTACTGGTCTCCTGCTTCCACTTTTATAGCCGCCCCCTCCTCACCCCTTCTCCATCGCAGCTAAAGCGACTTTCATTATGTTAAAGAGATCACGATTCCCCCGCATTACAATTCTTTCAAGGTTTCTCATCACATCTGGAATGAAACCCACACTTCTCACCATAACCCACGAAGCCTCAATGGTCTGCGGCTCCTGCCCCCATCTCCAAATTCAAGGCCGACTCTCCCCTCACACGGTCTGCCCTAACCACACCGCCCTTCTGTCGCTTCCTAGGACGGCCTCGCTCCCTCTCACAAGACGCCTTTGCACAAGGCAGCTTCTCTCCTGCCAGCCAGTCCCCAACTCGACTTTCCCATGGTCGGCCCTTTGCCATCACTGACATCTTAGCTGCAGTGCCTCCTCCTCAGAGACGTCTCTCCTGAGCACTGTACTTTATAAAGTAGGGCTCCCCGCCTGCCCCAGCCATTATCCTTCATCTGGGTCTCCGTTTGTTTCCTTTCCAGGCTCTACTCCACTGGTACGGAACCATCCGTCTGTTCGCTTGCTCTTGTTGTCTGTCTCCCCCACTCGACGGTAAATTCCGTCAGGACAGGAACCAAGCTCCCTCCTGGTGATCCTTCTATCCCCGGTTCCTTCCACTTGGAAAAGGAGCTCAATAAATGTGCATTGAGGAACGGAGGGAATTATTGGCTTGCACCGTCTATGAGGTCACACTGGATGTGCTGTTTCACCTGGAAATAATGAATTATCCTGTGCCAAGTAGTCCTGGATTGGGAAATGTAGTGAGCTTTAGAAAGGGGAAGATCCATTCTCTCTGGGGTTGTGGGGAGATGGACCTGGGAGTGAAGTGGGATTTGCACTCCCCTGAGGGGAGAGGGGCAGATTGGATTGACGTGGTCCCTGCACGTGGATGCAAGTTGGGAGGGAGTTGGGGATTTGGTCCCTAAAAAGACCCCAAGTTGGGATGAGGCTCTGGGCTCTAAGGTTGGCAGTGATTCTTTCATTGTTCCCCAAGCCTTCAGCAAATTCAAACAAGGAAGCTTGTGGTAGCATTATTTGTATTAGTGAAGCTCACATACACTGACTTAAGTGCTCACCAAAAAGAGAAGAGTTAAATCAAGGCTGGAATGTTCATATTCTAGAACACTCTACATTCGTTAGAAACAATGAGGACTTTCTATATTTAGAGCCTATAGAGCTGGTAGTTGTGATCTCCGAGACACTTATTTAGGTGACAAAGTAAGTCATAGTACAAGAAGTACTATTCTATTAATAAAACACAAATATTTATATGTAGATAAGCATGCATATTTAATATGTAAATGCATAGAAAATATGCTAGAAGGACTTACATTTAACTGTTAAGAGTGGTTACCTTTGGGATGCGTTTAAGAAAGAGGTGGAGGAATACTTTTATTTTATTTCACTTGCTACCCTTGTGATTGTTAAAAAAATTATAATTGGAAATGTATCCGCATTACTTGTGTAATTAAAGCAAAAGAGAAAGGGGATGTGCGAACTGGCAAGTCTGAAATTCACAGGGGAGACCAGCAGGCTGGAGGGGTAGGTGTTGCTGCTGCAGTCTCGAGTCTGAAATGTGTAAGGGTTTTGCATTTGTTTCCTTCTGGGGATGGGGCATATGGAATTGGCTGGCCTCACATGCGGGGCAAATGTGTCTCCCAGGCCAGGGAAGAAGGGGAGTGGAGCTTTGAAAGTTCCAGGAGGAGGTGAGTTTCTTTGCTTTGGCCTCTAGGAACAAAGCCAATTTCTACTCCAAAGCACAAAGCAGGAGAAATGGCAGGAGGTCTAAGAGGAAGGAAGAGGGCGATTGAGAAAGAGGGGCTTCTGGGTTCCATTAGAGGTGGATGTTGAAGACTGAAAGGAGACTTGATGGGGGAGGAAGGCGTGCTTTGCCCTTTGGATTCCCAGTGTTTGTGATTGCCTAAGGGTCAGACCTGGCTCTCTCGGTCTGCAGGTGTCTTCCTTCCATATAGTCTGGGTGCTGCATGGCAACATTATACACATGCTGTCTTGTGAAAAGCAACAAATGAAAATGTGATACAAATAGTAATCCCTGTTGATGACCTCAAATGAGATAACATGCATGATGGAGTTTTATAGACTATACATGGCAGTGACTGCTAAGAACCCCTTCATGGCTGGGTCTGTGCAGTATGTCAAGCAGAGTGTCTCTTGTCTTGACAGAGCCAGGGTCCCTCTTAGTGTTTTCTGGTGCTAACAAGGCTGTCTGCACTCACTTTGGCTGTTGACCTGGGGTCAGTCCTTTGTCACTGTGAGCACTGCCGCCTTGGGGAGATGGAAACTCACTACTTGGCAACGCTTTGCAAAACTTCCCGAGTCAAACAGATTGTGCCTGCTACAGGATGTAGCAAATAGCCAGCTGGGGTGAGGAGTGGGTGGGAGAAGGAGGTGCTCACTGATGCTACAGGCAGGAGGGTGAACAAATGTCCTTTTAAGGAGACCCTGGGTTGGAGAGAAATCAGAGGGGGTCAGACTCTGTCTAAATACGTTCTTGGAAACAGATCTTTTTTCCAGCACTGGTGTTTTCTTCTGCAGCCTTGATATGAGATTCCAATTCATCTGAATTTAGCACTTTTCAAGGGTTTTTTTCAGTAGCAGCCATGGGAAGGAATGGGCTGACCTTTAATTCATAATCATCGTGTCATACAGTTTAGCAGAGCTTAATCTATGTCGTTGAGGTTCACAACTGTCGGCCTTGCTTTGGAAAAGGCAGGTCATGCATTCAATGTCAGCTTGAGAAAAAAAATAGAAAGAAGGAATTGAGAGTGGTTATGGGCCCCACTACAGAAGGAGAAGAGGCTACACGGAGAAGGGGGAACGTCCAGAAGAAGGAAGAATCCTGAGTGGTTGGTGGAATCTTGACACGGAGAAAGAAACAGATACGGCAAGAAAAACGGTTAGTTTTTGGTCACTTGGGAGCAGGAAAGCCATGCCAAGGTGCTATTGGGAACCAGGGACAGAAGTGGAAAGGCTGCATTAAAAAGATATTCATTGTGACATTTTGTCATCATCACTAATTCTAATGTATTTTGTTTTTTTTTTTGAGGTAGACGCACTAGATGTGGGGATGTGCTGCCCAGACCCCATCTGGGCACAAAGCATCCTACCTCATCCCGGGGCTGGCCAAGGATGGCCCTCAGCTGCTGCACCCAAGGTCAAGCCTCTCCCCAGGCCACCCTCCTCCAGTGACTGATCAGCACAAAGAACCAGTTCACAGAGTCAGGTTTCCCATGCCCCATCCTGTGTCACCTTCCATGGCAAAGAGGAACTCAGGCTGCAGATGGAATTAAGACTGCCAGCCCGCTGTCCTTTAAATAGGGAGGTGAGCCTGAATTAGCTGGGTGTGTCCAGCGTAATCCCAGGGGTCCTTAAAAACAAAAGAGGGAGGTAGAAGATGCAGGTCAGAGAAGGAGAGGTGGCTGTGATGGTGGGAGCAGGGTCAGAGAGTCTACCCTGCTGACTTTGAATATGGGGAGGGGGCCATGAGCCAAGGGATGTGAGGGGCCTCTAGAAGTTGGAAAAGGCCAGGAAATGGATTCTCCCTTAGAACCTCCGGAAGGCACGTGGCCCTGCCAAAACCTGGATTGCAGCCCAGTGACATGGGTGCCAGACCTCTAGCCCACGGAACTGGAAGATAATAGATTTGTGATGCCTTCAGCAACAAAGCTTGTGTTAATTTGTTACAATAGCAACAGGAAACTAATACAATTGGTATGACAAGCTTTGGAAAGTTAAAGGACAATATGGCCCAAAAGCCATAAAAATATTTCTACCTTTTTATTCCTCAAGTCTACCCCTAAAATTTATCATAAGGAAATGACTCAAAAAAGCCAAGTCCGTATTTTTTTTTGTCTTCCTTTTAATATATTTTTTAGAGCAGTTGTAGGTTTACAGAAACCTCCAGCAGAAAGTTCGGAGTTCCACTATACCTCCCAGTCAAACAGTTTTCCCTATTATTAGCATTTTGCATTAGCATGGCGTCTTTGTTATAGCTCATGAAATAATATTATAATTATGCTATTAACTTTAGTGACCTGTTTAGATTAGGGTTTGCTCATTGTGTTGTACAGTTGTATGAGTTTTGTGTGTGTGGTAACAAGCTGAAGTTTCCCTTTTTTCCTCTTTTCAAATATATGATTTAGTGGTGTTAATATACTTGATATTAATTTGAGCATTACTTTGGTACTGACTCTGGATCATATCGACAATATTTTGTTTCTCGTGAAAGCCAGATTGCATCTGATGACGTGCAGCACTTTGGAGCCAGCAGGGGGGAGTGGGGTCAAAGAGTTTTGGGGAGGGGCATCTTCTAGGACTTCTCTAATGAGACCATGGACATACCCACATGGGTCTAGAAGAGACCCTGGAGAACATCAAAGCCATTGAAAACGGCAACCTTCATCTAATGCCATGAGCTTTTGGATTTTGCCTCGTTCTGAGGCATTTCCATCAATGTTTTTCCTTATGGTTTCCTTCACAAGACTTGCCTGCTCCCGAAATAGGTCCACATACTTTAAAATGCAAGGACATCTTTTGGTCTTAGATTAAGATGAATAATAACGAGTATTGTGCATAATTATTCCAGGGCACAACAATACCAGTCTGTAACATGGATTGCTTAAATCTTTCAGAACCACTGTTTTCATTTATGTGTAGGTGTGCATAGATATATATATTTGTGTGTATGTATGTATAATATAAATATGTGTTTTTTAAATAGCCCAAACTACTAAATCTTTTCCCTGAGTCCTGCTGTCCAACTTTTGAGAAGGCCAACTAAACTTCCGCAAAGTGAAAGAGTTCTTTCAAAATTGACCCTTGACCTTGTGGTGTAACGAAGACAGGAAAGGAATACGCGTGAATTAAATGAAGAAGCTCTTCATGGGAGAGCAGGGGCATACCCTCAAGGCTGCTTACAGGGTTGGACCCCAAGTGCTGATGAGATACCAAGTATTTCCTCTTTTATGCTTCATCCAACAAATATCTACTTTGGGACCTCCCTCCTCCCTCCCTCCTTGAGCAATGTAACAGATGGACACACACACTAAAATTGTAGGGCCGTTGCCTTACTGTTAAAATTATAGACTCTTAGATTCGATCCATCAGAGATTTGGAGTTAGTAGACCCGAGGCTGGTGTGGGAATCTGGATTTGTATCGAGGACTCCAGGCTGCTCTGATTTAGGTGGCTTGTGGACTATACTTTCTGAAACTCTGCCCTGCTGGAATCCCAGGTTCCAGATAAAGAATTTCAGGTGCAGGACTCCTTTGTGAAAGCGACTTGATAAACTGACCTTCGCCATAAATAGGAAGTTGGAGATCTCCCCTTCGCTCCCCCTCTAGGGAGTTGCATGAGTTAATCCGTTTCATAAATAAAGCCTCGGTTGTAAGTCAGATATTTATTTCCTATGTAGAATAGCAGAGAGCCTCTTTTCTATCAAGCTTCATGATCACACACGTTGGAATGGTGCCGATGAAAAGTGATTGCACTCTGGGAGATTTTTATTATGTCATTTCGACTAACAAAGGGAAGCGAGAAATCCAATTAAATTCCAGGTAGGAATGACAGAGGGTGATGGTAATGGACCCAGATTGTTCCAAGCAGGTTCCCCTGCCAGAACAGGGACCCTGGGCAGCGTTAACTCATCACCAGGCAGCGGGGGCTGGGGAAACGTGGCCAGGAGAGGGGCTGGCAGGAAAGGTGGCCCCTCATGAAAGGCAGTGACTGAGGTGGGGAGCGGATGGGCAAAGGGGCACCATCTTTCAAGGAATACATGAGATTCAGAAACTTAATTTTTAGAAAAAATTTAATTTAATAAACACTATAGGGATTCTGCACTTTCATCCTTAAAAGACAAGGGCTCAGGCTGGAGAGTACCCAACCATTTAAACTCATTGTGGGCAAAAGCAAGGACTTCCTCACCAACTCTTGTGATGCTGGAACTAGGAGATCCCTGCTCGAAGGTCTGTGGAGAAAATTTGGAGCCACAGAAATAAATAAATGAATTAAATATTTGTAGAACACCTGTGTGCCATGCCCTGGTTCAAGGAGGTCATGCTTTGGTGAGACAGATATGTGAAAAATCATCAATCGATCAAACAATCAACCAAATTCTGTTCACACTTAAAGAAAAATCCCTGCTACTGATACCAGGACCCGATTCAGGAGTAATGAACTTTCTGGGGTCTCCAAGAAATAGTGACAATTAGAGAACTGCCTGGTTTGCAGAATCTCAAGAATCCTTATGCTCTCACCATCACAGGGTTAAATGGTTTGACTCAAGTCTAGCTCCAGAGTCAATCCTTATGAAGTTATTTATTGATGAGACTGCTTTCCACATCACAACATTATTCACCATCTCCCAAACAAAACAACAATATCCCCTGTGGCAGCTCAAAATGGTTGAAACCGCCCTTTATGTGGTTTGTTTTTTTCTTGGTGGCAAGTCAGTGAAACTATGGATGAGAGGTCTCCACTGAATAACAATTCTTGCCTGCAACCTGAGTGCTAATTCAGCGTTTATTCTACAATTTCATGAGCTCCTATTATGTGCTATATCCTGAGCTGGCTGATGCAGATACAATAGCAAATAAGACAGTCCTGTTCTCATAGTGTCCATATCCTAATAGGAAATAAAGGGCTGTCTTTTGGTGGTTTGGAAGCATGGAACAGGCTTTAGGTTAATCCAGGTGGAGTAAGGATGCCCATGTATTTTAATTTCCTGGCAGGGATTTTCTCTAAGGGTTGGGGAGAAGTAAAGAAGTAGATAAGTTAGTTCTAAGATGAAATGAAGGTTCAAAGGAAAAATCTCTGTCCTAGATAGCCAACATCAGCACATGTGAAAAGAAAACTTTTTATTACGATAGGTGGAATTTCCATGTAGAAGACTGAGTGATGGTAAACGCAGATATGTATGTTTGCGTTGGCTGGGGTATTCTCCCCGAGACCTGGAATCTCAGAGGGACATACATATTTTGGGACAATAATGGTTCACAACACTCTTAGGGAGCAAGGGCTCATTTATTATCTCTAGCTCAACAAACATTGATCAAGAGCCTATCAGATGAATCAGAGCTAACATCTGCCTTCCATATTGGTAAGGGAAAGTAAACAGAAATTTACCATTAATTGTGGTTGGTGTTACTGTTATAGTGAGAGGTGCATTGAAAGAAGATATTATTGAGGACTTGATTGCCACCTTGAAGGGTGCCTGGGGCAGTTGCAGCCATTTTGCAACCATGAGGTTATAAGGCTGAAGATGAAAGCCAACACACTGAGGATAAAAGAGCAGATAGATGGAAAGAGATGGAGTCCAATATTGTTTAATCCATTTTATTGGATATTTCATTTCTTGCAAACAAAGTTGTTACTATACAGCATCCACATATAAGAATGAAAATGCTAGTCCCACCTAACCCAGGAATTACATTATAATTTCCTAACTCAAGGCAATATTAGGAAAGAGTGAAGGGTTCCACGTGGAAAGATTTTTCAAAAATCACAGTAAAATATTGCAGACATCAACAGGGCACTGAATAAGTAAATTTGCTATAAGGAGGTGTTTAAAGTGCCGACTATTCTCTGACTGTCTGGATTGGAATCTTGGATCTTCTACTGATAAGTTGTAAGATTTGGGATTAGTGCCTTAACCTCTTTTAGTTTTAGTTTCTTCATCTATGAAATAAGGAAAATATGGAAAGTGGTCTTATAGAGTTGCTTTGAGGATTTAACAACACAATGAATGGAAAATTCTTAATACATATTAAACACTTATCAATTAAGAACTATTTCTATTTTCACTGTAGTTTTAAAGTAGAATCCTTACAAGTATATCATTTTGCAAATGTTGGTATGTATTGTGAAAATTTTGATTTTTACCCACAATAAAAAAAAGAAAAAAATTAACAAATATACATAGTGTATAATATGGCAAATTTATCACAAACATCTAAATTTTTTGAAAGTATAGAAGGTTGTGTATACCCTATGGTCACAAGAATTCCAGAACTAATACAGAAGCCAAAAGCTTGGAAAAGGAATTTAAGAAAATAATAGAAATATTGGGGTGATGAGATTATAGGGGACTTCTCTTCCTTCACTTTCCATCATCTGAAATGTCATTATGGTTCTTGCCACTAAATTGTACACTTTAAAAGAGTGAATTTTATGGTCTGTAAGTGGTGTCTCAATAAAGATATTACAAAAATATTCATTTAAAAATAAACTTGCAAACAGTTCTTGGGACTTAGGAAGATGCTTATGTTACAAAGTAAGAGAAATAAAGCAGAATTCAAGGGGAACCTTCTTTGACATTAAAAGTTAGTCTTTGAATTGTAGAAGCAAAAAACCAGAATTCAATTTTTTGGTACATAATAGTTATGTGTAAAAATAAAATGGAAACTGAACGGCATTAAAAGTATCAAAAGAAATGCACCAAAAAGTCATAGCGGTTGCCTTTGAGTTTCAGGAATATGGGTGATTTGTGTTTTCCTCATTCTAGGTTTCTGTGTGTTCCAAATTTATATTATGCATATGCATCAATTTAACATCTGGGAATGTAGAAAATCATTTCTGTAAAGTAAGAAAATAAGTGGCTGCTGAGTACTGACTCAGAGGAATCTCTGGGTAAGAGTGGGACTTGTGACTTATTACGGAGAATAATTGATAATGAAGATGATGGAGAAGATGAAGGCAACGATGGCACAGTCTACACCGGGGAAGGTGCACTTGGCAATGGATAGAGACTTAACTGGGGGCTCTGGACACTTGTAGGAATGGGGCAGTGACTGTGGGTGGATGAGCACTACTGAGGTCTAACACTCTAGATGCTTCCAAAGAGAGGAGCAGGATCAGGAGCCACAGAGCATGTGGTCGGTGGTGCCCGTGGGACTCTGGAGAACAGAGGACTCGAGCGTATTTGCTCAACTGCGGGAGCCACTGCACGCTCGCCGATGGCTCAACAGCCCATGGGGCACGGGAGGCTCAGTCTTGGTCAAAGATACACCTGAATATACAGGCCCGGGGCCAACCTGAGAAACAGCCTTACAGTTCACATCCTTTTACTCACTTATTTTTGCATTGATAATAAAAAGCGCATTTTAAATCGAAGCAGTCGATGCACATTGCAAGCCAACCCCATCACGCAGAGGGCTTCTGATGAAAAGCCATGACCCCTTCCCAACGCTTCTGAGTCTTTATTCTCAGAACCAATCATTCCTTTGCAACTGTTTCTCCTGGGACTGCAGCTGTATTTGATGTTCCGAAATACCAGTTGCAGGGCCATTAGTCGTCTGGAGACCTTGGGCCCAACAGGGGCTCCGTCATAACTTGGATATTCTCCCTGGTAGAGGCAGAGAAAACGGGCCTTGGCACAGCAAGAGCTCTGCACTGAATATGAGCTTCTGGTTTCTGAGCGTAACACGATTTTCCTCGACTGTGATGTAAGACATGCTCAACAATAACACAAACAACAGTAAGAGTAGAACAATGAGCCTGAATGAGCACTTAGCAAGGACCAGGAGAACCTGGCTGTGTGCTTTTACAGAGATGAACCTCTCTGAGCTGCTGAGCACTGCTGGAAAGTGTTGTTACCACCCGTTTCAGATGAGGCAGTGGAGGTGTAGGGAGATGAAATATATTTCGTTGACCAGTCTGGTAGGTTATGGAACCAAGATTGGAGCTCCAAATTCTGACTTCTGAGCCCATGCTCAGACAGATGGAGAAACTAAAAGTCAAAGAGGCCATGGCCACAAAATTCAGCAATGTGTGTGCTCTAGAAGCACGGCCACGACTCCAAATCCTGGGACCTTTCCAACATGCTACGCTCCCCCCGCCCCCCACTGGCCCAAACTCTGAACCACTTCCGTGGGCCCAGATGAACTTTTGGAGAATCCCAGGAAATTAAAGACTGAAGCCCAGGCTGCTAGCCCCTCCCGACACGCTTAAGTAAGCTGCAGAGAAGGCCAGGCCATTTATTTCCAGGAACTGCCTAATGATCACCCGGCAAGTCTAGTTACGGATGCGGTTCGTCAGGCCACCTGGATACACTAGTGCAGAAAACTCACCGTCCGTCTCCAGCTGATGGATTGCCCGAGTTATTAATATGGAAAAGGAGGGAGATTTACTTTCGGTAGTGGAATTAAGGTGCTTCAGTGCACCCTGGACTAGTTGTTTTAAAATAACAGGGGACTGAGTTTCTCCTGGAAAAGGACTTAATTTTTATTGAAAACCTACCACCTTCAAATGGCCGGGAAGTTGAAAAACTATAAAACTGTCAAACAACCCCATTATTAAAAGCTTTATTTGACAAATCTTCCACTGCTGGGGTAACTTGTGCATTTTCCTTCCTCTCTCACAAGAAATAAAACCACTCACTTATGCAAACTGCTGACAAGGAATGGAAACAAATGGACTTCTAAACACGGACGGAGACACCCCAGACCCTTCCTGCATGTTAATGGAAGTTGGAGCCATTCATAAATCTAGAGTCGTGCAGACAGAACGGTGGTTCCACAACTTCTCACCTCACCGGGTTCAGAGCCGGGGAAATGGCCTTGCTTCTGGAAGGCTCTGGGTTAGTGGGAGGACTTTAAGGGCATGAAGAAGTGCTTTACCCCGTCCTCCTGTATTAGTTACCTCTTGCTGCGTAACAAATCACTGCTAATCTAGAGGCTTAAAACGACACACATTTATTATCTCATAGTTTCTGTGGGTCAGAGTCTGGGCACGACTTAGCTGGGTCCTCTGCTCAGGATTTCATAAGGCTGTAGTCTGGGAAAGGATCTGCTTCCCGATTGCGAGGTTGTTGGCAGCGTTCAGTCACTCGTGGTTGTAGCATAGGTTGATTCTTTTTTCTTTTTTCTTCTGGCTGTTGACTGGAGACGGCCTCCAGCTCCTAGCCCTCCCGTTCCTTGCCACGTGAACTTCCCCAGCGTGGAGAGCTTGTAGAGGGCGCCTGCTGGAAGATGGAGTGCAGTCACAGAAGGGTCACCCTATCATCTCTGCCGTATTTTACCGGCTAGAAGTGTGTCATGGGTCTTGTGCACCTTCCCAAGGGTGTGACTAGCAGAAGTGGGAGTCACTGGGGACTCTTTAGAGTCTGTCCACTGTGTTTCCTGATCCACCTCCATGGGCTGATCAGGTTGAGTAGGCTTAATCCGAGCTGCCAAAGGAGACAGAGAGAAGGCAGGCAGGCAGGAAAGACAGACCTGTTTATGGGGTGCTCTGGACAAATAGGAAAGCAGTGGTTCTGTTTTAGAATAATGTTAAAAGCAGAACTGGGGCCCTTTTCTTGGCCAATTCTACTTTTGATTCTATATAACAAGCAACGAGATATAAGGTTTAGGTCTCTAAGCCAACCTGAAAAGATTCCTTGCATTCAAGGACACTAAGGCACACACCTTTGAAACAGAGTGATTATCACTCTGTTTGATTTCCTATATAGTTTACGTGCTTTGGAAAACTGTCTACCAAACCATGTTTTTTTTTTTTTTTTTTTTTTTTAATAATTGTTTTCCCACTAAGCATGCACTTTCTTATCAACAATCATTTTCCACATGCCTCTACATATGTTTGATCAGAAGATACGATGAGCACCTAGAACTTTGTAACTCCTAAGTAAATGAGCATGGGTGGATGTTTTCCTTTTTGGATGAATGGCTGAACAGATGAATTAGAAAGGAGACAAGGAGGGAAGGTAGAGGCAAAGATAGAGGAAGAGCCACTATCCTCACACACAGTTGATATAATTTAGGGTTTCCCAACCTCAATAATATTGACATGTTGGGCCAGATAATTCTTCATTTGGGAAGAGGGGACTATCCTGTGCCTTGTAGGATGGTTAGCAGCATCCCTTGTCACTATCCACTAGATGCCAGTAGCATCCCCACCCCTCACCCCCAGTTGTGACAAACAGAAATGGCTCCAGACGTTGGAGGGATTTCTCAGATGTTCCCTGGGAGGGGGACAAAATTGCACCCACTTGAGAACTACTGATACAATTACAGCATCAAGTAAAGAACACCAATCTTTTTAGATGGCTTGAGCAGTTTTAATCCAGACCAATATACAATTGTTTGGGCTAGTACAAATGCTGGAATCTTCTCATGGAGTGCCTCCATCAGTTGGGAATCAGCATAGCTGGGTCCCTGAAGACATGGGCTTTGAGGTCCCCAAGGTGGACAGTCCAGTATTTCAGTCCTGGCTCTGCCACTGTGTGACCGAGGGCAAATTGAAAAATAAATTGCCTCCACTCTGGTTTCCTCATCTGCAAAGTGGAGATGGTAACTCATAGAAGAGTTGTGAGTACACATCCACTGCATGTAGGATGCTCTGTGCAGGCGCCTTGTGCAAATAAAGTACACACTGTGTTAGTTACTCTCCTACCTTTAGAGTTTGGGGACATTTCTTTCTTCACCCCTCTCACTTTACTGTCTTGTGGGGATGGAGCAAGGGGGATGGAGTCTTACTTGCGGGCTCAGCTGCCTTGCTCCTGCAGGCAAAGTTGTTTGGGAGAAAGAGAGGTGTTGGGGGCAGAGAACAGGCCAGGTGTGGTGAGGAAGGAGGCGTGGCTGCATGAGAGGAGTCGCCATAGTTCCAGGTGTGCCCCATCACTGGGGATATTTCCCTGTGGTTACATTTCTAAGATCTCATTCCTGTCCTCCTGGGAGATCTTGCGTTCAGCCGGATTCAAACTAATCTCCATGATCCCATTGATAGGGGATATTTTCATGCATTATCCCGTAATTGCAGTACTTATATTTTAATAAAGCATTTTGGGAGACCTCAGAGCCTTCCTAGTGAAGGGAATACATTTGACAGCGGGATTTCATGCACTTATAAGGAAAAGACAATTTTAGAAAGTGGGATCTCCCCAGTTTTAAATAATGCTAGTATTCAGAAATGGCCCATGGTTCCTGTTTCATGCCTGCATGGGCGCATTCCCTGTGCTCCAGGGCCTGGAAACTCCCCAGAATACGTTCTGCTCATTCATCTTGGTTCTCAAATGATATCCCGCCTACAAAGTCTGGTGAGGAAAGCACGGCCAGCTGCTGTCTCTTTAATATTTAGAAATCTGCCTTAATAAATCCTAGCTCTTCCTGCATGTTGCTATCTGTACTCGTGGCCTCCAGTTTTCTGGGAATTCAGTGGGATGGTTTCTTATCTGTTAGCTTGTCAGAAACAGGCAAGAGGACAATCAAATGTTCATCTATTCACATCTGGTGTTCTGCGGGGAGCAGCGTTTAGACCCCTGCCGTGTTTAACTGTATAAATGGTTTCTATCTGTCATCCAAATCAGAACTGCTTACGTGCAGAGCACACGGCATCGGATAGAGATCCACACAGGATCGGTGGGGTGCTGGGGTGAGGGGAGCAGAGCATCCCACCCCCTTTGAACCTTGGGGGCTTGTAGAATTCTCACTACGATCCTTTCTTACTTTTTCCATTCAGATTCCCGGTTGAAGTTTAGCATTTAATCACTACACCGTGTGGCACTTGTGCGTGCGTGCGTGCATGCGTGCCTGCGTGTACCTTGGAGTCTCTGCATGGCTGCATCTTGTCTTTCTCACCGTGCCTGTCTGTACTGGTGCCTGTGTGTATTTGTGTCATGCATCATCTCTTGCGTGTGTCTCTGTGTTTCTCTGTGGACGTATTTTTTGCATTGTTTTTGCTGTCTGCATGTCTCCCTGTGTTTATTTGCAATGCAGTGTGTGTCTTTGTGTCTCTCTGAGCTGGCACGGCTCTGCATATCTCTTAGCATGAGCCCGCGATTTCCTGTAATTGAGCGTCTATCTTGGTGTATGGGTTTAGTGTGTGTGCATATGTCACGTTAGTTGTTTCCCTTTCCAAGCTACCCCTGTTTCCTCTGTGGATGCAAAGTGATGATCCATTTTCAAGCTTGGGGAGAATCATTGGCCTGGGCTGTTCCGGCCTAGCAAAGGCAGCCTCCTAGGCTTGCAGGGCCTCTCGGGGTTGCTCCCACCCTCAGCTCTGCAGCAGTGTGCTGCACACACTCCAATGGAGCACAGTTATCTTGTGCTGAAATCACTGCCATCTTTCTTTCTGCTGCTATCAGGGCCTTTCCATGGGTGCCTCCCACAGCCAAGTTCACTCGTCTCCAAAAAGCAAGGCACTGAGAGGCTGTGGGACTAAAGCAGTCCACTCTTCTGCCAGCTCCAGTGGCACCTTGTCCTGAAATTTCCTTGTTTCTAGGACAAACAGCATGATTGGCTTTGTTTACCAAGTTCCTGTAGCTTCTTTAAGCAGCTTGCCTTCTGCTGTATCCTGGTTCCCCTCTGAGTTCCCAAGTACAGCAGAATCCTCCCACGTTATGTTCTCAAGTGTTAAGAGCACTGTGGCAACATTAGTCATCATCAGTATCATCATCATCTGAATCACCACCATCACCACCATCATCACCCCTATCTTCATACTCCTCCACATCATCATCACCACAACCATCATCATCACCACCGCCATCACCACCACCATCATTTTCACCACCATCACCATCATCATCATCATCACCATCACCATCACCATCATAATCATCATTATCACTACCATCATCAATCTACCATTTTGATTTGAATGGCACTTTATAAAGTCCGAGGTGCTTTATTCATATTACCTCCTTCAATCCAAAAATTAAACCCACAACACAAGTAAATTAATTTCCATTTTACAGCAGCAGCTGATACTGACTCAGCAATCACATGAGTCAGATGCGGTGAGAAGCCCTTCACAGGAGTTAAGGTACTTAATACTCACCACAGCCCTATGTAATAGATATTATTATTATCTGCATTTAGCATATGGTGAGATGGATACCAGGAGAGGTTAAGTAATTTTCTGAGGTCATGCAACTATTAAATGGTAGAGCTGGGAAAAAGCACAGACGTTTTGGATGCAGAGCCATGTTTCTGTAACGTAGAGTAGAAAAATTGAGATCTGACCACATCTCCTTAACCTCCTTGAGATTAATGACACTGAGGAATGTCTGGTAACTTTGGATGGAAGGCCAGTGGAGCTTGGTCTGCGTCCGGCAAACCACTGTCTTCCCAGATGCTTTCTTAGTTTCCTAGGGCTGCTGAAAGAAAGCATCACAAACTAGGTGGCTTTAAACAACAGAAATTTATGATCTCACAGTTCTGGAGGCAAGAAATCCAAAATTAAGGTGCCTGCAGGGCCACGCCCCCTCTGAAACTCATACGGGAGAATCTTTCCTTGCGGGCGTTGGAGCAAGCCCTGATGTTCCTTGGCCTGCAGCTGTATGGCTTCAACCTCTGCCCTGTTGTCACACGGCCTTCTCCCTTCTGTCTGTCTGTCTTGGCCTCATCTTAACTAATATCATCTTAAAGGACCCTATTTCCAAATAAGTCACATTCACAGGACTGGGAGTTAGAACTTGAATGTGACTTTTCGGGGGACACAGTTCACCCCATAACACATGGGTACGGGGATTGTTGTCTGTTGGTTATTGCTATGTACTCAGCACATTGTAGTCATCTCGTTTATATCTGTTAAATGACACATATATGAAAACACATACATATAATATGAAATTTAATATTTGGGGAAAACTTTCTCTCCCAAGAGGCAACTGGTATTGTCCACTATCCTTTATCCTTACAGAGATATTCTATACAAGCAAATTTCTCTCTCTCTCCCTCCTTCCCCCCCCCTCTCTATTTCTCTCTCTAGTGCTAGCTCTATCTATCTATCTATCTATCTATCTATCTATCTATCTATCTATCTATCTATCTATCTCTATCGCAGCATCATATACAGACTATTTTCAAACTTTATTTCCTTATTTAATAAGCTACCATGGCAATCCTTTCACATCCGGACATGAAGAATAACTTCAATCTTTTTAATGCCTGCAAATTATATAATTATATGAGCATGCAATAAATGGTTGAACCAGTGCCCTTTCAATGGACATTTAGCCAGTTCCCAATCTTTTGCTCTTGCAGACATGACTGCAATGAATAGTGCAGAGCTTGCATCATTTCTCACAAATGCAGGTATATCTGTGGGATGGATTCCTAGAAGTGGAATCGTGTTGGCTTACATTAAAAAAAAAATCAATTCTTGGCAAGTTCAGCTTCCTCGAGAGGGGTGTTGCAGGGCAATGCTGATCCAGAGGGTAATGGTGCTTCTGTGTATCATTATGTCAAAATTAAAAATTGACTCATGATACAGCTAATGTGGATTGCTAAGCTCAAAGCTAACCCAGAAGCTCCACCCTCTCCACCTCCCTGCCCCACACTGGGCAGGGCCACGGGCTGCCGAGGCTATCAGTGGCAGAAAGTTCCATGGGATGATTATCTGTGAACAGTGGCAAAAGACCTAATTTTCTTTCAAAGCAGCCCTGAGGTCAGGGCTTATCTTCTGCACTGTAAACGTCTCTAACTTTGGGTTTGCCTACTTTCACCAGCGGTTGTTTTTCCTCTTCTGATGCTGTTGGATTTGGGGAATATGTAGTTAGTAGGGCTACTTTCTGCAGCAAGAGTCAAGAGATAAAGGGGGAAACTCAGAACATCAGCCATGCTTAAGCATTGTGTGAAGTTCTGGGCATCACGGTTTCCTCTGCTGTAAAATTGGGACATAATACCTGCTCCTCATGGAGCTATTTTGGGGATTTAATTAATTTAAAAATATTACTAAACATTGTTCCTGTGTGAAGCTGTCCTAGACACAGGGAGTGCAGCCCTGAACAGAATTCACAAAGCACCTGACCTCCTGGAACTTATTAGTACGTGAAGGTCTTCACATTGTACCCAGCACATAGTAGGGTCCCTATAAATGGGGGGATTTTGGCATTTATCTTTGTCCGGGTTTGGGCGAGTTGGAGCAAAGAAGAGGTATTTGAGCTTGTCTTGCAGGCCGAGGGCACGGGTCTTCAGGAAGAGAAGGGGGCTGAGTGGGAAGATGTTCCCTGCAGGGGAACAGTATAGGTAAAGGCATGGTGAGGGAGGGACACCAGGGTGGCAGCCATCAACCAGACAGAAGGACAGGAGACAAGCTGGGACTTCCATATTCAAGAGCGCTTACCATGTGCCAAGCTTCGTGTGTATGTTGTATTTTGTTTCACCCAAGAACACAAGCTCCATGATGTCGGGAACCTTGCAAAACTGAAGAACCTCGTCCAAATGAAGCATTCCCTAACGGGCGAATCACAGGCTCCATGGCGCTCAGCCTGATTTCCTGTTTCCCAATGTGCAGTTCTTTCCTTGATCTGAGCTCAGCCCGAGCAGTTCTGTGCCACTGCTCCCCACATCCTGCTGAGCTTCATTCCACGTAACATCACTTGCTTTTCCTCTGCCCTCTCACACTCTATGATCAGGATATTCCGGCAAAATAACCCACGGTAGGGCAACTTTTGCTCATGTGTGTTTTTTGTCTGTTTCTTTATGGTTTTTAATCATTCTCTTCTGATTTGATAAATGAGTCTTGGCTTCTCGTAACTTTCCTGAAGACCCAGGGTAAAAAACATCTTTTCCGGTAGCTATTGCAGTTGTAAGGGAAAAATGAGCCTCCTCTATAGTCGATAAATCACTTTGTCACCTTAATCTTTTATTGATCTCAATAAAAGTTGTATTTTGTTTCTTAACAAAAATCCACCAGGGAAGATATCCTGTACAGGTGGGGGCGCGATGAAAGTCATGGTCAAGCTATCACTTCACATCGTTATTTATGGGAGAGCAATAGATTTGAGGGAGCCAAGGGGGTGGTGGTGGTCAAGAGACCAAGAAACGATTCTTGCCAGTGATGCATCATATTTTAAAAGACACACTTGACTCCAGGTAGCCCACTCACAGATAAGACTCTAGAGCTATCTTTTATGCAGACTTTTGTAAGCAGGTCATAAACATTCAGCTTCTCCAAGCTAGGAAGGCAAAGGCCCTTTCCTGTTTGCCAGGGATGCATCTGTGCAGTCAGCTGAATTTAGGATAAGGTGATCATTGAGCTCCACAATGGCTGGCTCTCTAGGGGAGGATTATCAAAACAGGTTACTCATGGAGGAATAAGTCAAATTTCATCAAGGCTTGGAATCAAGTGTTAGTTAAGGTTTGGAAAAAAGAGAGTCCCCCCTCCATGCAGAGCTAAAGAAATACTAATATTTCTTTAAAGTTAATGTTTTTATCTTGCTCATATCCCCCTACCCCCAACTCCCTAGGGTGTGAGTAAAGGGAGGGTTTGGTGTTTGGGGCTTAAAAAATAAAAAAGAAGCAAATAGAGCAGTGCACACATACAATACTTTTCTCTCCTGCCTACTTTTCCTCTAAGACTACCTTAAGATACCTCTGGTTTTCTCTACCAGGGCTGCCTCACTGAGCCTTCCACTTGTCCTCACCAAGCATCCTGTGATTCCCTCTATCTATTGCTATTGCATTCTGTGGGATGAATCAAGCAAGGTCCCCGAGTTCATGGACCTTACATTCTTGAGCAGAGCCAGATACCGCCTAAGGCTGGGCATGTAGTAGGTGCTCGTGAATTTGAAAGTTCAATTTGTCTCCATTTTCTCTGTGTGGTTGATGGTTGCCATGGCACCTCTGGGCTGAAGTTTGTTGTTGTTGTTTTTTTGGTATGAACCAGATGAAATCCAAAGAACAACTTAACTCTTGGAGTAATAAGAGCCAACAGTAAGTGTTTTCACTGTGCCCAGAGACTTGGGCTAATAATAATCCTAACAGACGGCATTCATTGTGTGTTTACTATGTTCCAAGCTCTTTGCTCTGTACTTTTTGTACGTTCATCTTGGAACCTGCATAACTATTTTAGGATGTAAGTACTATCATTACTCCTATTTTATCAAAGAGGAAATCCTGGCCCAGAGAGGTTAAGACACATGCTTGAGGGAGCAGAGGTGGCTCAAGCAATTAGGCGCCTCCCTCCCACATCAGAGGTCCCGGGTTCGGCTCCTGGAGCCTCCTAAAGAAACAAGATGAACAGACACAGCAAGTGCAAACAACAAGGGGGTGGGGAGAAATAAAATCTTTAAAAAAAAGAAAAAAAGAAACATGCTGGGCTG
This sequence comes from Tolypeutes matacus, assembly GCA_026826555.1. Taxonomy (NCBI): domain Eukaryota; kingdom Metazoa; phylum Chordata; class Mammalia; order Cingulata; family Chlamyphoridae; genus Tolypeutes; species Tolypeutes matacus. Next base: position 4,810,365 of record JAKSZT010054576.1, on the reverse strand, counting down.
TCCCTGCTGGTGATGGCAGAGCCAGCTTTGGAGCTCAGGCTCAGGAGTCCACGCTCCCCAGCGTTTCACTCATCTCCATCTCTCTAAGATTTTATGGTCCTAATACTCTTAAAGGTGAAATTCTCACTGGTATTAGTCAAGCACTGGCCCATCGTCTTAAATACCCGCTCCCGGGGTGGGGCAGGCTCTGGCACCAGTGCAGCCTGCCTGCAGCGTTGCAGGGGCATGTTACAGGCTGAGGTTTGACTGAATGGACTCGGCTCCATGCACACACTGAGGCATTTCTGACTGTGAAGAGGCAAGATTCTCCAGTAGGATCTACCCAAACACCTGTTAAAGGGAAGATTCAGCAGCCCCCAAACACATTTCTCTCACTGGAGGGCAGTATCTCCTCTCATCTCCTCACAGCGCTACAGGAAATAGGATGGGATGGGATGTGTAAATTAGCACATTTAATCTGGGATAGGCCAGAGAATAGAGAAATTAGTCTAAAAGATTTTGGCTGCCTTTCCCCCCTATCCATATGCAGCAATTTACCCATTTGCAGATTGCAGAAAGCAGGGGCCTGTGCACATTCAGAGAACTATAAAGCACTGTGTAAAACAAAGGGGGCTGTTAGTAAAACAGATGCAGTGTTCATTGCACTTGTGAGAGCAGCATAAATAAAACAATGCATGTACTAGAAAATCCTTTTAGGAAGCTCAGATTTTACGAAGCTGGCTTCTCTGCAAAGGTAAAGGAAAATAACAGCAGAATCACTAGAATTAGATCGTTTTTTATTATTCAGATCGATGCTAATAGAGCCGATGGTTTTGAACACCACATTCCTTCTCTTAATTCAACAAATATTTGCTGAAAGTCTGCTTGTGCCAGTCCATGAGGTCGGTGCTTGTCCCAAGGGGCTCTAAGTTTAAATGACCAAGTCAATATTTAGGACAGGAAGAAGGGGGCCATTTTGCCCCCCCCGGGTGACTTTGGGCAATGTTTGGAGGCAGTTTTGGTTGTCAAAACTCGGGAGGTGATGGTGCTATTGGCATCTAGTAGGTAGAGGACAAAGATGTTGCTAAACATCCCATTGTGCACAAGACAGTGCTCCTCCCCTCAAAAAAAGCTTGACCCGAAAGGTCCATAGTGCCAAGGTTGAGGACCTCACATTAGAGTATTAGGTAATTAACTCTATAAAAGGGCACAGGACAGTTCTAAAGCAACACCGAAAGGGAGGATCTTAATCAGCTTCAGACGTTGGGAAAGCTTTCCTGAAGAATGTGACACTCGAGCTCAGCCTTGATAGGTTAACAAAATTTGCTTGGTAAGGAAGAAGAGGAAGGGCCTTTGTGGCAGAAGGACCAGAATGTGCAAAGGCCCAGGGGCATGCAAGAAAAAGGTGGATTCAGGGAATGATGATGGCTGCAATAAGCCTGAAGCTTGTCATGTGTGTATGTGCGTGTGTGTGTGTGTGGGGGGGGGCGCGGGGGGGGGGGGGGGGGAGGAAGCAGGAGAATGCCACTGGGATGGCAGTGCAAAGGGCTTTTGATGTCATGTCCAGGGCCTGGGAGCCTTCAGTTAGATTGGGGGTCAGAGAACCATGGCCTGAGGGCCAAATCTAGCCCGCCATTTGTTTTGGCATGGTTGGTGAAACAAGAATGGTTTTTACATTTTTTAAATGGTTGGAAAAAATACAAAGAAAAATACTATTTAGCGACACGGGGACATTATCTGCAATTCAAATTTCAGTGTCCATAAATAAAGTGCATCGGAACGCAGCCACTGTCATTATTTATTTGTCTATGGTTGCTTTCATGCTACAACAGCAGAGCTGAGTAGTGGTGGAGGAGACTGCATGGCCCCAAAAGCCTAAAATATGTACTATCTGGCTCTTTTCAGGAAAAGTTTGATGACCCCTGAGTTAGAGAATAGAGAATGATGTAGAGAAGTCCCGATCCCATAACAATGGACACCACGGGAAACAGCAGAGGAAACAGAGCAGAAAGAGAACAGATAGAACTGGCCAGATCAGTGGGAAAGAGGAGGGAGAGGGCAGGTCTAAGTGGCACGCTCTTTTCTGCCCTTGGTGGGTGATGGGGACACAACTCAAGAGGAGCGGCTGGGAAGTAAGGAGGCAAATTCATTAGGGGCGAGTGGAGCTTGGGGTGTCCGTGGGACACTGAGGTGAGTGTGCCTAGGTGGGCAATGGGGAGGTAGGTCTGACTCTCAAGACAGGGGTGAGAACCTGGAGATTGCCACCAGTCTTATTCCCTTTGATGGTTTTAGAAATTCTAAATCAGAGGATGAGATAAGGAAAGCCCTTAGCACAGTACTTGGCACAGAGTAGGAATCACGAAAGGCTTTAGCCATTGCTGTTTCCCTTATGGACATAGTGGCCCCTTGCAGACAGCAGAAAAATCCCCTCAGTGACTTACCTTGACTAACTTTGGCCATGAGGTCATCTCAGCAAAGCTGCTTGGCAGGACACACGTTTTACTTGTCTCCTCCTGACCTGGAGGTGGAGTTGTTGAGCACACAGTTTACTGACCTACATGTCCATACTCAATCCGCTATATGTTTGGGTGGGACTGCGATGTTACTAACCTAGAGACATTAATGGATAATTTGAACCGTTAGGATTCGTACCTTTGCAGCAGAGTCAACAGTGAGTCAACCGTTACCTAAGAACTCTGACGCTTAGGGGATATGCCAGTGTTCTGGAACCAGGTTGCAGAGATCATTTATACCTTGTATTCCCCATCAAATTAGGGAACGAAATATACAGCAGCCCAAACTTTAGCACTGTTTGGTTGCCCTAGGAAGGCTGCGTTTCACCTCTGATGGGAATAACAGTCTTAGTAGAATCTAAATTAAACTGAGCAAAGTTAAAATTGAGGATTTAGGTACATACACACATACACTTCAATATTGGTTGTAACTTCCTAAAACTAGTCAATTAGGGGAAGTAACACCATCCCTCCCTCCCTCTCTCCCTCCCTCCTTTGTTGCCTCCCTCCATTCCTTCATTCCTTCATTCATTCAAATATTCCTTCAACAAATATTTGAGTTCCCACTATATTCCAGACACTTTTCTAGGATTTTGGGAAAGAGTGATAAGAGAGACAAATTCCCTGCCCTTACTTTATGGAGAGGGAGATAGTCACCAACAGATAAATAAATATGTACTGTAATGTTAGAGTGTGATAAATTCAATGAGGAAAAGAAGCAAAGCAGGACAAAGTGGTCATTGTGATTTGGAAAGCAATGTGTGTAAGTGTGCGCTGGCCCTGTGTATGTGAGTTGCTTTAACACTGGCCAGGTAAGCTCTCCCTGAGGAGGTATCTCGGGCAGAAGTCTGAATGGAGAAATTCCGAGCCATGCTGATATTTGGGGTGGGCTGGGAGGAGAGGTTTGCTCCACACCAAGGAAAGAAAATGACATGCTGAGGCCCTGGGACAGGAAGATACTTGGCATGTCAAAGAGTAGCAGGAAGACTGGTGGAGTCGGGACAGACTGAGGGGTAAGAGTGTGCCGAAAGGAGTTCAGAAAGGATGCCAGGGAGTCTGCATTTTATGTGGGGCATTGGGAAGTGATTGGAACACTGAGAGCAGTCAGTGACATGATCTGATTGTCATTTCAAAAGCCTTGCCCCTCTTGGAGAGTAGATTATGGGATGGTAAGGGTGGAAAGAGGGAGGTCAGGTTTGTGGCTGCTGTAGCTCTTCGGGTGAAAGATGAGGGTTGCTGTGGGGAGGTGAGACGTGTACTATCTGAGGATATCTTCTGATGTTAGAGTAAAGAGAATTTGCTGAGTGATTCAGCAAATCTGTCATATGTGATTCAGCAATTTTGCCAAGGGGGAGAATGAGAGGAGACAAATGACACCATGAATTTTTGACAGAGCACCTGGGTGCTGTCATCTGCTGAAATGAGGATGCTGGGTCAAGAGTTCTGTAGCCGTCTACATAAGTGGGGCCAAGGATGCAGGGATGACATATCCCCATGTCACTTGACATTTCGCAAAAGCAATTTCACGTCAGCCTTATGAGCTAGCCAGGACTAATGCTATTTAGTTCCATCTTGCAAATGAAAATAACCAAGGCTCAGAAAGAGTAAACCAAACACAAGACAGAAACCAGCTCCAACTAACATAAGCACAAAAGAAAATGCATTGGCTCTTGTGAGTGGGGCAACTAAAGATGTCGCTGGCTTTGGCCTTGGCTGGGATTGGTGGGGAGAAGTGCCCATCTGTCTGTCTGTCCAGCTGCACTGATGCCTCCCAAGCTCAGATGCAAGTTCTGAGCCCTTAGAAGGTGAACCCAGAAGACTCTGTGCATTTCTTCTTCCAGAATGTTCTCCCTTTCATATAATGTCATGGCTGGGCTCATAAAGATGGAAGATTGAGTGATCAGCAGGTTGGCTGACAGGCTCTGGTTTAATTCTGTTCTGGGAGTGAGGAATCCATCGGAACCCTGTCACTTCACTGCCAGAAGAGATCGCCTCCTTCCTGCTCAGGAAAGATAAAGAACTCCCTGCCTCGCAAAGAAGCATCCTCTCTGAAGTCAGTCATTGCCAAACCTTCTGGGACAGAAATCCCCAGGACTCAGCCCCAGCTGGAGCAAGGCTTATCAGGAGGCAACTGCTTGCGTTGGGATTGGAAGGATTTTCAGCCAGATGCCTCAGTCCTTGGAACTCCACCAGTTAAAAGTTCTGCTTTTGGTCTTTAATCATCACTGTGCCCTCCGCCTGCTCCTCTTGGAACACAGAAATGCCCTAAGCTTGGAGCCGTTTAAAGCTTCTTGTGCCTTCTTGTGCGAGACATTCTCATACCCCTTCTTAAAACGTCCTCCTCTTTGGGACTCTGTGACACCCCTGCAGGTTCCCCTGACCTCATTCACAGTTCCCTCTCAGGCTTCTTGGTTGGATGGACTATTGCCATTTCTCAGGCATCAGTCAAGGGTCTTTTCAACTCTGACTCTCCCTAGATAAGACGGCCCCATTCCCTGGGTCGAGGCTGCTGACTGCCTACCTGGTCGTCATCTTCCCTTCTCCTCTGCTGACAAAATCTCCGGTGGTTCACGTCTGGGCAGATGTGTATTCAGGGAAAGTGGGTGCATCCTCCAAACTGGAGGATCTTCATGATGGGATCTAAGCCAATGGCCATAACCTCATTACTCTCTGCCAATGATTGGTTTAGGATGACCACTGGACCCAGTTTTGGCAAATGGCACCCTAAAGGAAGCTGGGAATTCTGGGGGAGATGTTCCACTCCAGCAGATGGGAGATTCATCCATACCCACACTTAGCAAAATTCAGCCATCCGGAACCATGTTATGTGTCTGGACATTTGAACACGTTCCTGCCTATGCCTCAGGTGTGTTCTCCACCTGCTGCAGCAGAGAGAACTTGGACTCAAGCTTCAAGAGCCTGTGACAATGTCACCTCTTTTTGGTAGCCCTTTTTGTATTGATGCCTGGGTCCCCCTTCTCTCCTCCTGCAGTGTCTAACACCTGCCTCTAGGTTGCCTTGCAGTTGTCTGTGTACCTTTCCTCCTCAACTTTGAGCTTCTCCAGGGCAAAGATGCTGGCTTATTTGAAATTGAAACCATCTCAGTGCACGGCACTCTACCTGACACACACTAAGTGCCCAATTCAAGTGTGATGAATGAAAGTGTGGTCTGTTGCAGCAAAAGAGGATTGGTGGCATTGACAAATCAAGGAAGAGAACCAAATGGGGGGATTTAGGGGTCATACACAGCCTTCCTTTCCTGTTGTCTGTGGGATGTTAAAATCCTTACCATAGCCTTCAGGGCATTTCACCTGATTACCTACAATTTCTTGCCACAAGCCCACACTCAGGCTAAAAACACACGTGCTTGATGTTTTTTTCAGACAGCTGTGCCTTTCCCTTCAGTATCACCTGGCCTGGAACTAGTCCCCATTTTGTTTACCTTGTCAAACTCCTATTCATGTTTCAAAACCTTTTTCCAATACTGCCTATGGCAGTTGATATTATCGATGAATTCCAAAGAGAAATACTGATTATATTTGTAAACTGGTCTGTTCCTCTGGGCTAGTGATACATTAGATTGTATTGGATTCAGAGGTTTCATTCTTATTTGATTAAATAATGATTAAGGCTTTGATTGGGTCATGTCAGTAGGATGTTGAGTCTCTGACCCCTTGGTGGGCAGGGACTCACAGAGAATCCACACGGCAGACAAGGGAGGTTGGAGTTTTGAGCTGGAGCCCTGAGTAGTAAACATGCAGGAGAAGAACACAGAGGAATAGAGACAGCTCCGTAGACACGGCAGAGGGCCTGGGAAGAGAGACGAGTTGTTCACCTGATAATTCACAGCTGGCATTGTGGAGAGAGCAGAGCAGCTAAGCCTGGAGAGAAATGAGCCCTGGGAGAGAGACAAGACTTATCCCAGCCTACAGCTGATATTGGAAGAAGCAGGGACCACGAAGCCTTAAGAGGAAGAGGAAGTCTGAACCTTTGCAAATGTTGGCAGCCATCTTGCTCCAAAGTGTGGCAACCAGCTTTGGTGAGGGAAGTAACTTACACTTTATGGCCTGGTAACTGTAAGCTTCCACCCCAAATACATACCCTTTATAAAAGCCAACAGATTTCTGGTATTTTGCATCAGCGCCCCTCTGGCTGACTACTATACCCCTCTTCTAAGAAATCTCTGTAGACCACTCCCGAGCAGGTTTAGTTAGTCCCTGTTCTGTGCTACCTCTGTACTATGAACAAGATTTCAAGTTGGCAGTTGGGTTGCAAGGTGCAGCTCTTTGAGTGTCTGTGTTTTAGTTTGTCAAAGGGCTGCTGATGCAAAGTACCAGAAATGGGTTGGCTTTTATAAAGGGGATTTATTTGGGGGTAAAAGCTTACAGTTCCAAGGCCATGAAAAGTCCAACTCAAGGCACCACAAGAGGTGATTTCTCACCAAAGTCAGCTGCCATGTGTGGAAGCAAGATGGCTGCCAGTTTCTGCCAAGATCTCTGCTTTCCCCTCTGGAATCCATAGTCCTCTTTCAGAGCTCAGCTGTGGGCAAGTAGGAATAGGGCTTGTCTTTTACCGGGTCTTCTCTCTCAGGCTCAGCTGTTCCGCTTTCTTCCCGAGTTCAGCTGCAAGATATCAGGCATATGCCTTCTCTCTCCCTGGGCCTCAGCTCTTTGAGCCTCTCCTTTCTCTCACATGACAGGATTAAACATGGAGGGTTCCTTTTTCTGTGTGTGTGTCTCTCTCTGTGTCTCCATTTTTATCAGACCTAGCAAGAGGGTGGAGACTCAACCTGAGTCATGCCTCAATTGATGTAGTCCAGTTGAAAGGGTCTCACACCCACAGGAAAGCATTAGTGCACAAATATAACCTTTCTCATTTTGGGATTCATAAAATAATTTCAAACTGCCTCAGTCTTCTCTCCAGGACAGTAGATTCTTTGAATGCAGGAATCATGCCTTCCTCATTTGTGTGTCACCCATGCCTAGCATATCACAGGGCTCAGTAAACGTTTGTCTGTTTGAACTGAATCCCTTGCTTCCTAATTTCATTGGGGCTACTTCTGATGCATCAGTTCAGACCCTGTTACTGGATGCTCCAGGTTCAAACCAGACTTAGTTGGCTTTCCAGTGAGCATATAAAATGACAGCAGTAATCTAACATTCTTATTATGTGCCAGCATCGTTTTGAAGCTTTGCATGTATTACCTGCACATCTACCCTGTGAGATAGATCCTTTACAGGCCAGGAACCAGAGGTGTTTTACTTACTAGAGGTTAATAAGTAATTTGCTTTCCCAAGGTTATAAGCAGAAGGGACAGAGACAGGAGTCAAATTCAGATGGCCGGACCCTGGGCTGGGTAAACTTGGGGAATTGATAGCTCATGCCAACCTGTTGTTAGTGTATCCTGCCACATTTCCAGCAGCTCTGTCCCAAATTTTTCAGCACAGCTTTTGAATTCAGAGGCCTCCTAGAATTACTCCTCCCCTCTCTGGCTGTGGAGAAGACGGCAATGTACATCATTGAAAGCCTGTGGCACCATCTTCAATCTTTTCCACACTCAGTCACTTCCAACCTTGACCTCAGAGCTGTGAAGATGATCCTCAAGGAGCTGTTACTCAGAGGAGAATTGAAATGGTCCCTGTGGGGAGACTGCAGGATTTTAGTTCCAGCCTTCTAATTTCAGATCTGCCTAGAGAAAAGAACGGTGCTAGCAGCCCGATTCACAAAATTAGGTGAACTCCATCCTTTGCCTCTCTTAAGAAATATGGGCACTGCTCTGAAAATCTTTTTTTAATCTCCTCTCTGGTCCATGTAACAGGAAATTGGTCTCTGCCATAGGCCAATAAATCTCCAACTTTTTATTGAATATTAAAGAAAGACTTCAAGTCAAGTTCAAATCTATTTGCTTGGAGCTTCTTATATAACGCTGCAGCTCTGATACCCCAGGTTGCAAAAGTTTTAAAAAGAAGGAGAAAAATGGAAAATCTCTCCAGGCCAGTGGCCCCAGGGGATCATTTCTTCTCCTTTGAAATAATAGCCTTTTACTCAAAAGAAAAAAAAAAATCTTAAACAAGGCACTCCCTCTCTGGTTTGCACATTATAATTGAGACAGGAAAATTATACAACTGGTAATCCCCAGGTGGATCCAAAATGAGCATGCAACAGCTGTTGCTGGAAGCCGAGGTGGCCTGTCCTCGGTCCTGAGAGGACCAGAGCCTATGCAGATGCTGGGTGGCACTGCCCACCTACCCTTTTGGGACAGGGGCACTTAATCCCCTACTGCTGAGAGTGTGGGTGGCTGACACCCATGGCTGACACCCCTCAGGCAAGTTATTCTCCCAGAAATGTCTTTGGCTGAAGAGAGCTGCTTCACCCGAGGTCACGCCCGCTTCCCAAGAGCAGCTCAGATGCAAAAACTGGATGATGCAGGGAATAAGATGCTGGCCCTCTTGCCTCAATCTGGGACAAATTCGTAGGTCCATGCCATCTCCCAAGCCCCGCAAGGGGCTGGCTGAGGCCTTAGCTGCGATTGCCTCCAGTTCAGCCCCTTCCTCTGCTCAGTCCTGCTTCCTTCTCTCTTCTTCTCTTCTCCTGCTGATTCTGCCTACACTCTGTGTGCGCATCTTAGAGCCCCAGAGTCTGTTTCCTGGGAAACCTGCCCTAACGTAGGCTTTTATGCACCAGTATCTTTGAGAAACTTAGCAACTTTGGTTGGAAAGACCTTTAGAAGAAAACATTTCTAAAACACACTTGTGTGTAAATAAAAGCATGGGAATGATAAATGCCGGAAGAGTGTTTAACTTTTGGGTGGGGGCAGTTGAGAGAAAGTGAAATGGGGTCCAGGAGGGACACACAGAAGCATCAGCTTATTGGTAAAGTTTAAAAGAAGCTGTAGATTACATTATTGGTAAAGTTTTATTTCATGGGTTGGGTTGTAGGTGCATGGCTAGTTATTTCCTTATCCATTATGGTTTTTCCGGAGGTCAGAAATGCTTCATGATAAAAAACAAGGCATTTTCCGGGATGCAGATTAGAAATCTGGCTCTGCCACGTATGAGTTGTGTGACTGTAGGCAAGTGGCTTCACCTTTCTGAGGCCTCGGGCCTGGGTGTCAGGAAAGAAACCCCCTTACATGACTAAGGATGCTGTGACAATCTAAAGATCGGATTTTTTTCTCTCTGTGCACTTGCCTTATTCCCCTGGTCCAGCAGACAGTCCTCCTTGGTTTTCTCGTTGGCTGGCACATTGGACTCTTCCCCCTCTTCCGACTGCATCGTGACTCTTCCGCTTCAAGTTCCAGGTTGATGCTGTCATTCCAGATTCCTAGGAGGCTGATCTCCTCGGCCCCGGTTCTTAGTGGTAGTCCAGTCGGCAATGGGTGGCAGCTCTCAAGTGGGGTCGGGCTGTAGATTGTACTATTGCAAAAATGTTCAATGCCCACTCCTACTGGTTCCTTTTTACTGTGTGCGCGTGCTATTCTTTCCACCTCATTGAGATCCGCTTAGCTGTGTGACTTGCTTCAGCCAATGACACGTGAGTGAAGTTATACGAGTGACCCCTGAGAAATTCTAAGAACCATCACCTGGATCAGACGTCATTCTTTTGCCTCTGTCATGAGATGGCAATGTCTACAAGGGGCTGCTCCTGCTGATGTAGAAGGCAGGGCCACAGCTGACCCTCAGCCAACATGTAAAATGGCAGACAAATAGACCTTTGTTATCGTAAGTCACTGAGATTCAAGGCCATTTTGTTACTGCAGCACAACCTAGCTAAAACTGACTAATACATGTCACAGGAGTATCACAGGCTGTGGATGGGGTGCAGATTCTTGGGTAAGAGGGTGAGGCTGGACAAGTACCCCCAAACATGGCTCAATACAGATGCATTTCCTTGTAGAGTTTGTGCAGTTGAATTCAGAGAGTGAGTATAAATCATTTAAAATAAAACTTGGCACATAGAAGTACTCTGAAAACACTAGTTCCCTTCCTCACTATGTGTCACATCTGTCTACTTCACATCCAAGTTACAGAGATTAAGAGTTGCAGCAAAAGCTTGAGAGCCAAAATTCTAGAACTCATATTTGGGCTCTACCCCTTACTCTCTGGTCAAGTAACTCACCCTCTTTGTGCTACTCATTTGTAAAGCAAAGATAATAGCAACATCTTCCCAGTACGGTTGTTGGGAGAGTGCAGTGATTTATACGACACGCTTTGCCAGGGCCTGGAAAAATTAGGGCACTCCACTGCTGAGCCATAATTTTTACTATCATCAAAAATGTGTTAATCAGAAGAAACATTTTGCGATCAAGATTCACATATTGGTGAAATTTGGTTGCTGCAGCCATAGTCCACCAAATCAACCAGGGACGCTCTTCCTGGAAATGTCTCGCATGAGCTTCGAACCCTCTAACTCAATCCAGTGTTCATTTAATGACTGCCCTCCCCATGCCAGATAGTGGAGGAGGCTCAAGTCGAGGAATCCTCTTTCCCACCGTCCAGCTGAGAGGCTCACTAGAAATGCGCAGTGGAAAGCAAACTCCACTCCTGGCTTGTGTCTAGGCTAGACTGAGGCACTCACCTGTGATTCTCCCCAGTTTATAAAAACAAGCCTCAAAGCCTGGTTGGGGAAGACTGAAGTTATAGTACATAAAACTCTTATACAGTGCCTGGCACTTCGGGCTATACGGGTCAGTCTCTAGTGTTAACGGTTACCATCATTACTATTATTATCATCTCTTGAGATCTTAGGATCTGTTTTTTCCCCCCTCTTTCCCCTCCTTACTGTTAAAAAAATACTTCCCTGGTTCTTGACCCTGATTGCTCTCTTGACTCCTGCATTTAGAGCTCACTTGGTCTTGCTAGCATCTCAGCATCAGCTCCTGCTGCCATGTGGCATCGTGGGGTCCTTGTTCCCTGATTTCTCCCTTTTCCCAGCCCGGCAGAACCAGCGCCCCCACCCCCACCACCACCTTCCAGGCCCTTGAACCAAGCCCTGGTCCCTCCTAGAGGGGAGAGGAGTGGGAATTTGGGCATCCACAGATGAAGAGGTCAGCTACTTAAAAGCTCTCCTTTGTTTCATGGAGGGTTTGCTTCAAAACCACCTTCCCCATGGCAGGAGCTCAAAGAGAAGGTTAATTTGCAGAAATTCTTTTTGAAGACACCGCTTCACTGTTTTCTCTCCACAGTGTAATCTGGAGAAGACATCCCTGCAATTTTAGAGCGACCTATATTTCTGGCAAATTTCCCTACCCTCCCAGGAGAGGGCTGCCGAGCTATGAGACTCTCCCCAGCAGATGGTTTTGTTTGATGCTCCCCCCTCCAAAAAAAAAAAAAACAAAGAAAACCCAAAGAAGCAGTGTCTGGTCTGATACCATCCGAACTCCAAAGTAATATTTAGCTTACAACCCCTTCCCTTCCCCCCAAAGCGAGCTGTTTGCCGGCTCCCAAACGGTCTGCAGTTGATGGATGGTGGGTGATTTCTACATCAGCACACCTTGGAGCCCCAGAGCTAACCCTCTGACAGCGTTAGCATAAAAGATTTACATTTATGTTACGAGGGCCACACAAGAATAATAATTTTAAAATACGTTGCCTTGGCTGCTGGTGCACCCTGGGAAATCTAGCAGCGGCAGGCGCTCGGCCGCACTGTAATTACAAAATGGCTGTGCAGGGGACTTTTTTTTGGAGACAAGAAGCCTGAGACCAAAGCCATCTGCATGCCTTGGCGGAGTGAAATTGCAGTAATATATGAAGACATTACCTGAAAACCCCGGCACCATTTAAATGATTTACTCTTCTGCCCCAGCAAGCTTTAATTTAAGGGTAAAGTCATTCAGAAAGCTAATCTGATAGGGGAGGCATTATTTCACACAGTTAAGTTAATTTACAGTAGCTGATTGTTGTGGTTCCTTTTGGTATTATTATCTTCCTACAAACAGCTGATCTGCCAGACAGAAGCAATATACTGCTTAACACAGTGTCTTAATTCAGCAGGCAAGCTATCTGTGATAAAGGTTTGTTTATAAGCAATAATAGGGAAGTCATTTTGAGGCCATGCTGATAACACTGATGAGGAATATTTTTTAAGGGGAAAAAAAAATGCACAATTAAATAAATAAATGCCCCATGCCCGTGAGTCTGTCTAAAATTATTGTCCTGAATGGTCATTTTCCATTGGTATGACCATCCTTCTCTCCTTCATGAGTTTCCTGTCCATACACGTTGACCCCTGATTGTCTTCGTGTGTGGCAATAACTTCTTCCCTGTCGCCATACCGATTTGCCTGCCAAGCCTTTGAGAAATCGTGTTTCGGGAGCACAGTATATTTGCTGCCCAGTCAGCTGGCCTGCTTTCCAAGGAAAAAAATGAGTTTGGAGATTGGTCTTTAGTGAGATTTTTTCATCCTTGAGAGACCCAAGGTTTGTTCACTTATGGATGTCGATGAAGAAAAACACCAGGAAATAGGGGGCATTTAAAAGGGAGCTCACGGATTTGGTGGCGGACAGAAACCAAATTGCTGTTTCTTTTGCAAAACCAGGAAGGTGTGTTAGTGTTTGATGGTGACTCAGCGTGCCGAGCTGATTCAGGAGCACTGCTTAGCCTGAGCGGGAAACACTTTCCTGATGCATTTGCCTTCACCTGCTAAGGAAGGTTTTCTTTAAAGACGAACACTCTCTTGTCACCTCAAGAGTTGATCTCAATATGGGGGGCATCATTTTTGCAAACGGGCTGAGGAGATGCTCCCTAAAGGACCAGGAAATCACTTCCCAAAGGTGCAGGAAAGGACCAGAAAAGTCATGGGTACAGAATGCCGGAGGGGGCTTGTTGTAGCCCACTCATAGGTAGCTGTTACTTTGTGAGTTCTTAGTGTGGCGCTGTGCTAGATGGATATCATTCCATTTCATTCCCAGTTTACAGACTCAATATCACACATAAATTTTATCAGAACAGAGAGCGAAAGCCACTTCGTGTGTGTAGTAGGCAGCTCCCGAAGATGGTGCCAACAATCCCAGTTCCTGGTGATCACACCCTTGCTGAGTGTGGTCTGGACCCAGCAACTTGCTTTTAATTAATAGAATACAGAAAGCGTGATGGGACGTCATTTCCATGATAAGGATACAAAAGACTGGGAAGTCCCTCTTGCTGGTATTCTCTTCCTACTGCCTTCCTGGCTTGCAGAATTGGATGAAGCAAGTGGCCCACCTGGCAAGGAACTGAGGGTGGGCTCTGACCAACCATCAGCCAGGAGCTGAGACCCTCAGTCCAGCAGCTGCGAGGATCTGATTCCTGCCAACAACCGTGTGAGCTTGGAAGAAGATCTTTCCCCACTTGAGCCTTCAGCTGAGACCACAACCTTGACAGCAGCCTGTGGGAAACTCTGAAGCAGGGGCCTCAGCGAAGCTCCATCAGGAGTCCTGACCTGTAGAAACTGTGAGAGGACAAATGTTGTTGTTTGAAGCTACTAAGTTTTGGGGGTAATTTTTTGCACAGAAATTGATAAACAACACAATGTGTGTTTGCAAGTATTCAGTGTAGTATGACACAGGAGATTAGAAAGACCTGTATTAAAATCCCAACCTTCATATTACCTTTGGCAAATTGGTTTACTTCTCTTAGTCTTGTCTATAAGATAGGGATGGTAAAATCGACATTGCTGGGTTGCTGGAAGAATGAAAATATTCTGTCTATCTCTACCTCTTCTCTAATGCCTGGCTCATTCAGAATAGCCTCTCAAAATGATGGTCCATCGAACTGGGAGGAGGGTTTGGGGAGGGAGCAGGTGAACACTGGGGATTGGTGGGTATGTGGGTGAAACTACAGTGTTGAGAAAACTCTTTTGGCAATATGACAAGGAAAGGTTACTGCTTTAGGGTGTTGGATGGGGGCACGTTTGGGACAGGGCACACCTGGGGCAGTCTTTGAGAGAATGTGCAAGTGATCATTTTGTCACAGTGTGCTGTATCAGTGGGTGGAGACCCACATAACAAGTGGGAAGGAGTTGGACTCCCATGCTGGGGAGGCCCAATATGTTCTCAAACAGAGGGGAGGGTCTCTCGAGAGTATGGGTGGCTCCTAATAGGGGAAGACAGATTAATGTGTCAAGCCCTCAGCATTGTAGTAAGTATCTATGAATCTTGTTCTTCAAAGGGTGAAGCCTTATGGTCGCAGTGGGCCCCGAGGGGAGGAAGAGGGAGGAATAGAATAGATGTAAGAGGAGGTATTTAGGGGGCAATGGAAGTGTTCTGCATGATCTTGCAATGATGCACATAGGCCATGTTAAATTTCACCAAAAATTTATAAAAGTGTATGGTCTAAAATGTAAACCATAATGTAAACCATTGACTGTGGTTAGTAGCTATGTTACAATATTTGTACATTAGTTGTAACAAATGTACCATCCACATGTAAAAAGGAAAAATGTTATTAATAGGGAAGGGGAAAAAGGGGAGGATGTGGGTATATGGGACTCCCCTATATTCTGTATCTAACTTTACTGTGACCTAAAACTTCCTTGAAGACAAAATAAAAAAAAAAAGTAAAACACTGGGGAAAAAATGGAAGAAAATGCCACTGTTCATACAGGACAACAGGTATTACAGTGATGAAAGACAAAACATCAAAAACAATTAAAAAAAATTTTCTCTTTTTTTAATACTACAATTTTTAAAAACTTTATTTTAGTTTTATTTTTTAAAAATTATTATGTATTTTATTTCTTATGTTTAAACCTATCATTTTTATTCCAT
Source organism: Tolypeutes matacus (assembly GCA_026826555.1). Classification (NCBI taxonomy): domain Eukaryota; kingdom Metazoa; phylum Chordata; class Mammalia; order Cingulata; family Chlamyphoridae; genus Tolypeutes; species Tolypeutes matacus. Next base: position 4,795,128 of record JAKSZT010054576.1, on the reverse strand, counting down.
TTTCCTATTAATTGAATTTGGCAATATTCTTGGCTTCATCTTTTAAGAAGTTTTGGCTCACAGAAGGGTTACAATTATGGCAGGGGAGGATCAATGGTGTTGGGTATCAGTGATGGGGGATACACGGGAGGAAGTTCACCTGGGCATATATATATATAAGGTATATAAATATGTTCAAAGGTTCATGGGGCATTGCCACAGTGGGTAGAAATACACACAACAACCAAAAGATTATTGAATCCCCATCCTGGGGAGGTCTGCCACATTCTCTAATGGAACAGCAACAATCCCCCAAGTACAGGGGCAATGACTAGTGAAGAAGGATGGTCCATTGATTGGCCCTTGATATTGACAATTATGCTTATGAGCCTTTTGCTCTTGAATTTACAACTTGGCCTAGTGTTGAAGGATGCCTAAGAGTTACCTCCTGAGAGCCTCCTTGTTGGTAAAAAGTGTCCTCTTTCTAAGACAAACTCAGAATATAAATGCATTATCTTCCCCCCAGTGAGGGACATGACTTCTGGGGATGAGCCTCCCTGGCACTGAGGGATTACTACCAAGTATTGGCAGGTGATACAACTGGAAAAAGACCTTGAATAAAAGGGGGAAAAGGTAAAGACAAATGAGTTTATATGGCTAAGAGACTTCAAAATGAGTCAGGAGGTCATCAGAGAGGTAACGCTTATGCACGTCTCAGCAGGATCTCATAGAAGGCCAAGGTAGATACTACAGTGGGGCTCCTGAGGGCTCTGGAAACACCCAGGTCCTACGGTCATGGCAGATATCTCTGGAGTTTGGTGCCTTGTCAGTGGGCCCTACTTTGGAGTTTGTGCTCCAGGGTGTGACAGAGCTGGACTCAGATAGTACTTCTCTACCCATGCCTCTTCTGTCTCTGTTATGTGAAACTATAGTAGGTGCTGGAGTTGGTAGGTGTACATCCAAGAGACTGGAATCTGTATCTCTGGGCTGTCCATGTGCCAGCTGGGCCCTGAGCCTCAGCAGAGTTGCAACACCTACTGTCTAGTTCATTGGACTTACCCAAGACAACTAACAAGGAGGTGAGGATGGATAACCACCATACCAAGGAACTGAGAGAATCTACAACTACAAGCAAGAGAGTCCCATCTATCAGCCATATGGGATTGAAGTTCCCTCTCAATTAGAGGTGGAGTGGCCATCACCATCCCAGAATCCTCAGGATTGGGGAATAAAACATGGACTAGAGTAGACTTACTGGTATTCTACTATAGACTTATTGTGATTCTAGCAATGGAAGAAATTACATCATTGATGTGGAGACAGTGGCCACTGGAGGTGATGAAGTCAGGGAGAGGGAAAAAGAGGTGTAATATGGGGGCATTTTCAAGACTTGGAATTGTCCTGAATGACATTGCAATGACAGATACAGGCCATTATATATCCTGCCATAACCTACAGAACTGAGTGGGAGAGAGTGTAAACTACAATACAAACTATAATCCATTATTTGTGGCAATGCTCCAAAATGTGTTCATCAATTGCAATGAATGTACCACACTAATGAAAGAAATTGTTAATGTGGGGGAAAGTGGAAGGTGTGGGGAATGGAGCATATGGCAATCCCTTATATTGGTTTTTTTTTTTTTTTGATGGTTGTACATTAGGAATTTAATTAATGCCACTGAATTGTACACTTAAAAATGGTTAAAGAGGCAAGTTTTATGTTACATACATTAAAAAAATAATAATTTATTCAAGTACATCATTCATACACAAACGTACATAAACTATAAGTGTTCAGTAAACATTGTGAACTTACAAAATAAACATGCACAACATCATACAGGGCTCCCACACATCTTCTCCCCACCAAACACCCTGAATTGTTGTGAAACATTTGTTAACAAATCATGAAAGAGCATCGTCAAAGTATTACTACTATCGATAGTCTGTATCTTCCTCCTCTATGCATTTTTTTTAAGAGTTTATTTATTTATCTATTTACTTTTATCCATTTTAACCACAGTCCCACCATTTTTGCTGTTTCTGTGTCCATTCACTGGGCAACTCTCTGTGTCCATTTCCTGCCCTCTCTTCTCATCCTTCTCCTCCTGTCTTCACTGGGATTTGATCCTCGGAATCTCCGATGTGGGAGAGAGGTGTCCTACTGCCTGCGCCACCTTAGTTCCTGTTTTTTTTGATGTGTCTCGTCTTTGCTCTCCCTTGTGTCACTCCCCTGTTATGTCATCATCCTGCTCGCGGGACCTGGTGGCGCACCCATGCACGGGACCTCATGGCCCACGTGCCTTCTATATATTTCTCTTTTTTATTTTTACCGGGAGGTCCCGGGATCAAACCCAGGCCCCTCCATATGGATGGACACCCAACCACCTAAGCCACATCTGTCCCCCTGCCATATCTCTTAAGGTTGACCAAAGATACCCAAAGTTACAGTCTTTCCCCATACAGGATGGTCATATAATAAACCAGGCTTAGTTTATCACCAGCATTCCAAAAACCAGACCTAGGGAGAAAAACTAGGTCTGGGGACACATGCGTGGTTTCTAATATAGTGAATGTTTAGCCTACCCTGATTATCACAAAATCAGGTCAGCGAGAATATTCACAGCTTATATTGTTTTATGTAACATTTTATGCAATCTAAAAATCTTTAAAATATATATATATATTAAAAAAATGATAACTGTTATTTTTCCAACTCTATATATGAACCTGTAATCCTCAATTCCAGTCTCAACTCCCCAGGCCCGTATTATAATCAAACTAGTCTGTTTATTGTTTATATCCTAGATGTTTGTCTGCTTCTGCATCCTTCCTTCTGTTTGGAATTTCTCCCCTACCTGTCAGAACTCTACCAATCCTACAAGGTCTGGCTGAAATCCCACCTCTTCTGGGAAGGCCTCTCCTACTGCTGTCATGTTTTGTGAGCTCACCCGGCTTGGTCAGCATCAACTAGTGGAACAGTTGGTGGTTTTTACTTCTTGCATAATGGCTACATGTGTGTAGGGGACGGTGCCGCTTCAGCTCTCCCAACCTGGGGAAACAGGCTGGTTAAAAAATAGCTGTTCCATAGTATAAACCGTGTTGAGTGTGTCCTATAAAGTCAGGTGGGTCATCAGGAGACACCTCTCCTTCAGCCCCTCCCTATGGCGTGATCAGTTCTGCTGCTTGCTTTCCACTTGCTCCTGGGACATTAAATCCCTCCCTATCAAACAGAGCATCTCCTCTCTGTCTTATTAGACCTGGTGCCAGGATGTAGATACTTGCTTTTAACCTATAGCAGATTTACCAAGCACTGTTAATGAAAGCAATGTGAATCTCAGTTCAGAATCTTTGTAGAGATGTTTGACTTCTCTAAATTTGACAAATGTGATCATGTTAGGATCCCAAACTTCGCCTTGACTTCCCATGTTTCTTGGATAAAGTCTACAATCTTTCTTACATACAAGTTTTTGCATGATCTGTGCCCCCTTATCATCTTATCTTGCATCATTCTCCCTCTCACACATAACATCAGTTAAACTGACTTTTAAGTACACCAAACTTGTCCAGCTTCTTCCAGTCCTGCCTCAGGGACTTTGCATATGCTGCTTCCTCTGCTGGCCACACACTTCTCTCTTCTCTTTATCTGGCTGACTCCCACTCATTATTCCGGTCTCAGGGTAACTATCACTTCTTCATGGAAACGTTTCATGGTTACTGCAGTCTTGCCTAGACAAGTACAGCACAATACCCTGAGCTTTTCCTTCTTAAAGTTTATCACAACTGTAGTGAATTAATTGAAATTAGTTAATTAATTATTAATAGGCATGATCATTTGATTTATGTTTTTCTCCCTCACTGGACTTTAAGTTGACTGAGGGTAAAAAAAAAACAAAAACAAAAACGCCTGGGTTGCACATCAGTGTATTCCAGCACCCAGCATATTTCCTAAGTATGCAATAGTCATCAATAAAAATTTATTGCATAAACGATTGAAGGAATAAATAAATGAGTGGGTCTCCTTTACTGCAATATGGAAGTAAAATATCTACCTTGTGGAGTTGTTGGAAGGAATCAGCAAATAATCGTGTGCTAATGTAACAGAGATGTCAGTGGGAACTTTTCTGTTCTCCTTCCATATCCTTGCAAGCAGGAAAGACTCCCTCCATTTCCCATGGTGTTTCTCCCAAAGAATCTACTTTATGATGTTTTGGAGAGGAATGATGCTTCTTCTGAATATTTTATATGGGAGCCAGAGGGGGTGTTGACACTGCACGTATCATAGCACACAGTTTAGTTCCCACTGGATATTTCTCTTCCTCCCTACGTCCCTCTTCAGTGAGGTCATCCGGAGAGAGTCTCCTCTACAGCCCCTCCCTATGGAGCGATGGGTTCTGCTTGCTGCTTCCTACCTGCTCCTGGAATATTATGCCCCCCTAACAAAGACAGCATCTTCTCTCTGCCTTAGTAGACTTGGTGCCAGGACAGGGACCGGTTTCTAACCTGTCCCAGTTTTATCAGATAAAATGTCAATGAAAGAATTCTCCACCTAAAATGAATCCCCATTGCCTCTGCTAAAAAAGACAATGTCGGGGGGCGTTGTGGCTCAAATGGTTGGGGGTCTGTCTCCCACATGGAGGGACCAGGGTTCGATCCTCGGGACCTCCCAGTAGAAAAAAAAAAAAGACTGAAAGACAATGTCTTCATAGAATTACCCAAATCGCTTAGCCCAGGGCCAGGGCCATATCAAATATGCCTAGACATATTTGTCTTCATCCGTCTGAGAAGGCATATGTGAAAACCAACAGTAGAGACAAGGGGGCACGGTTATTTGAAAAAGGGTCAGAATGCTGAGGGGACCCCAAACCCTCAACCTGGGATGGTGAATGAGATTGTATCAGGAAACTTGCTCTCTAAATTGCCTGTCTCCATGCTGGAATGTAAGCTCTGTGAGGGCAGGCTTTCTGTCACGTAGACTCTTGTCTCCCCAGGTCCAGCATCATCCCTGCCACATAATGATCACTCAGTTCACTCCACTTCCTGGAGCGGCAGCTCAGAAATTCTTAAAAGGAGACACATTTGACTTCTCCTGTTCCCTTTCACCCCCGCTGTCCCATCACACACGTCCAAAATTCCTGCAAGCCACACCCCCTAGCAGACTGGTAGTCCCCCTAGTCGGAAAGGCCATGATTGTCCCATCAGACAAATTCTATTAAATATGAGACCCCAATACATTCAGAAGCACCAACTCCTCTTCCACACACCGTGCCCGTTTGACAAGAGTGAAGTGGATTAATTAATGTGGTGGGTCTATCTTCCACCCAGCTGTCTTGTGCTGCAATGGAGACCATGAAAAATCCATTAGATTATACTGAAAGATAGCTGAAAGAAAGTGTAGATTAAGTTTATCTCTCCAGGCAATTTTATTAGATAGATTAAGTTTCTGTTCATCTCTCCAAAGACCGCAGTAATAACTGGTGTCATGACTTTCAAATCCCTTGGACTACAGAGGGTAATCAAACACGGTTGTCTTTTTATCCCCCTCTTTTACTTCTTAGTATTCTACAATCCTGCTTCGTTCATCTGTCAAAGGCCTAGCATTAAGGGGATCAGTGTTGACAAGTGATAGTACAAATGATGTAATGGTGATGACATGTCACTGATCCTTTTGATCTGCAATTCTCACTCTCAATCACTCCTTATTCTATAAAAAGTATTGAAAGAGAAAGGGGGGCTGTGGAAACCATTGCCTCCAGTCGCCGAACCCCAGGAGTAAAGCAGGGTGAATTTGAAATGTACATGAAGCTTCTGAATTAGACATGGGGCCTGGGAAGACGGCCTGCCTGACAGGAGGGGAAATTGAGGTCATCTTCCTACAGCGGGCCTTTGGCAGCTGCCACTCGGGACTGCCTTGCAGGCTTCGGACGGGCCGTCGTTGCGTGAAATATTTGACATGTCAGGCCTGCGATGGCAATGGGATTTTGCTCCCAAGAAAATACTCTTTGACTTCTCCTCCATGGAGAATTCCATCCGTCCTGCTGGGGAAAGGGGTGGAAGCTAATTTAGAAGAACTGAGTTGGTTTTGTAAGAGGAGGAGAAGGCTACTATACGTACAGACTCATGAAAGGGTGTCATTTCCTGACAGTATAGGTAGGAAGTTTTTGTCCAAGTCAACGAGGGAACAGGTAAGATGAAACATGTTCACAGTAAAACAGAAGAGTCTTTTTTGGGGGGAAGAGGATCATATTTTCATTACTCATAATGTTTCCTTTCACGTAGAGAGTTTCTGCTTGTGTAACACTCCTGGGCGTTCTCTCTCTCTCACTTTCTCTCTCCCCAACCCCTCCCTCCACCTCTCCAAACAGACCTAAAGAATAACGTCTATTCACAAACACGGGCCTCTTTCTAGTTGTGACCTCTGCTAATTACTTAACCTCTACCAATCACAGTTTTCTCATTTGCAAAGTAGGGAAAATAGCACCCATCTCGCAGCGATGTTGTAACTCATGTAAAGGGTAGAGTCCAAGGCCTCTTACGTTATTAGGTGTTTAAGAGCTAGGAGAGGTCACAGATCTTTATGAAGACCCCTCTTGTGACTCAGATCTGGTCTGAGGTTTGATTCCCATGATATGATGTATGTCAAGTGATCAATGAAATCTTTTATGATTCTTTCAGCTTTGATTGGCTTTGCCTTAATTTGCTGTTCTAAGGGGCCAGTAGATTCATACATTCCACAAGTATTTATTAATCACCTATTGTGTACTGGGTACCTTCCTAGGTATTGAGGGCATAATGATGGACAACACGTAGGAAGTCTCAATTATTGCCAATTTATCAGTTCATTGATGGAAGTAGGTCCGCTTCATTCAGTTTGGTATTTCCATGACCTGCCCATGGTACGTGGCATGCAGCAGGTGCTCAAATAGTGTTTTTTGAATAAATGCGTAGATGAATGCATACAAGCCACTCATATCCTGTCTAAACCACCAATGCGGAGTTGTTGAGAATTGGAGCCATTCATTATGATGTAAAAGTTTCTCAAGTTATGAGAAAATGCTGTCACTCAAGACTAGCAGTCAAGGTTAGGAGAAAGAAATAGGATTCAAGACCACATTTCACCATGAGGTATTCTTTAGAAGGTAAAATAAAAAACAAATAGAATTTTATTAATCTATTTTTGCCTGCAGCCTGGAAAAGCTCTTATGTAAAAATCCCCGCCTCTAAATTATGCTTTGTCTTCTCATTATAAATGTTATTAACCACTTTTTTATTAGCAATCTTATTACAGTTGATCTGCACATGAATAGAAGCAATTTGCAAATGATCAGGGTTGGATTAGGGAAACCATAAACTCAATGCAAATAGTTACAAATTATTTACTGGTTTACCACAAATCTGCATATAGATTGAGGGAGTCAATCAGGAAGGTACCTTCAGGTGTTCTTCACAGGGTATGGCTGTGAAGATGGTTGCAGACTGGTAGGCATCATGCAGAGTAGAAATGAAAATGAATAGATGCATTTGTCAAATACACCAAATTGAGGGTCTTCTCATCTAATCGGAACTTTGGAGCACTGGCTATCTGGGAGAATTGAAAAAGGGTTAGGAAGAGGGTTTTATTTTGAAGATGATCTCACTCTAAATAAAAGATAGGGAGCCAGAGAGATATAAAAGGATTTTGGATAAACAAAAAGTGAAAGCATTGACCTGGCCTGTTGTTTCCAGAGTATTTCTCTTGTTTCATCTCATTACTCTTCCAGTGAGTCTAAGAAATCAGGAGGAGGTCTCGCTGTTTCTCATTTGAGGGACATGAGCTTACATAACTTGGCCACGATCGCACAGAATCAGGTCCTGGACCCACAACGTCCGCCTCCGTGTCTGCGGCTCCTTCAACAGAGCGTTGCCTGTGTACCTAGCACTGCCTTTGGGGTGCTGGGGGCCCTTGGGAATAGCTCTCACTTCCTAGTTCTCTGCCAGCTCTGTTAAGAGTAGGATTGCTCGAGTTTTGTCTCTTTACTTCTTCTTCGGCTGAGGAAGTGGTGGCGAGTTAATGCAAGAGCCTAGGATAGATCATTTAGAGGGGTGAGTTCTCCTACCCAGCTTGTTATGTGACCTCAGGCGATTTCCCCCCTCTTCTCTGGGGTTTGGTTTATTCAGGGGACTGGATTAGGTTTCTCTAAATTCTCTTTCAAGTTTAGTGATTTTAAACCTGGAGCCAAATGCCAGGAATACAAGTGTGTGTCTTCTACAGTCCCATGTCACCCCTCAACAAAGAGGAAATTGGGCAAAGATGGAGTTTCCCACCCCTTAGCTCCCCCTTGGTGATGCAGTTTCCCTCTCTCTAGTTTTTCACGGTTCTCCTCCTTCTATGGATACTTCTTAGGTCTTTCATTCATTCCTGGTAACTCTTACTTCTCCTATGGATATTTAACTTTTTATGGAGCTCAAAGTCTTCAGCCGAATGGTGAAATGCTTAATGGTGTCGTTGCCTATATTTCCATCAAATGGAAAAGCTTTTTGAAGACTCAGGGACTTTTCAGAGTCCTGAAAATAAGCCACATAGAAAGTCATCTATTTCTGCTGGATTCCATGGCTAGCCTTGTGGAGTTGCAGGGGTGGGGCTAGAGATGGAGGCATACCATTTCACCTCTTCCATGGAGAAGTGTCACACGCACAGTGTCAGTGCAGAGAGGAAGAAATGCTAAAGAAGGAGAGGTTCTCTTCCTTCTACTTCCTTCACAGCTGTGGGGCCCATATCACTTCAGATGGAAAATGAACCTAATCATAACATTAATGATAACAGGAGTCACATTAATTAGCTGCTTACCATGGGCTGGTCACGAGCTAAGTACTCTCCAGGCTTTATTTTACTGGATGCTCACAATAGCCTTATGAGGATTCTATTATCATTCCCATTTTACAGACAAGGAAGTGGGGATTCAGAGGAGGGGGAAATGATTTTCTTAATTCCAGACAGCTAGGAATTAGAAGAGATGGGACTCTACTAAGTTCTGTCCAACTCCAACTTGATACCTCGAACCAACAAACTATATTAATCTAATCATTTGAAAAATATAGTCTTGAAACATAAGGGGCTGGGCCAGATTATCTTTCTAGGTCTTTTCTATTTCAAAGATTTAATCGATATGTTCCTAGATTTGGACTTATCCTTAGAGAGGATCTGGCCCAACACCTCAGTTACAGATGAAACTGGGGCAATAAGACAGGTGACTTTTGTCACAAACAAATATGAGGATAGGGGTATCGGAAATAATGTGGTGAGCAACAGAAGAATGGGCAGGCAAAAAAAACCCACTTTGACTCCTTCTTCCATATCCAGACCGTGCACACAGTTCATCATGTTGTGCACTGCACAATTCTATGGGGCACCATTTGCATTGACTACCTGTTGGTGGACTGTCCCTCTTTTCCTTCAGTTCCCTTACTTTATTATGTATAGCTGGGACATATTCTTCTCTTCCTATAATTTTATTTCATAACCATTTCAAAGACAGAGGTGAGCTAGATTCCCTTTGCTTTCCTTTGCTTCTCTCTCTTCTTCCTAAAAGAGAAACTGAGAGCTAGGAGAGACTTGGGTTGCTGGCATCCATGACTTTGGAGGCTGCTAGCTAATCATTCAGAAGCTGTATTGTGACTGGTTGGCATGGATTTTCTTTTCATTCTTTTCTTTCTTTGTGTGGGTCATGTGTGTGTGTGTGTGCGCGCATGCACACACATGCAACTTGGTGCTTTTCCATCAATATACCATATTCAGGCTTGATTTGTGCACTGATCTTCTCTCTTCCTCCATTATCAAATGCCCCACTACTCCTGCTTTGCAGTCATTAAACATCCCTGCACCTGGAGTACTTCGGAGCCTACTGACATGGTCTCCCACAGACTAGCACTCAGAATCTGGGGCCCATGAGGGAATTCCGTGTAGCTGTTAGCAATCTTCTAGGTGGCTCTGAGATTATGCAGCATGAATTTAGCAAAGTCAATGGAACCTCTGCAGGGACTTCTGGTGGTGATACCAGTGGCTCAGGCTTTGTTCCTCTTGGAATCCTCAGCCAAGGTCCCCTGGGGTTGAATTCAGATAAAACTGAAAGGTAAACCAATTACAGTGGAGCTATTTGTGCTTTTGTGGTTTGGCTTATGTCAGCATTTCCAGACTGAACTGAATTCTTAGGAGATTTCAAAATCTGCATTAAATGTCTTTTTCCACCCTTATTGTTATTCTCCCTGATTCTGAATCTAGTTCTATTACTGGATCTGCTATCACCACTCTTGGCATGTGTGCTTTAGGTACAAATTTGTTTCATACACACATGTACATACATGTGCACACTCTCATAAAAAACAAACCCACAAGGATATAACCCAAATTAAACTGGCTAAAGGGAAATTTATAGATTTGTGCAAGTGGCATCCAACTGGTGTCAGACTGTCAGATGTGTCATTAGGACTTTGTTTCTCTGGCTTTCCAGCTTGTCTCAATTAAGCACCCTTTTTCAAAGGGAAAATGGCTCCCTGGAGCCAACAAGGCTGCCAAGAGCCCTGGAGCACAAAGAGCCCAGCGATCTCAGGGGAGGAGAATGGGCCTTCCTTGGGTCATGTGCCTATCCTGGGACCAATCACAATAGCTTTGGGAGGGATTAGTGGTTGGCCAGCCTGGGCCACACCCCCAGAGAGTGGGCATGGCAGTCAGGGTCATGTGCCCATGTCTGAACCAATCACAGTAGCTGTAGGTGGGATTAGGGCTGGGCCAGCTATGTCACACCCCTAGGGAGTGTGATTGACAACCCTGGCAGGACCTCGTGGAGTGAAGGAATTAGTTCTCTGCTGTTTCTTAGGTGTGTGAATTTAGGCAATTCCTGTAATCTCCCTGCTTTTCAGTTTCTCCAGCTGTGAAATGGGTGGCACACTAATGAACTCATAGGGACTATTAAGGATTGAATGAAATAATGATAAAAAAATAACCATTTATTGGGGAGCTACTAGTGATAGCCTCTTAATGGGCACCCTATTGTCACGCTAGTCTTCCAAGCCAGTCACATCTCATGGGATGCGCATAAAAGGTCCAGGGCTCATATGTGTGTGCACAATGGTGCATTGTATCAAAACAAGCAGATTTCTTAACTAGAGCACTACTCAGCCTTTAGAGGAATATCCCCAAGTGGGGGCATTTGCCAAATGGATTTTAACATGGACCTTTTTTGCTCATGGATCCTCTTAGGATAACAATGTCTCCATGTCCCAGTTTTAGAAGCATGTTTCTGTATTCTAAACGGTTTCCCTCTTTGCTTTGGCTTGCAGGAAACTCAAAGGCAAATGTAAGCCCCACTTCTAGCAAGTGCACAGAACTTTTGTCACATATTGTATACGCGTGTGTAAGTCTATCCTTGACTAAATCTTTGTTTCCTACTCCTCATATTAACTTTAATGTGAATATTGAGAATTTCTTATATTTATCTTGCACTATTTCTAGAAATGATGCCAATCTTTGTGGGATTGCAAGGGGTCTTCTTAAATAAGTAAATAAAATAAATGCAGGTGGGCTCAAGGGCCTTGTGTGAAGATGCTGCTGGCTGTGGCAATGTCCTTTCTCCTTCACTGCAGATATCTTAGTCCGGCTTGGAGCCGCGTGCTCACTTACAGCACCACACTCCTGTTTTACAGGCTTCCTCCGAGCACATCTAATCAGGAACAGCTCCTCACTGCAGTCTCTTTGTTCACTGACTGGAACTTTGACTGCCTCGCTTTGCCTAATAAATGACCCAGGGGCTCAAATTTGGCCTTCGCCTTCATTTAGAAAATGGAACTGGTGAAGCTCTGAAGCATGCTCAGACTAAGGGCACAGGAAGGTTAGGTCTTTATTTCTTGGGCATTTAAGGAAGGTTGTATACTGCTCCAGCTCCCCCCGCATTTGTGGGAGAGATTCTTTTTACACGGTCCTCTGTGCCTGCTCCTCTCTTTGCACCTGTAAGTGGTTGTTGGATGAAGCCCCTGGTGTGTGAGGGCTGCTCGGTGACTTGTTTCTCCTGGGTGTGGACTGAAAAGTTAACGTCGGCACTGTGCAGGACTGGAGTAAGTCGAAGGATCTCTCTGAGAAGCCCGGATTGCCTTTTTAACCCGTCCTCTCCATTTTGACAATTAGAAGACAACTTTCAAAGGGATCTGAAAGAACCAACAGTATCCTTCAGGAAGAGGCAGTCATGTGAACCAGCCGCTTGCTGTTTCCAGCCCTGGTTCAAATCCCAGCCTCGCTGTTCTCAGCTGTGCGAACTCGGAAAGGTCACCTCACATCGTCACAGTGTCCTGTCTCTAGAGGGGGGCGTTCTGAGTGCCTGCCTTATAGCGTGGCCCTGAAGACCAGCTGAGACTGTGCCTCTTCCTCCAACTTCCCCCACGTATCTAGCTCGCGCCTTTCTGCTCCCTCTTCAACTCTTGGCGTAGGAGATGCTTCCTCCTGGAAAGCCTTTCCTGATCTTTCTCACTAGGGCGTATCCCCTTATTATAAGTTCCCCTGGTACCATGTGCCCTTCCTCCTGACACCTGCCACGTTGCAGATTCACCTTTTCTTACGTGATGATTCAATATCTGTCCCTCCCATCAAACTGTGAGCTCCGAGAGGCCAGGCACTGGCTCCCCTTTTGTATATCGCTATATCCACAGTGCTTTCCCCCAGCACAGGCACATAGGAGGGGCTCGATAGGGAGTGAACAAAATGAATGAATGAATGCAGTGGGCTGACCGGCATCGGTCGGCATCTGCATAGGGAAGAGAGGAGGGTGCTAGCCTGAGCACCCACTAACAAGCCGCTCTGCCTAGGCCAACACATTTAAAATTCAGTGTGGCCCCTGCAGGCAGTGGTTGCATCGTGTTCATCTCAAATCCCCAGAACCGTGTCGAGCACAACTGAAGCCCCACGAATATTGTTAGGACTAAAAAAAAATTAAATGAACAGGCACCTCTTCATTACATGCATGGCACTGAAAAGTCACCTACGAAGAATCTCAACATGGCTTGCGTGGATGTTTGAGTCCTTATCCCTCATTTCCTGGAGGTACCAGGCTGAGAATTGACAGCTTCTAATTAGAAACACTGCCACCTGCACCCCGTGCCTAACCCCAGCTCATGCGAGATGGCGTGCTCTTTATTTATTATACAAGTGTGCATATTGAGATAATTGGGTTGTGTAATATTGCATGCAGACTAATCTGAGAATGATTTCTGCTGAATAGAAATTACTTATTTTGATTCCTCGGGGGTTTGTTTTGTCAAAACTCATGTAGTATTTAGCAAAGTAATCATTGTTCAATTGCCAAGCACAGGAAGTGTAAAATTATCCTAATAAGAATGAAAAGAATGAAGAGGACGGGTGTCGTTGACCTCGTCAACCTGACTAGTGATCGCGTTTCATCACGTTCTCAAGGCCTAACCTCAGATGCTGCCACCGAAGAGTCCCCTGTACCTCTTTATCTCACTGGCCCTAATTAGATATGCAATTTGTCATATGGTTGTTCAACCAGAATAGAAGCGAAAAACAAAAGAAGGAGGAGGAGGAGATTTCTGCAGTTCTTAAGAACACCACTCAGCCGCAAATCAACACCTAAACTGGAAGAGGGTTTTTGAAAGCAAGGAACCGGCATCTTCTAGGTACATGTTAAGTGACTTTAAGGTCACTTACCCTGTCTGAGCCCCCCCTTCCGCACCTGTCAGATGAGGTCAGTGATCCTATCTACCTTATGTTAGTGCCACATAGATACGTTCCATGTCTTGTCCATCTGCACCATTCCAAGGTGTTATTGGCCATTTGGCCCCTTTTGGCTTTGTGGGCAGCTTTAAAGTAAAACATACCCTTGTTGTGGAAATCTTGAAGTACCATAGACAAGAAGAACCCAAGGGAAAATAATGAAGTTTTCCTTTGGCTTCTTCATGTGCAAATAAAAATAGAATCAAAGCGAATAAAAGTGCTTTATATGAATGATCTCATTTCACACATGTGATTGCACTGTGACGTTGATTGAGGACCTGCTCAAAGTCACATAATGAGAAAGTGGAATTCAAACTCAGGTTTCAAACCTTCTTCCCCATCCCCCGTTTCCCTGACTAGAACTGATAATATAGGTCTATTGTGATGGTCTAGGAGAAGATAAGCCTCTGTCATTCTAAAGGAAATAAAGCCAAGAGCTCAGAAAGGTGAGGCACCATGACAGAAGAATCTACCTACATGGCAGGTGTGGGGATGGTTAAAAGAGGGCAGGCTCTGGAATCACAAAGCCTGCATTTAAGCTTTGGCTCTGACACTCCTTAGGTGTGTAACCCTAGGAAAGAAAGAACTCAACCTGTTGGTGGAAGTTTAGAATAACGATTGTAAAGTCACTGACACTCTTTCAATTGAGACATGGGTTCTGTGTTCCCTTGAACTTGGTGGGCTTCCAACAGTGGAGTACAGCAGAAATGATACTGTGTGACTTTGAAGGTGAGGTGAGGTCACAAAAGGCCATACAGCTGCCACTGGCCTACCCGGAGGCCGGAGGAGGTGAGGGGCCTCCAGGTGCCTGAGCATGTGGGAGGAAAGGTTGATAGAGATCTGGCCTTAATTAAGCTCTGCTGTGGTCAGTGGGCCTTGGTGCTTTGCTCCGGGAGTGAAAGGTCGGGAATGCCTAAGAACTCAGGGTGACCAGGGTGGACACTGGGGCTGGCCCCTGTGTTGGCAGGAAGTCCAGAAGGACAAGTTTAACTCTAATGTAGGCCGCACACCCAGAGGGCAGAGAGAGCTGTTCTGCAATGGCCAGTACCATGTCAGAGGAAGGACGGTTGGGAAGGCCAGGGACTGGATGGGAAGACAACATGCCAACATTCAGCTCCTAGAGTACAGGGAAAGATAACCTCAGGAGATAAGAAGAGAATGAAAATCACAGGCCTGTGTCTTTGAAAGCACTTCCGAGGCTCTGGCTCTGCCATTCCTCCAGCTATTCCTTTTTTTTTTTTGGAGCTTTTCCCATCCTAAGAGACCCAAGAGCAGATTTGCCTTGGGCCAGTTCTTTGAGAAAGATACGGTTTCTCAATGGGCCTCAGAATGACTCTTTAAAAGTTATTATCAAACTCATTCCTCATAAAGGGAAACATCTTTATATAGTTATTCCAGTTGGCTGAGTAATTGCTAAAGTTATACAGGGCGGGAATGATCAGCCCCTTATAAAACTCATGATTTGCATTAAGGCCATGTTTGGAATGGTGGGGATCCGACTGTTCGAACAAGGCAGGGTATATATATATATATACTTAGTCTTGGAGGCTTTAAAATCCTAAGTCACCCTTAGCTCAGAGGGCTGCTATGAGGATTAAATGGATACCATCACCCAGCCCCACAAATGGCTCACGATGTTTCTCTAACTTACTAGGCTTCCCCCCATACGAATTTATTTTTTATATTACAGATATTAATCCACTCAATATCCAGAACAAGTTTTGAAGTATAATGTTGTAATTGACTGTATTTGACAGAGGAGGAAACTGAGGGACAGAAACGCCGAATAAGATATGCATACCTGGTGAGTAGCAGAGCTGGGGGTTGAACCTAGAGACTGGTTCAAGAAACCCTGTTCTTAACTCTTCTGCTAGGTTACTTATAAGGTTGCCTGTAAAACCAACAGCCTTTTGAAGAGGGCCTGGTCAGGGCAGCAGAGGCTCTAAGAGGGCAATGCTCAAAGGACAATTGCAGGAGATGGTCTTGGGGCCAGCTACACAGGGGTTTCGGTTCCAAGCAGGCTTCTGATGGCGTTAGGGTGACATTATGGCCAAGACCTAGAAATGCTCCAGAGCAGATACTGCTTGTGTCCCTGTGTCCTCCCTTGCCAGTGTGCCTGTTGGTGCTTTCTGGAAAGCCAATTCTGCTCCTGTGCACAGCAGGCTGTGTGTGCTGGAGAATTAACCTGCCCAGGGTCCACTCTCGTCCCATGTCTAATGGGAGCCAGGGTGTTTCTACCCAGCTTACCAATTCTGGCTCATGGTTTTACACCTTTCCCCCAAGTTTCCCTGAGGCATGAAGCTTCAGTCGCCCATGTGGAAACTGGCTTGTTAAAGTGCCTTTTATAAGCTGCCTTCCTCCCACCCCTCCAAATTATTTCTCCACTTTCAGTGTTCCATGAACTTTCAGAGAAACAACTTGCATTCAGATTCTTGTCTCAGAAGTCTGCTTCCAGGGGAACCCAAACAAAGACATGCTCTAATTCTGTCCTGCCACTCAGTCTTTCTCTCCCAAGGATTCCTGAGTGAGGAGAGTACAGTATGTGCCCAAAGCAGCAGCTAAATGGGAAACAAAGCATCACTTTTTAAATACTGGGTAAATACCCAATATTCCCCAGTGCATGGCTTTCCAGTAATGCTAAGTGGGAATGTGGTTTAAGCCTGGAGGAGGGTTCATTGTGGTCCTCTGCTTGTCAGTCATGCTGACAATGGTGGGAGAATGCCAGGGAAAGAAAAGAGTACCTCCCCAGGCTTTGGAGTAGAGAGTACCATCCAAAGATGTGGAGTAGAGAGTACTGCCCCAGGATATGGAGTAGAGAGTGCCACTAAAGGATGTGAAGTTGAGAGTACCACCCAAGGACATGAAGTAGAGACTACCACCTGAGAATGTGGAGTAGAGAGTACTGCCCCAGGATGTGGAATATAAAGTACCATCCCAGGATGTGGAGTAGAGAGTACTGCATCAGGATTATAGAATACCACCCCAGGATGTGGAGTAGAGAGTACCTCCCAAGGATGTGGAGTAGAGATTACCACCCAAGGATGTGGAGTAGAGATTTCCACCCAAGGATGTGGAGTAGAGAGTACCGCTCAGGGATGTGGAGTAGAGAATACTGCCCAAGGATGTAGAGTAGAGCATACCGCTCAAGGTTGTGGAGTAGAGAGTACCACTTAAGGATGCAGGCTATTGAGGCTCAGTGGTCACAGTCACCCATGAACATGGATCAGATTAGCAACTCCTCTTTCCTCAGGGGAGTCAACTAGGAGTGTGACAGAGAGTGGGAGACAAGGGGAGAAAGACAAACGTTCCCAATCCCTTATGGGGCCAAAGGCTTGGGTGGATGCTCAAAGTTGCCTTGGTTTGATGTGTCTTGGTGATTATTGATTTGCTGCCAAGGGAGAGGTTGAGTTCATTTTCCCCAATAGTATTTCCCAGTCTTTCCTTACATGTGATTGGGAAGGAGTTACCTAGCATTCTTAGGATTTTTGCAATGTGGTCTCTGTTGCACATTGGTGATGCCCTGGTGGTGAGGTGGAGGAGAATGTGTGGAGTCTTCTGATGCCCATGGGTTGGTTCTGTATGTTACAAATTGTGAAGAAGCCACAAAGAGAGACAAGATGATGACGATGGTAGTGATGACCATCTAGAAACAGCATTTGTTGTTTGCTTGCTCGGTCCCGGGCAGCATGTAGCATGCTCTGCCTGTCACATCTCATGAAGGCTCACAGCAAGTCTAAGAAGAAGGTCGCATTGTCATCGTGCAGAAAGCTGAGGTTGGAAGAGGCTGGGTAAGCGGCTTACAGTCACTTGGCTCCTCAGACGAGGCTCCTGAAGTGGGACCAACACTAATATTTTCGGGCTTTTTCCTGATAACATTATTGCTTGTAGAGTATTCAGGTATTGGGAAAACCAGAAGTGCCTGGGAAAGATTCTGCAGTGTGAGGGGCCGGGGAAGAGCCATCTAAACTTTTGTGAAAAGTTACCTCTCAGACACGGCTTGAGCTATTTCTTCACACGCTCCCTTGCAGAGACAGCTTTTTAAAAGCAATGCCACTGCTCTCTTCTCCTCTCTGCCACAAACCCCATGAATTCCAGGGCAGTCATCCACAGCATGGGGGAGGGTGTCACTTAATAGAATGTGTGAATAAATTCAACAAACATGATTCTCTTGTTTAATCAAAATATGTTTTAGACTCAGCACTGAGGGCAGAAAGAACATCTCCATGAAAATGTCTGTGAAGATTTGGCTGCACAACTGACCCTTCTTTAAAAGTGAAAGGGATGGGGGTACTGGGTTGTGCACTGTCATCCTCCCTCCCCCAAAATTCATACCCACCTGGAGCCTCAGAATATGACCTTGTTTGGAGAGAGAGTCTTTGCAGATGTAATCTGGTTAAGATGTGGCCGTGCTGGATTAGGCTGGACCCTACCTCCAGTGGCTGGCATCCCTCTAAGAAGAGGAGGGGACACAGATACGCTCAGAGAAGACCTCCCTGGGACGGTGGCGGCAGAGATGGGGGTGATGCTCCCACAAGCCAAGGAGCACCAAGGACCGTCGGTCACCACCAGAAGCTGGAAGAGGCCAGGAAGGAGCCTGCCTAGAGCCTTCAGAGGGGCCCCGGCCCTGCAGGCACCTTGATTTCAGACGTCCCGCTTCCAGAACTGGGAGACAATACGTTTCTGTTGTAAGCCACTCATTCTGTGATGGTTTGTTATGGCGGCCCTAGGAAGCTAAAACAGCGGGACTGGGTTGAGGAATGAGTTTGGGGGTGGGGGTCACGGCCAGTCTTCCTGGGTTCTTCACCCTGCTTTGCAGGCTGAGACCTGGAATATTGGAATGTGAAGGAGAGTAGGG
This sequence comes from Tolypeutes matacus, assembly GCA_026826555.1. Classification (NCBI taxonomy): domain Eukaryota; kingdom Metazoa; phylum Chordata; class Mammalia; order Cingulata; family Chlamyphoridae; genus Tolypeutes; species Tolypeutes matacus. Next base: position 4,776,535 of record JAKSZT010054576.1, on the reverse strand, counting down.
GCAGGTAACGATTAAATCAAGCAAAGCAGCTGTGGGAGGGAGAATGGGGCTAGAGCTGAATCCTCCCATTTATCAACGTCTTCGCCAAGGAGCCCCGTGTCTCTCCCCAGTCACCCAGACAGCTCTGTGAGCCATTTCAGTCCCCACCACAGCGGCTTGCTGAGCCCTGGATGCTGATTAAAAACCTGGTGAATAATGGGGAACAGCGCATGCCTCTATTCCTCGGGTAGATCTAAGCAAGTTAATAACCTTCACTAAAGCGAAAGCAAATCAAGTCCTATTTAAAACATTTTATTGACAAGCACAAAAAAGGCTGCCTTCTGTGGCCTAGGTAAATTTATCGCTTGGTTTTGTTCCTCTTTTCTGACTCACGCAATGGACAAGAGCATTTAAATCACCCAAAGCCTCACTGTAACAGGACAGGGAGAGGCATTAGTGCAGGGACCACGGGCCAAAAGGGAGAGAACCTCTTTCCTGAGTTTCTGTGGTATGAACAGGACTTCTCTGGCTATTCTTCTCAGATGGACTCATTTGATGCTCAGACAGTCCTTATGGGGTATTGCCCTACTCCCATTTGATAGCTGAGGATATTGAGATATAGAGGAGCCAATTGCCCTGCCCCATGCCCTGTGAGAGTGGTAGAGCCGGCACCCACAGCTCATCCAACATTTTGCAGTCACACTGTCTGTGTGGGTCAGGGGTTGAAGACCAAGTGCATTGACATGTCAAGTTAGAAGCATTCAAGGAGGTTTCTTTAAGAGTCCATTCACAGAGGCGAGTGAGCTTTAGGGGACTGCAGGGTTCACGCAGTGGCCATGGCTAGCAGTGGAAGAGCCAGAGCCTATCAGGGAGGATGCCCCATCGGCTGAGCCAACTGGAAGCCAGGGATCTCAGTGAGGTGGTGCACGCAGCGTAGCCTCCCCGGGCAGAGGGCAGAGTGGACACGGGTGCATCTGCAGGAGCACCGGAAAGATGGCCAGCACACGTGCTGTTCCAATTTCTGATCCACTTTCAGCAGATCCTCCAGAATATTTTTTCCTAGAAGCCATCAAGCTGTACCAGCAAAAACAGCCCTCTAAAGAAAGCTGATAGATATTGAAGTATTTCTCCTTAGAGGTAATTGAAATAATAGTAACACTTACATAGATTTTGCCATGACCTAGCCCCTATAAAGGTCCCACCTTACGAAACATGTTATACCGGTAAAGATATCCACCCAGTGGAGGGGAGGAAATGCACACGGTGGCAGCTACGTGGGCCATTAAATCTCACCTCCTCTGTTATTTAATATATCTTTAAAACATCCTGGGGCAGGTAAGGAGAGGGTTGCCATAAACTGTATCTCCTTTTCAAGTAGGTTTTCAGAGGAGAAAATAAATGTCATTCTTCTCCTTCAGAAGGGATCATTCTGTTCTGTCGGGTCAGATCACGTGGCTTTGAGAAATTCCTTGCCACAAGCACAGAGGAATTTTTGGGGGAAAAATACCAACAGAATTTCTCTGTCATCCCTTAGCACATTTCCCCTCTTCTGTCTGCCCTCCTTGTTGTGACAAATCTCCAGGGATGGGTGGCTTGGCTTCTCTCTTACAAACCTAGAGTTCACAGCACCATGAAGGCTAAGTTTCACACAGAACATTCGACCAGCATAACCACCTGGGCTAACCTTTGAAGACGCAGAGATGAATGAAACAGCCTGTGCACTTAAGGAGCTCCTGGGCTCCTGAAGGAGCTAGACCTGTACAAATGCAAATAAGCGTGAATAGGCTAGGAAGGAGTGAGGCCCCAAGGGCTCTGGGTTTGTGGGTGAGAGAGCAGTTGCATTTGTCCTGGAGGTCAGAGAAGTCATATGGCTCAGGTGCTATTGAGCTTTAGGGGGAGGAATTCCGGAGCAAAGATGGAGAAGGGGAATTGTACCTGGGCAGAGGCAGAGGGATGAAGTTAAACACCTGCTAAGGTGCAGCAAGATAAAAGGCATGTCTGGAACAAAGGGTATGTGGAGCAGATCTCTAAACAGGGGAAGTGACCAAAAAAACATATTAAGGTTGGAATTTGAATGGTATAGATGTTCGCCAGGGCTTACATCCTGTGGGCGTTTCTAAGCAGTGAAGGGATGCCCTTAGCTCTGTGGTTTAGAGACATCACTCTGGCATCGGCGTTAAGGGCGTTAAGAAGATGTCTGAATGCGGGGAAGCCAGTTAGGAGTACTTTGCCCCAGAAATGAAGTCAGCTTGAATGCCAGTGTAGAGGTGTTGGACTCTATTCCCACATGGGAGGGGCTTGATGCTGGAGTCCCCTGACTGACTTTCAGGGAGTCCAGGACTGTCACAGCGTGTTGGTGATCCATGTAGATTCAGATCAGATGGGGGTGCATCCACCCCCCAGCCACTGTGGTGTGCTTGGGAACTGTTTAACAACCAGCTTTCTGAGGAAAAAAATCCTTGATTTGTGGCATTGGCCAACGCCTCTGGTGTAAACTCCCGCCACAACTGATTTCAAACTCCTAACTGCATTCTGCAAATAATAGAGATGCTGGAGAGAGCCTGCTCCCCCGCACACTGCTGGATTCACCTTTCTCCGGAGAATTGCCCTTGGACAACGGTAGCTGCGTAGCCTAAAAACGAGGGACCAGCCTCCTGGCATTGAGGCTCCAGGGCTCCAATGGGATCAGGCTGAGGCTAGACCTCAGCTGGACCCGCGCCTTCCTTGGGCTCTTTCCTAGCCCCACCTCACCTCCCTCCGTTCCTTTAGGGTCTTCTGGAGAGCTGCGCACTAATCTTCACTTCCCCATCTCAGAGCCTGTTCTTAGTGAGCCCAGGCCCAGGAAGATTGCAGCCTTGCATGCATTCCAATCCGTGTGCATATTTCTGGGAGAAGGTGAATGTTTTCATCAGCGTCTCTGGGGCCTAATACCCAGATACCGAGAAGAGGTTGGAAACCTCTGCAGTAGGTGATGACATGCATTCTGCTTCTAGCCTCAGTGAGCTCAGCTTTCTAGGGGACTGAATGAAGAGGGCTCTCATTTACCAAGGACCGCCCTGCAGAGGGCAGGCTTATTCCCTCGCAGCCCCTGCCCAAATCCCCTGAAAGGCGAGAATGCCGGGAGGGATGCCGCATGCATTTACAGAGACTCATTTGGAAACTGGAGGGAAATCACAGTTCCAGGCAAGACAGAAAGTATTAAGCTGCACTTTTAAGTCCTAATCAAATGCAAGCAAAAGCATTTTCAAAAGCAGGAGTAATTGGTGGTCGAACAAAGCCTTCTTTTAAGCTGCAAATGTTTTCCCACACCCGGGAACTGATAACAGGTTTTCCTTGCTCCATTCTCCTCACAATAGCTGCTTAAAGCAGCAGCATCAAGCCTTCAAGCCCAGTTGAAGGGCGAAACTTATCACCGTGAACTTGGCGCAGGGATCTGTGGTGTCACAAGGGGCCGAGGAGGCTGGGAGTCTGGTTCATCACACAGGCCCACACACACACACATACACACACACACACAACCATACAAGAGTGGACACCTGAACGCCCCACCTGTGTCCACATTCTCACCCCCATCTCCGTGGTTAGCATCACACCCTACCACTTGCTCTATCAGCTACACACTCACCAACCTCCACACGCAACTCTGCACACCGGCTCGACACGCTCACCACAAACGTAACCTGATTTTACCGACGTGTGTACATCCACTGCTACTGGAACACACCTTCATCATTCACTCACTACGTGCCCCACCCCCTGCAGACCCACGCTGCGCGCTCACTGTTCTCCGAGTCTTCTCACTTGTCCTTTCTCTTCTCCCACACATCTACAACTCCCTCACACGCTTGCCCGTAACCTTACCATCCCCTGACACGCACAAACATTCCTCACCCCAGAAGGAGCAGTGCATAAAATCTTAGCTTAAACGAGCATCTCACACAGACAGAATCACTCTGCTGGTTCCCCCCGAATTCTTTTTTTCCCTCCTCTTCTGGACATTATTTATAACTCAGAGGTGTACTTGATGACTGTTTTGGGTACCTCTGCATGTCCTTTGTTGGGTATCGTGATCCTACAATATCGCATAGTAGGTGAGTTGCCTTACCTTGGCTCAGTTACCCCTCTCCAAACCTCAGTTTGCTAATCTGTAAAATGGAGAGACCAAGAGTACCTGCGTATTAGGATTAAAGATCAAATGGAGGTAACGTGAAACCCTTAGCTCTGTTCCTGGTGCATAATTAAAGGTAAATAAATGTTTGTCCATGATTATATTAAGGGGTTGCTAGCTCTTTAATCAGGTTTGTCTGAAGACTCCTTGCATTGCAGCAGGCTGGGGCTCATGGATCCAACCAAGAGAAGGCTGTTTGTTTCCCATTCAAGTCTGTCTCTGTTGAGAAGGCCCCTGGAGGCTGAATGCAAAGGTGTCTCTGTGGGTAGGTTGAAGAATCTCAGTTTGTAGCAACAAATTATGGCTTGGGGGCATTTGTGCAACTCTCCTTCCTACAGAGCAGGGGACTAAACAGCACAGCGTGTGCTCCCTGAGTATTTGAACATGAAGGCCAGCTCTCCAGGGAGTCTTTAGCAAATGCAGCTACTGGCCTTGGCTGATGTTGGGTTTGGGATTCTGGGGAAAGGGTGGGGACTCACTGATCCTGTGGGAAGCTGGGCTCAGTGTGTTCCTTCCCTCTGGAACAGGGAAAACTCTGGTCTTCCCATTGCCAAGCAGCCCGAGTCTTTGGGGTCTCCCATGATCAAACCAACTTGTTTCTCTCCACCAAAAATGGTAAGAGCTACCTTGACTGTGCTAAACTAAGGCCCAATGAATGCTCACATCATCTCTGTGTGGTGGACTTGGTCCATATCCCTATTGTGTTGATAAGGATTCTGAGGCTCAGACTAGTGGTAGGGAAACTTTTGGTCAAACAGAGCATCAGTGACAAAACTGTGTTATCTGAAACCTTGAGTGCTGGTGGCATTTGAGCTAAAGGGACTGACGGTCAAGGGACAGTAGGACAGACACACACAATGTTGTCTTTGCTGGGCTTGTGAAGACAGCTTTCTTTACCCTGCCACTTTCTCACATTGCTGGGCTAACTTCCCCATTTACCCCTGGGTGGGTTGCTGGGCAATTTGATCTCTTAGAAATCTTGTTACTGCTCTGCCATGCTGCCTCTTTCAGAATGACACAGAACAGCTCTACACATCACCTGTTCTGTCAGACCTAGTTCTCTTATTGATCCCATTTTATTTTCAGAACACAAGGGGAAGATACTAAAGGCAACAGCTCTCAAAGACGTCAACTAGAAGACATGGGGTCAGGCACCGAGAGGACCTGCAACGAGTGCCTTCAGATCCCAGCCTTTCAAGCACCCATCACTGCCTTTCGGAGTTTCAGACTCGGCTTCCAGCTGCCTCCATGTCTTTCGAACAGGAACATGGTTTAGCAGACAAGAATAGAGCTTCCAAAATCTGAAAGACCTCGGTTTGCATTTAGGCCTTTGTACTGACTAGTTGGTGACCTGGGACAAGTTCCCTCATCTCTCTTGAGTCTTGCTTCTTCTCAGTCTGTAAAAGGGAATAATGCCAGTGCCTACTTGCCATCGAGTTGTTTTAAGGATGAAATACTCATCCAATGCCAATGGAAATGTTAGTATAATTTCACGTGACTTCATAGCGAAAATAACAACATAATGGTATTTCGGGGTCTCACGCTGAGGCCCGACTGGGAAGCTGGTTGCTGCCCCGGGACATCTGCCTAATAGAATGGACCTCCCACTTGGCAGAGGAGAAGGCAGAGGCTCATGAATTTAAGGGGCTTGCAGAAAATTGGTAGAAAAGCTGGGGCCTGATCCATGACTCCTGCTATATCACCATTGCTGGAGGATTCCAGGAGCATCAGGCAACTGGGCTGTGATAATAATTATAATATAATGAACAATTGCACCCCCCTCTTTATTGAACATTTCCCTCATGTCAAGCACCGTGCTGACATTTGCATACATTAGCTCATTTAATTGTCACAAGCCTAGAGAGGAGGAGCTGTGATGACCTCCATTTCCTGGATGAGGCCAGAGCAGCTAAGAAGTCACTTAAGATTGTGCCTCTAGGAATGGGCTGAGGGGGCCAAGTCATCCCAGTTCTAAGGCCATCTTATAGGAAAGACTTTGAGTGACTCAGCTTCAGGGTATGGGTGGACTTAGTTTAATTGAGGGAGAAAGCTCCATGGATGCCGGAGGCTTTTCTTTAATCTCTGTCCCAATATGCTGGTTTCTATCAGTGGCTTTGCTTGAGCTAACTCCAGCCAGTGCCCAGCAGGGCCACCCCACTCCCGTTCTTGTCTTATACAGTGCAAGAGACAGGCCCTGGATGCTCTCTGCACGCTTCTGAAATTGCTTTGCTAAGTAGCTCTTCTTTTCAACATGCAAGTGTCTACTTTTTACGTTATTTTCTTTTTTGGTGGGGAGATCTAATATTTCTTGTTTTCTGGTCCCCCCCATCCCTCTTCCATTTCCTCATTTTCTTCACATTATTCTTGGACTTCAATTCACTTGATCTTGCTTCTAAACCTATGACCTACTCTTATAAGCAAATTGTGCGTGGAAACTATTTCCTTAAAATTTATTTTATTATTTTCCTCTTTATCTACTGTCTCCATTCTCCCTTCCCTCCCCTGATTCATAGACACTCTCTGTCCTGACTTCATAAATGAATTTCCACTCTGCTGTGCATACATTTGTTTCAACATATGTGTGTCATTGGGTGCTGTTTTGGGTAGGGGATACTTAAAATTTTGCATAAATGGTATTGTGCTATAATTCTTTTGTTTCTTACTGTTTTCCCTCAGTGTTGTAATCTGGGATCTATTCTTGTTGCTACCCAAACAAGACTGTAGAAGGATGTTCCTCAGATATGTTTCTTTGAGGACCTTTGCAAGACTTTTCTCTAGAATATATTTGCAAGAGCTGGCTTATTGGGTCATGGATTTTAAAGCCTGCACAATTACTTGAATACTCCCCGTTTGGAGAACTGCACGAGTTTCCACTGTCGTCAGTAATACAGTGAGAGTTATATTTTCCCATACCCTCTCCAACTAGAATTTTTGCCCATCTGAAGGGTATAAAATGGCATCTCATTGCTGCTTTAATTTTCATTTCTCTAACTACCAGAAGTTGGAGCCTCCAGTCATATACTTTCTAGCCGATTTTTCTCCTTCTGTGGTATTGCAAATATGCCTTCCAGTCTGCCACCTGTCACGGCGTCCTTCATTGAAAAGACACTCAAGTTTGTCATAAAGTAAACAAATCCATAAATGTCCCCCCATCCCCAATAGTTTGTGCGTTTGAGATCCTGTCTAAGAAGTCACTATACTCTGAGGTCACAAAGCTATTTTAAATTTTCTTTTTTTTTAAATATAAAAGGGATTCCCCCCCCCCCCATACTCGGTTCTTTAATCTATTTGGGACCTGTTTTGTACATTCAATGCTATCTACAAGTAAATTTATTATGAATGTAATATATGCCAAATATCCTAAAACATTGACAAAATAATCAATTTATAATTCTACTTCTATTATATATCACATTTCTCCCCTGCCTGCCCCTCCTTGTTCTGTGCTATCTATTCTGTTCCACTGGCCTGTTTGGTTTTGCACCAGTACCATACTGGTTTTTTTAAAATCTCTTTTTGTATGCATATATACATTTTCTTTAGTTTTGCCTTTTCTTTTTCTAGAATATTTTGAGAGCTAATTGCAGCTGTCATGATACTTTACTACAGCTTGTAAGTCATGACAACATTCTCCTACATAAACACAATACAATTCTACCCAGGAAATTTCACATTACTATAACACTGTAATATAAAATCTATATTCAAGTCCTCAGTTGTTACAATGTCCTTCATAGCTTTATATACATATATATAAAATTAAATATATTTTTATTACAGAAGTTGTGAACTTACAAAGCAATCATGCACGTGTAGAATTCCCATACAACACCCCTTCACCAATACACCACACTGCTGTAGAACATTTGTTACAGATTATGAGATAATATCATCAGACTATTACCACTAATTACGGTCTGTAATGTACATTTGGCATATTTTTTCCATACCCCCATATTATTAGCACACAGTACATTTTTGGCATTGATGCAAGAATATTACAGTATTGCTATTAACTATAGTCCATAGGGTACATGAATTGTATTTTCCCCATGCATCTCCACATCCCCACCGCCCTGCAGCAGTGATGTACATCTGCTCTAGTTCACAGAAGGACATTTCTGCACCTGTACCATCAACCACAATTCTCATCCACCTCTGGGCTCACTGTATTATTCAGTCCCTAGATTATTCTCTAGCATTCTTTCAATCAACGGCATTGTTTTAATTACTACGGTTTTGTGAGATGTCATACTATCTGATTGAGTGGATCACCCACTGTGATGGTTAAGTTCATGTGTCAGCTTGGCCAGGTTATGGTGCCCAGTTGTTTGGCCAGATAAGTACTGGCCTGACTGTTTCATAGATGGACTTAAACCACCAGTCAGTTGGTTGCATCTCTGGCTGATTTCAACAGTCAGAGAGAAAAAAAGGAAGAATTTCTATCTCTGCTCTGGACAGCTAGCTGTTTGGGATTTCAGCATCACCTGCACCGGAGTTCCCAACTTGTGACTTCTCCTGGGGAATACAGCACCTTCACTGAGCTTCCAGCTTCCAGCCTGCCCTATGGAGTTTGGACTTGCCAATACCCATGGTCCCATGAGCCAATTCCTATAATAAATTTCTTAATGTTTACATATATATGCATCTATTTATATATCTGGTCATTTCTGTTTCTCTGGAGAACTCCAATAAACCTCTATCCTCCACCCCCCTTTATATAACCTCCAAAATTGTCTTACATGTTTTTGGAATTTTATTAAAAAATACATACACACTTTTTAGCCAGTTCGTCAAGTTTCTTATCAAGTCCTGCTGTGGCTTTGATAGGAAGTGCATTGATTTTTAAGGCTTATTTTGGGCAGAAAATATCTCTGCAACATTAAGTTGTGCCCACGAACATGGTCTATCTATTCAGATATTCTTTAATGTCCTGTCATAAAGTTAAATATGTTTTTTTCCAAGAAGGTCTTATGAATTCTTCGTTAGGTTAATTATTTGACATTTTATGGACATTCCTTTGTAACTGCCATCTTGTTTTCTGTTACATTTTATATTGCTTACTGCAACCCTGCTGTATTCCCTAGTCCTTCTATTTCTAATATGAATCCTATACTGTTTCTCCCTCCTCCCCACCCCCTTTGATCCAAAGCCTGCCTCTTCCACCATGACAGAATGAAAGCACTTTCCCCATGCCTTGAGCCCTTGGAGGGTCTCTATTTACTGGTAGCCTGTCATTCACCTTAATCAAAATGACCTGGGGTGCTTGTAAAAATGCAAATGCTTGGAGCCCATTATAGAATGGATACATTGTTACCCCTTGAGAAGTTTGCATTTTGAAATACTTCCCAGGTGGGTCTGTGTATTAGTCAGGGTTCTCTAGGGAAACAGAATCAACAGGAGATATCTGTCAATAGGATTAGATTTTATAAGAGTCTCTCATGTGACCGTGGGGATGCACAAATCCAGGTTCCGCAGGCAGGCTGCAAACCAGGGGCTCCAATGAAAGTCCAATGAAGGTCCTTGATGAGTTTTTAGGAGACATTGCTTGTCTGAAGACGAGCTGGGAAATTCTCTCTGAATGTTGAAATCACTTCCCTTTTAAGGCATTCAACTGATGGGATAAAGCATCACTCATTGCTGACAGCAATCTTCCTCATTGATGTAGATGTAACCAGCTATCTATGCAGTAATCTTACTGGTGCCTAGAGTCCATAAATGTCCTTGCATTACAATTAGCCCAGTGCTTGCTTGACCAAATACCTGGGCACAATTACCTGGCTGAGTTGACATATTAGCCTAACCATCGCAGTCTGATTCCCAGGAAAGTTTAAAAACACTGCATGGTGCCACACCTTGTTTTCATTTGTCTATTCAGACCAGAACACATGCACACATTTTATTCATCTCCAACCCTGCCTCTGTCCTCTGCTTATGGGCTGTGGGAGAATAATGCTGCCCTCTCCCAAGATGTCCACTTCCTAATCCCCAGCACCTGGGGATATGCTGCTTTACATGGCAACAGGGAGTCTGCAGATGGGATTAAGGAAAGCATCTTGAGATCAGAAGATTAGCCTGGATTCTCTGGCTTCCCTGCTGATCACAAAGGTCCTTGTGAAAGGGAGGAAGGACGATCAGCGAGACAGAGGAGATGCCATGACGGATATGGAGGGTGGGGTGTAGATGGAGGAAGAAGCCATGAGCCAAGCTACGTGGGCAGCCTTGAGAAGCTGGAACAAAGCAAGGAAATGGGTTCTCCTTTGAAGCCTCCGGAAGGCATGCAGCTCTGCCGACGCCTTGATTTTAGCCTGTATGACCTGTTTCAGACGTCTTATCTCTAGAACTTTAAGATATAAACTTGTGCTGTTTTTCCCCCACTTTTTTATTTTTTTAAAAGATACTTCGATTACACACATGTTATAGAGAATATATAGGGGATTCCCATATGCCCTGCTCCCCACACCTCCTGCATTAGCACATCTTTCATCAGTGTGGTATATACTTGTGTTGTCTTAAGCCACTAAGCTTGTGGTGATTTACTACAGCAGAGAGAGGAAACCATTACATTGGGCCAGCCACGTAGAACGAGGGTCAGGGGTGTGCTGTGTAAGATGATAATTATAGACCAAAATAACCCTCCTTGGTTATCCAGAGCCCTTATTAAACTATCAGGCCACAGTCAAGGAAATTGCAGGTCTCAGATTATGACCCAAACACAATGACTGATTTTAATGATTTCAGGTGGGGAAAAAGAATTACCTGTCTGATAAAAGTGTTAGGGAAGGAAAGACTAGTTTGCATGCATTATCTTATTGGGGATCTCATTTAGTCTTCACAGCATCTGTGCAAGCTAGGGAGCTTTGTCTTCATTTTACATTTGGAGAAATCAAAGTTCATGATGTGATTAATAATCTGCCCCAAGTCTTCCAGGTAAAAAGTGATAAATAGCCGTATTCACCCCACACCCTTGCCATCACACTGTACCCCTTCCCATGCGTGGCCTTGGATTGGGGTTCCAGTGGGCACCCTGAGTTTTCTACTCACACCCATCTCTGCTCCACGTTCAGTTACAGGAATGTCCGACTTGGGGGTTTGCCATGTTGTTAGTTATTTTCTGAGTGAACATACATCGTCATTTTAATCCTAGCAATTTCTGGGTTCAGGCCCTGGCTTTGGCCTTTACTGCTCATCAACTATCAGAAAATCACTTTGTATACCAGTGGTTCTCGGTCCAGGTGGGTAATTAGAAACATCTGGGATTAAAACAAAATATTAACAAATGTGTCTCAGCCCGCACCCACCAAATCACATCTCTAGGCGAGAGGCCTGGATACTGATATTTTTTAAAGCTCTCCGGGTGACTCCCATGAGCTGTGAGGTTTGAGAACCCTCACGTAAATCTCTTAGACTCAGTTTCTAACATCTGTAAAATGGGCATGAGACAGTCTATCCCACAGGGTTGATTGGGCGACTGAATGACCTAAGAGTTCAAAAGGGCTTTCCCAACTCTCAACAAAGCTGGGAGAGATAGAGCAGTGTTTACAGAAGAGAAAGCCTGTGAGGTCACTTAGACCTGAGTTCAAGCCCCTTGGAACTTGGAGAAATCATCTACTTCCTCTAGGCTTAGTTTCTTTATCTCTGTAACCGAGGTGATGTTTCCCAGCTCGCAGGCTGCGTGGATGTGGATGTGGCGATTGTAGGTGCGGTGAAGGGCCGGGGGGCCTGGGGCTGGGGCAGAAGAGTGGGACCACCGAGCTGGACCTCACACGGGGCATCGGGGCCGCTGCCGACGTGGTTCAGCCTGCCCGCTTAGTGCACTCACCCATCAGCGCTGAGCTCAGTGCCCTGGTGGATTTCTCCAGATCCCTCTTCGAATCTTTTGGGGGAAAGAATGCTGATGGTGACATCTGTGCACAAGGAGGTGTATCAGGCTCCTGGAGTGGTGGTGAGGAGAAGACTTGCCTCTTTCAAACTCTTTCTGCTTTGGCCTCTTAAGCTCAGTAACGCCCGATGGGACCTGCTGGTTTATGACGTATCTGCCCTAGCACCGACCAGCTGCAGGAGAAGACTGCTAGTAAATGCTCCAGCAACCCTGGGAGGCACAGAGGTGTGTAGCAAGGGTGCAGGGCCTGGGGACAAACACAGTTGGGTCTGGGACTGAGCATTACCACTTAGCAGCTATGCAACCTTGGGCAAGTCATTTCACCCAGTAATTATACCTCCTGGGTGGGATGGCTGCGAGGGTCATGTGAAATAACGAACGCCAGAGGAATATTTTAAATGGTGACATGGTGTACAGATGTAAGGCACGGCAATCATTCTAAAAAAACGCTCATGTGCTGCCTTTTAGGCAACAGTTTCCTTGCAATTTTAACTTTAGCCCTGCCGCTAACTGGCTGCTGTAACGCATACCTGGGAAATATTGTGGACGTTAACAAATTGGCTTGGACTACGTGGTAGAAATGTATCTATAAGCTGGCATGTGTGTGTGTGTGTGTATTTGGTGGGGGAGCTTGTAAGATGAGAGGTTATTAGGACTAAGAAATATTATTAAAAAACCCAAGGGTTTGTGGGACAATCACATCACTTAAGTTAAAGTGCAGCTAACGATTGTGAGTCTAGAATGATCTTAGGGCTATAATAATGGTACAGCTCAGTGTGTTCCCAATGTGGCAGTTCTCTTTACAACCATCAGAAGAATCCCTGTCCTACAGGGGAGGAAACTGAGGCTTCCAAAGTTCTAAAGTAATACAGCTGGTAAGTTGGGAGCCGAGATTCAAACCCGGGCTTGCCCAGCCCCAGTAGCCAAGCTCTCTAATAACTTGAAAAGGCTTGCCAGTTACCCTGGGCGATTAATTTGGGGTTCTTTTCTCTGTCAAGCGCACAATGCTCCAACCATGCCACTTCTGAAAACAGCAGTTTCTGGAACTGAAACTTCGATTTTCCAGATTGGGAGGCTGACACCTGAGATGAGACATCACGCTAAGGCATGTCATCCCCGTTCAGAGTTGTGGAGGAGCCTGTTGTAAAGAAAGCAGTGAGTGAGGCAGTCAGCTAGAAAAGGAGAGTGTGGCTTCACTTGGCAGGCAATTCCTACGTTCTTCCCAGGGGCCTTTCCTGGTCACTTCCCACCAGCTCTCTCTGGAACAAAGCCTCCTTGGGCTGTTGTAGCCTTGGGAAGACTCCCACAGGCTTTGGCCCAAGAACCCAGCAGACTAGACTGTTTTCAGGCACTTAGGAGCTTCTGATTGCTATTGTTAAAAGTAGCCTCATCACCATACAAGTCACACAACCATTAAAAAACCTACTTTGAATAACAGAAAGGGGTTAAAGCTATTCTTAAACCTTAACTACCCAAAGGCAGCTTGACTTAGTAGAGGTCAGCTCTGGAACCAAGCAGTAGTCAAATCCATGCTCTGCTCCTCACCAGCTGAGCAACCTTGGGGAAATGTCTTTGTCCCTCTGAGAAGGCCTAATGCATTGCACAACCCCAGGGGGCACCACTCGCCCTGAGTCCCTGAAGGTGCTTTCCCATACAGTGTCCCAGTCATGGCCCCTCTTGGAGCTTACTTAGCAGAGCGGCCCAGTCTCTGACTTCCATAGTCTTCATTTATAAAATGAGGGGGATAAAAATTGTACCTACTTCATAAGGGTTGTTTCCAGAATTAGGTAAGATCGTGAATGCAAAGAGCACAGTGGATGCACACACGTATTATTTAGCTCCATTTCCCCCCATTATTTTTCAGTGACTGGGGGGAAATGGAGCTAAATAAGCTACAGCACAATCCAGTTTGGGAAGCCAAGCATAAAGGTAAATGATGATATCAAAGTTGTAAAGCAATATAACACAGGAGATTACGAGGTGATAATTGTCAATTAGATGATGAGATAAGTGACATGGTAGATAAGAATTAGAAACTTCCCAGGAGGGACGTTGTCTTAGGTCAGGTTCCCCAGAAGCAGACTCTGAGAGGAGAGTGTGCCAATGAGTGAGGAAAGGCTCCCAGCAGAAACTGGTAAAGGGTGGGTGTGAGGGCGAGGTAGGGCAGCTGAAGAGGCCAGACAGGCGTGTGGCTCCAGGAAGTCCCAGCTTTGGCCTAATCCTGTGTGAAATCTCTGCCGTGTCAGTAATGCCTCCCAGTTCCCCTCTGCTTGAGGCAAGGAGCTTTCATATTCCTGCCGGCAGTCAATTGTCGCCTGGGGCCACCCCAGGGGGGCTACACTCCTGGGCACTTCCAGGCTTCTTTGTAGTTTTTCCAAGAGAATCACAGGTGCCAGCCATTAGGGGGAAAAACCTGCAGTAGCTGGTAAGGGGATGAATAGTTTCAAAATGGAATGTTCTCAAAGTGGCCACAACAGTATTTCCCATCCCACGAGCTCAGCAAGGACTTTGCCACACCCCATCAACAGCTGTTTTGCTTGATTCTGGGCCTTGGGGGCTGCCTTGATGAATAGACGGCAGCTGGAGGGCGGCTTGGAAGCTTATGAGGCGAGGTCTTCAGAGGTGCTTGAGCTCTCTCCCAGGGAACACTTGCCCTTGGAGCCCCAATACTGCAGAGAAGCCCAGGCCACAGGGAGAGACCCATGGGGAGAAGAACCAAGGACCCCAGCCCTCGCCCCTGGCTAAGCTCCCATGGCCAGCCAGCAGTAACGTGCCCCTATGTGGGTGTGGCCCCACGGAGGTGGATTCCTCTGTCCCCGCCACTGAGCCACCCTCCTGATGCTATATGGAGCCGAGATGAGTCTCGTGGCTGAGCCCACGTGTGAGCAACATACATGCTCTTGGAGCTTAAGGCACTAAGATTTGGGGAAGATGTATTGTGCAGCCATTACTGGAACAGGGTACAACAAAGCGGTAAAAGAATCCAGAATCTTGGCCGAACAACGCCCCAGCGGTAGATGCTGTCGTGTGAATAGACCAACATATTGATTCTCTTTCCTGTGCTGGCGCGCCCATCTCCAGCTCCTATGAGTGCTGGCCGTGAGCAGTTCACAGTCACTCTCTTTAGAGAACTGGCCGTGGCCTAATGGGAGCCCACCAGAAGTCCACACACAGGGGTACTAAAAGGTTGGCCCCTTGACTCAAGGCAGGACTAACTCTGCGGTGCAATTTCTGCCTCAAAGCTTCCCACGAGACCAGGCTGAATCTGGTCTCCTTGCCTTTGCTTATCTACCTTCCCTTACCCCCTTCACCTGCAAGCCCACTTTTTAATATATTTTTTTGGAGCTACCTGGGATCGAACCCAGGACCTTGTACATGGGAAGCAGGTGCTCAACCACTGAGCTACATCCATTTCCCAATGAGAATTGGCTTTTCTATTTGTTTGTTTGTTTTGATTTTTAGGAGGTA
This sequence comes from Tolypeutes matacus, assembly GCA_026826555.1. NCBI lineage: Eukaryota > Metazoa > Chordata > Mammalia > Cingulata > Chlamyphoridae > Tolypeutes > Tolypeutes matacus. The sequence continues at coordinate 4,761,038 of JAKSZT010054576.1, read as the reverse complement.
CCAGGGATCGAACCTGGGACCTCATACCTGGGAAGCAGGCGCTCAACCGCTCGAGCTACATCTGCTCCCAAGTATACTTTTAATAAATCTCTTACATAAGAATCTCCCAACTCAGGCTCTGCTTCTAGGAAACTTGACGTAGGATAGAAATTGCTTTCTATAGAGACATTGTTATAGGATTAACATATATCAAAAATTGTCCGATTTTAAAAATAGCTACCACTACCTGGGATGTGAGGTGCTCAGAAATGGGAGTAATTATTATGATGATGATATGTTGATGATGACGATGATGATGATGATGATGATGATGAGGCAGTGATGTGATAAGATGTCTTAGCAGAGGTTTTTATCAGGGTGTATTTGAAATACTCTGAAGGGGCATAGAATGAATGTGTTTTTATAGTCGAAAAAAGACAGTGAAGACAGTGGTCTTTGTGTCCTAAGAAACTTAGAACAGGCTGGGCAGCACTGGATTTAGAGCCTACTGATTCAGCATGACAAGTCATGGACAGCACACACGCAATTAAAGTTATTTCCTATTAAGCACTATGACATGTGAAAAGCAGATACCTCAATTAAAGGGCAATTGTTTCTAGTAAGTCTTGGTTGTAAGGTCCTATGCCATTTTTCACATATCAAGCCTCTCTCCCTCGACACCATCAGGATATTAGAAAAATCCCAGGGCCTACCAGGGGATTACTCTGTTTATTAAATTTAGCTTCACAAACAGAAATGCTCTGCACTTTGTATCGCCCTTGAGAACTTGAGCATTAAGGCATTCTATTGGCTTGAAACCCAGCAATTTCGCAAGACAATAAAACAATGTATGTTCTTTTCCATTTTTTTCTTGTATACTTTATTTGCTAGGGGAAGTAAAACATAGTGCAATGATGCACCATTATGTGGTATGGAGGCTCTCGGCTGAAATTAAATCTCACCATTACAGAGTGAATATCCAAATCCACGGCGCTAGCATTTTTACTTTTGTGCATGTCAGCGATCGAGACTGAATGTGATACATTACTCTATGAGTGTTTTGCCATCCTGGGTTCTAGGTGGGTCTTTGCAAATGAGGTGACTGCACAGCCTAATGTTCAGAGAATCACAGAACGCAGTAAGAGGAAACCTCAGAGCTAAGGCAGCACAGACACTTCTTTATTGAAGATAAGGAGACTGAGACCCTGAGAGGCAAAATGTTTTGCCTAAAGTCACAGAGCTGGTTAGTGAGGGTCACTAAGCAGGTATTCCAACGCCATAAGTTCCCTGGTCTCTCTGCAGGGCACACAGCCCCCTGCTTTCTTACCCTTCGTGGGAAATTAGTCGCAACACGGGGGCCGTTCTAATTCATTTATTACGTCTTGGCAGTTGTGCAAATCGCACCTTCTTCCATGGAGGAGCAAAGTGGTTGGTTGCATAAGTCCAAAGGGAGATGAGGGGTTTGAACACTGTAAAAATATTTCCATCCCCAAGTACCACAATATTCTCTGCCTTTATCGCGGTCTGTATTCAATGCAGACACGAAAGCTATGGAGAATTTGCTGAATATGACATTCTAAGACCTTGCAATAATATGATTATAGCATGGTGACATGTGAATTCCTCATACTTGTAGAACAAAATTTTCAAGATAACCAGGGTTTTCAAGAGCCTGCCCACCACCTCTAAAGTCAGTGCTCAGGACCGGCTTGTAAACTGAAGTAATGAGATCAAGCCCTCGTGGGCTCTCTTAATTCACGTCAGGGAGGCGTGATGATGTAGTGGTTCAGCCTACAGGCTCCAGAGTCGGCCAGCTGGGCTTGGATCCTGGCAATGCCCCTTGTTTCTGGGCAAGTCATTTAATCTAAGCCTCAATTTCCTCATATGGTGTGTTAGTCAGCCAAAGGGGTGCTGATGCAAAATACCAGAAATGGGTTGGTTTCTATAAAGGGTATTTATTTGGGGTAGAAGTCCACAGTTACCAGGCCATAAAGCATAAGTTTCTTCCCTCACCAACGTCCATTGCCACGTGTTGGAGCAAGACAGCTGCTGACGTTTGCCAGGGTTCAGGCTTCTTGGGTTCCTCTCTTCCCAGGGCTGTGTTTCTGTCTGGGCTCAGCTCCTCTGTTTCCTCCACAAGGCCAGCTGTAGACTCTCAGGTGAATGGCTTGTCTCTATCCCGGGGGCTTCTCTCCTTCCTCACGACCAAGCTCCTCCATCTGCTCGCCTCCCTGGGCTCCAGCATCAAAACTCCAACACCAGAACTACTGCAATTCTGTCCTTTGCCATGCCTTTTATCTTTGAGAACCCACCCACCTAGGGGTGGGGCTCAATGCCCTACTGACGTGGCCTAGTCAATGCCCTAATCCTAACTTAATCATGCCCAGATTAGCAGACAAGTTTACAAGCATAATCCAATATCTATTTTTGGAATTCATAACTACATCAAACTGCCAAAGTGCTACGTATGGTAAAATGAATATGATTTGAGTCATGTGGCAATTATGTGGTGAAATAAGGCCATTGATGAAAAGTCATTTAGTACAGTACCATAGCTTTAGTAGCAGTCAATAAATGTTGGCTCTTACCAATAATAAGAGCTATCAGTTAGTGAATATGTGCTACATTCAGGCAGTGGACTAGCAATTTACAACACTCTTTCATGTAGTCCTCACAGCAACCCCGAGTTGTGGATTTTCTGTCCTTTGTTACAGGTGGATACTTAGTGGTAATACAAAGGCAAACCAGCTTGCTTAAGGGCAACAAGCTAATATCTGGAGGTGCCATGGTTTTGAATCCAAGTCTGATTACAAAGCCCATGCTTGTGCCCCAACACTTCTAGAACTGAAAGGTATCTTGGAGAGCCGTTGAATCCAGAAAAAGGGGAGTTAATATGTACCACATCAAAAACAAATATTTGAGAAAGATCACTCACTTTGTTCCATTGGGGATCCACTGTTAACATCAGTGTGCTTCAGTCTCTAAGCCGTTTTAGAGTAAATACTCATGTAAATATGTTAAATCCAGAATTTTCTGGACCTATTAATCATAGAGCATCTCGTGGGACTGGCATCCTATGGAACATACTTAGGGAAAGACTGATTGGGACCAGCCCACTCACTTTGTAGGAGAGCAAACCACAGTCCAGAGGGGTTGGAAGGAGCAGGAGTCCTTAGAAGAGCCATGGCCAGGTGCCCAGGCTATGCCCCATCCACTGTGGTCCTCTACCATCTTTCTTCTTCCCAAGTGACTCTTAGCAGCTGTCAGCAAGAGTTTTGGAGCAGCCTGAATTTCCCTGATAGGACCTTCTCACTGAGAGAGGATTTGCTGTCCTCCTCTACCCTCATCTCCTTTCCTTTCACGACAGCCCCATCTGTTGATGAATCTATCACCAAGATGACAGTGCTCTGATGATGTACTCACATAAAACATCATCAAAGTGCCAGTCCTGATGGCCCTGTGATGTATGAGGCTGGTGTTTGTCAATGCCCTGCAGCTCCAGCACATCCATCCATCACATTGGGGGCACTACATGGAGACTCCTTCCTAGGGAAATGAGGAACTGTGGGGAACTGAGCAGCCAGGTGGCTATAACATGAGGCAGGGATCTGGAGAGACAGGGAGGATGTACATAGTAATGCTGAAGTGGAAGAGCATGCTCTTCGAGTGACCCTTGCTGAGTCTAGCATTGAGTCGTGCATGCATTCATCCAAAGGTATTGAGCCAGGCACTTGGCTGGGTGTAGGGGGTCAAAGCATTTGTAGTGAGCCTGATCAGCATTACCAGAGCTCTTCTCATGCACCAGGCACTGTGCAAATGCTTTATTGATGTGATCACATTGGGTCCTTCCTTTGATCCCATTTATAGAATGGCTCTATTTGCAGAAGTAGAAACCAAAGCACAGAGAGCTTAAGTGACTGGAAGTGGTGGATCCGGCATTTGAACCTACAATATTGATTTCAGAGTCTCTGCCATTAGCCACCAGGTCTGTACCGCCTAACCTGGGGCACAGGTCCTCACAAGAACTAAAGACTCGGCGCTGGGTGTGCTGCATACACACGCTCTAACACTAACAGCGACCTGCAAAAGGAGGAGCTGTTATTGCCATTTTACAGATGAGAAAACGCAGATAGCCACATTGTTAGGCAATGGCAGAGCCAGAGACTGACCTCCTGTTGGTCCAACTCCAAATCCCCTTGTCTTCTATGCCAGGCAGGAGAAAGGTGTGGGTAAGAGGGACAGGTGTAGACTTTTACCTGGATTCAAAGCCTGGTTCTACCACTTACCAGCTGCGTGACTGTAGAAAAATTAGTTATCCTCTCTGAGCCCTGTTTTCCCCACTGGCAAATGAAGATAATTAATAGGATCTATATTTTAAAAATGAGACAATATGTATTTTCATATGAAGAGATTAGCAGCAGGCCAGGTAGTGTTTTAAGCAGTCATCCGATGAGGGAGCTATATATAAGGGTTTGCTCTTAGAAATGGATTTGTTAAAAGTATAATTAGTGCCCACATCTTGGTTTCTTTATGCCATTCTCTAGGTTAAAGAGCCAAGGCTCCTTAGGATGTTTCTCCCTCCACTTCCATATCTGAATCTAGGGCTGGGACAGGGATAACTCAAGTTGAATCAGGAGCATCTTGTAGTGTCTGAAATTAAGGAGGTGCTAAAAAATTAAAGAATAAAATGAAAGGATGAGAGCATGTTTAAAAAATGGTTAAAAGGAAGAATTTTTAGGTTGTATATAGGTTACTGGAATAAATATTAAAAAAACCCCATAGAACTGTACCACACAGTGAACCTTAATGTAAACTGTGGACTATTAATAGTAGTTAATAGTATAATTATAATAATTTTTTCATCACTTGTAACAAAGGTACCACACTAATGCAAGATGTTAATAATAGAGGGTGGATATTTGGGAACTCTATTTTCTGCATATTTTTCTGTAAACCTACAACTTCTCTAATCAAAAAATTACATATAAAAAAAAGAATGTTAGAACCAACTCAAAAAAGCTCTCAATGGCCAAAGTTGGAAAAACATGAGCAACAAAACAGATAATGATAATAATGGGTTATAACCCAAAGAATAAAGTAAATATCCATGATTGCATGCCGATATGAATAAATAATTATGTAAGTAACTGAATGGGGGAGAAGGGAACCATCTTCCTCAGAGAAGAATTCAAACAATTAACACAGGAGCGATGAGGGAATTAGAAAAATCATTAGAACATCACAGTAATAACTGTGCAGACAGGAACCACAGACGAGCATGAAAAAAATTTTTTTTTTAATTAATTTATTTTTTATTGTGGGTAAAAATCAAAATTTTCACAATACATACCAATATTTGTAAAATGATATATAAATATATATGCATATATGTGCATTTGCTTACAAAAATGTTTTTTTTTTTTTTTTTTTTTTTAAGAGGTGCTTAGATTACCTAAATGTTACACGGAACCCACCAGGATTCCCATGTTGCCCATCTCCCACACCTTCCACCACATCCCACACAAACATCTCCCACAAGTGTGGCCCACCACCCTCAATGGACTTACACATCCTGGGGCCTTGCCACCAACCCTAGACCACAGTTCACACTGTAGACCACACTCTCTCCCACTCAGTTCTGAGTGGTGTGTGCTGATTTAAAATGGCCTACATCCGTTGCCACAACGGTACTCAGGACAACCTCCAAATCCCAAAGAAGCCCCTGTATTTCAACTGCACATCCCCTCCCTGCCCCGAAAGTGTCCAGTGGCCACTGGCTCAACCTCACTGTTATAATTTTTTCCATTGCTAGAATCACCATATATCTACAGAGTGTGAAATTATATGGAGAAACAGACTAGTTGCATAGCTCCAAAGGACCTCCCCCCAAATCTTTATCAGTTGCTGCGGCAACTCTGTCCACAAATTCTTTGATACTATTCTCCCAGGAGATGGAGTTGATCCCCTCCCTCCCACTTGTTTCTGGTAAATAGAGTACGGACAGGCGAGAATAGTAACTTCACAGTGGGGAAGGCTGGTAGACAGCACCTTAGCCAAGAGTCACAGGTTAATATCAGCAGTGCTAAGTCATGTTGAAACCACGTGTTCCCGATATGACGTGATGAGAAAGGCACATCACCATGGCGTGCTTCCCCCAAACCCATACATAACACCCCTGTCCAATTGTGAAAAATATTAGATAAACCCAATTTTACAAAATACCTGACTAGGACTCTTCAGAAGTGTCAGGTCATGGAAGACAAAAAAAGACTGAAAATAGGAGGGTGCTATGGAAACATGACAACTATATGCAATGTGGGATCCTGAACTGGTCCTGGGACAGAAAAAGGCCCTTGTGGAAAAACTGGTGAAAACCAAGAAAGTGCACAGTTTAGTTAATAGTGTTGTAGCGCCTTAACCTCTTAGGTTTGTAAGTAAGACATTCGTTAGGGGAAGCTGAATGGAGGGCGTGTGGCACTGTCAGCAGCATCTTTGCTGTTCTTCAGCAAATCTAACATTATCTCCAAACAGATTGTTTCAAATACAATTAAGATGCTTAATTTTAGGAGGCTTTATCAATGGTTTATGTAGGTGGACCACAGAAAGCTGATGAGGACTAGTCATAAGGTTTGGATTTGTGATGAATTCATCTAAATAATAAGAGTGGGTAGAGAAATTCAGGGGAATTTGCCTCAACCACGAAACAGAGTGTGGAGACGTTCTTGTTTTCAGTTACTTAGAGCCTGAAGAATGGGTTGACCAAGAACACAGCAGGTGGCTGACTCAGCAAATAGTATTTTCTCCTTGTTCTATAGTATTATAATGAGATGTCTACATGCAAATGTAGTGAATAATAACAGGGGAGCAGCAATGCATGGCTGGGTACTTGCATGCTGGGGGTCTCCAGAGTTTGGAGGTGTTTGTGCTTCAGCAAAGGCTGTGACCGCACCGTGCATGGGTTTGGATTGGGGCCAAAGCGCAGCACTCTGTCCTCACGGCTACTGAGCATCCTGTGGATTTGGTTGAGGTTTGGTTCCAGTTAGTGCCGAAAAGTCCCATGCTCCCCAACCCTTGCTGCACTGCCTGTTCTGAACGGCCGTGTTGCTACCTGGAAGGGGGTTTGATTGGAGCACAGCAGAGCTCACTGTCCTGCGGGCCTGGGCGAGTTGGCATGGGGTCGGGGCAGAGTGGGGGGAATGACCACGGCAATACAGGCTCTGAATGTCTCTTGTTATTGTCCAGGAGGGGTGGGTTGGCCTGTGGGTGTAGAAGAGAGAGGACCAGGCCCACGATTTGCACTCAGTCATGAAGCCTGGCTGCCATTGTTGGCAGAAGAGTCCCATGGCCAAGAGGCTGTGGGGTCAGCCTCCTCCACTCTGCCGTGCAGAGTGCCGTGCCGGCCAAGAGGCTGTGGGGTCAGCCTCCTCCACTCTGCCGTGCAGCCTCGGGCAAATAACCTATGTCTCATCCAAAATTTGGGGAATGCATCCTGTCTCTTTCAGAAGATGTTGTGGGAATTGAATGGGTTAAAGTACTCCCATTACTGTAAGCCCTGGCGCACAGTAAGCCCTCAAATGACGTTAGTCATTACGTCACCACCATTTAGGCTGCATCTACACCCCCGCTTCCCTGTAGAACTGGCCAGTCAACTTCAGCAACAACAATCGAGAGAAACTGGTTCAGGAGAACATAAAAGAGTTTTCAAATAGAAGAGCAAATTAAGCTTGGGTTGTCATTTCTCATCAGATAAATAAAGTTCTATATTCATCTCTTCTTCTTGCTGCCAGTAGGAACTAGGGATTTGAGGGAACATCGTAGGCAGATCTCGGTTCCATCCACCAGGAGACCTTAGCTCTAGTCCCAAAGAGGGGCTTCTCCATGCCTGGGACCCTTTTACCTCTTTCAAAATGAAAGGGCCAGATATAAATTAAACTATCCTTTCCACTGGGAATGAGTTCTGGAAGGTAGAATGCTGAGACTTCATTTGTTTTCTTCCCTGAGATACCGAATTACCTACAAGACAAAATAAAAATCCTTTTTCTTCATTGATGTAGCCCCTGCCAACCTTATCGCTTGTATCCATATGAATGAGCTTAGCCATAAGATGTAGTTTCAGGTGAGCTCTTATGATAGAATCAAAGAACTGTCTGGTTGCTGAAATTTCACCACTTGATGAACATCCTTTCAGGTCTCGAAGGTATATAATATTTAGACTGTGAATACTTTACTTATTTATTTTTTTAAAGGGAAAAAAATTTTAAAGCAACTACGTGTGTGTGTATATATATATTTCACATTTCTCAATTAAATGTACTGGATACATATAATTTTTTAAAAATCATACAATATGTTACACAATATATTTGACTCATAGGAATGCATTCATACAGTATTTGTCCTTTTGTGTCTGGCTTGCTTCGCTCAACATAATATCCTCCAGGTTCATCCATGTTGTCATATGCTTTACAACTTCATTTCTTCTTTCAGCTGCATAATATTCCATCGTGTGACTAGACCACAGTTTATTTATCCATTCATCGGTTGATGGACACCTGGGTTGTTTCCAACTTTTGGCAATGGTGAATAATGTGGCTATGAACATCGGTGTGCAGATGTCTGTTCGTGTCACTGCTCTCAGTTCTTCTGGGTATATACCCAGTAGTGGTATTGCAGGGTCACATGGCAAATCTATTCAACTTCCTTAGGACCTGCCAAACCAGTCTTCCACAGTGGCTGTACCAGTGAATACTTTATTAAAAGATGTTTATCAACAATAATCCCTTAATTTTCAAAACTGCATTCATCTCTCAACTCAGTCAATCTTCACAACAATCCCATTTTGCAGATGAAGAAGTTGATCAGAGAGGTTTTGCACTTACTATTGGACCAGGGAGATCTTGAACTCATGTTTCCTAGTTTCAGCTACAGAATCTTTCCACCCTTCCCCATGGAAGTGGAGGGAGAAACGTTTTGAGGTGAAAAGCATCTAAAAAATGACAATCAGATAGATTCGGGTTCAAATCCTAGATTCAGTTCTTACGAGTGATGTGCCTTGGGCAACACATTTTAACTCTCTGAACTGTAATTCTTCCTTTGTGAAATAATCTCACTTCCTGAGATTACTGGGGAGATCAAATGGCTTATTGTGTGATTGCGTCTTTTCCAAAGCCTGGCCCATAGGAGGTAATCACTAAGTACTGGCTTCTCCCCTTTTCACTTTTTACTGATGCTTCTTTGATTTCTAAAACAGTAAATTCTGGACTAGTTCAGCAGCCTACGTCAGTAGTAACTATGGCCTCCCAAAGAGTAACTCTCAGCCCTGAGGTACTGTGGAGGTGGATGATATGCTTGACCTCCTTCTACCTGGAGTGCAGATGGAGCTGACATGCCCTTGCTTATTTCACCTTGCCCTAAGCCCCTGGAATCGGCCGGCCTTGGATGTGGTCACGGCCGAGAAGCGCATGGTGCCTGCAGATGGGACTGGCCTCCACTAAAGCCTCAAATGTCACAGCTGACGAGCTGCCTCTCACCTGGGCAGGGCAGAATGATTTATACCTGATCAGGCGGAGGTCACCAAGCAGCTCAAAGCTAAACAGAAAGACCGAGAATTGATCCAGATGTAATAGCACCTAGGCAAGACTTCTGGACTTGCAGTCCAGCCTTCCTCTTGCTGCCCAGAGGAGGGCCCTGGCAGCCTCTGTGTGCTGCTGGTGGTGGTGGGAAGTGTACTCTGGAGCTGATCTGGGGGTGCACGCGGCATCCAGGGCTGAATTAGGAGTCCCGGGCTCTCATGGTGTGAGAGATGTTTCTTTCTTTCTTTTTTTTTTTTTTAAGATTTATTTCATTTATTCATTCCCCTCACTGTTTGCATGCACTATCTGCTCTCTGTGTCCATTTGCTCTGTGCTCTCTGTGTCTGCTCATCTTCTCTTTAGGAGGCACCAGGAACTGAACCTAGGACCTCCCATGTAGGAGGAGGTGCCCAATCACTTGAGCCACCTCAGCCCTCTGTCTTGTTGTGTCTCTCATTGTCCCTCCTCTTTGTGTCTTCTTGTTGTGTCATCCTGCTGCATCAGCTCACCACGCCTACCTGTTGTGGCAGCCCGCTGTCCTGCTCGTCCTCTCCAGGAGGCATCGGGAACCGAACCTGGAACCCCCCATGTAGGTAGGTGGGCACTCAGCTGTTTGAGCCACATCCACCTCCCGAGAGGTATTTTTTTTTTTTAATATTTTCAGGTGAAGGGTATTTCCAGAAGGATTTGTAGTCGTTTGATTCATTTATTCATCAAGGATATATTAAGAACCATGTGCTTGGTCAGGTACTAGAATCACAGTCAGTGCAGGATTCTGAACTTGAAGCCCATGGAATCTTGGGGGGAGGGTGGTCAGTCCACCCCATCCCCAACTAATGCAGAATGGAGCCCAGTGGCCAATCCACTGGCTTTGGCATCCAGTTACTTCAATTCTGATTCCAGGTTGGCCTCAATTGCTTAATTTATAAAAGAAGGTTAATAGCAATTCCTACCTCAAATATCTACCCCTGCATTAAATGAATTATTGCTTGTAAATACTTACAGTGCCTGGCTATATAAATATTAACATTATTTTCCTCAATAAGTATTGTTTTTAGGATTATTTATGCTAGCACTGTATTTACTCTTTCTGGAAAAATGTTTCCATATGTCTCGTCAGATTCTGAAAGGGATCCTTGAGCCTCCAAGGATTAGAAAAGACAAATGAAACATTGGCCTAAGAGAATAGACTTGTGCAGCCATTCTGGAGAACAATTTGATAACACGTGGTCAATATAAAGCTGTATACGCCCATGACCGGAAAACTGCAGTTCTGGGTATGTATCCTGAAGACAGTCTCACCTGGGCCCCTAGAGGCTGTGGGTAGCAATAGCCACCCTGACATTGTGTGTGTGGGGTGTGTGTGTGTGTGTGTGTGTAAGCAATGTGGGTGTGGTGTTTTGGGGAGGGGACAGATAAATGTGAGGGCTGCTCATTGTGGAGTTCGGTTAGAAGAGTGATCAGGTATTCTTGTAGCAACACAGAGAGCTCTTACAACCCAGGGAAGAGTGCAGAAAGAAGGGCTCAGAATGAAATCTATAACCCCATACTATGTATGTAGTTAAAAATCCTGTACACAAACCAGTAATGTGCACTTTACAGGGGCACAAGCAAACAGAAGGATATGCTCGCAAACCGCAAACATATTAGAATAGTTGCTTAAGGGAAGGGAGGGAAAGGGTTTGGGGACTGATAAGAAAGGGAATTAAGAAAGAAAGCCAAAGAGCTCTCTGCCCTGGATCGATAATGCTGTGTCATGAATTGAGGAGGACGAATCACTCAAACTTCTGCACCTGAGGGCCAACAGCACAGAAAACAAAACAAAAACCCATTGGGCCAGGTTACCAAGCTGTTAAAGGGCAATTACATCTTGGTGGATGGGTTCACCCTTCTACCCTGTCTGCTAATTTTCTTTGCCTGCATTCCCAAGACCAATTAAATCAGACTCCCTGGGAATGGGGTCAGGCATTGGCATGTTTAGAAGCTTCCCAGGGGATTCCAATGACATGTCTTGGCTGAGGACTCCTGGGTTGAGAGCTGAGGTCAAGGTGAGCACAAGGAAGTACAAGGACACAGCAGTAGAATAAGTCATGGGAGAAGGAATTGGAGAGGGGAGGCTGGAGAGGCGGTGGGCACCGTGTTATGGAGGATGAGGCCTTCGGGCTCTTTCTTTCACAAATTGTTGGGGAGCTTTAGCTGGGGTGTGATACAACCGGACTTGCATACTAAAGCATCCTGACGAGCTGTCCAGGATGTATTGGAAAGAGTAGAAGAAGGCATCCCATTGAGGAATGGTTCCAGGCAAATAATGAGAGTCTGGGCTGGGGGAGGGGAGAGTGGGCAGTAGATGTGAGCTCAAAGTGAGGAACAATTATCCTCTTTCATGTGGGGGCGAATAAAGGCAAAGGGGAGTTAAACATCCACCCTCAGGCTACCCTGAAGCCTAACGTGGACTCAGAAACAGGCGTCCTGCCCTTGAGTTTGGTGCATGAGCTCCGTCTGAGTGGCCGCTCAGTGGGCAGTTTCTTCCCGGTCAGGTGCTGCTGGCATGTAGGAGGTGGCTGGACCATCACTGCTTGGATACAACGATTCCCGCTGTATTCTGCAGTAGTCCAGGATTGGGCTGGGGCCCCTGGAGAATCAGGTTACAGGAGTGAAATGAGCAAAGCCAGGTGTCCCCTTGGTCACAGGTGGTTTCCATATCCACCCTGCACCCACTTGTGTCTGGGTCTGGGCTTGGCTAGATGTACATGCAGACCCCTTGGTAAAGCTGGGAGAAACAAGCGGGAAAGTTAACAGCACGGGGATGGCCTTGTATGCGCTTGCGGTGATAGGATACTAAGAGCTGATGATCATTGGGTGCTTATAAAATGCCTGGCACCATACTTCACATTCGTCATCCCTTCTAGTCATTTCAACAACCGAGTGAGGTGGGCAGTGGGTTCTGTCAAAGCCAGCTTACGTGACTCCAAAGACAAGCCTTTTAAGCACTCACTGAACTGACTCAGTTAGCGACACAGCCAGGTCTGGCCGTGGCTCTTCTGACTGCTGGTCCGATTCCATGATGGCTTGGCAAGCCACGGGCTGACATGACCTGTAGCATTTTTAAGCTGCTATTCCTCTATTCTAACTCAAGAGAAAAGAGGAGCTTCATCTTCCCCTGAGCACTTTTAAGAATTGCTAAGCGGAATCATCAGGCCAGCAAACTCGGGGAATGCACCATTTGGGCTCCTCCAAAATGGGGGCAGAGAAGTGTGCTTGGGAGACAATTTAAGAGCTTCCAGAAAAACAACAGTTCCCAGAAGAACGCAGGGGCTCTACTGTCACATCGGGGCTGCCCGAAAGACCCCACATTGCTATGGAAACGGCGCATTTCTTTCTTTCCTTTTTTTATTTTTTATGGAACAGGCACATAAAGCTCCCAGAATGTGTCATGAAATAAGTTACCACTGTCCCGAGGCTGCCAAAGATGTACACCCTCGTTAGGGGAGCGACGCGACAGTTTGGGGTTTATAACGAACGGTTTGCAGGCTCAGAGGCCGAGGTAAGTTTACTCTGTTGGGATCACACCCTCTTGGTTTTGGGGGCCAAAAAGACCCCTTCCTCAAGTGTCCATAGACCAAGACCCATCAGCTTCTGCACTGAAGCATGACAGCCAGGTGAGGTGATTATGCTGCGTGCACATCTCATTTACATGCAACCGGTGACTAAACTCTGGCATTTCCATAAAGAAACTCCTGCTGAAATGAAGCATTTTATCGCCTGCTTTTCACCTGGAGCCCTTAATTGGGTAGCTCTGCTCCCCTCAAAGTTTTATTTACCAGGTAATATGCAGATGCTAGTTGGCCAGCGTAGAAGTGGAGAGGAATTCCAAATGAGAGGAGACGGAAGGAACACACAGGTGTGTTTTCCCCTTCACCCTGGAACGATGCCGCCTCTGATTTTTACACCTCGTGGCATCCTGCAAGATTTCCCACCATCTTTGTAAGTCTACTCTATGTCCTGTTGACGGACAGTGTCTCTGATAGTGCTTTTGAGAAAGATGAGCTTGTTTGGGGAAGCAGACAATTAGATTGTGCAGTGAGGGAGGTGAAGAGGAAGGAGGTGAGACAAGGAAACTCAGAGAAAACTGAAACTATTGTCAGTAAGTCTCAGATAAACATGACGGATTTGTCACTGAGGAGGAGATGACCGTCACTGCTCAATGTTGATGAAGGCGGGGCCGGGGGCACCGCAAGAAAAGATTTCTGTGGCTGTAAAGAAATAGCTGCTTTAATAAAAAAACACCAAGACACTCCAAAGACAACAATATAAACTTTCCCTCTGGGGATTTCTTGCTAAGCAGGGGCAGTATTGCAAAGTCCACATGTAATCAGCATTTCTGAGAGCCTTCTGTGTGCCAGGTCCTTGCTAGTTCACGACTTTGAGTAATTTATCTAACCTCCTTCAGCCCCAGAGTCCTAATTTGTATAATGGGGATAACTATTGTACCTTCTTCACTGGCTTATTGTGATAATTAAATGAGCCAGGTCATGCGAATTGCTTATTACAATGTAAATAATAAATGCTCATGATTGTATTTAATGTTGTTGTTATCACAGTGTTGGACTTGGGGAAAAAGTAGTGACACAAGTTTTCTCTTCTAACACTATAGCTCAAGAGTGAAAAAAAAAAGATATCTTTCTTTTATGACCCCTCATGTGGCTGGGGCCAAGCCAGAACGTCCAAAGAAGTATAGGTGAAGGCTCAGCAATGCCCAGAGGGAAGTAAATAGACACCACCACCACCTACGACACTAATGATAACGCCACAAACCTGACTTTGGCAAAACTGTTCATGTAATCTCTGGCTCTTGGGGGCCTTTTTTAAATCTTAGCTTCTAGCTGGCCTCTAATGTGGCAGAAATGAAGAAGAAGAAGGAGGAGGAGGAGGAGGAAGAGGAAGAGATGATGATGGTAGTAATGATGGTGGTGATGATGATAGTGGTGGTGATGATGGTGGTGATGATGGTGGTGATGGTGATGATGGTGGTGATGGTGATGATGATGGTGATGAGGATGGTGATGGTGATGATGATATTGGTGGTGATGATGATGGTGATGATGATGGTGATGAGGATGGTGGTGGTGATGATAGTGGTGGTGGTGATGATAGTGGTGGTGATGATGGTGGTGGTGATGATGATGGTGATGATGATGGTGATAATGGTGGTGATGATGGTGGTGATGGTGATGATGATGGTGATGATGATGGTGATAATGGTGGTGGTGATGATGGTGGTGGTGATGGTGGTGGTGATGATGATGGTGGTAATAATAACAGTAAGAATAGTAATAGTGGTGGTAATGAAAGTAACAAGAACAGCAACCACAGCTACCATTTGTTGAGCATTTATTACACACTGTATTACTTTGCATTCTATCATTTTATTCTCATAGCATTGCAAAGTTTGTACTATGTATATTCTCATTTCATGGGTGAGGAGACTGACACTTAGTGACTTGTTCAAGGTCACACTGTTATCCCCCCCCCCGGCCCACCAAGAGGTCAAGTTCTAGTTTTCTTGGCACCTAGAATTCAGTGAGGCCAGGGGAAGAATAGGGAATGCCTCCCCCCACCCTAACTATGATTTACCTTCTGAGTGTGGTTTAATTTCTGAACTCACATTTACTATGGATCTGAACACTAGGAATAGCCACTTATTCCTGGGGAGGTCACACCTATCCACAAAATATTAGCAAGGAACACAGTAAACCCCAGAATTTACCCACACAGTAGGAAGAGGTGGCTTTATCAGAACATCCAGTGAAGGTTTGCATCTAGTGGGAGAGGCTCAGTGGCTGCCCAACACATGGTAGTGTCTGGCTTTCTCTTGTTTGGGCCTCACGACAGCTTTATGGTATTAAATGCCCAGGTACTATAAGTTCATTGAATACTGGGGAAACTAGAAAGTCTGAAGGGGTTCAACGAAGTTGCCAATGTCAGTGATCGAGTTGGTGAATCCCAGTCATGTCTCTGGATTTTCAGTCTTTTGCATCACACTGCCTCTCCTGGGGGGGTTTCCTCTGTGGGAAACCTGGATGGGTCTTTTGCTCAGTTGACGTCTTCGGTAATGCAAAGTGTTAAAAAATGCATTGACTTCAGGTTCCGCCTCCTCTTCATTGTAACACCGCGCAGTTCACTCAAAGGCTCTGACCTTACTTAGTACAGTCATTTGTAAAATAGAGCATAATAATAATAATGTTTCTGTCTCATTTATACAATGCCTTGACAGTGAGAAAACCATAGTAAAAGCATTTTGCAATCTTGTGGAGTAAAATGTTTCAAATAATTTAAATATAATATGGACCCCTGTGCTGGGTGTAATTCCATTTGACATGTCCACCTCCAATTCCACTCTACTCTTCCCTTTCTCTACTCTACTCTGGGACTTGGGGGACTGACCTTTAGGGGTTGTATTACCTGGCTCTCTTGCCTTCTAATTGGGTTTAGCCAATGAGGGTAATGGCAGGAAGCTGAAGGCTGGAGGAGTGTGAGGGTGGAGTGTTTTTTTCCCAGGATTTTTTCCTGCCAGGACCATCATGGGTTAGCTCTGTCTCTGTGCCAAAGGTCACAGCACCTATCAGGCAACCATTTCCCTCAATTGCCCCTTTAGGCTTAGGGAACAGCTTCTGCTAAAAGTAGGCCAGGCTACTGGGCTCTCCTTTATTGGTTTCCGTAAGTCCTGCCCTGACTTTTGGAATAATCTATTAATTCCTCCAATTTACCCAGTTTGGATGTGTGTTGGTCCTTTAAGAAAATGGAGGAAATTATTACCTTCTCCAATTTCCAGATGAGACCCCCAAGTTACAACTGACCTCCACGGAGGGGAAGAAGCTTGCTCAGTCACCCCACAACTCAGTGGAGGAGTCTCAATTCTAACCTGAGTCTCCTGATTCTAAGATCAGTTTTCTGTCCATTGTATCAAACTTCCTCCCAAAATAAAGGAAGCCCATGACATTTGGGAAATGTGTAAGGAAAAGAAAGGATCTAATTGCAAGGCCCCCAGACAGCTCTCTGGGATGCATCCATCTAAAGCTAAACTAACTTCACCATGTACCGTTAAACAAGTTGACAGACAAGCTTGTGATATTCAGCAAATTGGCCCAGACGTTGGATGGAACACCTTACTGAGGTTCAGCAATGGTCATGCTGCGGCTATTGCAGACTATGATTCCATTTAGTAACTTTTCCTTCACTATAAGTATGCTGCTGCCAGGTGGCGGTCGAGAACCTATTGCACAGTGCAAGCAGGGAAAGGAATGGAGGGAAACCAACACCTTTTTTCTTCATGATCTCACTGTATCCACATACCACAGTCTGGGCCGGGACCATAGTTTCCATTTTTAGAGAACTGCTGTGATTCACGCAAGTTCACAGAGCTGCCCCAGTGACTGGGTTTCAGGTACAAACCTGACTCCAGTGGCTGCACATTCACCACATTCCTTCTGCCTTCCCTTCCATTAGGTGTAACTGGGAACAATCATGAACATCAGATAATTTTTTGTCAAAAGTGGTCTTTTCCTTTTGAATGAACTAATCTAGAAGAAATATTAAGTACAGCTGGGAGTTTTGCCTTAATGCTCTATAGAAAAATTCACACAAGAATATATAAACTTTCAGGTGTGTTTGGTTGTGTTTTCTTTAACCTCATGCTTGGTTTTAGAGAAAGCCTTTTTCTTCTCCTTAAACCAGTGGTTCTCGACATTGCCACTGTGTACCTTAGGGGACATTTGGAAATGTCTGGGCGACATTTCTGATGGTCACAACTGGGGAGGGGGTCTGCTCTTGACATCTGGGGAGGAGAGACCAGAGATTCTGCCCCACACCTTACAATGAATGCACAGGAGCATCCCCCACCGCCCCCCAGCCAGGAGTCCCACAGTCCCAAATGTCAGTAGTGCTGAGGTCACTAAACCCTGGTTTAAACACTTCTAAGGTGAACTTAATTTTCAGCAGAGCAGCCCAGCTCAGCACAGGGGGTCTTTTCATGAAGTGGATTTATGTTTTCTCACCATTAAATTGCAAAATGATGCTAGCATGCTGAGTGTATATAGGCCTTGGATTCTGAAAAGAAAGCTGCTATTCTACCCTTTACCAGCTGGACAACCTTGGGCAAGTTGCTTAATCACTCTGAAGTTCAGGTTTCCTGATCCAATACGTATATCATGGGGTTTCTGTGAGGATTGAATGGAATGAAGTGTATCAATACTTCACACAGGTACCATGTGTGATAGGAACTTAGTAACTTGGAGGCTTTCTCCCCTTTCCCTTTGACATGCTACGACACAATCATCTCTTTTTTTTTTTTTTTTTTTTTTTTTAATATTTTATTTATTTATTCACTTATCCCCCCCTTGCTGCTTGTGCTCGCTGGGTCAGCTAACCACGCCGTGCGGGCGGGCTTGCCCTCACCAGGAGGCCCCGGGAACCGAACCCAGGGCCTCCCATATGGTAAACGGGAGCCCTACTGATTGAGCCACAGCCGCTTCCCACAATCATCTCTTAAAAAAAAAGAAAGAGAACATGGCCATGGTGGGCACCTGCTAAGTGCTTGAATCAAATCAAGTTGTGAACTTCAGTCTTAACTTAGTTATGGAAAATGGAGGAGAAAACTTGCAGGGTGAACTTACAATACGACCCAAATTGAACTGGCTTTCAACTTGTCTCATCACATTGTGCCAAATTCTATACTAGACTGTAGGGAGATAAGGGGGAGAAATAAGTCACCAGATAAGTCATCAGACAGGGTATGAAAGGACTGTGAAAACAGAAGGAGAGGACACAAGAGGACGAGGTTAAATTGATTCTTGGAATAAGCTAGAATTCAGCAAGGGGGAAAAAGCATCCGTTCAGAAACCAAATAGAATTGTTTCACTCTGAAGGTGAGTCTATGTAATTTATGAATCTTCCTTTTTTATTTTTCCTGGTTAAACAATAACAGAAAAAGACAACACTGAATGAGCTTTAAATCCCAGCTGGACTGAGAATATGATAGAAAGTGGAGAAACAAAGAAACTTAATGATGGGGCTCAGACCTCTTCTCACTGAAACCCCTCCAGAGTGAAGGCACTTTAATGCTTTGATAAGCATTCTAAGAAAGACATAGTTTTTGAACATATACACATATAAAATATATGTTTAGATGTTTACATAATTTGTATGTCCATGTATTACATCCTTTTCAATTCAATGCATTACATTCTATCCTAATGGAAATACCACAATTTACTTTCAACTATTCCCTTATGGAGAGGCACTTGGATTATTTCAAATCTGGGGCTACTATAAACTGCAAGTAATGAGCATTCTGTGCATATATCTTCATTATTTCTCCCTGGGATAAATTCCTAGAATTGAGATTAGTGGGTCAAAGAGTACAGAAAGAATCTGGCTTGAATATTTTTCAACTTTGTAGTTGTCCCAAGAACACTAAGTAATAATCCTTTTCTCCTCACAGATTGAAATGTGACATTTCAAAGCATGCAAGAGTCTATTTGATTTGTTTAATTGACTTGTTAATTGCTATTCCAGAGTCGTGTTGATTCAATAACTTTATTTCTACGTTATGTTTTATAGTCAGTTCAAGGTAAGGGTCAACGAACTTTTTCTTAAAGGGCTAGATAAGAAGAACTTCCAACTTCACAGGTCATGTTGTCTCTTTGCAATTATTCAGCTCTGCCACTTGTAGCGCGAAAGCATCCATAGACAATAGTAAACGAAGGGCTGTGTTCCAATAAAACTTTATTTACAAAATCAGTTTGCTGGCCCAGGAACATTCTCTTTGGAAACCACCACCTTGATTTCCTCCAGACGCTCAATTTTCTTCATATGAGATGTTTACAGTGCAAAACGTTTTCATGCATTTTTTTAAAACTCCAGTTTAATCTCTACAAATCCCCCCAAAGTGGGCATGGCATATATTATTAGCTCCTTTTTTAGATTAGGAAATTGAGGCTTAGAGAAATGAAGTGACTTACCAAGTGTCCATTAAGGGGGAGCCTTTAGAAAAATTGCCTTGCCTGGGGCCACATAGAGATATTTTTCTTCTTTTGGGAAAAGTGAATATAGATATAATTCTTGCCCTTTAACCAGGTATAACAAAGAGGACTGAGACCTTGCTCACATTGTATTAAACAGAAAGAAAACAAACCAGCAAGCAATTATAGTTTGTTTCCTTTGTGCTGGGGATGTAAGTGCTTTGCATGTATTGCTTAGCCCTCACAGCCCTATGAGGTCGGTGCTATTAAATGGTCCCATTTTACAGATGAGCAGACTGAGGCAAAGGCAGCCTCAGTGGTGGTGAAGCCCCTTCCAAGCTGAGCAGTCGGGACCCAGGCTCTATGCTCTGCTGTTCTGGAGAACACATGATGCTCAGGGCAATGTTTCTATCTCCTGGACTCTTTAAATATCCATTTTAATACGTGAATCAAAGTGAAGTCTGGCTTGGAAGAGGGGGAGTCACCTCCAGCTTGAGAAAGGACCCTAAAGCAGTTCATCTAAATTTCAGGGAGAAGAGCTAGGATTTGAAACCGTGTGTGTCTGATTCTAATTCCATTTCTTCAAGGAGGGACCAGGCTTCCTTTTTCTTAATTGAATTAGCAAAAAAAGGACAGTAAGTACACAGCAGACAAAGAACCCTTGCTGGGAACCAATAGTTACTCTTATAGGACCTAATACGTGCCAGGCATTGTGTATGTGCTATTTCTTTCATTGATTCCTCACAAAATTGGGGGTCTTATTACCACCCTTGTTTAGGGGAGAAAACTGAGGGTCAGAGTGGTTAAGAAACTCATACACGTTCATGCAAATATTCAGTGGTAAAGGTGCTATTCAAACTCAGGTGTGTCTCCCAAGAAATTCCCATCACCGCCCCTAACCCCTAGTGTCTCACACTCTGTTAGCAATGGGAACAATCAGGGATGCAAGTTTGGAAGAGCCTTACTATAAATCCCCTCCCTCCCTCCCTCCCTTCCTTCCATTTGACAAATTTCTTTGAAGCGCTTACTGGTGCTTAGCATTCAAGCAGTATGGTCGGCAGCCTGTGGGATGGACCTCCTGGTCCTGCCTGCTGGAATTCATGGCCTCGTGTAATCCCCTCCCCTTGAATGACTTGCTTCTCACCAACAGAACACGGCAATGCTGAGGGGATATCCCTTCTGTGATTAGGTTACAAAAGTTTGTGACTTGTGTCTCGCTAGTAGACTCTCTCTACTGCCTTCTTGGCTTGTGTGCTTTGATGGAGCAAGATGCCACGTTGGAGAGATGCATGCGGCAAGGAGCTGAGGTCCTCCAGCCAACATCTCTGGAGGAACTGAATGCTGACAACTACTCACTGAGGGACTTTGGCAGTGGATCCTTTCCCCATCAAGCCTTCAGATGAGGCTACAGGCCCTGGGCCCACACTGTGCCTTGCAGCCTTCTGAGAGGCCGTAAAGCAGAGCCCCCAGCTCTGACCTACAGAAACTGTGAGATCATAAATGAGTATTCTTTTAAGCCACTAAGTTTTGGGGGTAATTTTGTTACACAGCATAGATAGTGAATACAAGCAACTAATACCAAATAGGGCAACTGAGAAACATAAGCAAATAAATCTACCACAAGGTAGGATGTTATGAGGACCAACAGAGTTTTAGGGAAAGGGCTGTAGGGATTCTTGGGAGAAAAAGACCCTTTTAGTTATGAATGCTGAGGAATCTGAGAAGTCTGCAAAGGCTATCGATTTATTCAAAAGCTAGTGATGAAATTTTTCCGTGTGCCAGGCACTGTGCTAGACACAAGGGTTAAAACGGCGAAGACAACAGGGTTCCTTTCCTCTTAGTGCTTACCCTTTAGGGACAGAGATGGAAAATGAAGAGCAAATAAGCAAACGGACAAAATAATTTCCAGTAGACACAGGTAGCGGGAGGGTAAGTGAAGCAGGGCAGGCTCTTTGTTTCTGTGGTCAGACGGGCAACTCATCGAGGAGGTGACAAACTCTGGATACATCTTAGATCTGCATCCCAGGTGGGGCTTCCATAAACCTAGAGGGGCACAGTTTCCTTCCTCCCACCCCCCGGTGGCTGCCGCACTGCCCCCTCCCTTCCCTTCCAGCCCCTCGACCCTTCTGGGCAGCCGGTGACAACGGGCGGTGGACCCCGCCATCAAAGGCAGTATATTGGCTCTGGCTTCGGCAGCACCTAACAGCCAGATGATGGATGCTGCGGGGAGGGGGCCCTGCTTTAATGTCTGCGGCCTGGCTTGATTAATGAGTGGCTCTGCCGGGAGGCTACGCTGGGAGTAAATTACTCTTTTCAGAAACGGCTAGGTCGGCACTACTGTGCTAATTATTTCACAAGCTTGGGGTCAGTTCCAAATTCCCTGACGCACACAGGGGACCAAACACTGCCTAACTGAAGCCGACAGAGCTCTAATTAAAGCAGAAATTGTTTGTGACTCCCCTCTCCCCTACCTTCCACCCCACCAGCCCCCTCTTCCCAGGGGAGAAAACCGTCAGCCACTTTTCTTTCCTGCCCCCAGCACGGGCCAGCTCGAGCTCCCAGAGTCCTAGGAAGTGGCCCGGGATACGCCAGCATGTCTGCCGAGCGCCAGCAAAACTGCGGAGCTGTCCAAGGTGGGTGTCCTGGTTTCTAGTTGCCCTCTCCCAAGCGTGTGCACAGGTGTCGAAGCCATTCATTCACTCCTTCACTCCTCTTTATTCACTGACTCATTCATTCCATGCACAGTTACTGAATGCATTCTAGGGGCCATGCACTGTGCTGAAAACCAGTGGGGTACCAGCCTTCTAGAGCTTACTGCCCAGTGGGAGAGAAATGCAAAATTGCAATGGTGAGTTGTACTACTATCAAGAGGACGTGTGGCTTTGAGGATGTGTAATAGGGGGATTTGACTTAGTTGGGAGGTCATATCCTTAAGAAGGTGGTGCCAGAGCTGAAAGTGGTCAACTAAGTGAAGTAGGTGGGGAGATGAGAGGGAGTGTTCAAGGTGGTGGTGATGGCAAGTGCAAAGGCCCTGTGGTAGGAACAAAAGTGGTGTTCTGAAGAAACTGAAAGAAAGGCCATGTGGCTGGGGGCTAGAAGGGAAGGGGATTGATGTGGGTTCAGGCTTTGGCTATGTGTGTGGCCACAGGGGACTTTAACTTTTCATGGGCCTCAGTTTCCTCATCTGACAATGGAAGCTGTCTTTTCTTAAGCCTTGCCTGAGCATTGTGGTGGACTCCCCAGCATCCATTTCCTCTTTTGATAGCTCTCCTGACTTAACTAGGGTTTCCCCCCTCCCCCAGGAAGCTCTAGGTAATTGGAGTTACGGGGGATGGTGGGTGAGATGTGGCAGAGGGTCAGGCCATGAAGAAACCCGAGTCCACTCATGGTCCAGCTGTAACCACCCAGGCCGAGCATTGCCACCAGCTCCAGTCTACACTCCTTGTCTGACATCCACGTTCCCATCAGTGCTTCCCTCCACCGTCTGTGGCAGGCTTTCCTCCCACCCATCCCAGCCACTGTGCTGCAGCCATGCGGCATTGCTTGCTTTTCCCCAGTGGTTCCTCCTACTTTCCAACCTCTGTGTGTGCCATGCCCGCCACTGCCTACCAGTCTCAGAGAGGCTGGCTTGCTGCAATCCATCTTCAGGGCCAAAGTGGGGGTAAAAGCTCAGTCCTGCATTTCTTTGCTCATTTCTTCTGCCATTCCAGGTACCTGCCATGTACTGCACACTATCCTTGAATATTTGTAGCACTTCCTTTGGGGTCTCCTTTATAAAATGACCGAAACGTCTGCGTTAATGCAACTATGAAAATCACATAACTTCATATGTTACCTCTGCTAATAGCTACTAATTAGTGAGGCTTAACCATGTGCCTTTACCTCTGCTGTTTTATTTAACCCTCTGACAACCCTTCCCAATAATTATCGCTTTTCCCATTGTGTAAGTGACAATCCCAAGGCCCAGAGATGGTGAGCAACTTGTCCTAAGACACACACCTACTAAGTATGTGTGGGACTGGAGTTGGACTTTCTTTCTGCTAGGGGATGCATTATTGTTTGTTTGAGAAAGAATAACAGCTAACCTATATTGAACGCCTATGGTGTGCAGGCATTGGACTAACTACTTCCCTGCCTCCACCCTGTGAGGTAGAATCCAGCTTTCATTGCCCAGTTAGGAAAGCATCTTGAGAAGCCACTTCTGAAGATGGTCAACGTGGCTGGTGGAGGTGGCCTGGAAAGGGTGCCATGGAGCAGGGTTCCCTTGGACTCCTTTACTTTGGGAGTTGGGGATTTTTCAGCTCAAGGCTACTTTGCACCGTCTAGAAAGAATGGGCTAAATGGGAAAATCAATAATGCACACCGATGGCCCTGGTGATGTTTATACTACTTAAGAGAACAAATTATTCGGAAGCACCTGGGATTCATTCTTTCCCCTACACAAGAAGTAAAGCAGGGGAATTCCAGGCCATTCCTCTCTATTCACTGGGGCAGCCTCCCTAAGAGACAATTTTTCTGTGTTGCTATTACTTTGTGTTGGCTATTCTCTACCACTCCCACTAGAGCCAACTAAGAAAGTTTCACTTTACTACAGTTTCCAGTATAGACAATAGAATATTTTGTCAATATATTTACTGAGTGGCTACTAAGTGCCTGATGCTAAGCCAGGGCCTGGGACCGCAAAGAAACAGCCTCACTGCAGCGACTACAATGGCAAACACTTAAAAAGCACCGACACTGGATCAGGACCCATCTTGGAACCCCTTTGGTCATTCACGGCCCCATCAGGCCCCATGTCTTTAGTGGCATTTTGTAAGTAGGTGAGGAAACACGGCCAGAGTTCATCTCTGGAAGACGCAGCCTTTGAATGAACCCAGGCAGTCTGATGAAGACGTCAAACGCCACCCCTGCTCTGAACTTGCTTACTTGATAGCGGAGGAGGCACACAGCAAACACATGTACGTGCAAGAAGGGCGGGCAAATATGAAAGAGCATATACCAAGAAAACAAACAGCACTGCAAACTGCAGTGCATTGAAAATAGACAAGAGGAGATGAAGCTTGACGGGGGCAGGGGGAGAGGTGCAGGGATTTTTCATATAAAATAGTTCTGGAAGACTTCTCAGAGAAGCTAGGTTGAAGTCAAAGGATGAGAAAAAGCCAGTGACAGGATATCAGGTGTATTGATGGGGAAAGGAAGCAAAGTTCCAGAGAGAGGGACCACCTGGTAGAGGGTCTCATGGGGGGCGGGGGGGGCGGTGAAACACAAGCACAGGGTGTCCAGGGAACTGACCGGAAGGGATCTGTGTGGCCAGGGTTTTGTGACTTGGGGTGATGTGCCTGGGACAGCTGGGGTGGGAGAGGGTGGCATGGGCCAGATTACACAGGGTCTTAGCATGCAGTATTTTGGAGTGGGTAGAATGAGATAAGCGGTGTAATTTCCTCATAACGGTGCCCAGAACTTAATAAACACTCAGTGGTCATTTGTATGATCATTATGATTATTCTGCATTTTGTTCCATGGATTTTGATTTTCTTGAGATTATTTCACGGTAAAAAAATTAAGATGGAAGACGGGCTTTTCTTTTAGCCACGAAGTCTGTGCATGGATTCTGGAAGAATTCCAGCCAGGAGGGCCTTGGGCCTATCCCAGAACCCCAGGAGTGCCCGGCCAGCATGGTGGGCGTGCGCTGAGGTTCTGGTCTCCTGAAGTGAAGGGAGATTTCCAGTCTGCAGTAGTGGGGGGCGGCGCGGAGCCAGGCCAGGGGCTGCTTCTCGTTCAGATGCGTGTCCTTACACTGCCCGCTAAGCCTCTCGGCCGAGATGACAGGACGCTTGCTCCCAGAAAAACCTGAGGGCTTTATTTTAAGACTGCCTGTCAGGAAAGGCCTTTGGAGCAAATTCAACCACTCGACTGCCTTCCTGAAGGTCAAACAGCAGCTACGTGATCTGCCGGATTTGGGGAAACATTTAAAAAGAAGAAGAAGAAGGAATAAAAAAAACCACAACAACATAGCCTTTTGGTGGGATCATTCTTGTTTTTCCTGAGAGACAGGCAAAGATGCAAGAAAGTTCTGGTAAGGAGGAATGAGAGCGAGATGAAAACCTGCCTCTTCAGAAAACTGTTGAAATTGTTCTTAAATCAAGCGGCAGTGTTCAGACAGGGCCATGTAATTGATTATAAATGTTGGAATTTATTTCAATAAGTCCTGTCATTCTTTAGCAGCTGTTTCACTTACAGCAAACCAACAAACAGACGGAGGTGCTGGATGCAGCTTGTCTTTTGTCTTTCCCTTTGATGAGTTTGAACTGTGGTTTTTTTTTTTTGTGAAATGCTCCTGGCTGAGGCTCACACAGACAGAAGCCCCTGTCTTCTCTCTTCAGCAGAGGGAACGGGGAGGAGAAAGGGGCTGCCTGGGAGCAGTTTGGCTCCTCAGGGACATCGGGACATAATGAGTAGGAGTCATTCAACCTGTCCCTTGTTCTGGAGCCAGAGGGAGGTATCTGCATCATTTTCCCCACATTTATCCACCCAGGAAAGCAATGTGTGTTCTGAGCAGAAGCCCATCTTCTGTTCTCATAAAAGCAGCAGGAGATAGTGTGGGGATGTGTGTGCTAGATTTAAGGTTTTTGTCTAGACTCTGCATCCCCCGTACTGGGTGAGAGTTTTCTCTTCTCTAGGATAGGGGGAGAGTAATGCTTGTGTGGTAAAAGTTAAATTCATTGACCTAGAGGTGAAAGCACCTAGTACAGTACCTGGTACATAGTAGGCGCTCAATACACGTTGAACGGAATCTATTTAAAAGCTGCCTTCCATCTGTTCTATCGCATGTTGATTTCTCTGTCCACTAAACCTGCTTGCCATCTGTATCATCACTTAACACTTAGCACGGCACATTAAAGAGACCTGAGTTCAAGTCCTGCCTCTGACACTTGACTTTGGACATATCAGATCACCTCCCCCTGTTTTCCTATCTGTAAAATGGTGAAACTATCACCACCCACTTCCCAGGGTGGTTAAGTTTATATGCTGGGCAGGCATTTTGGAGTCTGTAGAAATGTGATACACCTGGATGATGCCATCATTTCCGGTCACCTCCCCTCCTCTTTGCTCAAAGCAGACTTCCCGTCTAGACTGTGTGATTATTTAAGGCAGGTCCCATTCCTTTGATGTTCTTTGAGTTCTAGGTCCAGCTAACTGACTTGGTCCTTTGGTGAAGAACATTAAGGAAGCTCCTAAATGGATCAGGGAGCGATTCTAGACTCTTCTCCTCAGCTATGGGGAGCTCAGAAGTCAAGGCCCTTGTAACTTCTCTGTTCACTCTGTTTCCTGCACAACTCTCTTTCATTTTCTCTCTGTTCTAGCCACACTTCCTTGTTTCGAACTTGCCTTTTTCCTTCTTGCCTCAGGACCTTTGAACCTGCTGCCCCCTCTTCTCTAGGTCTTTGCATGGATGGTCCTCCTGGTCATCAGGTCTCAGCTCAGCTCAATGGCCACTTCATGAAGGAGACCGTCCTCACTTCCTAATCTAATGGCACCTCTCAGACCAACCCATCACCCTCAGTTAGTGCATTTCCTACTTTAGTTTCTTATCACTATGGGAAATGATCTTATTCCATTATTGTGGACATTTTTTTTCCCTTTTCCACCAGAATGTAAGCACCATGAGGGCAAGGACTTTGGCTTTTTCTCCACTGCCTCCCTCATATCTGAAGAGTTCCTTGTACATAGTAGGTACCCAGCAAGTAGTTACTTACTAGTCACATTTTTCACACAATTCCAGGCTTTTCTTCCTAAAGGAATCCTCCCAGGTTTGTCTCTGCACATGATGATTTTCCCCACTCCATGATTTTCTAATATTTTGGTCAGCAGTTCCCTCCCTATACTTTGATTCATTTTTTTCCGCCCTCCAATTCCTTCATATGTGATAGGGTGGCGTTCTGTTTGATCTCCTTCTTGTTTGTACTTGAATTTGGCAAAGAGAAGATCCTCAGGAAATATTTACTTGAATGAGAGAAATATTTTTCTCAGCTTGGGTGGAGAGTAGGAAAAAGAGTGTTCCAGAGCTTCTGGAAGAGAGGGGAGTAGGACAGGAGGGAGCGTTCCCCATTATTCCATTTCTGGGCAAATACTGAGTTAAGATAGAAGGGTATTCTTACATCTTCCAGACCAGTAAAATTCGGCATGATGCTCAGTGCTAAAAATGAGTCCAACTCGCTCATTTTTTTTTTTTTTTTCAGGTACTGGGGCCAGGTATTGAATCCAGGATCTCGTATGTGGGAAGCCAGTGCTCAACCACTGAGTCACATCGGCTCCCTTGAGTTGGTTTTTTTTGGTTGTTTGTTTGCTTGTTGTTTGTTTTTGATTTTTTTTAGGAGGCACTGGGAACTGAACCCGGGACCTCCTATGTGGGAAGCAGGTGCTCAACCGCTTGAACCACATCCACTCCCCTCTCTCATTTTTTTTTTTTAAAGAAAAGAAAATAGGAAAAGACTGAGGGAAATGAAGCATACAATTATTAAACATTTATGTTCTGGGTATTTTCTTATCTTCATCATCTTTAACCTTCACAGCCTGCCAGCAAGGTCAGTGTTTTCTTTCTTATTTCACAGACAGGATCACTGAGGCTCAGAAAAGCTAAGCATCTGGCCAAAAACCACACAGCCAGCAAAAGGCATCGCTAGGACTTGAACACAGGTCTTTTGTGCTTTTGCTCCGACCACATGAAGGGTTTTAGAATAGAGCTCTTGCTCTCCCTCAAGCAGCTCTCTCCAGTAACCTACCAAAATGCACAGGTGCTGGAGGCAATATCTTTTTTTTAACCTTTTCCTGTCAGGGTATTGAGATTCAGGAGAGGTCCCTCAAGGTCCCAGAGAGCGCTGTTGTAAAATTTGCCATTCTGAGCTTAATTAAATTAATATTCTTGCATGAAGGGCTGCTGGGAGCAGGGCTCCCGCTTGGCAAGGTTCATCGACTTTCACACAGAAGGGAAGGTTTTCTGTGCTCCCTCTCCTGAGGCCGCATGAAAAATGCACGACTGCAGTGGGATTGCCAGTGCTGACGACAATGGCATCTTCAGGAGATTAAACCTTTTAAAATTTCCCCTTCTCTTCCCTTCTCCCTTCATGCAGGGAACAATGGCAAACAAGGGGGAGCTCTAAAGTAAGATGGGCAGTTTGAATTTGCCCCAGCTTGGCCAGCAAAGTGTCCTGGAGCTGGAATTAAAAGAACCCCATGCCCCAAAGCAGTATCTGGGAAGCCTGGTGACTGTGTTCAAGGGAGAACAATATTTAGGTGAAAGACTAGTTGGTTAGAGACAGCAGGAGGTAGCACCATGGCAGAGCTCCTCCAAGAGTTACCATCTCCTACACAGGGCTTAGTACCCCTGTCCTTGGGTCATGGTGAGGATTCAAGGGGAGAATGCATGCAAAACACTGGGCTGCTGCCTGGTATATGCTCACCTAATTGTTTTACTAATGATAACTAGTGGTACTGATTTCTTGCTAATATTCCAGACAAGCACTGTGCTAAGCTCTTTCAAATATTAATTAATTGAATCCTCCTATCAGCCCTCTGAGATCTCTCTCTCTCTCTCTATCTATCTAGCAAGTTGATTCGTGATCCTTAAAAGATATGCCCACCTGGAACTCATGAATGTGACCTTCCTTGGAAAAACGGTTTTTACAGATGTAATTAAGTTAAGGATCTCGAGATGAGGTCATCCTGAGTGAGCCCTAAATCCCATGACAAGAAGAAAAGACGCAGGCACAGAGGAGAAGGACTCTGAGAAATCTTTCCTGAGTCCTAAAGGATGAGAGACTGTTGGGAAAGTCCTGCTTCTAGCACAAGAATCATCATATTCAAAGACCAGAAGGCAAGTGAGAGCATGAAGCATTTGAGGAACTTCATAGAGCTTGGTTTGTCTCTATGCATGTCAGCAGGAGAAGATGAGAGAGGAGATGGCCCCAAAGCAGATCCTAGAGGGCCTCTTGAACTATGTCAAAGACTTTGAACTTTATTCTGGAGGCAATAGGGAGGCACCAAAGGGTTTGACCCATGCCCAGTTCTCCAGGCCCTCCTTGCCCCTCTCTCTCCCCCTTACTCTTTCCATTCCAGCCGCAGATGGGCTTTCATGAGTAATCACAGTCCATCTGGCCCTACGTATTTTCACATGCTTTCTTCTACCTGAAAATTTCTCCTGCATATCCTACTTTAGACTGTGACTCTAACATTCCTTTTACAGGGAATCCATCCTTGATTCCACTCCAGGCCAGAACAGGTCTTCCTGATAGAGCAATTTGTATCTATACTTCAATCTCTACCCATATCCTTATCCATGCATGTATCCGTGGTGCCCATATCCACACTGATATTTATAGTCCATATTATCTCATCATATATCATCTTCCCTAACTCTCATCACTTTCAGTGGGTTGAATAATACCCTTCCAAAACTTACTTCCACCTGGAACCCCCAAATGTGACCTTATTTGAAAATAGGGTCTTTGTGGATGTAATTAGTTAAGGATGGAGATGAGGACAGGCTAGATTAGGGTGGGTCCTACATCTAATGACTGGTGTCCTTATAAGAAGAGAGGACACAGAGACACGGAGAGAAAAAGGCTGAGTGAAGACAGAGAGGGGGATTGGAGTGACGCCACGGACTGCTGGGGCCTCCAGAAGCTGGAAGGGGCCAGGAAGGGTGCTCCCCAAGAGCCTTGGGAGGGAGCCTGCCCTGCTCACACCTTGATTTTGGATTGCTGGCTTCCAGCTTTGTGTGAGGATAAAGTTCCCTTTGTTTTAAGCCGCTCAGATTGCAGCCACACAAAACTAATACACCCCTTTTGGACTTATACATTGAGTTTTATGGTCATTTGACTAATTTCTGTCTCCTACACTCAATCATAATCTCCATGAGACTTTTCTTTCTTTTCTTTTTTTTTAACTTATTAATTTTTACCGGGAGGTCCTGGGGATCGAACCCAGATCCCTTCATATGGGAGACGGACACCCAACCCTTTGAGCCCCATCCGCCCCATCCATGAGACTTAAAAAAAAATTTTTTTTTTCTTCTCTCAGTGCCCAGCACACAATAGGTGTTCAATAAAATTTGAGGATGGAAAATGCTACCACAGCAGCTCTGAGGAAATGGCCCCGAGGTATGTTTGGGGGACAGAAGCTAGAAGCCTGTGTGCCATGACTCTTGAGTTGAGAGGTGATAAGGAAGGGCACTGAGGCAGTGGCAGTGGGGATGGGGCAAAGAATGTGGATTTGAGAGAGGACATGGAGGCAGAGTGTATTGACCTTAGCCATTGGATGCAGGGGGTGAAGGAACTGGGGATGCAGAATTGACTCCATTTAATTGTCCCCACATGGAATGAGCTTGCGACACTTACTGCACCCACACGCCAAAGGAAGAGTCGAGGCGGGTTCTCTTTCCAAGCACTGCTGTGCCTCCAGCTGCTGCAATTCCAGTTCCTTCCCCCTCTTCCCGCTTCCCTTTGTTAAAACGCGAGCCTATTACCGGCTGGTAGTTCATCCTAAGCCGCTAAGGGCACAGCCCCTGGGCTGGAGCACATTTCATCCAAGGAGACAGAAAACAGGAAGATAAGAGATGGGTGCCTGGAACCTGAGCTCAGGGGACTGAAGCTGGAAGTAGCTAGGCCCTAAAATTTAGACCTCAGAGCAGAGAGGCAGGGGATCTGAACTCGGGGACTGCCACCCGTCTCCTGTTAGGCCTAATCTCGCCTTCCCTGATCGCAGCGGAGCCCGCCCGAGCTGACTTGGAAACGCGGGTACTGCAAGGCGGAGATTAGGCTGCTGAATGGCGTCTTCACCTTTCACAAGCTTTGCTGCTCCAGACGCTTGTCAAATAATGTTCGCCTTTATCCAAAGGCAGAAGGGCTTTGTGCTCCCCCCACCCCCGGCCAGTAGCCTGGCTTTTTTCTGGATTCCTTTTCCTCCTCTCCCGCCTGCTAAAATGCTCAGTGCTATGCTGGGCTGTGAAATCAGAGCAGGGCACACGAGCTGGCAGGGGCATCGTGGAGGGCACCACGAGGCTCGGGGAAGTCACGACGTCTCAAGCACCGGCTGACTCCCCGAGGTCAGACCCTGCCCGGGTCCCCTCTGCCTTCTGTGCACCCCCAGAAGGGAAGGCTGATTTACTTACCATTTGAGAAAGTTAGACCTTTTCAAAGACATGCCCCAGGCGAAGCATCCTTCCTTCCCCGGCTCTCTGCCTCTAATGACTGTTCCTCAGAAAGTTCTGACAGTGAGAGCTGTTCTGGCAGCCGGGGGAGCCGGGCTGGCACACAGCCGCAGAAAGAGCTTGCTGCCGACGCAGGGATGCCCGACTCTGAAACGCAACAGCTTTGACTTTCTGGAGTGGAAAGGGAATGTAGGAGGGGGGCGTTGAGCTGGGGACGTCCCTCGACCCATGTCCTGCCCTAGGAGGCAGATTATGGGTAGGTGGGTGGGAGCCGGCAGTTTTTAGGTTCCTCATATATTTGAATTATTACATTTGCCACCACAATGATAGTAGTGATAGTGATGTCCACGACTTAAAAGAAGATGAAAAACATTACTGACACATACGAAAGCTCACGTAATCCTTAGAATGAGGTCAGTAAGTAACGAGATGCTGCTTGCCTTGTCTTTGAGGGAATAAAGAGGCTGAGAGAGGACAATCTGAACAAGGATTACCTGGTGTGCCACCTGGGACTCAAACCCAAGTCTTTATAACTCTAGCTATGACCTACCAGCAACTTCGGGGGACGCTGGGAGGGGACCTCACAGACTGGAGGTGGATAATGGGATGCCGGCAAAAATGTGACCTTCTCCTCTGGACAGAGCAATGCCGCCATAGATCCTCCCAGGATTAAAGGAGCATGAAATTAACAAACACAACCTCAGCAACCTACTTCCTGTCTCTCAGTTCCCTTGTTTTCAAAAACTTTTGTGTTAGTGAGGGCAGGCATTACAGTCATTCTCATTTTGAAGAGGAGGAGACTGAAGCTGAGAGAGTGCCTAAGACCGGAGGAAGATGATGATAATGCTGGTAAGCACTGAATCGTCCAGATGTCCAGCACCTTGATGCAATAGAAAACTAGGGATGCTTTTAAAAATGCAGACTTCCCAGCTCTTCTCCAGACCTACTAAAGCAGAACATCTGGGGGCTGGGTGGGGCCCAGGGATCTGGATATTAAAATAATTTATCCAGGTGATTCTAATGCAACTGGTCCAAGGATACGTGAAACTTCACATTGTGCTTCTTACATCATGTTCCAAGTGACGATGGGGGAGAGGTAAAGAAGGAGGAGAAAGAGCGTCAGAGCTTTCTCCACTCTCTAAGTCTGTTGAAATTCCTCATTTTCTCAGTTTCACTTGGGAATCCACACTTGCCTTGTGAAGTCAAGCCCTATTCGGCTTTGCCAGGACGGATACAACCAAGATGGTGGACACTGCTGGGTACTGCTTGCTCAACTGCCTTCTCCCTTAGCATCCCATTAACATCCCACATCCCTTAGCATCCCATTAGCAGAAGGTCACAACTAGCTGCCAAATGGAGATATTTCAACCACAGAATCTAGGCAATCATCCAGAGGGCTCTGGGTTCTCCAGAGGGCTCTGGGTTCTCATGCAAATCCATGTTCATTCATGATCTGAAAATTCATTTTTGCCCTGGATTTCTTCTATTCTCGCCTTCCTCAAACTACCATGCTCAACTCTTTTTAAGGAAATGGCAATCTCCATTTCCTCACTTGATTGCCTCGGCTTTGACCCTTTCACTTCAGTAGCCTTTTATTGTGACTTTTGCCTTCTGTGTTAGACTGTATTGCTGGGTTACAAATTACCACAATTACAACAGCTTAAAATAACACACACGTTTATTATGTGACAGTCTCTGTGGGGCAGGGGTCTGGGCATGGCTTAGTGGGGTGCTCTGCTCAGGGTCTCACCAGGCTGCTGTCAGGGTGTCTGGTGGGCTGTGCTTCCATCTGGAGACTCGACTGGGGAAGGATCTGCTTCCAAGCTCACCGGGTGTTGGCAGAATTCTTTCCCTTGAGTCTGTTAGGACTGAGGGCCCTGGCTGCTTACTGGCCTTTGGCTGGAGGCCGCTTCGGGTCCCAGAAGCTGCCCACGGCTCTCCCTGCCACGTGGCCTCCTCCATATACAGTTATCTACACGGCTGTTTGCTTCTTCCAGACCAGCAGGGGAGTCTCTCTCTTGTCTGCTAAGATGGAGTCTTACATAACAAAGTGTAATCGTGGGCCTATTTGTTAGAAGCAAGTCAAACGCTTTACCCACACTTGAAAGGGAGAGGTTACACAAGGGCAAGGGGCCTTGGGGTTACCTTAGGATGTATCTGTTATACTTCCTCATGCCACAAAGCCTGTGGCGTCCCCTTGTCAGAGCTGA
The DNA here is from genome assembly GCA_026826555.1 of Tolypeutes matacus. NCBI lineage: Eukaryota > Metazoa > Chordata > Mammalia > Cingulata > Chlamyphoridae > Tolypeutes > Tolypeutes matacus. The sequence goes on along the minus strand of JAKSZT010054576.1, from coordinate 4,727,051 downwards.
ACTCTCCTCCCAGTGTCTTTTGTCTCTCCAGGAGTTAAGTCTTTTGAGAAGACACTTGTCAATCCTGCTTGATATGAAGGTGGAGGGAAAGGCAGTCCCACATTCCACCTTGGCGAAATACACACGTTGCTACTGATGCCTGGGGCTTCCCACACCAGGCTGGCCGTCGTGATCACCTAAGGAGCTTTAAAAATGACACTTCATATTTCCAGGCAACTGATCCACATGGACAGAATCGGAATCTGAGAGATGGGGCAAAGGACTCTGTAATTTTACCAGCTTCCCATGTGGTTCTGGTGCCGCTGGTCTGTAAACTGCAGATATGAGAGCAATTGATGTAAGTGGGAGTGCAGTATTAGTTAACCAGCACATTATATAAAATGCACAAAGCAGGGAGGCTTTGCGGCCAGGAATACCTGAGTTCAGTTTCCTGGTCGGCCTCTGGCCATGCTGATGGCATTGGCCAAGTCCCTTCACCTCTCCAAATCAACTAGTTGTGGTTGATGTCAGCTGTGAAGCACTGATGTATATCCAGCCATCTGAATTAAAATAGAGTCAAAACAGAACAAATCATCCAGTTCTTGTCCGTTTCCATGGTATCCCTGCTCCAAACTGAGGCTCTGGTAAGTTATTGCCCTTGTCATCCCACCATCTGTGAAATCTGAGTTAGAATTAAAAAAACACTCAGGTCTCCAAGTAACAGATGTAGACTGGAGCTCTGCTAAGTTGAGAGGTGAGCAGCAGTGAAGGCAGGAGGAAGGAGCAGGTGCAGGTGGGGCTGCAGGGTGGAGCATGCAGCCCTGGTTAACGGTCAAGGCCTGGACGCTCATAGACCAGGGATCTAAGCACTATCCACTTTGGGACTTGACATTGCTGAACCGCAATTTCTCCATCTGTGAGATGGGGATGATAATGACTGTACTGAGGAGTGGTTTCTGAGAAAGAAGAAAATCCACATAAAGCACAGTATCTGGCATGAAATGCATGGCCTTATGATTATAACAACAGAGATGGAGCCTTGACAGCTCTAGGAATGAACCAAAGGCGAAAAGGAAAACAATATGTGAGGCGGGCAGGCTGATTTTGGGGGTTGGGGTCAGAGCTACTGTTAAAGCCAGTTTGGGAGCAGGGCTGTATGAGTGTCCTGTTGCTGCTGTAATAAATAATAACGGCACAAATTTATTATCATACGGTTCTGGATGCCAGATGTCCCAGAATCAAGGCATCAGCAGGGCTGCATTTCCCCTAAAGGCTCTGGGGGAGAGAAGTCATTCCCCTGCCTTGTCCAGCTTCTAGAGGCTGCCCACATCCCTGCACTCGTGGCCCCTAACTCCATCTACAAAGACAGCAGTGTAGCATCTTCAAAGCTCTCTCTGACTCTGACCCTCCTCCCTATCTCAAAAGGACACTTGTGGGTAGACGGGGCCCACTTGGGTAATCCAGGATTCTGTCCCCATCACAAGATCCTTAACTTAATCACACCTTCAAAATCCCTTTTGGCATGTAAGGAACTATATTCATAGGCTCCTGGGATTAAGACATGGACATTTTAGAGAGGTGGTGGTGGATTATTCTGTCTAACCCAAAGACCAAGAATAGGAACTTGAGCTGTAGGAGATACTAAAAATAGGTACCATGAGCCAAGGGTATCCATTTCCCACCCCCTGGAATTGAACATTCATTAATATCCTAAAAATAAAAGGGTAGTCCTGAGAGTTGAATAAAATGAAACATTTTCTTGCTTTCTTATTTAATTTATTTAACAAACTTTTATTAAGCTCCTACTGTGTCCCAAGTACTGAACTCAGAGTTCAGTGGGGACAACAGACCCCACAGTTGTGGGTGCAGTAGAGTACGAACTCTCGAAGGGAAGCTGGACATGTGCTGTGGATACACCATGGGGAAAGGGATTATTTATTTGGGAAGTTGGTTGGGGTTGGGCAACACTTCCCAAAAGAAGATACAATTTTAACTGAGCCTTGAAGGTTGACAAGGAAGTAATTTGATCAGCAAAAACAAGCAACAAAAAGATAACCCTTCACCTCCCAAGCAACCACTGACTCCATTTACTCACCCCATACCACCTGGCTACATGTTCAACAGACAAAGAAGACATGGCTTCAGAAAACTTTCCTCCTGCTGCTGAACTGAATCCAACAACTATATATTGAACCTTAGGTTTGGGGGTCCACCTCAAAAGTGTCCATTACAATCAGTAGTTCAGAGATGAACAATATATATAAAGATGATGATTTGCAGGACTTCTGGCTTCCGAGATTGAGAGCAACTTGAGAGGGGAGGCTATTTTATTCTTCCATAAACCCAGTTAGGAAGCATTTTAGGATTGATAATGGTTTAACATTGTAGGTGCTGGAGCCGGATAATCTGGGTTCAAATCCTGGCTCTGCCACTTAATAGTTGTGTTATCCTGGGCACATTATTTAGCTTCTCCATGCCCCAATTTCCTCATCTGTGAAACAAGGATAAAAGCAGCACATTCATCATTGGGTCATGAACAAGGATTCAATGAGTGCGATGGGGTAAAACACTCAGAATCCTACCTGAAATGTAGTAAAACTCAATATGTGTTGACCATCATTACTGTCTCAAAATAGGTATTCCTTCCATGTTTCATGAATGAATATTGCCTGCAGTCTTTGATAGTGAAGAAGCCCCCAAACAATACTACCTGGCATTATTTTTCCTCTTCATTTTACAGATATGGAAATAAACTCAGGGAGGTCAAGTGGCTCATCCAAGGTCACAGGTTGAGTTAATATTATCTGAGCTTATGGCTGAACTCTATGGGTCTGGCCGTTTAGTCCCAAATGATCTAGTCTAGAAGAAACTAATGGGAAGATCTTGGGGCTGTTGTTGAGGCTTGGGGAGTGGCATTCTGGGGCCCATGCATGCCTCCCCCTGCCCTGCTTCATGCACAAACCACTGTGTGCTCCAGGCATGATCTACTCTACCTTACCTAATGAGGACTCAGAATCTCAATATCCTCTGACCTCAGAAAACTATCCAAGGTTCTTGCCCAGGACACACCTCCTCTGCCTTAAGGAAAGACTCTTTCTCTGACCCCAGATGAAAAAGCAACAAAAAAGGAAAACTTATGAAAGTGACAAGCAGTCCTTGGAATTTGGCCACGGGGCAGGGTAGAAGATAATGCCTTTTCTTCTTTGAGCAAAGAGGGAGAAGGAAAGCTTGTGGTCTTCTCAGGGCATGACATTGGTCAAGGTGTCACCAGCCCTGTCCCTATTTTGATTGCCATTTGATTCAAGAGACAGCCCCCCGATTTCTGGAATCTGGAGTAGAGCATGCTTTGATCCCCATTTCCTAAGTGATAGTAACAGAAAGCCTCCAGAAATTTGGACAGCCAGCCCTAAATCTCTCAGGGGCAAGCCTTCAGAAGAGTAAATTGCAAATCAGAATTTGAGCACACTTTGTTCTTGGACCCCAATAAGACCCTAAGCTGCCTGATTCCCTTCCATGCTCAAAATAGTGATGCAATCAGAGTATCTTGAGCTGTCAGAGATTTTGTATGTTTTGATCAACCAGCAAATACTTACTAAAGTCCTCAACATGGTCCAGCAACTTTGTGACTGCTCCAATTTTGCCTGGCCAGCAGTAGGCATGTGACCAGTCAGGGTATCCCCTTCCCCAGGCCACTGTAAACAGTCAAATGGAAGGGCAGGCCAGCCAAGCAGGGCCAGCCAGGATGTTTCCCTGGGAATGGTACATGGACCTTGGTAAATAGATTAGTAAACTGGGAAGATATGGGTTTGGGGGCCCTGGCTATGATTTTCCCTACCACTGGCACACAGCTTTCCTAAAGACTGAAGTTAAGCAGAGACAAGAAATGGGTGGAGAGAAAGTATTGCGATGGAACCGAGTCATCATTCCACTCTTTGAGATCTTGGTTCCTGAAGCTATGTTGCCTTATTTTGCAGCCACCCTAGCATCTTTCCAAAAGCTAGGTAAGCAAATAACTTCTCTCTTTTGGCTTAAGCTAGTTGGAATTTAGTTTTGGTTGTTTGCAACCAAAATATTTCTGGATTTAGCGGGCTCGTGTGTTCATTTCGATATCCTCACTTCCTGCCACTCTTTGCCCCTGAACATGCCTCAGTCCATTCTTTGTTCTGACAAAGTCCAGCTCAGCCTTCGGTTCTCAATTGGTTATGATCTCCTCTGAGAAATCTTCCATGAGAGCGCAGTGTGGATGGAAATCCCCCCAGCGTGCTCTATCTGACATGAAACTGCAAAATCCTTGAAGGCAGGAGTGTACCTGGTTCATCGTTGCATCCCCAGCACTCAGCGTCATGCACGGCACTTGATAGGACCTCAGGACCTCAAAGCTTAATTGTTGAATGAGTGGAGCACTGACTACTTACCATGTGAAGGGGTGATCGAGTGTACAAAAGAAGATAGAAGAGGAAGAACATTTTCAGGGCATTGGCCATGTGTCTGGAATAAAATCAGATGCTAACAATTGTTAGCTTTTTAAAATTTCTCCCATTTATGTGTATCATTTTATTAAATGCAACATTATGCAGCAGGAATTGTTGCCTTTATTTGTAGATAAGGAAAAGAAGACTCAAAGTAATGGATCCCTTGTTTGGGTCGCATAGTTAGTGTGTGGAATATCCAGAATTTGAATCCATCTTTGTGGGACTCTATGCATTATTATTATTATTATTATTATTATTATTTACCATTCAGTGGAACAATATATTAAAAAAAACAGAGAGTGGATGTAGCTCAAGTGGTTGAGTGTCTGCTTCCTGTGTATGAGGTCCCAGTTTTGATCTCCAGTACCTCCTAAAAACAAAAACAAACAAAAAGAGCAACTCTTATTGGGGAGTGGGTGTAGCTCAGTGGTTGAGCGCCTGCTTCCCATGTACTAGGTCCTGGGTTCAATCCCTGGTAACTCAAAAAAAAAAAAAAAAAAAAAAAAAAAAAAGACATGGTTCCTGTAGAAACAAGCACAACCACATAAACTAGGAAGTAAAACATGAGATGGTACAAGGGACCTAAACTGACGAAGTATGAACTAAATTGTACCAAGACCCTGAACTGAGCGACATTGTATCTCGGACTTTGATTCGTTCTATTGCCCTAGTGAGAAACATACTTCAGGTGATTATGAAGAATTGCGTAATATTTGGAAATTTCCAACTTCTTAACTCTGAAAGTTAAGAGTTCCCCATCAAGAATAGGATGGACATAACATTTGGTGGAGAGGTTGTAGAAATAATTAAAGAGCTCTTTCAACCTGAAGATTGATGATGACTTAACAGTGGTTCATTTGACCCTGGTCTAAGAAGTCAGGAATTGAGGCTTAGGACAAGGGCAGAAAACTGGATAGACCTTGGTTGTGGACATTCCAGGGAGTCCAGACAGCCACGGCTCATATAATGCAAAATAAGGTGGAGCCAGCTGTAGAGTGAAGGAAGACCTTGGGCTGGCTGCAGGGAGGGAGGATGGGGAGTGGGTGGGCTTGTAGAAGAAGGCAGTGGTCCTCAGAGTAGATGGCCTTCTAAGGAGGGATGGGCTGGAGCTTTGGGGCTTGTGGAAACTTCTCAATATGCTCTGAAGCTCTGTACAAGGATGACTCATTTGCGATAAGTATATGGCACTTAAGAAGCCCCTTCCCTTTTCACATGTGCACACAGGTGCCTGCTTGCTGAGTAGCATCATTGGCAGAGACAGAGAGAAATGGAGGTGGTAAAGGAGTCCCATTTGTGGGGAGGAGAGGTCTCATCTGCAGAAAACAAAGCACATCTGCTGGGTAGGGAGCTGTCTTTCAGAAATCCCATAGCAGAAGGGGGACGTCTAGCTCTGTGCAATATTCTTCCTGTGTTTCATCCTGTTTAATCTTCCATCAGCCTGAGACAGTATAATCTTTGTTTCATAGGTGAGGAAACTAAAACTTAGAGAGGTTAAGAAATACACTCAAGGAGCATAGTGAGCGATAAGATTGGATGAGATCATGCAAGAACTCTAGGGCCAATTAAGATTTTGGATTAACTGTTAAGTGCAATGGGAAGTTGTTGAGAAGCCTTGAGCAGTGGGTTGACAAAGCTCTGGCTGCTGTGTGCATAATAATTTGGAGTGGGGTGAGAGTAGAACCAGAGATGAGTTAAAGAGCTATTTGGTATTCTATGTGAGGCAACAGAGTGGCTGGGATTAGTGGCATTGCAGTAAAGCGATTTTAGATATAGTTGGAAGGCAGACTGCTTATGGAGGATCCCTCCCGACTGGAAAGTACCCCGGAGTTATCCAAATACTATAGTGGATGCAGACACTCGGAAAGGGTCAGTCTTCCATGATTGGCAGAGTCCTGGCAGGTGCTGTATGTCTATCCTGAGTTCCAGGTACAGACAACGCACTGTCTTCAATGCCCCAGGAAATGCTTCTTTACCACTGGTCCACCCAACTTGCTAGAACCTGAACTTTCAAAGATGGAAACTGGCTCGTGTGCATGTCAGATCCCAACCCTTTCTAGGGTAAGAAGAACAAGCTCAGAGGAGCTTGTTTGCAAGACCAGTGCAGGGCTGGGGGGAGAGACTCACGTTCATTGAGCTCATACTTCATACTCGTCTAGACACTCACACACATCTTCTTGTTTCATCCTCATGCTCTTCATGAGACGTTGGCATGCTTGTCTTGATTCTGCTGATCAGGAAGCTGAGGCTCAGTGATTCTGAGACCTTGTCTAGGTCAGATGGCAGATAAGTGGCAAAGTTAAGATTTGTGTCCAAAGGCTGTGCCCGAAGCCTGAGCAGCTCTTATCGTAACATGTTGTGAGATTCCAAAGGCTGAGGATTCTGAAGTGGTGGTGTGTGTGGGTGCAGTCCCGGGGGCTTTGGGGATCATTAAGGACAGTATAGCCCACTCTGGTCCCCTGAACATGGCCCAGGTTGGGGTGAAATTCATGGACTGAAACCCTGTTTCAGTCCATGAATGTCCATGATCAGAGCCGGCACGTTTCCAGCCAGCACTAGCATGCTCAATATAAACAGGGACAATTCTGAGGCCTGCTAGAGGGAGATGTAAAGGGGTGATAAATAATGATTCCACCAAGAGTTTTCTTGGTTCTGGAATCCCTCGGCAATAGCATTTGCTGATGTTTGAGGTCTTTCCTAGGACCAGGGCAGTGAGAGAGGGATGCTCCCAGCAGGTGTCCATGGGAGATGGGATCGGCCTGGCTGGAAGCAGCCCTCTTGCCCATCTCCAATCAGACGTCCACCTTACTCTGCTTGCAGCCCCTCTCGCCGGAATTACAGGTAATAAGGTAGAGCTGATGTTAATGGTTTATGACACGAATTCATTTTGAGAACTATATGCTTCACCCGTCGCTTTTATTTTTCAATTTGGATCTGTTGGGTATTAATAGCTTTGGGGCTGTGTTTTCCATTTTAATCTTGCCTTTTCTCATTTCCAAGTAGATTCCTTCTTTCAATTTACACAAACATTAAACCTCCATTTCCTGCAGCCCCACACTCCCCCCTCCCATCCTCCCTTCTCTCATTCTTTCTGCCGACCTTGTGATAAAACTTATCTTTTGCGTGTGAACTTTCCTCACACTAGTCTACCTACCTTCCCATCCACCTGCCACCCTTACCTGAGACTCGCTCTATGCTTTGCTGCTTGCAGTTTCTCATCCACATTATGGCCAAAGAAAAGATGATTCAAACCAACAGAGGCTTGAAATAAAATGTCCAGAAGTGGACAATACTAGGGCTGATCAATTTGGAGGCACAGTGACCTTGACAAGGATCCAGGCCCTTTCCAACTTTCCACTGTGCCTTTCTCAGGGACACCAGTCACAGTGGATTAACCCCCTCCCTCAGTCCAGTATGACCTCATCTTAACTAATTCCATCTGTAATGACCCTATTTCCAAATGAGGTCACATTGTGTGGTACTGGGGATTAGGATTTCAACATAACTTTTTTGGGGAGGAGAGGGAGGCACAATTCAACCTGTTACAGAACAGCAGTTTTCTTTCTGTCTTTATTTTTATGGGCCAGAAAATTTTTGTCCTCGATGTTCCCCCATGGCTTTCTTTCCATCCCCTTGTTTACAACTGGGTCATGTGTCTCACTGGGTTACTGAATGACAGGACCTGGGTTGGTCTAGACCAACTGTAATTCCTTCCCTAGGGCTGAGCCTACTGCCTGACACCTGCCAAGGGGAGGGTGGCTATTGTCTGATAGAAGCTACTGCCATGCCACCTTTTCCTCACCTGTGAGGCTTGGCTCACGCTGCTCCATCTTCCCCTTCCCCTGACCCCTAACACAGCTATCATATGGCTTGCCCCTTGTCAGACTTTAAGATGCAGCACAGGCCTCTCTCTCAGCCAAACTCTGTAAATAATCTCACTACCTTCTCCCCAGCTTGGGACATGACTTCCAGGGATGAGCCTCCCTGGCACCAAGGGATTATTACCAAGTGTTAATAAGTGATACATTTGGAGAAAGACCTTGACCAAAAGGGGGAAATATTATACAAAATAGAGTTTTTATGTCTAAAAGATTTCAAAGTAAGTTAGAAGGTCATTCTGGACATTATGCTTATGCAGATCTCAGCCAAACTGCCACAGTTAACAAAGTCTTAAACAAAAAGGGCCCTAGGGACATCTGGACACCATAGGCAAGCTACACACCCTCATGAAATCAATACCCCCTCAGCAGGTACTAACTGGGAATATATATTTCCCCAATATAATATAGCTATACTCATTTATAAATCTTCTAATCATGATTCTTCTCCTTTTATCTGAACATATAATTTTCAATCTACCTCCTTAGTATATCTCTCAGAGACGTAAAGTCTTTGATTGTTTCTCTCCCAGTTGAGCTCTGAAACCCAGCAGCTTTGCACCAACTTCTACTCTCTAGTTTTTTGGGCTTGCCCTGGACAACTTATAAAATGATGAGGGTGGACCAGCCCCAACCCGAAAGCAAGGAGTATCTTCAATTGCAAGCAAAACAGTTCCATTCTGCTCCCCATAATATCTATGTCCCTTTTAAGCTTGAAGCAGTCAGACTGGACATCATCCCAAATCCCTCAAAGTTGAAGAAAAAACAAAAATATGGGGGGAATGTAACCATGGACCAAAGCAGATGTATTGTTATTGTAGTTATTACCTTGTGTTAACAGAGTATCTTGTAAAATTGATCTAAAAAATAATTTTTTTTAATTAAAAAAAAAAAGGTGCAGCGCAGGTACCACATTCTCTGGATTGTCCTGGTTTAGTTGCCTCTCAACTGCAATCCCTTCATGCCCTGAGCATATGTCCAACACCACATTTGTGATGTTATCTGGATAATAATCTGCTTGACCCACCAGGCTGTGTGCTCCCTGGGAGCAGAGACTGAATCTGGTTCACCTGGATCTGGTCTCCCTGAGTGCAGAGAAAGTGCTCAGTAAAATTGCTGAAGGGACAAAGGGCCCTGGAGAAGGAAGGGCTAAGAGATGCCCTAGGCTTATGCCTTTGCAGAGATGCTTGTAGTTTCCTGAACAAGCCATGCTCTTTTTGTGCACCAGTGTCTTGGAATTTTTGTTTCTACCACCTCATCTGACATACCCTCATCTGGTCTACCACCCCCACTGCATAACCATTTCTTGGCAAATCTCTTCCCTTTTTGAAAGAATCCTCTCCAACATGACCAAGTCTTTTCTAGAAATCTCTCCCAAACTTGGGCACTCTTTCCTTTCTGCTTAAAAACAAACAAACAAAAAACCTTTCTATGCCTAGTTTTGTCATCTGAGCAAGAGGGATAATAAGCTATTTACTTCTTGGTTTGAGGATTCAGTAGGTTCATGCATTAGTGGCACTGAGAACAGATCTAGATGGCCTGCTGTATGGAGGTGGTTGGAGAATATCTGTATTGCACATGTCTGGTTACTCTCATTGCTTCCCCAGGGCATTGTGGGAACTCTGCACATGGAGACTACATCTCGTCCATCCCTGACTCCCTGGCTCCTAGCATAAGGTGTGGCACAAGGCTGATCTCAGGCAAGGTTTGCTGAGGACTGAGTGAATGAACACGAATGTCTTCTTTTGGAGGAAGGCACCAGCCACTCTCCATCTGTCTGGAAAGAGACATGAGAAAGAGGCGGGGCAGCAGTGGGAAGGAGTGATTCCAGACCCTTCCGATCCTCTGTCCCCAAGCCACGACAACCAACACACACAAATAAGCATCTTAGCAAAGACCATCTCTGTGCAAGTTTGGGGTGGATTAAAAGGAAGGCAAAGAGGTCCCTGTAAGTCGAGGGATCAGATTCTAATTCTGATTTTGCCATAGACTGTGTGAGTGACCTTGGGTGAGTTCCTGGGATGTGGTGTGAGCTTTCCAGTCCATGAAATGCAGGAGGCTGAGTCGGGTGAATCTCAGGTTCTTAGCATCTCAGATATTTTTGTGAACAAATAAATGATAGAATAAAAAATGAGACTTTGAGTAGTTCTAGGGACTCCCTAAATGTCCATGAGCCCAATAGATGTGTGAGGACCATCTTTAAAGACTGTAAGTAGGCACCAGAAGGGCAGGTCTGACCCCAGGGAGAGCCACCTCTAGGCCTGAGGACAGGAGGCAGCTGTGGGCTCTGGGCCCAGGCAGGTCTGCGGGCATCTGGCCCTCATTTTGCTGCTTGAGAACTACGAGCCCTTCAGCAAACTACTGAGACACTCCAAGCCTCAGTGTTCTCATCTGTAAAATGAGGCGATTGAACCTACCCCACAGGGTAGTGAGGAGAGTGATCCATGGAGCCTGGCACATAGCAGCCCCCCCCACTGCAATGATATTAATGGAGAGAAGAGTCTCTGGACTCCAGTAACAAGGAGGTGAGATCTGAGATGAAACTGGAAAGGTGGATGCTGATCAACTGCACATAGAGGGGTGAGGAATGAGACTTGTCTAAGACTGGGAGCTGATGGTGATGATGATGATCAGGGTTCATCATGCATCAAACAGTCTCATTTAATTCTTAACACAACCCTACGAGGCAAGCACTATGATTAGTCTCTTTTTAAGCATGAGAGACTGAAATTCAGAGAAGTTAAGTAACTTCCCCAAGGTCACACAGCAAGGATGTGGCTGAGCTGAGATTGGAATCCATGCAGTCCTGTTGCAGAACCCATGGTCCTAACTTCTGTGTTCTTATACCTCTATGAGAGTCTGGAAAAGTGCACTTTCCCAGAGGAGGCGAAAGCCTTGAACACCAGGCTAATATCTGTGAACACTCGGCTGGAGTGACTTGGTGGCCTTTAAAGGATGGCAGAGTTTGTGCAGGGCGAGAGTCAGGCTCCACTGGGCTCCAGGCTCCCTAGCAGGGTAGAAGAAGGGCAACTCAGCCATCCCGGTTCACCCTCCACCCTGAGAAGCCTCTGCAATGTCCAGGCTGACGGCTGAGTCACAACTCTCATGATCCTGGCTGGCAAATTGGAGACACCCTTAATTGGATGCTGAAAAAACCCCCACCTGCTGCACAATAGTTCCAGCAGAAGAGTTATAGCTGTTTACTGTAACACACAGACAGTCCCATTAACAAGAATGATGGGGGGCTGCTCTGTGGCATTACTCTTTGCAAAAGACTTGACAAATATGCTTTGTAAATGAAGGCGCTCCAACAGAGAAAACATATAACACTCCCTCTCCCCACCCCCACCCACCCCACTCCCCTTCCTAGGGAGAATTTGCGTGTTGAATCCTTTATACATTATTCAAGGCTCCATATTCCGACGGTGTTCATCAATAGTGGCGCCTATGGCAGGGAGACGCTTGTATCAACTGACAAATGCAGACAAAGCAGGCTGCTTAACCCAGGAACAGTGGGTCAGAGAACAAACAGGGAAATTGATTGTGCCCACCATATTTCTGCAGGAACGGAGGAGTAAATGAACACCATACGTCACAGCTTATCACGTACGGCAGGAGGGGATCGTGAGTGGCGCAGTGTGGCCTACTTAAGGGATGCTGATGGATGGCTTGAAGCCAGCTTTTGTTCCAGGCTGGGGTCTGTCATGCTGCAGAGGGCCTGGGGCCTCCTTCGGGTGGGTCACCCCCAGCTCCAGGCCGTGGAGGTGGCCTCTACTGGGTGGAGAGTGATGGAGATGTCTAAGTCCCCGAGGCCCCTGGATATAGGGCTAACTGCACCAGTGTGCCCTACAGACCCCTGGATTCCATCCTGGGAGTCATGTGGGTTGTGTGCTTCCTAAAAGGCGAGAGGGTGCAATGGGATGGGTCTGGATTTTGCCATCAGTTAGATCAGGTTCTCGTCTGCCTTTTATTAGCTGTGTGGCCATGGATAAGTTAGTGAGCCAAGACTTCTTGTACCTTATCTGCAAGGTGGGACAATAATAGTACTTGCCTGCCAGGATCAGAACCAGAATCAATTGAGCTATTGTGTGTGAAACCCTGGAAGAGAGTGTGGCATCCAAGTAAGCATTCAAATAAATGCTAAATAATAAATGTCTTTGCCGTAGTGAGTTTGCCATCCCTGAGGTTGTTTAAGTGGAGCACAAAGCACTGCTACGGTATGATTCTGGGAGATGGGAATGGAATGTTTAGGATACCCACTTTGGCATCCTAGTTCTGCCGGGTAGCTATTCGCGGGACCTTTGCAAGTCATGTGATCACTCTGAGACTCAGTTTCCCCTTCTGTCAAATGGAAAAATACATAGATGATGTCTGTGAAGCACAGAATAGCATATCCTACTGACAGAAGGCCGTTGGGAGAGATGTGGTCATTGGTATTTTCTGAAAAAGAAATGGGGGTTTGGGCAAAGCCCCCCCAAGCTGTTCTCAGCCCTGAGTGTCCAAGACGTTATCAGGAGGAACTAGCTCAATTCTCTCGGGGCAGTAGCAGAGCTGTCAGAGATGGGTTAGTCTTCCTCTGCAGTGAGAGGAAGAGAAGAAGACAATCATAAGATAAAATAAAAACGATGTGTTGAGTATCTGTTGTGTATCCACCTCATCTAAAATGCACAGCACCTCCTCCCGGGGCTTTTATTATCATTCCCATTTTGTGGAGCATCACCAGTACCCGAAGTTCTCAAACAGAAAAAGGAGCGGAGACCTGGCAGAGGCGATTCTGAGTCCACAGCGGAAGCCACCACGGAGGGCCGATGCCCCGCTGTGGGAGTGGGATTGGGAAGCCTCTCTGCAGAACTTCCCTTTTTCCTAGTGTCTGTGGATTTAGAACGGCTGTTTTCAAGCTAGGCTGGCATCTGGACAAGCTCAGTCGGTTCCCAGCCGGGCATCGATACAACAGTAAAACCGTCCAAGTTTCTGTGAGGAATTCGGGGAGCTCAGGCCCGGAAAGAGCCACGGCAGCTGGAAAAGAGGGCACTGGCATGAGAGGCTCCGCCCACAGAGTTAGCACCCCTGCTCTTGGCAGAAGCCTGTGCTGGAGTGCGGGCAGACACCCCTGTCCCTGAGACCCAGGGCCCGATGGCGAGATGGGCTGATGATAAAATTCAAGACTTGCCTGTGAACCTCCAGAAAGGAGGGGTGCCTCCAAAGCAAGAAGCACTAACACAGCCGCTGTCGGGCCTTGCCTTCTGGAGGCGAGATGCCCCTGCCTGATGCAAACAGGTGGTCCCAGGCGCTCCTTCCAATGCCCAAGCACCGTGTGCATGCAAAGGGCGATTAACACCTGTTCAACAACCAAGGACACCTTGGAGAGGCTCCACCCCCAAGTTCCCACACCCAGCAAGCACGCATCCAGGACACAGACTCTCCCTGTTCCTATAAGACTTGACACCATGGGCCTGGTTTGTCTTTCCGTCTGAAGCTCTCTGTCCATCGGAAACAGAATGTGACCCCCAAACACGCACCCCAGAGGTAATTAAAAATTTTCTACTCGCCACATTGAAAAAAAAAAAGAAACAGGGAGAATTAATTTTTTTTTTTTTTTTGATAGTTGAGTAGTTTATTGAGAAATGGGTGAAGATAACAGGATTATGCACCTAAACCTGCAGATACGGGTTTCTTCAGGCAGAGAGAGCATTTTATCTCAGGGGTTACCTTTATTAAGCTATTATTTCCTCCTCCCATCCTAATGTTGGGGGAAGGGCCTCAGCTGTTGCTGTTCTGATTAGTTACCCCACATGGTAGTTCTCAGAAGCCAACCATTAGTCATTTTGAGGGTATCCAGAGCATCCCCTTCACCCTGAACATGATCTCATTCCGATCTCTTTCCAGATGGCTCTCATGGAGGGGGTCTCAGGGATGTTTCCAGGTGAGAATTAATTTTAATAAGATATTTTATTGAATGCAGTGTATCCAAAAACATTATCATTTCATCAATCTGATCAATATTACAAATTATTAACTGGGTAGTTTTTATTCCTTTCTTCCTACTAAGCCTTCGCCACCCAGTGTGTATTTAGACTCTCGCCACATCTCAATGTGGACTCGCCCCATTTCAAGTGCTCAGTGGCCACGCGTGGCTCGTGGTGGCCGTGTCAGACAGCTCAGGTCTGGAGGTGACCTCTTAGCACAGGATAGCCCTTCAGGTCTCCCTCTCGAGAGCCTTCTTGACACCCCTAACCGAGGAGCGTCCTCATGTCATCTGCTTTATTGCCTACATGGCACATATCCCTACCTACTGGTCTTTGTTGTTGCTGTCGATTTTTATTTGCATTGTCTGTCTCCCTCAACAGAGTGTAAGCTCTGAGAGGCATTTACTGTCGACTGCGGTGCCTGGGACACAGCTCAGGAAACGAACATAATTAGGCATTGAACATGCGAGTTAATGAACATCGGAAGAAAGGCTTGTCCTTTGCTGCTAACAAAACTGCCCCTCCTCCAGCTGCCCTCTGGGCATAAGAGGCGCCAGCAGGCTGGAGCCCACCACCCCATCACATCCTCTGCCTCCTCCAGGCAGCATCTCCCCATCGCAGTGATTTGCACACTGGGCTTCCCTCTCCCAACAGCCCTTCTCTGTATTCCAGGAGTTGATTATCTGTCTCTTAAGTTCTTCCAGGGCAAGTACTTAAAGAAAGAGAAAGCTCAGGCCCTGTGTGTATCTATTCCTCATCTATGCTAATTTGCCCATTCTTATGTAATTTGTAAGGTGGCAGAGCTCTGACATACTTTTGCAGCCTGAGAAGCCAGGGCTGTTTATCAGCTGCTGCCTGCAGCAGTCATTGAATAATTCTTGGCCGCCTGTAAACAGCAATCTACCAGATTCATTAAAGCGGATGTGTACAGCCATTTCGCCATACAGATGAACTTGGTAGAGCATTCTGGGATGCGGGTGCCAATGTGTTCAGAATTCCTGCAGCTACTCTTTGCCCCTCAATCCATAACGAAAGGGAAGGGTAAACTTCCTTGGGGGAATGAAAATCTTTCCTAGTCAAAGCATGAATCAGAGAGTCGCTGAGACATGCCCTGCTGTTATTGAGAACAGAGTCAGTCTTGCAGGAAGCCTGGTGTGGTGAGACATATGTAATATATCCACCTCTCTAGGTTTCCCTCCAGCCTAGAAACCTCTGTTGCATTTGTCCCTTTTCTCCACTGGACCCTGGACTTCTCGTGGGCAGAAAAAACGACTTGTTCATCTTCTCAACTCCAGCTCCTAGCCCAGGGCCTAACATGGAGGATATATATGCTTGTTGAAAGAGTAAATAGATGGGGTGAGTCTACAAACCATTCATTCCTTCAGAGCTCTTTATTGAGCATCTGCTACTTGCTGGGCCCAGGTTGAGGCACCTGGAACAAGTCAGTGAACAAAATGAATGAAGAATCTGCTCTCTTGGAGCTTACCTTTTAGCAGAGAGTTGAAATAACTTTGTCGATGTCTGCCCCCCTCCTCCTTTTCCAAAGAATATTCTTATATTTAAACCTAACATTATTATTTCATTTTCCTATTAATTGTATTTGGCTATTTTATTGGCTTCATTTTTGAAGAAGCTTTAGATCACAGAAGGATTACAACAGGGACAGGGGAGGATCATTGGTGTGGGGTGTCAGTGATAGGGAATACGTGGGAGGAAGTTCACCTGGGCATACATATAAGGTATATAAATGTATTCAAGTGTTCGTGGGGCATTGTCACAGTGGGTAGAGATTCACACAATAACCGAGAGAGTATTGAATTCCCATCCTGGAGAGCTCAGTCATGTTCTCTAATGGAGCAGCAACTGTCCCCCAAGTGCAGGGACAATGACCAGTGAAGGAGGATGGTCCATTGATGGGCCCTTGATATTGATGACTATGCCTGTGAGCCTTTGCTCTTGAAATTGAAACTTAGCCTAATGTTGTGGGGTGCCTAAGAGTTGCCTCCTGAGAACCTCCTTGTTGCTCAAATGTGGCCTCTCTCTAAGCCAAACTCAGCATATAAATGCATTACCTTCCCCCCAGCATGGGATATGACTCTCAGGGATGAGCCTCCCTGGCACTGTGGGATTACTACCCAAGCATCAACTAGCAATGCAACTGGAAAAAGACCTCAAATAAAAGGGAGAAAAGATAAAAACAAATGAATTTATATGCCTAAGAGACTTCAAAGTGAGTCGGGATATCATACCAGAGGCAACACTTACGCATGTCTCAGCAGGATCTCATAGACTGCCAAAGTGGATACTACCCCAATTAGTGGGTCTCCTGACGGCTCTGGAGACACCCAGGTCCTATGGTCAGGTCAGATAGCTCTGGAATTTGGTGCCTTGCCAGTGGGCCCTACTTTGGAGTTTGTGTTCCTGAGAGTGACAGAGTTGGATTCAGATATGGCTTCCCTACACATGGCTCATCTGTCCCTTCTATTTGAACCTATACTTGGTGCTGGAGTTGGTAAGTATATGTCCAAGAGACTTGAATCTTTGGGCTGTCCATGTGTCAGCTGGGCCCTGAGCCTCAGCAGAGTTGCAACACCTACCCTCCAGCTTATTGGACTCACCCAGGACAACTAACAAGGAGCTGAGGATGGACAACCACCATACCAAGGAAACGAGAGAACCTACAAATGCAAGCCAGAGAGTCTTATCCATTGGCTGTATGGGATCAAAGCCCCCTCTCATTTAGAGGTGGAGTGGACATCACCATCTCAGAATCCTCAGGATTGGGGAATGAACTATGGACTAGAGTGGACTTACTGGTATTCTATGATAGACTTGTTGTGATTCTAGCAATGGAAGAAATTACAGCAGTCCACTGGAGGCTCTGGGGGCAGGGGGAGGGAAAGACAGGTATAATGTGGGGGCTTTTTCGGAACTTGGGAATCATCCTGAATGGCATTGCAATGACAGATATATCTTCCCATAGCCTGCAGAATTGTGTGGGAGAGAGTGTAAACTACAATGTGAACTATGGTCCATGCTCAATGGCAATGCCCCAGGATGCGTTTACCAATTGCAATGAATGTGCCACACTAATGAAGGATGTTGCTTATGTGGGAGGGTGGGGGAGGTGTGGGGAGCAGGGCATATGGGAATCCCCATATTTTTTGTGTAACATTTGTTTTCTAAGTATCTTTAAAAAAATAAATTAAAAAAAACTTATTGTTGTTCCTGTTATTGTTACTAAAATCCCAGTAAGAGCTCAGTACAGTAGTTAAGAACATGGATTCTGGATTCTGACACCCTTGGGTTCGAATCCTTGTTCTGCCACTTACCCTCTGTCTGTTTCTCTCCCTGTAAAGGAAGGTCAGGGCCATCCCACGTCAAAAGATGGACAGGACGTGGTTGCTAGGGAACCGGGAATGTGGTGTCTGCCACATGCATCAGAAGCTTGAGAGGTGGGTTTTCCAGAACCTAAGGCAGGCTGCTTGGGCAGGGACACAGGTAGGGGAGTGAGTTTGGGACTGGGCCAGGTGGGCATGGAAAGAAAGCTGGAATCGCTGTGAGGGTGTTGGATGATGGTAGCAGAGGGCTGGGGAAGCCTGCGGAGGTGCCATGGCAACCACTGCAGGGTTTCTGGTGTTAAGCAATTAAAACTTGGACACCATGCAGATGCAGACTTGCCAAGAAGCAGCACACCAAGCCCCTGTGAGTGCACAAAGCCGCAGGAAGAGCCTCTGCTTCTACGATTGTGGGATGGTCGCCCCCTTCCCCTGGGGGCGGGGGGAGGGGCGGGATGCGCACCCGCTATGGCTCAGCCGTCTCTCCAGAGCACCCGGAATCCTGGAGCCCTTGGGGAAGGCAGCCCAAGACAACAGGGAGACCAAGGGTCTGTGAGTGAGAATGCCACATGGTCTAGAATTCTCCGGAACATTCTGGACTCCTCAGAGCTTGTGCTCTGGAGTCAGATTACCCAAGTTTGATTACTGCAAGGTGAACTGGGCAAACCACTTAACCTTCCTCAATTAGCCTCAGTTTCTCCATCTATAAAATGGAGACACAGTAATAGTAGTATCCATGTCAGGATTGTTTTGTGAGGTTATAAAGGGCTAATTCATGTAAAGTACTAAGACAGGACATGCTATCTAGCAACCTACCAATAATCCCTCTGCAGTAGGGGTTCTTAACCAGGGGTCTAAGGTTCCAGGGGGGAGGGGGGAGGGAAGGGGCACGTGAGCTTGAATTGAAAAAAATCAACTTCTTATCTTTATTTTCTCTGACCTCTAATTGAAATCTAGCATTTCCTTCACTTATGAATATATGCGATAAGTAAATTACAGTAGTATTCATTTCACCTGACTGGCAAAGGGGTCCGTGGAACAGAAAAGGTTAAGAACCCCTGATCTACAGAATCCCCCCTTTTCCCAAACTCCCACTTCCTTTCTTTTGTACCCCCAAACCTCCAGGGTCCTCACTTTATCCTGATGCCACAATTTGGATTCAAAGAAGAATCTCCTTGCTATAGACTCTTAGATTTTTCTTTTCCAGTTTATTTCAGCTTTATTACTATTGGCAACTGCTCATAGCATAACCTGGCTGTGCTACCTGGCCAACCCCCCACCCCTTTGCCAGCAGCAAGAGAGGGCAAAGGAGATGAAGGGAAAACCAGAGGCAAAATGGAAAAATAGATCCTCTATCTCAAATAAAAAATAAATAATTGCAATCATCTGTCTATTTTTATGCAGTGTTTATTTAATGCCATGTAATTGCTAACAGATTTAGCCAAATTAGAGTTACAAAGTGATATGTGTGTGTATTCTTTCTATCAAATTATTTTTAAAGCATTCCAAACAATAATATTTTAGGAAAGAAAAAAATGTGTATTTGCCAAAGGTTCCTAGGAAGGAATTTTAACCAGAAAGAATGAGCTAATGATTTTTTTTTTTTTTTAATTAAGAGAAAACAGCAAAGAAATAAAAAATATGAGCCTGGGATCTTAAAATAAAATGGGATGATAAACCTTTGCTGGCAAAGTTGCAATTTCTCTGTTGGATTTTAGATCTGACTTTTATTATTAAGGCTGGTGCTGAAAGCTGGCATTTTGACAGGAACATGGGGCGTTTGTCACTATCTGGGAAAAAGATAGATGTTGAATGACATTTTGGGAGAAATGTATACATTTTGGGTCTAAGTGCTCTTTCTCTTTACCAGGAAAATTCCACTAGCAATGGACTGATTGGTTATCTTGAGTTCCCAATTCTCATGGCTATTTAAATGAAAACTGAATTTAAAAGTTTATTTTTTCACTTTAACCTTTGGAGGAAACAGAAAAGAACTTTCCTCAGTGGTCAGCACCATCTCCAGAGAAGGGGGGTCATTCTGGGCTAGACAGCCCTGATGGAGCCTTCTTTGTCCCAGGAGTGAACACAGAATGCATTCCTCTCAGAGTGGCTGGAGCCCTCCCATTACGGAGAAGAGCGTTTCTGTCTCTAAGCCCCACTTATCCAAGCGAATAACCCAAGAAAGGAACACGGCAAAGACTGAGGAAGGAATATTATTATCCCAGAGACCTGGTCTGCTACTTACTAGCTGTGTGATACGGGCAAAGTACTTTCCATCTCTGACCTCATTAAAAATCGGCATAGTGAGATCGACATCCCTCCCTCACTAGATACTGTGATGTAGAAGTGTAATGAAATGCTCGAAAAACTCTGGAATACTATGCAAATTTACACTGTGGTAATTCTCCTATGAAGCTGAGTTTGTGGTCTTGAAGGGGTAAGAAAAAGAGCCTACTTCTAGGGGAAGAGAGAAACAACCCGATAAGGAATCCCAACCTAGAGAAGCAGGAGGGAGTTTGGAACATTGACTTGAGCCTACTTCCTGACAGGCTGAGGGTGGTGGGTGGCCACATGTCTGTCATACCATGCTAGATTTGGGTTTCCTCTTCTATTGAAGTCTACCAGTAGCTCAGATACCACCCTCCTTGCTTCTGTTGCTGAACAGTTGTGAAAGGTTACTGACCTGCTCTTGTCTGTTATAAACAAGATCTCCAACTTGCTGGGGCTAATGCCTGCATCATGTTTTTGAAGGTCCTGAAGGTGTTGAACTTCACTTGAACCCTGCACTCCCAGAAAAGGGTGGTGGTGAGGAGATCCCTCCATCCTTTTGGCTTCCAGGAAATGTCTAACTGCAAAGGACCACCTTGCTCTCATACCTCCACATTTCCTCAATGACTTAGACAAGCTCCTTTCCACCTTTCCTCATGATTTGCCTCTATTTAACACCAGGACCCCTTCCTTTTCATTGTGACTTTCCTCATTAGTGAATGTTCTCCCTATTGCAATAGCCTGAATAAATATTTTACATCTTCTTAATTGGCCCATGTATTTTGTCTTTGACAATCTGAGGTTGAATAATTTTTCCAGATTAAAGGGATATTCAGGTCCCCAGTAAGGCCATAAGAGAATAGAGGCAAGAAGATTATGGAGAATCAGCAGGAATTTCCTAAAACAATTAACTAGATCTAGATAAAGAAAGGAAAAAAAGGAGAATTTGTATGCAAATGGATAGGCCTTCAGAGCAAGTTTCACAGCCCTGGCAAAGGAAAAAGAAAGGGTGTGGGGCAATGTAAGATGTCCTTGTTGACCCATAAAGTTTTCTCTATATTATTATAATCTTAAATCTTATAATATGTGTCATGATTCTGGGACACTGGACAGCAATATGGATGGGCATATGCAAAGGCTAGGACAAGAGCAGTGGGCTAGGAATTGGGGGAACATCTCCAAATATTTTGACTTTCAGAGGAATGCTCTTGGCCAATGGAATTGCCCAAGGGTCTGCTCTGAAAGCTGGAAATGTCTTGGAGCTTTGCCCCTCCCCTCTAGTGTGACTTGATCCCAACATTTTCCCCCTTGTTCCAGAAAAAAGTGTTTACCTACATCTTCCTCCTCCCTCGACTGTTGCCTGTGGGTCCAGGTGGGATAAACTGAAGTAAACAATGTGGTTTCAAGCAGTAGATTTCAAATTCATTGGGGACTTTGTTAAAAATTCAGATTCCCAGATTTCTTCAAGAGATTCTGGTTCAGTGGCTCTGGGATGGCCCCAGAAATACGAGCTTGTAATAAGCTCTGTGATCTTAAGTTTGGTGGTTCACAGCCCTCAAATTTAGAAGCACTGCCCAAGGTTCAGAGACTTACCCTGTTCACCAGGCCGGCTCTCCTTGTCTTTGATGCTGTGGATTCTGCTTTCCCAGACAAAGATTCAGTCCCTGTATCTCTTCCCAGCCCAGGCTGGACACTCAGCGCCATTTCCCTGACCCCTGCTGCTTTAGCTGAGCTCTCACATTCAGCTGCCTCTTGGCCTACCTTGCCCCATTGGGCTGACACCTTGCTCTGCACATTGATGAATTCATTCACGGGCATCAATGAGCCCTTGTCTCTTTTAGTGCAAAACAAATGGGCTGATGTTGCCGAGAAATCCCGAGATGACACAGATAATCAATCATAGCCCTCTGTGGGTCCACCTAGCCCTGGAAGGTGATAGATCCATTACAGCTGATTAAGACCAAGCATGACAAAGAGCCAAGGCCCTGCCTCGTCTGTGGCTCAGACAACGAGGGCAGAGTTCAGCCTTCTGACTTTGTCTGGGGATGCTGTCGTAGCTCGCCATCACGTACGTGTTTTCTGGTCACTTATGCCTCAATCAATGTACTGTCTCACTACGTTCAAAGCTAACTGTACTTTGATCCATGATGCTTGCCTAGGCCCTCCCAACAGCACCCCCTCACCCCCATCGCACACCTCTTAAAGTTTCCTGAAGTTTCCAGGAACTCAGGCGCCCTTCCCATTTCTACAATAGGAGGGATATGGGAGGAAAATACTTTTGTTATTCATAGTAACAAAAGTATTACTTTTGTTATTCAAAAGTACTTTTGTCTATTTTCATGACACCCAATTTTGCCTTTTGAGAAACACTGAAATCTAGTCCAGGACTCGGCAAACTATTTCTGTAAAGGGCCAGATAGTAAATATTTGTGGCTTTGTGGGCTAGGTGTCTCCATGGCAACTACTGGCTGTGAATGTAATACACAAAAGCAGTTCTACGCAATATATATTTGATGGCGAGGCAAGACTGTTTCAATAAAACTTTATTTACAAAAACAGATAGTAGGCTGGATTTGGGCTGGGGGTTGGCAATAGAGAATTGAAGGCAAAGCGATGGAGCATGGAAGGAGTGGTCCAGCAGGACAGGGAGCAGAACGGGGATGTCTTGAGGCAAGTCTACAGGCTCAGTGTAGCTGTCACCAGAGAAGACTGGCGCATCCAGTTAAGCATTTTATACTTTAAAAACAGTGGGAAGTCTCCAAATTATTGTAAAGCAGGGGAGCAGCACCACTAGATTTAGGTTTTAGAACAATTTGGCTACAGTTTGGAGATGAGACAAGGGAACCAAGAAAAAATCCAAGGAGACCAGATAGAAGGTTCTGGTCGCACTTCAATCTTATCAACTCCGGTTTAGCACAAACTCACTCTACCTCTCTGTTTTGCCTCCTTTACTCACAAAGTCAGGTGTTTGATTTAATGTCCAAGCCTGAGGTCACCATGCCAAGGCAAGGCTGACCTCTTAAAGGGAGCATGTCTGCTCTTGGGAGACAATATTTCAACTGAGCTTTAGCACAGAGCTCCAGTAGGTAGGACTGGAGGGCTGGGGTCAGATTGTGCAGGACCTATTTATAATAAGGGGCTTAGGCTTCTGGAAACCACTGCCCTTCCCTCTTGCCACCATGGGGCTCTGCACTTCAAGGCCACCTGCAATTTCTGGAGCTTTGCTTATAGCTCATTCAGGTAATGACCGTTTTGCAGATACATTTTGAAGATGCTGTAATGTGGCAGAGTGTTGGCATATTCTAAGGCATTTAATACCTCCTCTTGGAATGTACCGGTATGTAGATCATTAAGCAGAACAGACCTTCTCAGTGAAAGGAGTACTAATTGCAGTTTTCAAATGCCATTTTCATTTGCTATTTGGCAGGAATACCACAGTCACGGCCTTCCTATTTCTATTAACCACCAGGGCTGGGACAATGCCATCTCACCTTCCTGCTGGCAAGTTTCATCGCAGACTCTCAGCAACGAGGCTATTTAGGCAATGAAGAGAGACTGGCAACCAGGCTCTGGGAGGACCCCGCTGACTCCACCTCCTGGGGTTCCCACCTGTGGGGTCTTTGTGGCCCGCAGCACGTGGCAGATGTTACGTTGCGGCCCTTCTGAGATTAGGTTCTAAAAGGCATTGTGGCTGCCATCTTGACTGTCCTTTCTCTTGCTCTCTCAGGTCACTGGGCTCAGGGAGAAACCAGTTTCGGTGTCATGAGCAGCCCCATGGAGAGGCTTTTCACCCACAGCGATGTGAGTGAGCTTGGACCTGGAACCTCCAGCCTCAGTCAAGCTTCGGATGCCTGGAGGCCCCGTCGACAGCTTCAGGGAAGCCCATGACAGATCTTAAGCCGGGATTCTCACCCTCAGAAACTGTGAGACAATAAATGTTTGTTGTCTTCAGTTCTAGGTTTTAGGGTAAATTGTTACAACTCAATACATAACAGGTACAAGAGGCAAGAATGATGGAGACTTCAAACAACTTGGGGCCTTGGATGAGTGGCCACACCAGGTCCAGCAAGAAGGATGTCTGGAGGATGGAGACTGTGGCAGAACCTGGGTGCAAGCTGAATGTTTTTATCGTGGTCAAGAACAAGAGTTGTGGTGTGGGCAAGTCACCTTCCCTTTCTGGACCTTGTCTTTCCTTGTGATGCCCTAGATGAGCTTAAGAATGCAGAAGATGTTCCCTGAGGCTTAGGTGTTAGGTAGTGCATGTGATAATACCTGCTAGCTTACAGGGGCACACGTGCATAAGTGTGCACACACAACCACACACAGTCAAGAACAGGATTCCAGCTAGCGATCGATGCACCAGACACTGAGTTATACAGAAATGACCAATTCATCCTCACAACCACCAGTGTAAGTAGGTGCTTCTACTGTCACCACTTACTGGACGAGGAATTTCAGGATCAGAAAGATTAATTTTGCACAAGGACCCTGTATTAGCTTTCTGTTGCTGCAAAACAAATGACCACAAAGTGACTTACTTAAAAACACACACAGTCATTAGTTCAGGCTCTGTGGGTCATGAGTCTGGGCACAGCTTGGCTGGGTGTTCTCGGGTCTCACAAGGCTACAATCTGAGCGCCAGCTGGGCGGGGTTCTCGTCGTTGGCTGGAGCCAACACGTTGAATGAACAAATGATGCCCTTCCAAGGGCTAATTATTTCTGAAACTTTGGAGGTGAGTTCATTGCTGAGATTTAGATTCGTTAACCTTATCTTAGCTCCAGGAACTTTCTCCATGGTATTCCAGATTTTAAATGAGTTTAACTCCAGGCAAGCCACATTACACACATTCTCACTGTTGCAGTGGCTTAACCCCATGGAGCTAATCTACCTTAATGGTATGGATTGGAAAAGGTGGAAGATACCCTTAGGATGGGACTAACCTTTATTTTATGAGCGTTTCAATCAAGCAATGGAGGAATTCATCGAAGAGAGCTGGCTAGGTCAGGGAACTAAATCCCCTGTCAAAGGCAGCTCACTAGGGGACAGTTCCCCCTAAAAACTTTCTGCCCCTAATTTCTGGAAAACATCTCATTTCTGTCTGTTTTCTTGTGTGTCTCTGTGGGTGTCTTTATTTCCACTTCATATAAATCTCTTGGATATCTTATCACTTTGTTCCAAAAAGCATTTCACTTCATTTTTCTTGCTCTTAAGGCCTTGTGATTGGGAACTTCTCTAAAGAAGGGACACAGCCTCCTCTCAAGCCTTGCCTAAAAATAATTCAACAGCTGTGGAAACTTGGAGATCTTTCCATCTTTTGCTGCAATACGGGGAAGGAAGTGGAACCATAGCCAACTTTCTATGAAATTTAATTTTCCAAGGTGGTGACTCCATTTTGCAGCTCTGCATGGAGAAAACATACAATGTGAAATGCTGATGTTCTATAAGAACAACTAAGGGGCTTGGTAATCATCCAAAGCTCACTGCCCAGCCTCATTGCCTACTAACCACCCTTTCCCAACTGTACCCCACCCCAAAGCCATGGGAAAAGAGCATGGGTGGGAAAAGTCAAATAAGTAACTAAAATGAGAAGATATAGAAGAATGCGCTATCTCCTGTTAATAAGTGGGCCCAGCGGATTTGATATGAAGCTTTTCCATGTTCCCTACTATAGCGGCAGGTGGGGAGAAGATGTCCCCTAATGGTCTTATCTCTCCCACCTGGCAGTGTACCCTCATGTAATCTCCTCCCCTAGAGAGTGGACTCCGTCTGGTGACTCTCTGCTAACCAGAAGCACATGGCAGAAGGGATGGGATGTTATTTCTAAGAACAGTTTACAAAGAGAGCGTGTCTTCATCCTGAGAACATTTAGTGGCTCTCCCATGTATCCCCTGTGATGGAAGCAACCTGCCACGTTGCCGTGTGGTGAGCTGCCCTATGGAGAGACCACATGGGTAGGAACCGAGGGAGGCCTCTGGCCAACAGCCTGAGAGGAACTGAGGTCCTCAGCCCAACAGTCGAGGAGCTGGGTCCTGGGGACTATCACGTGAGGAGCTTGGAAGTGGGTCCTCCTCTGTTGAGCCCTCAGGTGAGACAGCAGCCCAGCACCTTGTCTGAAGACTTGTGAGAGATCTTAAGGCAGAGGCACCAAGCTAAGCTTCCCATAGAAGCTGTGAGATAATAAATGCTTGTTGTTTGAAGCTACTAAATTTTGGAGTAATTTGTTATATAGCTATAGATAACATCTATATACCTATATAAGTCTGTGCATATTTATCTATCATCTATTTATTCTATCATCTATCTATCTATCTATCTATCATCTATCTATCTATCTATCTATCTATCTATCTATCTATCTATCTATCTATCTATCTATCTAATCCTGTTAGGTAAGGACACTACCCCTTTTACAGAAACTGTATCTCAGAGAAGCTTAGTAACTTGCTTAATATTATGCAGACTCTTATTGTTGAGGCATACCTGTTCACCTGACTGTCTATCCTATATCTCCATTATTTGTCCTTATTGAGTTCTCATTTCATCCATGTGAAGTAGACGTCTTAATCCTCCATTTAAAGGTGAAAAAACAGGAGTTAAGAGAGGCTGTATAACCTTCCTAAGGACACAATTAGTAAACAGGGAAACTGGGATTCACCATTTTTATTTTTGGGAGGTGGGATGTTATGCTGCTTTCCATAAAGACACTGCCTCCTTATCCATTTCTTTTCTGTGCTTGCGCTCCATCCACAACCATATGTAAACCTCTTATTTAGAGAGTGCTAAGGGAAGACTCATTGACTTAAATTACAATCAGCACCCTCTCCTCTAATGAAAAGTGACACTAGCATTTGAGTATTTCTATGTGTGAAGTACTACAGTTTACCCCCAATTTATAGATGAGAAAACTGAAGCTCAGAAGTTAGCTTGCTCTATATCATATAGCTGGTCAGGAGGTTACTGTGTGAGAACCTGCACAACTTCCCCCTTCCCTCATATAGACGAACGTTTAGCACCTGTCAGACATCTGGGTTTGGGCATCGATGATGAGGCATTTCATTTATGAGAGTTTCTGTGAAGAAATATCACCTGGTTGAGTGTGGCTTCTTATGAAGACTGCTATTCTATGAGGAGGAAATGCCATCATTTCCTAGACAGAAACAAAATGATACCTACAATAAACATGAAGTCCCTACTGGCCAACCCGAACCCTATTTCAGTTGACGAAACCTGTGAGAACATGGCGTCCTTAATGAATTTATTCCCAAACCTTGACATGCATTGGGTGCCTACTGAGGATATGGCCCTGGGAGTGGGGACAAGGGTGAGGAATGGACTATGAGTTCGCCCCTCTAGGAGGTCAGAAGGAACAGGCAGTCCATGGAACCATTTGTCAGCAATTTAACACAACACACTGAGAGAAAACATAAAATCTGGAGCCATAAAATTAAGTATATGGACACGAATTTCCCCTCTCAAACTGGTTACCCTTCTTTTCTCCATCTAGATAATTAGAACACTGTCTACTCTGTTGCTTCAAATGGGAGCCCAGGAGATTCTTGCTTAACTGCTCACCCAGGAGCTTCAGTTGGTGGCTCTTTTCTTGGTTGTAGTCTCTCTGGTTTCCCTGCATGGGGTTGGGGCTTATAGTAGATTATGTGCCTCCCGGGTGTAGAGGTTCCAGGTAAAAGTGATGGTAGTAAGGGCCAAGTCTCCTTACTGGTTCTGCCACAGCAGCTTCTGTAAAGAGGTCCAACAGCAGTAGGGAGTTCCTAGCAAAGAGGGAAATCTTAGAGCCTATACAGGAAGAATAGAAATAGAGGAGTGAAAACTTCTAAAATAAATCCGTATGTCCAGGGCTTTACTTTAAATTCTGCATCTATCTGCTTTCTTGGAAAGAGCTACCCATTGAGGTGGGTTTGAAAATAAATGTCAGTGTGATACATTTGTACCAGAGGTGAGTCCAAAGAGGTGAAGACAGATAGAATAGTGATGCAGAGCCAAGCCTTGGAGACTAGGAAAATTACTGAAGGGGAATGATGTTAAGTCCAATCTCAAAAAGTAAGAGTTTGCAAGGCATGGAGACAGGAAAAGATGTTAGAGGAAGAGTGAGCAAAATGTGAGCAAAATGTGAGCAAAGGCTCAGAAGTCTGGTTCTTATAGAGACATGGGAAGCCACTGGATGGTTTACAGCAGTGGAGTTCCATGATCAGATTTCATTCGTTGGTAATTCAGAGCCTGGCTTGGGGGAAGTCTGGAGAGGGAAGAGAGAGGAGGCCAGAGAGGAGTCTATAACAGGTGAGAGATGGCAAAGGTAAAGATGGTCACTAAGGGGATGGGGAAGATGGGTGGATTTGAGAAAGATTTTGCTGGTAAAATCGACAGAACTTGATTGAGGTCAGAGATCGTGACTGTCTTTTTGATTACCATATTCCTTTTTGCATTCAGTAACAGTTGCATACATATGTAGTAGGTGAATGAACAAATGATTGTTGGGGCCATGAATAGGTAGGAATATCATTAGATTGGAGATGGAGTTAGCAAGCTGTCACAGTCCAGTGACACAAGCAGTTAAGATGATTTAAAAAATTCTGTCCCATTTGGATTCCATGTTCATTAAATAGCTTTCTGATTTATAATTTTACTTAGCAATTAGAATTAAGTGCTGAGATATGAACTTTAGAATCTAATCTATGGGCAAATTTTATTTCTCCTTATATAAAAATACATTGACATCTTCAAAAATAAAAAGACAAACAACCCAATTAAAAAATGGGCAAAAGATCTGAATAGAAAACTCTCCAAAGAAGATATACAAATGGCTAATAAACACACAAAAAGATGCAACAGCATCATTAGCCAATAGGGAAATGCGAATCAAAACTACAGTGAGATACCACTTCATACCTACTAGAATGGCTACTATTTTAAAATAAAAGGGAAATAAGTGTTGGAGAGGATGTGGAAAAAGAGGCACACTCACCTGGTCACTGTGGGGGGTGGGAATGTAAAATGGCAGAGCTGCTGTGGAAAACAGTTTGACAATTGCTCA
Organism: Tolypeutes matacus; assembly: GCA_026826555.1. Classification (NCBI taxonomy): domain Eukaryota; kingdom Metazoa; phylum Chordata; class Mammalia; order Cingulata; family Chlamyphoridae; genus Tolypeutes; species Tolypeutes matacus. The sequence continues at coordinate 4,698,103 of JAKSZT010054576.1, read as the reverse complement.
GGAAGTTATGTATAGAATTACGATATGACCTGACAATCCCACTTTTAGGTACATACCACAAAGAGTTGAAAGCAGAGACTCAAACAGATACCTGCACACCAATGTCCATAGCAGCATATTCACAATAACCAAAAGGTGGAAGCAACCGAAGCATCCACCAACAGATGAATGGATAAACAAAACGTGGTCTATACATAAAACCAAATATTACTTAGCTGTAAAAAGGAATGAGGTTCCGATACCTGTGACAACATGGCTGAAACTTGAAGACATCATGTTAAGTGAAAGAAGCCAGACTCAAAAGGACAAATACTGTATGATTTCATTGATATGAAAGAATTAGAAAAAGCAAATTCATAGAGTCAGCAACTAGAATATGGTTACGAGGGACAAGCATGGGGGTAGGGAGTGGGTAGTTCATGCTTAATTGTTATGGAGTTTCTGTATGGGGTGGTGGAAAAGTTTTGGTAATGGACACTGGGGATGGTAGCCCAACATTGTGAATGCAATTAGCACCACTGAATTACATATTTGGGTGGGTTAAAGGGGAAATTTTAGGTTGCATATATGGTACTAGAATAAATTAAAACAAAAACAAAAACAAAAGACTGTACAACACTGTGAGCTGTAACATAAATTATTGTTATATAGTTAACCATACCTATTATGTTGTTTTATATATATAAATATACATACATATATATAATATAGTTAACCATATAACTATATTAACTATAGTTGATAGTGCACTTATAATAATATTATTTCATCAATTGTAATAAAAGCACCACACTAATGCAAACTGTTAATAGGGAAAACTGTGTGGGGTGGGAGGGGGGAGCTATAACCCTGTATTTTCTTTCTGATTTTTCTGTAAACCTACAACTTATCTCTAATAAAAAAAAATAGAGACAAATACACTGGTATCTGGTTTATACATCAAGCCCTAATAGGTCTGGTTTCTGTGAATTGATCATTGGGAGACAAGACATCTCTGGGTGCTCCTGACAGACAAGTTTGGAACTTACAAATACCAGATGACTAGTTAGGGCTACCTCTCTATTTTAACGTATCTACTTTATTTCTGTGATATTCAAATGGAACTAACCTTAGCAGATTTATGATTTAATTTGTAACTCTGAAGCCAAGATAACATCACTCAAGGAAGAACCAATGTTGGGAGCCTTTTGGTCAGAAATTGTAGTGGTCAGAGCAAAAGGAAAGACCTTAGGGTGTCTTCGGATCTCTCCCAGTGGTTTTCAACTGAAGGTGAGTTTGCCCTCAAAGGATGTTTGGCCAGGTCTGGAGACATTTTTGGTTGTCACAGCTGGAGTGGGATACTCCAGGCATTGAGAGGGTGGAGGCCAGGAATGCTGCTCAATATCCTACAAGGCACAGGACAGCTCCCCACCCAAGAAAGAATTCTCTGACCCCACATGTTCATAGTGCAATGATTGGGAAGCCCTGATCTAGACACATCTGAGGAAGAGGGGATGGTGGATTAAAAAAAGCAAGTCCCAGGACTGGGTTTTGGCCCAGCTCTGACCTTAACTCCTTGTGTGATCTTGTCGAGGTCTCTGGACCTCAGGTTCTCTATCATCGGAGAAGACTGGAGCTGGCAGATGACCAATTCTCTTCTGGTTCTAAAATGCTATGAATTTGTGACTGCCCCCAGGGTCTTCTCATCATCTTTGAGAAATCTGTTTGCAGTCTTGCTTATAGATTGTTTTGGGGAGAGATCATGCCTGATGCCTCCTTTATAAATGGCTTGACCCTCAAAATTATTTTGAAAAGTTTTCCATTGTGCAGAAGGACATTGAGTGCAGGGGTTATAAGTTCTTTCTTTGGAAAAAGCATTGTTTGAAGAAAACATCACATTTTTTTCCTTCTGAAATTCAATAGCCTGAACTCACCCTCTCTAGCCAGGGAGGAGAAAACCTGAGAAAAGAGACTAGAGGCCAGAACTAAAATCTAAGAATCAAGGTTTAAGAATCCAAGGACTCCTTAATTCATTTTCATGTAAAATGGGGAATTTAAAATTTGCTCAATCTACCACCAAGTGAAGGTTGCCATTCAGATTAAATGAAATATTCAAATAGCTTCATTCAAATAGTTTAAACAAACATTTATGATCCAGTGCTGTGTCCCAGACATGAGTTGTATTTAAAAAATTGTATAGTGCAAAATACTATATAAATACAGGGATCTTTATTACCAACTCATGAAATAACATCCAAGGAGGGCGAGGAAATTCTCACTTATGGGCAAATTAGTTAGAGTCTATTTTACAAAGTTCTCTTTTGTTCTCCCGGGGTCAGTTCGCACTGGGTAGTGTGATCATTAAATATGACCCTCAAAGGCACTGTGTCTAGAGAAGGGGAAATTACTCAGTTTTAAGACAAGATTTTTGTTTTATCTGCTTGAATTTGGGTCACTAATTACAACCACTGATGTTCAAGTAATGAATCTAACAAGGACCTCATAAATTGTGCAGTGAAAATGAGATTCATTTCTGTCCTTTTTAATCATAAAATGAGACTGATGCTTCTTCCAATTAGTTGTGGCTATTATATGTCTATCAAAGAGAGGAGACAAAGAGGGAGCAGTGGTGTGCTATTAGGGAGACTTGGGTTGGAGTTTCTGTTGGATTGGGGCTGTGTTTCCTAAGCCTGCCCTTTTCCCTCTCTGAGCTTTCTTCCTCACTGGAAAAAGTATGATGTTGCATCAGATAATTTCTAAAGTCTTTTCCAACCCCCAAATTCCAGGATTCTAAGTAAAATTTATTTACGACATTGAACGAAAGACCTTTTAGAATGATTAATCCCAATGACAGATCATTTTTTTCTATTGTCCTGAACTATGTTTGAACTGCATCTAATTTTCAGTCATGAGTATGAACCAGATAAAGCTCTCTACTCTGAAGATGGGATTAGAGGAATCAGGTTTAAATAACAGCATGGGAAATGGTGAAGAAAGACTGTCTTAATGGTAATTGAAGGAGGGTTAAGCCATGGAACACTTTCCTGAAGATGTAATGTAGTTTGTATTACTGAAGATCATTAAAGGGAAGCAAGAAACTTTTTATTGTCTGTTTGGCTAAGAGCATTCCATTCTAGAAGGAAGGAGATTGATCACGGAGTAGAATGTGGAAGTTTTTCCAGAGTGCAGCCCTGACCAAGGACCCTTAAACTGGTTCATAATATCGGGTGAGCTGCATTTGAGGATCAGACTCTGCTCAATCCCAACATGCTTCCATTTTCTCCAAAAACTTGGTTTTCCAGCTTCATCATCTATTCATAGCTTCCAGCTTCACCAGAATTCCTGGAATTTAGATCTTATATTTTTACCATTTATGAATTCCAGTTCTTTTCATGGTTCTAATACCTGGTGTATCAGGTGGAATCACTAGGCCAGCCATGGTTTCAGGGGACCCACCCGTTGCTCCTGTCCCTAGATTACAGAGGAGAAAGGAGGTTCTGTGTGCAGCTCAAAGCCATCCTGCAGTAAAAGGAGGAGCTTTGTGTCCCAAGGTGGACCATTATTTTAAACACTGCTGTTATCAGTCAGGGCTCTCTAGAGAAATAGAACCAACAAGATATCTCTCTCTCTCTCTCTCTCTCTCTCTCTCTCTGTATATGTGTATATATGTGCATGTGTACATAATATGAATGAAGAGATTTATTATAAGGAATTGGCTCACACAATTGTAGGGCTGGCAAGTCCCAATTCAACGGGCCAGGACATAGGCTGGGAGGTTCCATAAAGATGACGTTGAAGTCTTGAGTCTGAACTATGTAGGGTAAGATGGCAGGCTGTAAATCCCAAGACGAGTTGATGATGAAGTCTTGAGGCAGAAATTCTTCTCATCTTTGGGACCTTCCATTCTGGCTGTTGAGATCTCTGATTGGATGAGGTCCACTCACATTATGGAGGGTCATCTCCTTTACCTAAGATCAACTGATGGTAGATTCTAACCCCATCTACGAAATACCTCTCCAGGAACAAGTAGGTCAGTATTTGACCAAAGTTATGGACAGCATCACCTACCCAAATTGACGTATAAAAATGACTGTCACACCTTCTTTTCTGAAAGTTTTCAACAGTCTTTGAGGACTTCACTACCATTTGGGAATTCCTCTTCAGTTTTATAATGGAAGGTGATAAGAAAGTGGGTTTACCTACAAATAATGTTCTGGGAAAAATTATATTCTGAAAAGCAGGGTGGAAGCTATTTTAAAGTTGTATGCTTTTAGTAAGTAAAAATAGCTACCTTTGTAACACTAGACTATACTCATGATTTATTGAAAGGTAAGAAAGAAAGTGAGCTAACCAATACAACGGCATGTTTCTTTTTGTATAATGTGGATTAGGGCATATAGGATAAATGGAGAAAGAACAAAAAATGCAGGTAAAGAGCTACATTTTAAAATTATTTTGTCAACACTAGTTCACTGTTTTTTCCCTCCCCTCCCCTCTCCTCTCCTCTATTTTCTTATCTTTTCTTTTATCCTCTTATGTTTTCTAAGTTTATTCTGACTCCATTGTGAGATACTAATTGGAGGAGAAGCAAGGAAGTAGGGAGACCAATTAAGAACCTATCAAAGACTTCCAGGTGAGAGGTGATGGCAGCACAGACTGGGCAGGTAGCAGTGGAGTTGAAGAGAGAGACGGATGGATTTGAGCAATTTTAAGGAAATTAAATTGAGATGACTTGGTAATAGATTGGATATGGGAAGGGGGAGGTAAGAGGGAGAAAGCTGTACTCACGTCAAATTGCGGTTACCCATCAGAGGCCAAGGATAAGCTCTCACTGCAAGTGTGTAGGACCAGTGAGGGTTAAAATTCTTCCGCTGCTGAGGCTCCTGCTGTAGTGTAGGGGCTACCTTGGGCCTCCTTCCACAGAGAGGTGCCTAGCTCTCACCTTTTGAGGATAGTTGCCTCATCTCAAGAACTCAAGCAACTAGGTCTCAAAAGCATCTTGGGCAAAGGGGCAAGAAGTAGGGGAAAAGGAGAAGATGGAAAGGAAGAAAGAATTCAATTGCTTATGAAAAGATAAACCCAACAATCCACAAAACCCCCACACCCAGCTCACATATACAAATTGTCCCGGCAAAGAACCTGCTGTAAACTTTTTCATGGCTTCTCACAGGGTTTTTCTATGGCCATGACAACTGAATTGGAAACTCAGAATTTGGTAGTTCTTCCAATAATTCCCTAAGAGCATTTTAATTCAATACATATGTATGTAACACCTACTATGTATCAGAAACTTGGATTACATAGATGAACAGGGCACAATAGAAATTTATAGTCCAGTAACATGGACTATATATATATATAAACCACATTACTGTAGTGTAATACTTGTTAAAAAAAGACATAAGATACTGAGGTAGCTGAGTGGTAGTAGTGATTAATTTTACCAATGGCATAACAATGGGGGAGAAATTAAGGAGGGCTTTATAGAGGAGGTGCATCTGAGTGGGTTTCAGAGGTTGATTAGAAGTTTCCATATCAGTCAAGATTGACACACTTTTTTATTAATTATTTTTTTCTTACTATTTGACCCTGGCATTTATTTAAGGATGTTTCCAATGAAATAAAAGTTTCATTACAAGGTTTCAAACAATTGTCCAAAGATGTTTTTTGCAGAGCTGTTTATAATGAGAAATTAGAAGCAATTTAAATGCCCGTCAATAGGGATATGTATAAATTATAGTGTGTAAATAAAACAAATACTAACCACTTCCTTTAAAATTATCTAGGTCCATATTCATTGCGATGGAACGGCATCTCTGATGAATTTTTTACTGAAAACAACAAACAAAGAACAAAAACAACAGCAACAAAAATAGCTAACAGAGCAGCATGCGCAGTAGGAGAGCGTTTTATGTTCTGGTCATTTTGAAAGTGTTTTATGGCGTAGAGACAGATGTCTGGGGGGATGGTGGCTACCTCTCGACAGGATCGTGGCCTTTCCAAAGGCTCCTGAATTCCTAAAGCCACAGGGCAAATGCCCAGTGCACAGCTGAGAAATTTAAGATGAAATGATGGCAAACACGTTGTAGAAATTGAGACAATTGGAAAGCAATGAACAGATCTTGGTTGTTTTCGAGGCCCGGAGCTGGCCCCCGATTTCCGCTCAAGAAAACATCACTTTGGTTGGTGCAGCATTTAATCCCAGATGAAGTCCTTCAAAGCAGAAAATTTCACGGTGATTTATTTTTTTCCAGATGTAAATATATAGCAATAATGCAGTTATAAAGCTGGTATTGTATTAAACCATAAATTACATTTGACACATAATAATGTTGAATTACTATGGAAGTCCATCAACGTGCAGTGGCATTGCCAACAAACGATTTGCTGCCACTGACACCAGCCCCCCGGCTTGCTCTGCCATGACTACTGGTCTGGGAGCCTTCCTGTCAGGGTCAAAATGGAATGAACTCTAGCTGCAAAAAGGAGCGCCAGTGTCAAACTGGGCCCGAGGGCCCCAGAGCAAATCCATTCATTCCTTTGCTTATTTATTCACTCAGTAAATATTTATTTATTGAAGACCTACTTTGTGCAGTGCTAGGCTCTGGTGGTGGAGAACACGGACGTGGTCTCTGCCTTCAAGCAGGAATTTAAAATTAAGTGCATAGTTCATTATTTAATGATGGTGAATTCATGTGTTGCGGCATTGGAAATATATTTTCATGCTACTACATGGCAGGTGCTGGGATAACAGTGGTGGAGGAATCCTGAGAAAGCAGAGGATCTCTTCTCACTGGTGACCTCAAGGCCAATAGTAGAGTACAAGCCTTAGGGGCCAGACCAGATGGAGTGGGGAAACCAATCAGGGTGGATGGAGCTAGAGTCCCGGCTCAGGAGCTTCATCCACATGACCAGCTGAAGACTATGAATCGGTCGACAGTTTCAAGGTGACAGGCTGCGGCTAGTTAAGAGATGCCTACAGACCGAGGGCTTTAAACCAGCCCATCAGGGCAGGAGAGTGCACGAGTCCGCACCTGTTTTCTTTCTTTCTCCTTTTTTATTGCTGATTCCCGATTGCCAGGGTTGATCTCTTGCGTGGGGTAAGTTCTCAAAAAAATCATTGTTGCAAGATTGGATGAGCTGTAAATGCGTTAGCCTGTGTGTGATGTGAAGAGGGTCACGGGGGGCTTGCTCTGAACTCTGGAGATTGGAACAAATCCTCCAGAGCCCGCTTTACGGGAGACTCTCAGCGGCCTCCTGGGGGAGGTGGCGAAGGGAATGTTGGAGCCGACACCCAGGTTTCCTCGAGTGCTGAGTACTCATCAACGGTGCTTTTGGAAAGGAGGCAAAGGGCCCCGGACCCCTAAGGGTGAGTGGGGTGAGTGCGTGAATGTGCAGGGAGGACAGTGAGACAAGAGAGACGCCACTGTGGTCGGTGGAGAGGCAGAGAAGACATTTTACAGGTGATGCTGGGAAAGCTCTTCAAGTTTCTTCAGAGAAAGAGCAAAATGACACAGGACGGCCTGGGCTGACTTTGGGAGGAGTAAATAAATACACGTAATTTGAGAGGTCAGCCCTCCTTTTTTTTTTAAATTTTATTTATTTATTCATTTATTCCCCCCTTGCTGCTTGTGCTTGCTGGGTCAGCCAACCACGTCGCCTCCCACATGGCAAACGGGAGCCCTACTGACCGAGCCACAGCCGCCTCCCTCAGCCCTCCTTTTTGACCATCTCTTCAGAAGCAGAGCATTGACATAGCATCTTAGGAGTGAGATTGCCTGAGTCCTTAGCGGAAGGGCCGAGGGACACAGGGTGGTTGTGGGAACTCAGGGAGCCCATCAGCTGTGGTCCTGAGGCCTGGCTATGCTTCGAGTATTGTGGAATGAGGGATCCCTAGTTCAATATGGCAGCTGGGGGTGGGGTGGAGGAGGGAGCTCATGAAAAGCTTCCAGAAGGAAGTGGTGACTGAGAATTCAAGGATAAATAGGTGCCTTCAGGAGGAGAGAGTTCATTATAAAAGGGGGTGGTGGCAAGAATTGGTGTGGCTTGTGGGAGGGATTGTAGACGGTCGGTGTTGCTGACAATAAAATGGGAAGTAGAGAGACAGAGGAGGTGAGGCTGGGGAGAGAAGAGAGGCTGGTTTTACTCAGTCTGCAAGTGTTCATTTGGGTCAGGCACTGTACCAGGACGTGGAGGTGCTGTGGTGAGTAGCATCCCGTGGAGGTGGGCCTCCAGGTTTAGGGGTTTGGGTTTTCTCCTTGGGCAATGGGGGGGGGGTGTTGACAGTGTTCAGCCCCTGAGCAGTCAATCAGATTTGCATTTTAGAAAGATTGCTCGGGCTGCAGTAAGGAGAAGGGGTAGGAGGGGAGAAGGCCAGGAGGCACAGCTGGTGAGCACAGGTGGCCAACAAGAGGGGCAACCCCAAAGGAGGGTGTCCATCTGGGCAAACGGGGCTGGAGGATACCCCTGGGCGAAAGAGCGACATCCTCACCTTCAGTTCCACTGGATCAATAATTAGGGGCCAAGGAAAACGGAAAACATTTATCTGTCCCACCTCCTCAGCGGTGCTTTTTTTGCAGTAAAAAATGCGGTAAGTGGGAGGTATGATTTATTTCATCTGCTACTCCCCAAACCCGGTGGTCAGGGCAGCTAGGCAGACCACAAGCTGGCTGGGGGAGATGAGAAACCAACCCCAATTTGGGAGGCAAGCCGTTCCTAATTGAACTATTGAGGGACTTTTGATAAATGACCGCCCTGAAGCAGTGAAATTAATAAATCATGCTTGAGGTTGAAAGACTGTTTTCTGGGGGGCGGCATGGGTGTCAGATCCTGCTGATGCTGGTGGTTTGGAAGGTGGCCAGGCACGGCTGGGGAACTCATGCTCCTCCTCAGTTCTCTTGGCAGGCTGGAGGAACCATAGCCCCAGTTACCTGGGTCACCATTCAGTTCTTTAAAGAAGCAGAAGAAAGTTGTCTTCCATGAGGAGGCAGGACCGAGGTGCTGCCTAAAACTGAAGGCTAAAGCCCGCCTTTTCAGGCTTAGCAGTGGGCGAAGGAATTCCGATGGAGAGAGCAGCTGCCTGCATTGCTGCTGAAAGCAGGCACCAGAGGGGAAACGAGGTGCCCAGCTCTTTATGCCCTGCAATTATCTCTTTTTTCTTCTAAGCGTTAGCACCTCTAGGATCATTCTCCTCTCAAATTTCTTCCCCAGATTCCTGGGCTCTGAGTTTGTGCACCCCATTCCACTGAGTCAAAGGCTTTGCAAAGAAAGCATCAGGTTCAACTTGGCACATGACCTTGCACGGCAATTGGGGTCCATTTCCAACACACCTTTAGCAATCTGTGTTTTTGTAGAGAAGAATGGACTGAGGTCTCTGAAAAAAAGAAATGGCACAGAATCCTCATAAGGTCAGTGTGGCATTCCCTATTTGACAAATGAGGAAACAGAAGTTCAGAGAGGTTACTTGACTTGCCTGACATGGACTTGAAATGATAACGTCAAGCACTTCAGTATTTGCACAGGGTTTTGGAAGACAAGGGGTCTTCCACTTGACTCTTACCAACCGCCCCTACACAAACATGTAGGAACATCCTTGTCCATCACTTTTTGGTACAACCCTCAAGGCCCCAGGGCAAAGCAGAAAAAAATCCTTGATGACTTGGATTTGGGGTCAGAAAAGACCTGAATGTGGGAAAAATTTCTGTTTGTGCCTAGCTGAGAAGAGGACAAGGAGAGGGTAGTGCCAGTGAGATGGCAGAAGGGTCTGTTTATTACCATGAGCGGATAAGGTGATGAAAAGGCCTTCCCTGGGCATCCCCCAAATCTAGCAAAGCAGATCCCAGTAACCTGCATGGAACGGTCACGGTGTGTTGGTGCCTTGTGTTAGCCAGGGGAGAGAATGATTTGTGTAGCGTGGGTGCAGAGCAGAATAGCTCGTGGGTCTTCAAGACTGTGCATGGGTGTAGCAGAGAGAGGTGAGAGTGAAGTGAGCTCTAGAACTCTCAGAAATCGAAGTAGACCTCCGGACTGTCACAGATTGTGGTACTGGGGATCCATCCAAATTTAAACAAATCCCTCAGAAGGACAGGGAGACTCCAGCCAGTGTTGGGCTCATGTAAATTGTCAAATTTATTATTTTGATGCATGGTAAGCAGGCAAGTTTTATATGGTGAGGGATCTGACCCAATCTCGTGTTAGAGGTCAGAAAGCTTTTTGAGGACTAGTTTAGCTGAAACTCAGTGAGTAAGAGTTAGGCGAAGTGGAATGGGGCTGGGGTGGGGTGACATAAGCAGAGGAGACAGATGCAAAGCTGGTGGGACACGAAGAAGCATGGCCCATCCTCAGAATTCTTAACACAAACACAGAAGCATATAGCTTGCCTTTCCGCCCACACTCATCTCCTCCCATTCCACATATCAGGTTGCATGTAAGGACAGATGCATTTGTGCTTGAGATGGGGGGGGGGACCATCAGTCAGCTCCCCCATGCTTGGCGATAATAGGCAGATCATTTGGTGTACTTGTGTGGGCTAAAGCCAGGGCACCTTGGGGGATGTTGTGAGTGTGTGTGAACCAGCTCCTCTGCATCATTAGATGCAGAAGGGATTAAAAATTGCAGATGAACAGTATTTGTATCATCATATTTAAGAACTAGTGAACAGTTTGGTTCAGAATTTTCATGTTTGGGTAGGGAAATACAATTCTCAGATGGACACTGGAATAGAATTTTAATTTGTTGATTTTATCCAAATAGCTGTTCACAAAGCATTAGCTTGTACAATGCCCATAACAGACTCCTGTGAAGTAAGTCATTCATCAATACATGCATCCATTCACTCGCTCATTCAACAAATACTCTTTGCGTACCTACTACGTGCCAGGCATGTTTTCAAGTTTTGGGATGGTTTTAAGTTGTGTGATTGAGCTGCATATGACAGAAAAGGTCCTTGTCCTTATGGAGATAAAATTCTAGGTAGGGGCAGGCAGATGATTAAAACACAAACAAGTAAACACATACCTCTCAGCAGAGGATGAAATGAGTGGACTGAGATGGTGGCCAGTTTTTGGAGGGTGATGATTGGACAGGGAGGGCAGGAAGGAGGAGGTAGCTAGCTAGCATTTGGGCAGATTCCTGAAAGAAAAGGGGAGCCAGGCGTGGGAAGCTGTGATGAGCAAGAGGGCTTCCAGGTAGGAAACCTGAGAGGCTGAAGGGCTCATCCAACGTCAGCTAAGAGATGGGACTGTTTCGCGTCCTCACTGAGTTGTAGACTCTGGGTCAAGGGCTCCTTTCATATGCTCACTTCCCAGTGATGCCTGGTCACATCCTGATATTTTAAGATTGTAGGGTACTAGAATATTTATTTCATCTTTCATTATTTCAATTTCAGTTGTTGTCAGTTCAGGTGGTGCAACTACACAGGTTAAGTTTCTGTTGTGGGTTGAATTATGTTCCCCAAAGAGGTATGTTTCAGTCCTAACCCCTGTTCCCATGAACGTGGCCGTCTTTGGAAACAGGATCTTTAAAGATTCCATTAATTAAGATGAGCCACACTGAAGTAGAGTGGGTCCTGATTCGGTATGGCTGGTGTCTGTAAAAGGAGAGGAAATTTGGGCATGGTCTGTAGGAGACAGAGAGAAGACAGCCGTGTGATGGAGGCAGGGGCTGACTCGTGCCACAGATTGCAGACAAGCCAGGGCCAGGACCCCACAGACCACAGAGGGGGCATGGCCCTGCTGACACCGTGATTTCAGGCTTCCAGCCTCCATAACGGCGACACAATACATTGCTGTTGTTTCATGCCACCCGGCTTAGGGTACTTTGTTAAGGCAGCCCCAGAAAACTAAGGCATCGTCTTTCATGGTAAAGTTACGGAAACTCATGGAGATGGGCACAGAGAGAGGAGATAAGGCAACATTCTTCCAGAGGGGCTTACGGCCACCTAGGCTCTCAAAGTCCCCTCCAGAGAATACTGGCAGCACAAAAATCCCCATTTCCATTCCCAGAGGATTTATTTTTATCCTTCTTTCTGCCCCCTCCCGGCTGATTTTCCTGGAAGCTCTGGATACCTGCCTGTGGCAAGTCCCTAGTGCAATAAAACTCCAGCACCTTTGTTGAGTGTTTGCTTGGAGAGTAGGTGAGGCAAAAGCAAGTTTTCCACATTGTCTTAAATTAGGGGTCGGTAAACTTTTTCTGTAAGGAGCCAGATATCAAATATTTTTTAGCTTTGCTGGCTTTGTGGTCCCTGATGCAACAACTCAACTCTGCCACTGTAGCCTGAAACCCTTTAGATTTTTCAAATGGAGGGCATCAGGCCTCCAAGGGACATTGGTATTATTGAAACAACATTTCCCTGAATTCATCTGCCACCACGATTTGTCATTTTGGCGTTGGTTTAGCTCCAGCAAAATATGCTACATGGATATCCATATGCAGAGGCTGCTGCGGTTAGCAAAATGCAAAGTCATTTAAGCAGTTACAGACTTCGTAGTCGCTTTCTGCTACTATGCATTCTCTCAATCAACAGACACTAAAAGTGCAGTTACCCTTTAAATGAGATTCTGCTCAATTTTTAATGTGCATGGACAAAACCTGGACTGGAAATCCAGGCTGCCATATATTAGCTCTGCCTCCTGTGGTCAAGTGAAATGGAAATAATGACCAACAGCTCTGAGATTCATTTTGAGGATTACATGAGAGAATACAGGCAAAGCAATGAACACAGGGTCTGGCATGTAAGAAGCACAGATTAATGTTAGCTATTATTTTTGAGATGATGCTTCTTATTAATATTAACACTGTTATTACCATAGTAGTAGTAAGAGTAGTAAAACTAGCAGTATCAAGAGCTACCCAAGGTGATGACAGTAGTACTGAGGCATGGGTGAATTTTCCTAACAATTGGTGACTTTGATGAAATACCACAGATCTACTGTAGCTTTTCTAAATACCATTTTCTCATAAACACCTAGGTCCCTAGGTTCAGGAAAGTTCCATGAAAGTCTGAGATTGGGAGAAGGGCAGTTGAGTAAAATTCCATTTGGCCAGTACTGCTTTAGAAGAAGATCACAAGCTCAGTGAGTTTTAAGCAAAAATGAATATATTAATTTATAGCCCAATACAAGGGTCAGGCAGGGGATCCCAAAGGCTGCCTCCTGAGTTCCAGAAGATACAAAGAAAATAAATCACGGGTGATGGTGATAAATGAGCAGCAGAGAGGGCATCCAGCCTGCCCGAGCGGAGCAGACAGTGTGTGTGTGTAGGGGTGTCAGAGTGGGAGAAGCATTGTGGTCAGAGCCACGCACTTGGAGTCTTGGGCAGTAGACTCTTGTCTTTGAAAATTCCCACTGTAAGTTTTTATTGTTGTTGTTCTATACAGAATGAAGTTGATATAATTTTGTTATACACTTTAAATAAACAAAATGTCTAATCAAATGGAGATTGGACTGGGTAGGTACATTTATATATAACTCTGGATTTCATGGTATTTTTCGTGTGTCTGTGTGCTAAGCACTTCTTTTTACATGGTTTTACATAATCCTTGCAGCCACTCTTTGAGTCATATCTTTACCCTGCACTATGCAGGTGAGAAACTGTCTGGGAGGCATTGAATCACAGTGACAGCAACTATGAAAGTTGGTGTTTGACTGACCCCAAAGTCTTCAATCTTCGCAGAATACCTGTGTTTCTTAACACTTAATTTGGTAACCATTTGTGCCAACCCCCGCCCCCCCCCCCCCGATTTCTAGTAAAAATGCAGGTTATTGTACCCCACTGAGGATTTCCACCAGGAATATGCATTTTTAGTAAATTCCCCAAAAGATTCTTGTACACACTAAAGTTTGAGAATTATGGCACTGCTTTGTCAACATTCTTATCTGTTGAGATATCTTCTGCCCAGCATTTCAGCCCCATGCTTAGGAGCCCAGGAAATGGGAAGAATTCTCCAGGTGTTCAGTTATTGCTAACCTGGAAACGGAAAACAGGACAGCTTATTTTCCTTCTCTCTCATGAGGATAATAATGTGATACCAATGGTTCCATTACATAGTATAGCTGAAAATACTCTAGGCATTCAGAGTATTTGGTGCTTCAGGAAATCTCCTATAAATCATTGAAAAACTTTACGACTTGGCAGTAACTTCAAAATAGTGGTAAGTTCCATAAAACCAGCTTTAAGCCAAATTGTTAAATCAGCTGGATATTAAATTTTGGGGTTTACAAAGTTAATTGATTCCTTTAAGATAGTATGCTTGCAATTCAAGAGAGTTGTCACTAGGGGTCAGGAATATCCTTTGTAATATAAAATTAAATGGTCAAAACCATCCCTCACAAACCCCACAAGATTTCCCCCCCATAAATAAAAATGAGAAGCATAGATGGAATAATAGAATTGCAGATGGTTAGCATTTGATGGGACCAAGGAACCAAATATGAGAGTTGATGAATACCTATCAACAACCAATGGTTAGTCAGCTAAACACCATTTAATGACTCAAACTACACTCAGAAATCCATTGCCTATGCTGACAAAAAAGTGGGGATCCCCCAACTAACAGCGACCTCAAAATTTATTCAAGGATTCTCCTTTTAGTTTTGCCTCCCTCTCATTCTTTCCCTCTTTGAGTAAACTTATCTCTACCCCTTACTTTACTCCATCATGGCCTCTGCCTCTTGTATTTCTGGGTATTGTCCTTCTCTCTGGATCTCTATGACTTTGGTTTCTCTCTATGTGTTTCTCTGGATATCACCATGTATTTTTCTCTGACCCTGTCTATATTCTCTTTTTGCTGTGTCTCTTTATATATATTTATCTGTTTATCACATATGCTTTTTCTAACTCCGTTGTTAGTCATCTCTGCCTCTTGCTTTTTTTCTCTGTCTGATCTCCCTCTTATCCTATTATTATCTTTCTTCCTTCGATAAAATGTGAACAACAAGGTTAAATGTTTAGCACAGTGCCTAGCGTATAGAATTTACTAAAAAGAAAAAAAGCGAATTCTTCCCTGTTCTCTCTCTTTTCTTGCCTTTATCATGATTTCCCTTCTATTCCCTTTCACTTACTCCCTCTCACTCCCTAACTGAACATAAAATGAAAGTGGAATTTATTTTTCAGGATTTATTGTCTTTACGGAATAAAGTTTTATGGTCCCCATTCCTAATTTTAAAGCAGCTCACTGACTGTTTTACATTCCTCAAAGGGGCAGAGATGGGGAGACTAAATTGAATTGCCTTTTGTAAGTGACCCCTGTTTGATTTTTTGTTTGTTTCTTTTGGGCAAAAATTTTTAGATCAATGGATCTCAGATTTTACTAGGTCTGGAACTGTCCAGAAAGCTGGTTAAAATGCACATTTTTGTTCCTGCACCCCAAATTTTGAATTAGTCCATGTGTCTTGGGGCCTGGAATTATATATTAAAAGATTCTCAGGTCATTCTGATGGAGAGGATTCTTCCAAAATGCTCTGAGAATCACAGTCTTAGGTAGGGGATTAAAAAGGACTCCTCCTTTGAGCCCTGCCTAACCTTTTTCCATTCCAAACAAAAATAAAACAAAGTCAAGCTTCATTTAAAGAAGAGGCTTTAAAATATTCCTTCTGAATATCGACTTGTGTTTTTTTCCCCCTTTTCTTTTGAAGCAGAGAGCCCTTATCCCCTAATCGGCTGAACAGGGACCTGACATTCATTTCCAGACAATTTAGATAGTTGGGAAGAAGAGTGGGAATTGAAAATTAACAGTCACAGATTTACTTCTTCGGCACCTGTTTTGATTATTGAATGAAGAAAGTTCTGGCAGCTACAACTGGTGCTGCCAGATGTTGATGAGCACATCTCAGGGAGAATGGAAAGGGATGTCAAAAGATGCAAGGCTCGTTCATTTAAAGAATAAACTGTCCAGGTCAGGCTCTGTTTAGGCGGTCAGAACTGATCGCAGGCGTAACGAAACATCAAGAACAAAGGAGAGAGGAGACATTGATACAGCCCGAACACGTCACGGAATATAAAAATCTGGTGATTTTTAAGTCAACACCCCTGCGCGTCAGCTTATCAGCTTGTAGAAACCACTGGCACGCCGAATGCAGCCCATTTTCCCCGCAGTATGGTGCAGATTCATCCGTTGCTTTCATGGAGGTTATAAAAAATGATCTTGGGGGACTTATTGGTCAGCTTCAGGGCTAAGGGATGGCCACAGCACCCAAGAGATGCTGGGAAAAAGGGAGTGAGGGGAGAGAAGCAGGCACACTGTCACTGATGGAGTCACTCACCATCACATCTGCTTCTGTAAAGCCTGAGCACCTGCTACAAATGCACATGTGCACACATGCACACACACCATGTGCCCACTCTTGCACACATCACTTCATACACACACACACACCATGAACACATGTGCTCACACATGCATGTGTGTGTATACATGGACACACCACCATGTTTTGCAAACACACATGCACATACACCATGCATGTACACACACATGAGCACATATGTACACATGCATACCATGTGCACACTCACACACATGGTACAGTCTGCATATACCCCATGTGCACACACATGCACACACATATGCACACAGGGCATACATACCATGAGCACATACACACTCATGAATGGGTGACCACATACATGCCCACCCCCCCAAATACACACCCATTCCTCCATTATTCATGACAGACATTATTCATTATTCATTATTCCTGATAGAGAAGATCACACATCGGTCCACAACCCCATTCATGGATATAACCACACTCAGCATCATTCAAATGCCTTTCCCAGCCCGTGGACTTCCCTGCCACTAATAATGAAACTCAGGGTCTAACACTGGTAATGTCCAATGGGCACATTCCCTCTGGAATTCTGGAGGATTAGTACACTAAAAAAATCTTTGCTAGGATAGAGTGAGCATTAACATCCATTTCTAGGATTCAGTCTTCAGGACAAATAAGTCATGATTCTACTCCCTCAGACATATCTTGCGCAGGTGACCATGGATCCACATGCCCAGTATGCATATTTCATGGTGGGGTGAGTAGGACTTGGCAGGAACTGAGCAAGGCTCCACTGGCTGAAACGCCATGACATCTACACTTCATTATGCCGATGCTGGATTTGCTAGCCATGGAGGAAAGCTGGTAGTTTACCTGAGATTATGTAGGACTCCAGAACAAGTACAACGCATCTTCCTGAAGTCCAGGTAAATTAAAATGATATAAGAAACTCCATTTAATATATTAAAAAAACTGTTTACTCAACTGTGGAGCAGAATATGAAATTTATGTATGCTTTTAAGAGCAAGGGAGTAGGATGAGCTGAAAATGGACAGGTCCTGATGCTTTGCTAATGAGTGGGTCTTTTACTCTCCTTTAAATTTTTTTGCAATCAGACTTACTCGCTCTTCTTCAGGAAATTTTGATCATTTATACTCTCAGAGCAAATGCTTTTATGTTATCTTTAAATTTTATTTATATGAATTTAAGATTATTTTGTTTTTTATGAATTTAGAGTTATGTCCCCTTTCTTGTTCTTTATGTTTACTTTCAGACTTCAAATACATACCTTATTTGTTGGACTTTCTAAAAAACCAAATTTTACTTTATTGATAAAAATTCTTCTTTGTTTTTTACTTCATTAATTCCTGACTTTTCCTTCTTATAGTTTCTTAGATTCCTTTGTGATTTTTTTCCCTAGCTTCTTGAATTGGAAATTAGTACATCTATTTTCAATCTTTCTCTTTTTTTTCCTAATAAATCCATTTGAAGTTATATATTTTCCTTTTAGTGACTATTTTGATAATATACCATGGATTTTTGTATTTGTAACTTGACCTTTTTAAATTCAATAATTATTTAAAAGGAAGTTATTCTTTTCTTCAAAAAATTAAGTAGGTGGGTTTCTTTTGTTTTGTCTTTTTTTTTTTTTTAAGGAGGTACCAAGGAATGAACCCTGAGCCTCATACATGGGAAACAGGTGCTTAACCATGAAGCTACATCCACTCTCCAATAAGAGTTGTTTTTTTCATTTGTTTGTTTGATTTTGTTTTTAGGAGGTACCAGGTATTCTGGGGGGATTAGGGGGAAATGGAGAGGAAGCTGGAGGAGGTTGGGAGAACCATTAATGCAGGTCTGACCCCTGTGAAGGAGTGAGGGAAGGAAGGAGGAAAGGAGGAAGGGAGGAAGGGAGGAAGGGAGGAAGGGAGGAAGGGAAGAAGGGAGGGAAGGAGGGAAGAAGGGAAGAAGGGAAGAAGGGAAGGTGGGAAGAAGATTCTAGCCTACAGTGCAGTTCTAAGAAAATTTTGGCAAGGCCTGTGGGAAACAGTTAGCCAAAGTTGCTTCCCAGAAGCTCTTGGCTCTCAGGAACAGGCTGCCTAAGTCCCTCTGGCGCATTCAATTCTTAGCTGTGGCCTGGGCACAAGAACAGGGATGGATTTTGCAGTGCAGGAGCTGAGGCTGACGTTCAGCTGTGCTCCCTGCCGTCTGAGAGGGAGAGGCACATTTTCATGGCCACCACAAACTGTGCCCTATATATTTATTAGGTCAAGATTTTAAATGTGTTATTAAAATTATTTATAGCTTTACATTTTTGTCAATTTGAGCTGATGATTCTTGAGAGAAACATGTTAGGGTCTCCCTCCATGGTTGTGTATTTGTTAATGTCACCTGTTTTAATCCTCATTTTGGCTTTATGGTTTTGTAACTACATTACTAGGAGTATAAAGGGTCATTATTTTTGTGTGTTTTGGGTAGATATCATTAGAGATGAATTCGATTTTTATGAAAATGTGTATGCACATCTATTTGATAGCACTTATCTGCTAGAACTCTTTGAATAATTTCTTTTCTTTTTCTTTTAATCAATTAAGGTATAGTTATGAGCAATAAAGTACATGCATTTTAAGCATACAGTTCAATAAGTTTTGACAAATATATACAACTATGTAGCAACCATCCCAATAAAGATATAGAACATCCCCATTACTCAGTAAAGGTCCGTTTTGCCTCTTTTCGGTCATTCTATCTCTCTCTGGAAAAACACTTATCTAATTTCAATCAGCATTCTTTACTTTGCTTGTTCTGGAACTTTCTATCCATTAAATTATACTCTCTATACTATTTTGTGCCTATCCTCTTTCATCAACATAGTGTTTTTGTGATTCATCTATGTTGTTGTATGTACAGGTATTTTATTCATTTTTATTTTTGAGTATATCACAATTTGTTTATTTGTTTGTCCATTCTTTGGTTGATGGGCATTTGGGTTGTTTTCAATTTTTGACTATTATTAATAAAGCTGCTAGGAAAACTGTAGTACAAGTCTTTTGTTTTTTGGGTGAATAGTTAGGATTATAAATGTTGAGTCATAGGTTGCATTCATGTTTAACTTTATAAAAATTTACCAGTTTCCCAAAGTGGTCATAACATTTGACACTCCCACCAGTAATATATGAGAATTCTAGTTGTTCCTCATCCTTGTCAACATCTAGTATTTTCAACTTTTCTTATTTTAGCCATTATAATGGATGTGAGGTGATAGCTTATTGTGGCATTAATTTGCATTTCCATAATGATTAATGATGTTGAGCTTCTTTTCATGTACTTCATGGCCATTCATGTATCTTAGTTCACAAAATGTCCGTTTAAGTGTTTTGCCCATTTTGAAAAATTGGGTTGTCTCTTTATTGTTAAGTTATAGGAGTTCTTTATATATTATGGAAGCAAGTCCTTTTTCAGATGTATGTATTGTGGATATTTTCTCTTAGTCTTTGCCTTGCTTTTTTATTTTTTTAAATGGTGTGTTTCAATAAGCAGAAGTTTTTAATTTTGGTGAAGTCCAAAAAACCATATTTTTCTTTTAAAACTGATTCTTTTCATATTGTCTGTTAGAAATCTTTATCTTACCTTTAATAATCTTTGAGAGAGATTATCCTTTGCTTTCTTCTAGAGATTTTGTAATTTTGCCTTTTATGTCTGGATTTATCACTCATTTAGAATTTTGTGTGTGTGTATTTTACCTTTTATGTTTGGATTTATCACTCATCGAATTTTGTGTGTGTGCATGGAGTGAGGTTGGGGCTGAAGTGAAGCTTTTGATGTTATGCATAAATGGAATTTTTAAATAATTCATTCTCAAAATTTTTATTGGCACTACATAAAAAAGATTTTTATTTGCATATTCATCTTGAAATGAGTGACCCTACAAAGTTTACTTATTTTCTTTGCTTGTATTTTATAAAGTCCTTAGGATTTCCTGATAAATAATCATGTTGTCTGTTGCCAGAGAAAAACCTGCAGTGGGCAAGGGAACTCCTGTACAATCCTTGGTCTGGAAAGCTGAGGGGCCCCTTGTGGAATCTCTAAGTTGGGGAGCCAAGGGAGTACAGAAGAGGCCCCACATAAGGGACAAACAAAGGTATCAAAGAACTAAAGTATCAAAGTTTCTCCTTACCGTGATTCAATAGACAAAATATCCACAGCACGGGTTAGAGAGTTGAACTCAACAGAGGATCCCGGAATCCCCAAGCAGGAGAGGAGTTCAAAGGACTCACTCACAGGGCACAGTTACTTGGGCGGGGATGATGGGGGTCTGTAGGTGAGGAGACATTTTGAGCCAAGTCACATCGCCATTAACCGTCAAAGAAAAGATTGCACCGGACACTGTTAAACAAGGAAGGATGACTTTATTCAAAATTATAAGGAGTAGAGAAGACAGCGAGACCAGAGGGCTATTGTGGTAGAGAGGGAGGGACCCAAAGGCTATTGTGACGGGAGGTGGCAGACCAGAGGCCATCATATGGGGGAGAGAGGGATCAAGTCTGCTGAATCAGATGGCAGGGGAGTTTTGAAGGACTGGGGTGAGATAATGGACCAGTATTGGAGTGAGAGGTCTCTTACAGGATGTTGCATCCTGAGTTTACTGCTGATGTCAGGTGGAATGTGTTCTCTCAATTCTATTAGGGCCAAGGTGATGGAGGTCTGGGGTCTAGAGACCATGAGAAACCTGCCTAAAGTTTAGTGGCGCTAGGGAGAAGTGAAGTCCACCCATCTTAGGCAGTAACACAAAGGGTGAGGGATTTCTTAAGCTAAGCTGTTTTCCAGGACCCTAGGGTTCAGATAAAATCCAACACTGGTGCTGATTAAAGACACTTATTCTGCTCTTTTCAATATTTATGCTTTAAATGTCTTTCCATGCCTTATTTTGCTGGCTAAGACCTTTGTTTAATGTTGAATAGGAGGAAAAAGTTCAATATTTTATTATTAAGAATGATGTTAACTCTAAGTTTTTTTGTTTTTTGTTCTTAGATGCCTTTTATCAGACTGAAAGAAATTCCTCTCTTGTCCTAGTTTGATGAGAATCCTTAACATGGAGGGATGGTGAATTTTGTCAAATGCTTTTCCTGCATCTGTTGAGATGTTCATGTAATTTTCCCCACACTTTTCATATGTTCACATCAATCTTGCATTTCTGGATTAAACATCACTTGATCAGGATGTATTATTATTTAAAAATATTGCTGGATTTCATTTGCCCTTTTCATGTACATTTACTATGCTCTTGAGGATATCAGTGTGCAAGTTTCTCTTTCTTTCTTTTTTTGGTAATGACTTTAAAAAATTATTAGAGAAGTTGTGGGTTACAGAACAATCCTATATAAAATAAAGTATTCTCATTTACCACCTATTATTACCACTTTGCATTGGTGTAGAACATTTAATGTCTTTTTGATGGTTGTCTAGATTTAGAGCTTTATTTGTGGGAAGGCAGAAATAGATAAAAGACTATTAAAGTTTTAAAAATGTCTTCTTAATTCAGTTTTATACAAAATGCATTCATATTATCTAAGATGTCATACTATGGCCACAAGTTCTTTGTAATATCCCTTATCATCATCTTTCTACCTACAGGATCTATCGCCATGTCTTCTCTTTCATTCCTGATATTGATAATTTGTGTTTTCTCTCTTTATTCTTGATCAATTGTGCTAGGGGTTTATCAAATTTATTAATCTTGCCAAAAGATCAAGTTTGGGCTCTGTTGATTGTTTTGATTAAGTCTTCTGTTTTCATTTTATTGACTATGTTTATTTATTGATATTTTTTCCCTTTCTTTTGATGAATTTGCCTTTAATTTCCTCTTCTTTTGCAAGTTTCTTTACATGGAAGTGTAGAGCCTTGATTATATATCTTTCTTATCAGGTGCTGAATGAAATCCTGTTGTAGCTTGACCTAGCACCCCCTTGGGATGTGACCATGACTTTTGCCTTTAGACATTATTCTCTGCTGATCTATGTGAGAGTAAGTTTCTGTGCTTCTTTCTTTGTCTTGGTGGCCTTCATCCACTTTGTCTCCAGGGCATGAAAAGCATTTGCTTTGTGCTACCATATTTAGTCTTTGTGAATCCATAAGGCAAGCTTATTTAGCTTTAAGAAAAGGAACAGTAATCCTAAATTATTTGTCTGAAATCAACAGGAGATTCAAATTCAATTCTGACTGACTGCAATGTCCATCCAACCACATAAGTTACATACCTTGCCTTCCCATGTTAGTAGCTACCATTTATTGAGAATCTACTAGGTGCTACCCCATACTAGGTGATTGATACACATTACATCCTTTAGTTCATACCTACCTTTGAGGTAGGTTCTGTTATTATAACCATTTAAAATAAGATAACGGAGTCAAGGAGTTGAGGTGTCTTGTCTATACTGAAAAAAGTAATAAACCTAGGATTTAAAAATAGGTATTCTTTTTAAAACTCTATATGCCATTTTCTTGAACACTACCTAAGTTTTGATGTTCTACACACCAAGCAGACATCTTTGGTTTAGGCCACTGTAAATCCATTGAGTGACCCAAAGAGAAGGAAGAGATGGCATTTCATATCTCTTAGTGTGGATAGTTTACACTTTCCTTAGATTCCATATGTCTGGGCATCTTGTTCCATTTCTCTTTTTAAGGTAGAACATGCTCAACCTCAGAAGGCTTAAGCAATTTACACCAGCTATTAAGTGGCTGAGCTACAATTTGAACATAAGTCTATTTGACTTCAATACAAGAAAGAAAGAAAGGAAACCAAATGATTAAAAACACGCACACACACAAAACACCAAAGAACTCTTTTTACCCTCATGCACAAGACTCGTGGGTACCTTTGAGATGTAATGATCTGCTTCTGGTTTTCTGAAAGTACTGACCACACATTCTCAGTATTGAATAGATAGAGAACAAAGGATAAGGGTGGTCAATCATCAGAAAAGGTTCCTAAAGGAAAATTGTGCTATAATTCCATCAGAGAAAATCAGGTCTGTCCATCTATTTTAGCTCTTCATTTTATAGGTGATGAAACAGCCTTCAATTTGAAGTACTTCTTTCTTTCTCTGAAGATATTTGATGTGGAGGGCAAAACTTATTAGGGCGGCCTCTTAAATGTAGGTGGATTCTTGGGTTCATATATGCTATTTCATTTCAGTGTTCACAAGAACCACTTGAAGGGAGCAGGGCAAACATTTTTATCCCAAATTTATGGTGGGGATATGAGGCCCGAGAAATGAACTGACTAGCTCCTCTCCTGATTGAGCAGTAGTGTCTGGTAGACTCGAACTCAGGACTTCTACATGCACGTTCACAGAGCCTTTGGAACTGAAAATGATTTGTTGAATGGAGGCAGAGGAGGGAGAGGATCTCTTTAAGAAGATCTTTAACTTGATCAGGAGCAATCTTTGCCAAGTTCAACATTAACCCAGCCTATGCCAGGCTTTGTTTTCTACTACAGAAAAAGCAGGGGAGACTACAGAGCAACTTCACAGCTGGTTCTTTGTTCAAGTAACTTTTCCTAATCTTTTCCCCATCTGCTTTTGCAGTGGGAAAAATCATTTTCCCTGTGTGATGTCTTCAAATTCCCTTCTTACCTCCTTGATCCTGTACTCCAAGATACTACACTAAATTACAGTGATTCATTATTCCTATTAAAACAAACAATATCCTCAAATTACCCAGCAAACCAAACAATTGTGAACAGTAAATTCAAACAGTAAAACACAGGCACATATCTGGTAAATGTTATTTTCCTGAACAAGAAAAGCTTTCAGCGAAGTGCTTAACTTGAATACAACAAAAGGCAATTTAATTTAGTAATACAGCTGGGTGAAAAATGGAGACCTCGGGTTTAATAAGAAGGGGGAAAAGACACATATATATCATCCAAAAGGATAATTATGAGAAACTATTTTGTATGATCCAGCTAAATCAAAGCTTCTAATGCTTTCTTACTCCTGTCAAAATAGGGAGATTTAAGGCCTTAAAAATGGGAATTTTGCAGACTTCACTGCCAAGAAAAAATGATTTGTCTCTTGATAAATTACTATTGGGCTTTATACTTGGGGAAAAAATACACTTACATTGAAATAAATGCCAAGGAAGGGCTTGAGAATTTATATTATTTGTTCCTATCTGTCACTGGATTGGTGGGAAGACAGAGTCCCATTTAAAATGTCTCCTGGTTGCTGACAGCATGCCACGGAGGCCAAATGAAAACCTCTGGTGAATGGGGGGCAGGTGCAGACACCCCGAGAGACTGAACAGATCTGGCAAGGTAGTGGTCTTAGTTTACTCCTCTGGGACACAAGCTTTCTAGCCTCTCTGGATTCCACCATCCAAGAACCTCCACATATGGACACGTGCTGTTGACGGATTCTGAACATTTCTGTGTGTTCTTGTAAATATTCCAGACAAAGTTTCCTTCCAGCACGGAAGGGGCAAAGAAAAGGAAAGGAAAACTTTGGTACCCACAGAGCCATCGATTTGTCAATCATGGTGGGTCTGGAGAGCTTGCTGCATGGGCCGAAGGTAGAATGGGGCAGAGAGCAGTGCCCACGCAGCAGGGCAGCATGCTCGAGCTATGCTTCTTTCCCAGCTGGGAAACCTCTGGCTAAACAAGTAACAAAGCTGTGCCTCACTTTCCTCACCTAGAAAACGGCTGATTTGGAAAAGCAACTCTTTTTTTTTTCTTGTATTTTTGCAAAATACTTTATTTCAGACAAAATTTTATATAAAATCACATTATACAGTATAGATAAAAAGGAACTTCTCTGGTCAAAATAGAGTGATTCTCCTGACACCTTTCGCCACCTCCTGCACGCCACTAGATCGCTCTGTGGATCTGTAGGGCTTCAGGAAACTTACTTTGGAAAATTGCAAAACCGAGCAATTACCCTGTAGTTCTGCATCTGAACAACGTGGGCTGTGAAAATGCACAGGCAGGCTCCCCTGGAGTACTTTTCCCTTGTGATAGTGGTAGTGGGGGGATCTTTTTGACAAATGCCAGTTTCCCAAGACATAATTGCTGAGTCCCACCACAGGGTACCTGCCCCGCTCCTAGGCCAAAAAAAATACAATAGAGTCCTGGGAGCCATTTCAAAACTCCAAATAAATGAGAACTATCAACCAAATATTTGTCTTGCGAAATTTGGAATGAAAAGAAGCATGCAGAACTTAGCTAAAGGCCAATTTATTAGCATTTAACAATCCCATATTCCAATCAGTTCTAGGGTAGGTTATTTTCCAAATGAAACAATACAAAAACATAACATTTGAATCTCCCAATAGCTGGATTACGACTCATCTGCTACAGAGATAAATGAACTTTCTGGAAGGAGGTTTCTGGCTAATTCAATTTATTTCTCTTTGCCTTTCTTGGTAATAATAATAAAAAAAAAAGTCTCTGTTTTTAAGTTGAAAATCTTTCTGAAATGTCTGGATCAATTTTTCCATGTTAATATTACCAATTCAAAATGTTTTCATCCTACATTTTTCTGTAGTTTACAAAATATTTCAAACATTTCATAAAGTACTTTATAGTTTATAAGCATAGTTTACAACAGACTGTAGTTTATATAAGACACTATAATCTTTCCAAGGTACTTTACAGTTTACAAAACTTTTTCACAATTACACATTCTTTTGCATAAACTGCTTTATCATTTTAAAAGTATTTGGCGTTTTATAAAGCCATTTTATTATTATAAAGCACTTTGTAACTTACCAAATGCCTTGTAATTCACGAAGTGATTCCAAGCACATAAACTTATTTAGTTTTAGCAGACTTGAGTGACAAAATTCTATCTTTCTTTGATGATTGTAAGAATCATTCTGAGCATGAGTCATAATTGTGAACTTGTCTTTATGAAGCACAGCCTGCATGTCCCCTAAAAGCTTGTTGTTGCCTGACTGATTAAAAGTATTATAGCCCTAAAGTGCTATAACTGATGAAAAACTCCGAGTTTGGTCTTGGTCAATAGTTCTCAACAGGGACCCCATATGGACATTTGGCAATGTCTGCAGATATTTTTGGTTGTCCCAACTGGGAGGGGCATATGCTACTGACATTTAGTGGGACAGAGTCCAGGAATGCTGCTAAACATCCTACAATGCACAGGATGGCTACCCACAACAGAGAATTATCTGGTCCAAATTGTCAATAGTGTTGAGGACGAGAAACCCTGGTCTTAATTAAGCATCCCTGGAATTTCATGCTACCCATCTCTTGCACTAGGAGGATGATTTGGGCTGTGAGTGACAAAAAACTGCCTCAAATTGGCTTAAACATAAGACTTATTATCTCACCTAATTGGAAGTGAAGAGGAAGGGCACACCACAAGGTTGGCTGGTTGGTTGACACTGGCTCAGCCTCAGCTCATCTGGATGCTGGTCCATAGTCACAAAATGGCTGCAATCAACCACTGCGGCAACCTGCTCTTGTTCACATCCAGCGGTAGAGACAATCTGGTTTTCTTTCCCAAAATCCCAGAAAGAGCCTTTTGCATATGAATAAACACTGACCTCCTAAGGTAACTTTGTTTAATTAAAGAATGTATACAAAATGCTCAGAAAAGAGCTTTTAGTATAGCTGATCCTCATGAAATGTTCTCCCCACCCCATCTCCATCCTTGGCTTATGGCTAGGGCTTCTGCTGGGAACAAAAACATAATAAAATCATCTGTTGTCCCGGAGGAAACAGCTCTTGTGAAATATCTGAGTAAATTTACTCGTAGAAATTCATTCTGTTTCCCAGTCTGGAATTCCGAACCATATATCCCTTCCCCAACATATTATATGCACAAACACACACTCTACTGCTTGCAAATTTAAAGTCATATGTAGCTTGCAAAAGCATTTCTGACATGCAGCTCCAGCATTCAGAGCCTTGAGCAAGTTTTGTGTCTACCATGGGGATCTATAGCTGGCTTGGGGAGGGGGCAAAGACTGGCATTCTGAGATCTTCAGCTGTGCTGTGAAATGTTGCCTTCCCTGGTCTGGAAAACCTCATCAGGATGAGGCACCTCATCGAGGGACATATGGCTGAATCCCATACCCTTCATTAAAGGTGAAAAATAATTTGGATTGTGGAATGTCATGATGCAACTGGATGCTCTCAATTTCTTATTTAACTGGGGTTTTGCATTTGCCTCTGGGGATTCTTCTAAGTTTCAGGATTCGGCATCAGGCCATCCTTGTAATAATTTTTTTGTGATGTGGAATGGGAGCTATTGGATATTCATGCTTAAAAGCCTTTGATGGTTCTCAATTACATCTAGGATCATCTCAAACCTCTTAGCTTGACTTTCCCAGTGTGGTCCCCAAGCATTGCTTTCAGCCTTATCTCTCTGACTGCCCAACAAGGATAATCTATCTCCATTCAGACTGGCCTCTGAGTTACATTTCAAATGTTATGTTTCTGAATTTTGAAACCTAGAATATAACAGGTATATTTAAAAATGGACTTTGGAAATAGATTTGGGTCTCTTCTACATACTGACCATATACTCATGGAAAAATTGTTTATTTAGTGTGCTTCAGTTTCCTTGTCAGCAAAATGGTGATGATATTACCTTGTGGGATTGATGTGAGGGTTAAATGAAATAATTATGTGATATGATTAGTTTAGTACCTGCCCCATGGAAGGTGTTTAGTAAAGTTCTTCCTTTTTCTTTGCTTTCCTATCTGCCCATAATCATTTCCCTTGTACATCTGGATTTCTGCATTATTTGAAGGAAGATGAATTTTATTTATTCCATAAACACCTTAACATCTACAATATGTTAACTTGTATACCCTCCTGGCTCATATTTTTCCTTTCAGCACTTATCACAGTTTCAATATTTGCTATTTTGTGGAATTGTTTAGCATTTGCTGCCTTTGATAGACAAGTTGTCCAAGGGCAGAAACCATGTCTGTCTTGCTCAGCTTTGTATTCCTTGTGCCTAGAACAGTTTCTGGTACATAGTAAATGCTAAATGAATATTGATCAGATGGAGAGCTAAGCTGAATTGAGTACATCTTAGTGGCAGGCAATGCAGTAAATTCTCACAGCAACCTTATGCCCTAGGAATCATTATCATTAGTGTTTCATAAGAAAGAAATTGGGGCATAGAGGAGTAGTGCAGGATGAGGAGGTCATACATCTAGGAAGTAACAGAGACAGGATTGGAATCTTTGTTATCTGATGTGTAGCTCAAGCTCTCAGCCATTATCATTACTGCTTCTCTCCCAAGATGGCAGTGGGGTGGAGGGAGAGAATGGATTTGGGGTTTGGATGGTCTGAGTATTGGGTAACCTGCTTTAAATCCATGTGAGTTGCCCAGACGGGATTTAGAAAATATGAGTTCCCTTTCACTCTTTTCAGCAGCTTTTCTAGTTGTGGTCCCCTTTGATCTTCGCATGAGACTTTGCCGTGCTGATGAAAAAATGGGGCACAGCAGGGGTAAGTGATTTGCTCAAGGTCACTCAGTGAGTAACTGATGTGGAAACACACAGCCAGAGATGCCTAGAACAATCAGTAGAGTAATCACATCAGGTCACCACTGCAGGCGCTCCCTCCTCCCACCTCCCGTTGTCCTGAAGGGGAGCACGTTGTTGGTTGGTTCTCAGAGAGAGCCGAAAAAGAGGCTGGTGTTATGGAAAGAGGGCTGGCCTGGAGCTGGAGCCCTGGGTTCTGAAGTCAGTCAGGCCATAAAGATTTGAGAGAATGGCCCCTACTTGCTGAGCTGCTTCCGCTTTTTCCATCTGTACAAAAAGAAGCTGGCATTTGGATGGCTGTATTCATTCCACAAATATTTACCAAACACCTACTAAGACAATGTCTGTCTTGCTCACTTCAGTATTCCCCGCTACCTAGAAGGGTTTCTGATGCCTAGTAAGTGCTAATTAAATATTGAATGAATGAATGATTGTGAATGGATGAAATGGGATGACAGTGAGCAGGAGCTGGTCCCTGCCCTCTAGTCTGCAGAGACAGGTAAGTCAACGGCTAGGGACCCTGTGCTCTGCTGAGTGATTGAGGTGAGTGCAGAGTGCTTTCATAGTTCAGGGGAGCTGTGAAATTAATCCAGTCTTAGGGCTGGATGGGAATTTAGGGAGACTTTCTTGGAGGAGGTGATGTCTGAAAGTGAAATATTAAGGATCAGCAGTGGGTAAGTGGGAAACAGAATAATGTGGGGGCTAAGTTAAGAGGTAGAGAGGGAATTGGTTATTTGTCCCCAGCAGAAGGCAAAGTTTGGGGCCTGGGGTTGAAATTCCAGGTAGAGCAGAGAGGTGAGTCTGGAGATGTAGACAGGTGGAGCATTAGGCATGGTAAGGGGTCAGGACATTATCCTGAGTCCCATGGGGGATCACTGAAGGAGTCTAAATAGGGAGCATTTTTAAAAAGATTGTTCTGCTTTCTGTGTGGGAAATTCTTTTGGGAAGCGGTAGTGTAGAAGCAAGAAGACCATTTGGGAGGCTGTTGATGTCTTGGAGAAGGATATTGGTGTCTCTGATTCCAGCAGGAGTGGTGAGCATGAAAAAAAGAGGAGAGAATGAAATAAATAGAGTGGGCCTTTGGCCTTTAGGGCTCACTTGCTATGAATTTAAAAGCCTAGAAGACCCCAGGGTGGGCAGAGAAGACTGAGCCGAGGCTGTGACAGAGCTAATGCTCTGAATTCTTGGTCACCCTACCCATGCTGAGAAAGAGAGAGCCTGGGAAGGGCAGGAAGAATTCTGCAAAGCCTTAGACTGCCCCCTCTCCCCCTCTACCTAGCCTAGGCTTTGGCAGGCACGGCGCCCCACCTGCTGCCAGCTAGGTCTCATCCTGGGCCATTATCTGCAGCCTCTGTGGTCCCTGCTGCCCTCACTGCTGAGCTGATGTTGCTCGTCATATCACTGCCGTCCTGATCGCCGTGGCCGGTCTCATTCTCTTAAATGAAGTCTTTGCTGTTTAAATTATTTCTTGACCTCTCCAGGTCTAAGGCAAGCTCTGTGTCAATAGAGATTGTTCCCAGGGATTAGCTTTGGCTCTTCTTCATTATCAGTTTGGAAGCAAAAGGCCCTGAATCTTTTCAATACTGGGAAGACAGACTGGTAAATACAGGAATGAGCCCTGGGATGGCAGGTGGGAAACTCACCGCACTCGTGACCTTGAGCAAGTTATTCAAGCCTCATCCACCCCTTGGGGAGGTCATGGAGTAGGAAAAAGCATTTACTGAGCCTTGGTAGGTGGGTAGCGCTATGTTCCTTCCTCTGTGCTCTCATTGCCCCTTGAATACATTCCTGGTATAGAGTTGCTCATCCATCCATCCATCCATCCATCCATCCATCCATCCATCCAGTCATTCTTCATCAATACACATCTAAGATAAATTGTTCTGTGGTTGTCTGATTCTCATATTAGTCTGTAAGCACTTTGGGAGGCAGGATCAAGTTTTTTTTTTTTAAAAAAAAAAACGAATCCTATTTCTGACACCTATACCAAAAGCTAGCATACACTAGGCACTTAAAGTATAGTGAACAAATGAATCTGCTGCCACATGCTGTGCTTTGGGGCCCAACAGCCTGAATTCAAATGGAAGCTTTGTTACTCTTTAGCCCTGAGGCCTGGGGCTAGTTCCCTAATCTCTCTGAGCCTCAGTCTCCTCATCTGTAAGAAAGAGGAATAAGAATGGTACTTTCTCATAAGTACCTGCAAAACCACTCAATTTTTGACAAATCTGTGGTGAGCAGGAAGGGTCTTTTAGAGTTAGAACATATGAAGTTATGTTTGAGAGGTGGTCAGATGTGGAAAGATGAAGCCGGGTTTGCTAGTCGAACCTCTGCTCTAAAGATTCTGAGAGGCCTGGTCGTGCTTTGGTGGAGGACTGTGAGAAGCTCAGCCTCTCCCGTGCTATCTGGTGGTGAAGTAGCCAGTATCCTCTCACAGAGGGTGCAAGAAGAGGGAGGGAGAAAGAGGTGGACTGTCTGTGGACTCAAAAGAGCCTTACAGGAAAAGTGGACACAGGGAGATGACCAGCCACTGGATTCCGTATGTATTTATGACCTCTCTACCCACACAGTTTTGGAGAAGTCGCTGGTTGAGGGGTTACACACGTGAAACATGTACACCTGTGTCTGGCTCATGGATCTGGTACTACTATCCTCTGAGTAGCCGATGCTGGTGCATGTCTCAATAGGTCCCCAGGAGAGCGAGAATTATGTGGAGGTCTTCAGAGACTTCCTGGGATAACTTTAGACACCTCAACCTGGCACAAGAAGCATGATTAGGATCAATCATAGGAAAACAAAGAGATATGACCTCAGTATTTTGAGAAAAACACACTCTGCCAAGTGGATTCTTTTGTTAAATTGGAATGGGGATCAGGGCAGGGCAGGAAAATGAGCACACAGTGACAAATGAGAAACTCTAAGACCTCCCTCACTCCACACTGGCCCCTTGCAAGCCCACCTACGTCCCCCTTCCTGGAGCATATTTCATTGTTATCTTAAATGACATACATACAGCAATGTCAAAGCAGAGAGAAACTTCTTCGTGGCTGACACATTTCACAGGGAGAAATGGATTTTAAAACTGTTTTCAACCAACAAATTGACAGTCTCAGCCTTCCTTCACCCAGGACGTACTCCCTGGAGTTAAACGTGGGGAGGGGGTGGGTGAAGGCTGATAAAATCTAACCTGGTGCTTACAGAATGCGAGGGAGAGCTTTTCTAATCACACACTAGACGGTTCCTCCTCCCGACCCAATTTCCTCCTAAATCACATACTAGAGGTCAGAAAAAGAGGTGATAAGCTGCCCACCACGAAGTGGGCTGCAAAGAGCTGAGTCCATCCCATCAGAGTAGCGTCAGAGTTTACAAATTGTCACGTCTGTCTTTACAAAAGGGGATCAAGTCTAGAGACTCACAAATAAATGCACATTTTCAACTTAGATTTATCATCTTTAATACCCTTGAAAAGATGGAGACAGAAAAAGGTGGGGTGGCCAGGGATGAAGGGGAGCAGTGGGTAAGGACAAGTGACAGGTAGAGAGAGGCTAGGGAGCATGTCAGAGACAAGTGGCTGGTAAAAGGACGCGTGGAGTTTAAGGTACATGCTCTGGAGCTGGACTGCTTGGGTTCAAATTCTAGCCTTGCAACTATGTGAATGTAGGTGAGTTACTTTGTCTCTTAGCACTTCAGTTTCCTTATTTGGAAATGGGAACCACAATAGGACATACATTTGCAGAGTTTTCTGAAAATTAAATGAATGTGCCATCTAATTTAGTACAGTGCCTAGCACATAGCAAGCACTATCCCCACTAAGTGAGCTTCAATAAACAGAGCATTTTCGTAAGGAATTAGGATTGGGAGTTGTTATGGGGTGAATCGTGTATCCCTCTGTATTAGTCAGCCAAAGGGGTGCTGGTGCAAAATACCAGAATATTGGTTGGTCTTTATAAAGGGTATTTATTTGGGGTAGAAGTCCCCAGTTACCAGGCCATACAGCGTGTTTCTTCCCTTACCAAAGTCCATTGCCACGTGTTGGAGCAAGACAGCTGCCGACAGTTTGCCAGGGTTCAGGCTTCTTGGGTTCCTCTCTTCCCGGGGCTGTGTTTCTCTCCGGGCTCAACTCCTCTGTTTCCTCCACAAGGTCAGCTGTAGACTATGAGGCTCTCCAGGCTTTGCTTCTCTCCACAAGGCCAGCTGTGGACTCTCAGGCGAATGGCTCGTCTCTATCCCGGGGCCTCTCTCCTTCCTCATGACCAAGCTCCTCCGTCTGCTCGCCTCCCCGGCTCCATCATCAAAACTCTAACGCCAGAACTGCTCCCTCTGCCCTTTGCCTTGCCTTTTATATTTGATTCCCCCACCCACCAAGGGGTGGGGCTGAACGTCCTGCTGACGTGGCCTAGTCAACGCCCTAATCATAACGTAGTCATGCCCAGATGAACAGATCAGTTTACAAGGGTAATCTAATATAGATTTTTGGAATTCATAATTACACCAAACTGCCCAACTACTACACCCTCCCACCCCTGCAAAGATATGTTGACGTTCTCAGCCCCTGTACCTGTTAATGGGACCCTATTTGGAAATAGGGTTGTTGCAGATTTAATGAGTTAGAAAGAGGTCATGCTTATAAGCGCTCTTATAAGAGGAGGAGACAGAGACTCACGAGGCAGCAGAGCTTGAAGTGCTGTAGCTGAAAGCCAGGGAATGCCAAAGCTTGCTGGCAACCCCCCAGCAGCAAGGACGGATTCTTCCCTGGAGCCTTTGGAGACAGCACAGCCCTACTGACATCTTGATGTCAGACTTCTGGCCTCCACAAAACCAGGAGACAATATATTTCTGTTTTGTTTTTTTTAAGCCACCCAGTTTGTGGTGCTTTGTTACAGCAGCCTTAGGGACTAACCTCGGTGGCCCTCTAAGGACAGAAGAAAAGGCCAGTTGTTCCACCATGTTTTACTAAGAATGGGCTCTGGCAACTGAAAACCTGGGTTGGAATCAGGGGCTCTCTTCCTTCCCCTCCTCTCTCTCCATCATCATCATTAAAAAAAAATTTTTTTGTCTCCTTTATTCTCCTCTCCCAGAAGACGGGTCATTTCTGTTCCATTAATATGATGAATCAAGATGGTCTCAGAAAAGCATCTACTGCCAACTGCCTAGAGCAAAGAACCCCATCCGAAGCTCCCAGGAGAAATAATCTGATTGGTTCTCCTGAAGTCAGCTGTTTACCCCTGACCTAATCCCAAATCCTGGAAACAACATTGAGGATTATGGTTAAATGTGAAGGATATTCCCGGAGCTCTGGTCGTGGCTCAGAACACTGAATGCCCCGATGATCCTGCTGGAAAGAGAACAGCATGGTGACCAAGATGACAAGCTCTAGGGTCAAACTGTTTGGGTTTGAGTCCCAGCTCTACCATTTCCTAAACATGTGCCCTTGAGAAAGTAACTTAATTTCTCTGTGCCTTGGTTTCCACGTGTCTAGAAGGAGTAGGATAAAATTCCTGCTTCATTGGGTTACTCTTTGGGTTAAATGAGACATAGGTGGCACAAAATAAGCTTTTACCTGTTACACTTCTTTTTTCTTGTTCCTATTAAAGCAATGTAGGTTGGATGGGCTACTGTGTCAGAATAAACTCCATGCACTACTATGCACTCTTACTGCAAAGAGGCTCTGCATCATCCCAGAAACCATCTTGTCCACCTCCCAGGCAGGGTTTGGATTTATGCCTGTGCTAAATCTGAGTTTCCTGTTGATGAACACCCAGAGTGCCTTTTCCCTCTGGGGGCACGTGTGGAGCTGGGTACATGCTCAATCTGTCCTAACCACATGCAGCCCCATGCCGCCCCATGCCGCCCCCACCCTGCCTGCTCCCTCCCCCCTTTGCCCTGCTGTGCTGTGTATCCAGCAGTGGGTGACTGTGGAACATGAGGCGACATAGAGCCCATTAGACAGAACTGCAGGCAGATCAGGTTTGCCAATTACGCTTTGTTTCTTTCTGCTTTCCCCATGACTTTCAGGATATACAGATTCTTTCTGTCACTCCCCCTGGTTCTGTGCCTATAAAATAAGTTTAATGGCTGAGTTTTCTTTAAGATAATCAGAGGCGGTATAATTTATGCATATGCATAGAATTGTAGCCAGATGTAATTCTGCTCTAAGTTGTGGCATTACAGTTAGAAATGGCTCTGCTGGCTGTGTTTTGTAGATTTAGCAATTTATTCCAACAGTTGACTGAGCACTGACCCCAGATAAAATAACCATAATCAAAGAGGAGTTTAAAAAAAGATAAGCAACAACAACTACCACCACAAAGGTGGGGAGGGGGCTTTGAGGAAAGGCTTGGACTCACTGCACATTGGAGGGAAAAGCAGGTGGCGAGGATCCCAGGGCAGGTGGGTACTGCTTAGTTAGTGCAAATGGTGGAAGAGCCTTGGATGGAGAGGGGCCTTGGGATATTTGATTTGGAAATCTCTCCTCCTTTCTGAGGTTTTCTGTTTAATGGTTTGTCCCTCTTTGATTGATATTTCTCATTCCCAAAGACCCACTTGTATAGGAGAGGTCTGGAGAGCCCAGCACAGCAAGGGCTCCAGACTTCATTTGACTAGCACGCTTTTCCATTAACGTCCCTCTTTCTGTCCCAGAATCCAATCTAGGGTACCAGATCGTATCCAGTTGTCATGAGTCAGTTTCTCAGTCTTTCTTTGTTTTTCATGACCTTGACAGTATTGAGGAAGGAATGACCTGTCTCTTGTAGAATGACCCCCAATCTGGGATTTCCTGATATTTTTCTCATGATTAGAAACTACATAGGTGAAGTGTTCTTTTCATCCCATATCAGGGGGCATATGACATCATTGTGACATCACTGGTGAGATTAACCAGCATCTCTTGGTTAAGGTGATGTCTGGTAAGTTTCTCCTCTGTAAAGTTACTCTTTTCCCCTTTCCATACTCTGTTACTGGGAAGCAGGACTCAAAGTCTAGCCCATGCTTAAGGGCTGGGGTTTTAATCCTCACCTCCTGCAGAGTACAGTATCTATGTATATTAAATGAGATTCTTTGGTAAAGTATCCCATTTATTTATTTACTTATCTCTTAATTACATCAGTATGGACTCATATATTTATTTTATATTTGGAATTAATATCCAATACTTATTTATCTTGTGGCCCAAATTGTTCCAGCTTTAGCCATTGAGAGTTTTTTTTGGGTTGACTCCTGTTCCCTTTGACATGTCCCCATCATTTTATTATTATTTTTGAGCACTTTCTGGTACTGTAAGATGCTATACCCATGTTGTCCTTTTGAAGCCAGATTCCTCTAGGTTCTTGACTATGTTAACATAAAAGAATTTAAAAACATGCTGGTTTAGTTGGAGCAGTAGTTTATTAAGGAAATGGGAGAAGAGAATAGAAACGGGAGACAATAACAAGTTACAGATCCCCAGGTGTAGGTGCGGGGGTGCTCCAGGTAGAGAGAGAGAGAGAGATTTGGCTTGAGTGGTTACTTTTTTTTTATTTTTTTATTTTTATTTTACCGGGAGGTCCCGGGGATCGAACCCGGGTCCCTCCATATGGGAGACGGACGCCCAACCAGTTGAGCTACTTTTTAAACCATTCATTTTTCCTCCCCTTGCCAATGTTCGGGGAGGGGTCCCAGCTCTTTGTTGTTCTGATTGATAACCCCACCTGTCAGTTCCCCATGGGCCCCAATGATAAGACGCCTTGAGGGTATCGGGGCTTTTCCTTGATCCCAGATGAAATCTCATTCTAAATGGAGGATTCTCACTGGGTTCTTCCAACAGCCTTCTCCTGGGGTCCTTCCCTCAGGGGGTTTCTGGGCGGCGTTCCATGGCTCCATGTTTCAAGGCCAGGTTTTAGACTCATCTCCCCATTCCCTAAACTAGCCTGCCTCATTTTCCCTTCCCCAGCTCTGGAATCAGCCACCTCTCTAAGGCTCACATTATTTTAAAAGATCCACGGATCTTGATAACTGCAAATTTAGTTCATTCATTTTGACAGCTATATAGTGTTCCACTGTTCAAATGTGCCATAATGTATTCATCCATTCTCCTTTGGTGGCACTGAGGATGACTCCAAATTTTCACTGTTTCAAAAAATGGTAAAGCAAACATATTTTTAACTGGTTCCAAATGTGCATGGTCAAGAGGGTCTCTGGAGTATTTTTCTTGAAGGAGCAGAAGCTGGGATGTAGGAAATGCATGTCTTCAAATCTTCCAGGCCTTGCCAAAATTCTCTCCAAAGTGGCAGTGTGGTTTATACTCCCAGTAGCTGTAGAGCTTGTGTTTCTTTGCATTCTTGCCATCCCTTGATATCATCTTGCCACTGATGAGTATCTTCTTGTTGTTTTAATCTGCATTTTTCTGCTTACAAAGGAGGATGAGGTTTTCACAAATTTACAGGTCACTCAGGATTCCTCCTCTGTGAATTGCCTCTTCTCGTTGGGTTGTTTGTCTTTTCTTATTGATCTGTAGGACTTCTTTATATTCCAGAAACGAATCCACTCTTGGTTTTATGTGTTGCAAGTATCTTCTCCCAGCTGTGGCTTGCTTTTCAAATTTTCTTCTGCTGTTTTATTTTTTGTCATACAACATATTTTAAAGATTTTCTTTTTACTTAATAGGCCTTTAATCCATTCAGAATATATTTTTTATATGGTGGGAGTTAGGGAACTAATTTTATTTCTCTTCCACACTTTTTTTTTTTACTATATTTCATTGATTTTAAGATGAACTTTCTTTCCCCACATTTTGCCATCCCTAATATCGAGATACATGTTACTATCAATGCAATATTATAATTTAATTGGCAGCATTTTTCTTTCTTTACGGCGTGTAAAAGAATATGTGTCTTAAAATCAATGGCATCTTAGATTCAAAGAAAGGTAATATTATTGTAGTTCTATTTTAATTCTTGATATCTGGTAGGATGAGCTTCCTGTTTCCCTTATCCTGGCAATTCTTGGTCTTTTAATATTTCATGAGTATTATAATCACATTGCCAAGTTCTGAGATTGAGTCTTTCAGCTTTCAAAATTGGAATTGCATTAACTATTGTAAAGTAAGGAATCTGGTCTCCCTCAAGTGGTCTGGCCTTTGGGTTTCTGGCTGGTTACCTGCACACCCTTGGCATTTTCCACGATAGGAAAATTCACAGAGCACTCCCACCACACCTGAGAGTTTATGCTAATGAGATGACTCAGGCCGGGTCCAGGTGTCCTGGGTGGTCTTAGGATGAGCCTGACCACTGGGGAGGGGCAGGGGGCTAGAGATTGAGTTCAGACATGTGGGTGTTGATTCAGTTAAGCATGCCTATACAATGAGACCCCAGTAAAAACTGGTCACCTGGGCTGAGCTGCCCTGGTTGGTAATACACACCTGCGTGCCACGAGGGTGATGTGTTTTGACTCCAGAGGGAAAGGACCATGGAAGCTTCACATTTGAGATCTGCCCCAGACCTTGCACCAAGTGTCTTTCCTTTTGGTGGTTCGGATTGGAATCTCTTTGTGCTGTAATTGTAAGTATAGTGTTTACTTGAGTGTTGTGAGTTGTCCTAGGGAAGTATCTAACTGGGAGGATAGTGGGAACCCCCACATTTGTAGCCAGCTCCTGGTAAATGAGGGTGGCCTGGGAACCTCTGCACTTGCAGCTGGTGTTTGACACAACGCCAGGAAATGGTGCCCAGAACCTGGGCAGTTGCCCTCATTCCAGGAAGTTAGTCAGAATTGAACTGGAACTAAATAGGTTAATTTGGGGTGGGGGCTGTGATTATGGTTAAGATATTTTGTCAGGCCCAAGTTGGTGAAAAGATTGAGGTCCCCAGGTGAGGGGCTGGGTGAGCAATTTTCAGACCCAAGATTCCGTTTTATTCCAAAGTCCCAATCCTTCCTCTGGCGTATCCCAGTGGCTGGAATCAGCCGCCTCCTGGAGAAACGAGACCCCCATCCCGTGAGTTGTTCATGCTGTGGCTAAACAGGTACCTGCTAAAGGTGACAGTGAGGATTCTTCACCGAGGGTGGAAATGAATCTTTGGTTCCTCCTGAAAATAAAATTCCGTGAGCATCAGAGAGCCCTGTGTGAAATGGAAAGCTAAAACCTGAGGCAGAAGACAGAAGCACTGCTTTAAAATTTTGCCTGGAGCCATCCCCTACCTAGTAGGAAAATAATGAAATTTGTCCACCTTTTCACTCCTTTCTGTGGCTCGTGGGGAGGACAATGGATGTCCTGGTTCCTTTTCTGCCTGGGACTCCTCGGCTCTCCTCTCCTCTTCCATTCCACCCCCCCCCCCGCCCCCTTGAATTGTTGAAAGTGGAAGGTGAATAGTATTGAATTCCAGTATTGAATAGTTTATAGTGTAGGCCTTGGCAAACAATGGCCTGCCTGTTTTTGTAAATAAAGTTTTATTGGAAAACAGCCAGGCCCATTTGTTTAAGTACTGTCCATGGCTTCTTTCCTGCTATAGCAGAAGAGTTGAGTAGTTGCAACAGAGCCATATGGGTCATAAAGTCTAAAGAACTTGCTATGTGACCCTGGATAAAAAAAAAAAAAAAAAAAGGGCAAGCCCTGGTTTAAAGGAAGAAACTTGACTCAAAAGCCAATTTGTTCCCCAGATTCCAAGACTTAGGGTTGCCTTTATGGTTTATTTCTGTTCATGTCATAGATATTTTTCTTTTTGAAAGAGTAGATGGTTTACTTGACAGCTCTGAGAAGAAACCTGAAAATGTGGGTAAGAGTGCAAACCCACTAAGGAAAAATGGACCCAACACAATGCAATCACTTTCTCTGGTTTGAGGCCGCCCTTGGGAAATTATCTTTGGAAGAGGCCACTGGTGCAAAAACTCAAAATAGAATGGGAAAACCGAATTTCAGGGAAACTTTCTGGCAGAGTTAATTTTCTCTTTCCCAAGCACAATGGGGACGGGATGGCGGTGAAGTGCTATCACAGTCCTTTATTAGAAACTCCTTTTAGGCCAAATAAGCGATCGGGTGAAATGTGGCACTTTAAATTGTTTGTGACCAAATTATTGGTTTTTGACAAGAACTCTCTTTTGGATCTGAAACTTCTGACTGCCTTTTTAGGCTGTTCTTGCCTCTTTCTGCTTCATTTCCGTCCCTTTACAACCACTCTTTTACATAGCGCTTGACCCCTCTCCCCTAATTGGAAGAGTTTGAGCACCAAGGGCTATGGACTGTGAATGTCACCCTCAATTATGAATGTCGACAGCTAATATGGATATTTCCTCAGAGTGCTGCACATGAAATATTAGTGGAACACATGCCTATTTTAGGTGGCATTAAAAAAGACTAAAAAAAAAAAAGTAATAGAAATGATTAAAAATAGAAATAAACTTTAAAGATAGCAGAAATTCCAAAATTAATCCTAACAATTGAGCGCAGATTTCTTTAATGGTACTGCCTGGATAAAGACAACAACCTTGGACACAGTAACAGCTCTGATAAGGTGAATGCCTCTCTGCCCCCACTCCAAATATGCCCATGTCTCTTCCGGGAAACCTGAGGATGTGCTACCTTACATGGCAAAAGGGCCTTTGCAGGTGGGGTTCTCTAAGGGCCTTGAGGTGGGGAGATTAGGCTCGATTATCTAGGTGTGCCCAATGGACTCACAAGGGTCCTTGTAAGTGAAAGGGAGGCAGGAGAGTTAGAAAGGAGATGTGTCGATGGAAGCAGAGGCCGGAGAGAAGGCACAGAAAGAGGTGGAGAGAGACAGAGAGACTTGAGATGCTAGGCTGCTGGCTTTGAAGAAGGAGGAAGGTGCCATGAGCTAAGGCATGTAGGCGAACTTGAG
Organism: Tolypeutes matacus; assembly: GCA_026826555.1. Taxonomy (NCBI): domain Eukaryota; kingdom Metazoa; phylum Chordata; class Mammalia; order Cingulata; family Chlamyphoridae; genus Tolypeutes; species Tolypeutes matacus. The sequence continues at coordinate 4,657,518 of JAKSZT010054576.1, read as the reverse complement.
AAGCTGGAAAAGGCCAGGAAATAGATTCTCCCTCGAACCTCCAGAAGGAATGCTGCCCCGTTGAAACCTTGACTCTACCTCAGTAAGACCCATTGTGGAATTGTGATATCCACACCTGTAAGATAATAAACGTGCTATTTTATCCAGTGAAGTTGGTGGTCATTTGTTACAGCAGCTATGGAAACGAATGCAACAGCTAGCAAATAACAAGCTGCATTCCTGGCATCATGCTAAGTGCTTTGCACATGCCATCTGATTTATCCATATAATCATCCAACAAGCAAGGGATCATTATTTCCATTTTATGGATGTGGAGGCTGAGGCTCCGAGAGGGAAGTGGCAGAGCTGTGATTCAGCCTAGGTCTATGTGACTTCAAACATTATGTCTCCCCCACAGGGTTGCCCTGTAATGGGAAATTTCAGTCCTGAATGCCTCGCTCCAAACCTGGCGTTCACCAAGAGCTGGTCGCTCAGATAGGTCCTCTGGTATTGACTCGTGAGGTGGTAAAAAGATTGCAGGAATGGATGATGGATAATCAGGTATTGTCCTTAATTGGATGAGCTTGCACTTCTCCCTTCCTCTTCCTGGCCTCCAATCTCTTTAGCCACCTGGGTAGAACCGTGTGAATGAAACGGCATTTCCTTGACCATTTGTCTCTATGAGCCTTTGGCATGATATTTCCAGTTCTTCCAGATCTGTGGACACAGCAGGAGGTTGGGTTGCTACCTCCATCCCCTCCTTTGGATATTTTTTTTTTTGCATTTTTTAACGGTTTTATTTATATATATTTTTCATTTTTTCTAAAAGATACTTAGATTACATAAACTGTTACATAAAAGAATATAAAAATATAAGGGATTCCCATATGCCCCACTCCCCACAGCTACCACTTTTCCCCACAATAACAACTTCTTTCATTGGTGTGGTACATTCGCTGCGATTGATGAACACATTTTGGAGCATTGCCACTGAGCATGGATTAGAGTTTACACTGTAGTTTACTCTCTCTCCCACTCAATTCTGTAGGTTATGGCAGGATACATAATGGCCTGTATCTGTCATTGCAATGTCATTCAGGTCCATTCCAAGTCCCCAAAGTGCCCCCATATTACATCTCTCCCTCCCTCTCCCTGCCCTCAGCACCCCAGTGGCCACTGTCTCCACATCAATGATATACTTTCTTCCATTGTTAGAATCACAATAAGTCTATAGTAGAATTTAAGGAAGTCCCTCCCTTGGATTTTGAACATTGAACACAGGCCCTTCCACTGGAGGGAAATGGCTTTGAAATTTCAGCCACAGCGTGTTCAGTTTAGAGGTAAAGAATGGATAGAAACATTCACAAATAAATCCATGACTGAGAAAACTTGGTATCTCACAGAAATATACTTATCTTGTTAGTATTACTGGCGAATATTTGCATAGTAGGTAAAAGAGCTTTAAATTTGTTTCCTTATCTGGTTTTCTTGCTCTAGAGAATTTCCCTCCACGCCCCCAAAGGTAGATCTTGCTATTGACTCTGGCGTTAAAAGGAAATGTCATTAGGACTGCGATGAAATTTGAATTTTTCCAATGCCTAAGCATGACTTTCTTAAACTAACTTAGCAAACAGCTTTAAATGGATGCAGCCGTTCTGATCTGCTTTGAATCTGCTCTTCTCTCCCTTCTTTCAGTGTCTTTGAGAGGCCTTGCCTTCTTCTATCCTCTCCTCCCCATATGGTTTGCCAGCCCTGCCTTTATTCTGTGTTCCCCTCTCTCCTTCTTGAATTGAAAAATCCCTAATCTCCTTCCTCTTGTGGCTGCTTAGGTGGAGAAGTTTTAAAGCCTGGGAAATTGGCAGTTTCTTTTCTCTTATTTACAGTGTTAGCCACTGTTTCATACAAATACCTGGATTTCCCTGAAGTTTCAGGTGGATGGTGCCTGTCTTCCTCATAGGTGAGGGGAGAAACGGACAGACTAGCATTTTTCTTAACCCTCGAGGGACTTGCACTGGGTTGAATAGTGTCCCCTCAAAATACATGTCCACTGGGAACCTCAGAACGTGGCCTTGTTTGGAAACAGGCTTTTTGCAGATGTCGTTAAGACGAGGCCGTGCTGGGGGAGGGTGGAGCCTGATCCAATGTGACTGGTGTCCTCCTAAGAAGAGGAGACTCACAGAGAGAGACCCAGGGGAGAGAGCTAGTGACTTGGAGGCAGGGACTGGAGGCCGGCAGCACCAGAAGCTGGGAGAGGGAGCACAGTCCTGCTGGCACCCTGGCTTTGTCCGCCCCTTTTCTTTAACTGTCACTATTTCCCTATACAAGGCCTCATTCGATCCTCTGGAAGCGCCGTTTTCCATGTGGCAATGAACGTGGCTGCCAATAAGGCCAGCTGGTCTCTCAATTGACCAATAGGATCCAGGAAGAATTTTGATTAGCTACGTCTGAGTCATGTGCCTTCCCCTTTAGCCAATCACTGTACCCGGGACGGAGGGGCTCAGCCATTGGCTGCACTTGGTCACATGTCCATCACTGTGAGCAGGTGGCGGGTGGGTGGGGTAAGCTGGAGCTCGCTCCCGACCCCACAGATGGGGGAATTCTAAACGCATTGTGTGCACGTCTCCGTTAACCACCGCTGCAGGAGACAAAGCTTCGGCCTGTTGTTCAGAGCAAACCAGCAACAGAGGCTGCTACTCTGATGCTTTAAATTTCGGGAAGATTTTGTTTCCAAGCAGTCCCCAGTTTTCCTCAGGACAAACCTGTGAGAAAGGCAGGGCAGAAATTATGCTTGCCTTTGACAGCCAAAGGGCTCAGAAAGGTTAAGTGACTTGCTAATGTCACGCAATGAGTTAGCAAGAGAGCTGAGATGGGCAGCAGAGGGAGGGGTTAGGACAGCAGACTCGGGGGTTGGGACAGTGGGTCCTGCTGAGTGGCTGACTGAGCTAATGCTGATGGCTACCCAGCTGGCAACACAGAAGTGCTAGATAAAATGTATTTAAGGTATAAAACATAGCCAAGCTTGACGGAAAGAAAAATGCATGGAACTGAAGAATCAACTCAGAGATACTGAAGGACGCTGATGTTGCCTGTATGTGTGCGGGGTGTGTGTATATGTGTGTGTGTGTGTGTAAAATCTGAATTTAGACCCCAGGGTCTGTGGAATAAGATTTTACTCTCCATTCAGGAATCATAGACGTGGCTTTTGGTAGACACCATGGGTTGGAAGTGAGGTCTCTGTACAGACACCCTAGAAGCACTGCACAGCTCATAAAGGAGAGAATGAGAAAAACTCTACCCTCTGGGCTGGAGAAACATCTAGAAAGGATGATACCTGCTTGGGTTCTGTTTGAACATAGTCTCCTTTAAATAGGTTAGCCATTTAATTTATTGTCTTAGCCAGGATGCTTTTTATTAAGGTATAATTTCTATAGAGTAAATGCACAAATCTTAATTGTACATCTCATAAATTTTTACATATGTATTTACCCACGTAACCACCACCCAGATCAAAACAGAGAGAATTTTTATCACCCGGAAAGCTCCCTCACGGCCCTTTCCAGTCACTAGCCTCCCTAACTCCATCAGGGGTAACCAACCACTTTTCTGACTCCTGTCAAGCATAAATTGGATTTGCCTGCTCATGAATTTCATCTAAATGGAATCCTGCAGTATGTACTCTTTAATGCCTTCTCAGCAATAACAAAGAATGAACTGCTCGCAGAAGCAAAGATGAATCTCAGAAATGTCATGTTGAGTGAAACAAACTAGGGCCCCTTTAGACTGAAAGGGGCACTATTAACCATCACGGGGGGGAAGGGAATAGGTGTAAAGCAAGACTGGGGAACCAGGATGTATACTCCCCTCGTCTTGAGAACATTGGCACTTTATTTTAATTTCCTGGGCTGCTCAAGAAAATACCATGAAATGGGTTGGGTTCAACAATGGGAATTTATTTGCTCATGGTTTTGAGGCTAAAAGAAAGTCCAAGTCAAGGTGTCATCAAGGCCATGCTTTCTTCCTGAAGACTGGGTGCTGGGGCCGGCTGCCGGCAATGCTTGGTTCTTAGACTGTCATGTGGCCATGTCTCCAGGTCTCTCCCTTGTCTTCCGGATTCCGTTGATGTTTATCTTCCTCCCTCTGAGGCTTTCTCTCCTTATGTCTGATTTCCTTCTGCTAATAAGGGACTTCAGGAATAGGATTCAGACCCATCCTGATGAGTTGGGCCACACCTTAATTGAAGTAACCTCATCAAAAGGTCCTAATTATGATGGGTTCACATCCACAGGAAAAGATGAGGTTTAAGAACATGGTTTTCTGGAGCATATACAGCTTCAAACCACCACACACCTCAAGCCGGTACCACAGAAAGGTAGAGTGTCTGGGGTGGGAAACCCATGAAATAAGCTTTTGTACTTCCAATAGGCAACTGCAGCCCTATTCTCACCCCAGGTGACCTGCCTTTTCAGGGATTCTGCCTTCCCTCTGGAGAGTCAGTGGAGACAAGAGGGGGATTGAACAAGAAGCCCTTCCTGTGCCTTTGAAACACCTCCCCCCTTCTCCCAGGTCAGTGCATCAGCTCCCATTCAAACTCCTTCCTCTCCTCTTGATGCCCACAGAATTAATCTAGTGCAAGAAGTGCTCTCAGCCTGTGTATCCCCTACTGAAAGCCACTGTTTCTTACCTGCTTCCACGCCCCTAGCAGAATTCAGGAATCATTAGTGTTTGATGATCTTGTGTTTCAAGACTTCAATCTCTTGTACTTTGAAATTGAAATTCCTGAGCCTGCGAGGGACCCTACGCTGACAACTGACTTATTGAACTTTCTCTAGCTTCAACAGCTCAGAAAGTCAATCTATCCGCTTTGCTTCGTGCACTGCACAATCTGTCAGGATGCTCGAATCCAAGCAATGCTTGTAAAATGGAGTACTGCGTTCATTTCCTTCCCTTTTCCTATGTCAGGGAATAAGATGACATTAACTTGCATACTAACAAAATCAGGATGGCAAAATGTCATGCAGGACTACACATACCTCGACTCTGCTTCTGAGAGTGGCAACAGGGGCACAATTGTCCTTACTTAAATCCATTTTCAAATTCCAAATACTACCAGCTCTCCAGAATAACTAAACCTACATTTAAGAATTGCTCTAGCCCCCTTTTCCTTTATAGAGATACATTTATATATATTGTACCTCTGCATCGCAGTTCCTCAATCTGTGAAGTGGTCGTGAGTACCTGATTAACCCATTGTTAGTGAATATTAAACAATGTAATAAAGTAAATGCTAAGCATAGTGCCTGGTATATAGCTCAACTAGAGGAGATATTGGCAGTTACCATTATGAAACGTGGAAAATTGAGATCCTTTTCAATCTCTCTACAGCTTGCTTATCACCTCTATCTCCTGCCTCTCCAGTTCTCTGAACATACTTATTTGAACTTGTACTTCCATCTGCCTAGAATGACATTTCTGCCCCTCTCCTGTTTCCAATCTCTACTTTCCCCATGAGACTCCTTCAGTAAAAAAATACAGGTCCCTCATGAAGAGCGAATTATTCCCTCTACACATTTTGTTTGTTTCTACTTCTGTACTTGTCAAACCATGGTCTCATATTTATGTTTATGGGTTTATGTCCACCATGTCAGCTCCTCGTGAACAGCAAATTCTCTTAGCATTGCTGGAGAGACTGTTAGCCTTCACTACATAAATTAATCCCTGCTGTTACTCCCCAGGGACAGCTAGAGTTGCCCTTGTGTGAAGCAGCATATCATAAATCAGTTCTGATGGTCTGAATCATCTTTTCTGGTACTTTTGATCTGGAGCTCATATTTGAAGCCAATTTGTTTTCTGTGTCGTTTCCTACATGGTGTGTCTCCCTTGATTGGCAGTCACCTGCATTGCTTGTAGTACATCAGTTTCCGCTGATGTCTTTCTCTTGGCCTTCAAAGTATAATCCTGTTGACCTGATAGTTTTTATTTTTACTAAATATCTTTAAAAGTAAGTGGAAATCCACTCGGCTGTTTTCATCTGGTGAGGTAGTTATAAATTAATTTTTTTCTATATGCATAATGATCCCATAATAATAAAAATTATAACACTTTCATAATAATGGTAATAATAACATAATTGCAGTGATTAGCATCATTCCTGCCACAGGTTCCAGCTAGCATGCCAACTATAAACAATTCTACAAAATGCTCAAACTCAAACACAAACACAGAAAATGCTTTGTTATCATTTCTCTTCCTCTGTTTGGCCTCTAGGGCTGGGGCATAGCTCTCATCACCTTCAATCATCTTCTTTTTTTTTTTTTTTAAGATTTATTTTTGTTTATTTATTTATTTATCCCCCCTTGCTGCTTGTGCTAGCTGTGTCCATTTGCTTTTGCGTTTTTCTGTGTCTGCTTGTTTCCCTTTGCTGCGTCATCCCACTGCACCAGCTCACCGCGCTGCATGGGCCATCAGCTCACCACACCGCGCGGGCCAGCCTGCCCCCACCAGGAGGCCCCGGGAATCGAACCCAGGGCCTCCCATATGGTAAACGGGAGCCCAACCAGTTGAGCCACAGCCGCTTCCCTCAATCTCCTTCTTTCATCTTGTGTTGGATAGTTTGTTTACTGGCTCCCATAAGCTTTTCTTTCTTGATTTACTAATCCATTTTGTTAAACTCACCTTCTAGTAGTACCCTGATTAAAGGTGCATGAGCAGGTTTTTTTTTTCTTTTTACTTGTATGTTTGAAACATTTTTATTTCATCTTTTTACTTGATTGATAGTTTGGCTAGGTATAGAAAGCTAAGTTGAAAATTACTTTCATTCAAAATTTTGATGGCATTTCTTCAGTCTTCTAGCTTTTGATATTTGGTTGGTATGTCTAATGCCAATCTGATTCTTGTTTCTTTGTATTGTGAAATATTGCCTCCTTCCCAACTTCTATCCCAGCCCTAAAATCTATCAGTAATTACTTTGTATCTCAGATATTCTGAAGTTCCACAATGAAGCATCTTGTGGAATCCTCCCTCCCTGCCCCCTCTTCCCTTTCTTTGCCTAAGGTGGACACACTTGATATGAAAAGACACATCCTTCAGTTCTAGAAAGCATGCTTATTATTATTTTTGGGTTATTTAAAAAATGTTTAACTTTAGTTGTCTATTTCTTTAACTTTTTGTTGTATGTTCTGAAAGACTTATTTGACTTTTTCTCCAAATACTCTTGGTTTTTTAAAATGTTATATTTAAAAATGAAATTATGTTTTCTTTTGATTTTCTTCCCTTTTTTTTTTTTTTTTTTTGTCTTACATATGCAGTGGTTCTTCTCTTATCTTTTGGAGATGATTAATTTTAGATTTTTTTTTTTTCAATTTTCTTCTTCCTTCTGGATTAATTATTCCTTTCTTTTTCTGGGTCCCTTTTTGTAGGTCTCATTTTAACATGCTGAAGTCTTCCTTCTAATGTCTGGTGGTCATGATGAACAGTTCATATATTCATGGATGCACTAAAAATCCCTGTGTGTTCGATGGGGAGAAAGAAGGTGGCTGTTGTCTGGTATGCTTCACTTTAAAATAATCATCAAATGTTGTGTCATTTTTATCAAAGGACCCAAAATGTCAGTAATGTACACCTGGAATTTGCTTACTTGGGATTCTCCAGAAACAAATTCTCCATTCTGTTCCTTAGGAAGGTAGCTCCTGGATGCTGGTATTCTGGGAACAGGGAACCTCAATCCTTACTGGGTCCAATGTTTCTCCATCTGGAATCTCTCTGGTTCAGTTTCTTTAGTAAATAAACTTCAAGCTCTTGTAGTGGATACAAAGGAACAGGGAGGAAAACAGAGGGCCTAACCAATGTCCATACCATTCATCTCCTTTTAGTCATATTCCTTACCCCTTCCATCTTATGTGGTTGATTCTTCCCAGGGTAGGCTCTAAGGAGTTCTTTGGTGGAATTGGATGCTCACATGTCAAGTTTACTCCTATCTGCTAACATGCTGGTTGTAACTTCCTCCAGTTTTATTTCTCATCTTCTTTTTTATCTTTTATCCCATAGTCTTTGTCCTTTGTATTAATACCTTGCTATCTTATGCTGCCTTTTTATCATATTTTTTTGAAAGAAGAAGAGATGAATGTATAGTCATTTGGCCATTTTTTCCACAAAACTTTTAAGTTCTCATCTTTCATCTATGGAGGCCTCCCTTTGATGTCCCCATGTGAATGGCTTAAGAGACTATTTTTGCATTACCAGGCTTAAGTCAGTGTGGGATCTTCTTTGGGTGGATCACTTTCATGGTGACATGAAAATTTTTTCTTGTCAAACCCTTTTTACTAGAATCAAGATTGTGGAGTGAAAAGATTCAGTGCCTTGTCTTCCTACAGAAGCTTTGAGCAACCAGCAAGAATTGGCAGAAATGTCTTTCTCAAAGCTCCAGAAAACAGTTAAAGACTTCAGTAACAAAGTGAGCAAGTTGAGCACCAAATCAAGAAAAATGTTACTTAAAAGCAGTAGGATTCATGACACCCTGGCTGACCCCTCCCCCACCCCTCAGCTTGATGTGGTGCTAGCCTATGTACTAAGTGTGGATCCTTGGTCCTAGTTCCAGAGGGAGTGTGCATACTGGGAGAATGTATGCCTGGCTTAATCTGTTTGGTGTTGGACTGAAGGACTGGCCTTCACAGAACTTGCCCTGTGTGTAGAAGATGGCTCACCAAGCTCTCCTGTACAACACTGTGTGAGAGTAGTCAGGTGGATGCCAGGGGCCAGGGATTGCTGGCTGTAGAACATGCAATGTGGTGCCTGCAAGTTGTACCTAAGGAAAAGGGGACTGGGTGAACTGGGGCATTCCTAGAGTCAAACACACATACCCAAGACCAGATGCATGCTCAGAAAGGACCAGGGAAGCATCTATGGTTTGGCCTGGAGCTATTCTCCAAACTCATTGTATGGATAAGACCTGAAGGAGAGCACTTGCACAGGTCAGTCTGCAAAGACTGGGGAAGGTATATTTTTCCTTCTTTTCTTTCTTTCTTTGTTTTTGTTTTTGCTCTTGGCATTCAAGGAAATCTCTGTCATACACTAGCTGGATACAACCTTCAGGGTTTAAATTCCAATGATCACACATTAAATATCAAAATGTCTAGGTTTCAACAAAAGATTACAAAATATACAAAAAAATAAAACAAAACAAAAACCAGGAAATGATAGTCCAGGCAAAGGAGATGAAAGCATTAGAAACCATAAGTGAAGAGGACCAGACCTGGGACTTTCCAGACAAAGACTTTAAAAAAGGAGCCAAACAGCCCTAAAGACCACCTTAACAGAAATTAAAAATTCCCTAGAGGGGTTCAGTAGCAGATTGGAACAGGCAGAAGAAAGAATGAGTGAACTTGTTTTCAGTGAAGATAAGACAATTGAAACCACTCAGTCTGAGGAGCAGAAAGAGGAAAGGATGAAGAAAAGTTAACAGAGCCTGAGGAACCTGTGGGACACCATCAAGTAGACCACTATACACATTGTGGAAGTCCCAGGTGGAAAAGAAAGACAGAAAGGGGGAGAGAGAATATTCAAGGAAATAATGACCGAAAACTTCCCAAACTTAATGAAAGACATGAATATACACATCCAAGCAGCTCAACAAACTCCAAACAGGATAAACCCAAATAGATCCACACCACACCATGTTATAAGCAAACTGTAAAATGACAAAGATAAAGAGAGAAATCTGAAAGCCACAATAGAGAGACAATGCTTCACATAGAAGGGAGCCTCAGTAAGATTAAGTGCTGATTTCTCACTGAAATCATTGGGCACGAAAGCATTGGGGGAGATATTTTTGAAGTGCTGAAGTGCTGAAAGCAAAATTTGCCAACAAAGAATTCTATATCCATCAAAACTGTCTTTCAAAAATGAGGGCAGAATTAAGATATTCCCAGATAAACAAAAGCTGAGGGACTTTGGCTGGCCCTATAAGAAATGCTGAAGGGAGTTGAAAAGAAAGGACACTAGACAATTGACAAAGTCACAGGAAGAAATAAAGATCTCTGGTAAAGATAATGATATGGATAAATATAAATACTAGTACATTGTATTTTTTTAATGTAACTCCATTTTCACCTCTTATAGGATCTCAAAGGCAAATGCATACAATGTAATGATAAATCAATGGTTTTGGACTCATAATGTAGAAATATTTAATTTTTGACAAGAACTAGATAAAGGTGGGAGGACGGAGGGATATAGGAACATAGTTTGTGTATGCTGTTAGTATAAAACCAATGAGAATGTTATAAATTTAGCATGTTAAATTTAAGCCCAATGGTAACCACGAAGAAAATACCTGAGAATATGAAACTCATAGAGACAGAAAGTATTGTTAAGGTTACCAGGGGTGGAGGGAAGAGGCAATGGGGAGTTAATGCAAAATGAGTATAAAGTTTCTGTTTGGATGAAGGGAAAGTTCTAGTAGTGGATAGTGGTGTGAGTTCTGCAACATTGTGAATGTGATTAATGCCACTGAATGTTGTGCTTGGGAGGGGGTGGGATCAGAAGATTTATGCTGTATATATTTTTCTACAATTACAAAAGAAAGAGAGAAAGAGAGAAGCGGATCATGGCAATGAAATGCAATACCTAATACTGCGTGGCATCTAAGAATGAAGGAGAAAAGACTCCAAAAGACATTATTGGGACAGAAGAAAAAATTGGAATATATAATAATACGAGCTTTGTATCCTTGTAAAATTTCTTGAACTTGATAAGTGCAATTTAGGTGAATACATAAGTAAAGATCTGTGTATGTAGGAAATGTACATGGAAATAGTATGTGTTCAAGGATTATGATGTGTGCAACCTGATCTCAAATATTCAGAAAATAGATAGATAGATAGATAGATAGGTAGGTAGGTAGGTAGGTAGGTAGGTAGGTAGATAGAATGATACAGGAAAGGTGGCCAAAATGTTAAAATTGGTGGATCTGGGTATCTGGAGGTCAGGAATATGTTGGAGTTCTCTGTATGGAGCTTGTATTATTTCTGCAACTGTCCTGAAAGTTTGAAATTATTTAAAAATAAAAAGCTAAAATGAAAAAAAGAATTCTAACAAAATACATATAAAAAAGTCCTTTCTGCTAACAAAGGACACAAGCTCAAAAGGGCAAGGTGTAGCAGCAAGGCAGCAGGCTTAATGATTCTGCCTTTATTGTTCTCTTCTCTTTGTTCTTGATGAACAGCAAGATGAATGTTTGTTGTATGGATGAATTAATCATTGACTAAAGGTCTTGCCTTTTTGGAATGATGGTGAAAGCATATAAAGGAGTAAGAACCTTGCTTGGTGAAAGTAATATTGAGAGTTCTGTGAAAAAATAACAGAAATCCTGCCTCCCTGATTCAACAATAGTGGCTGTTTCTAGGTATCTATTAAGTTCCAGGACTGTGATAGGTAATCCAGTCAATAATGAATAAGGTATGAAACTGCTAATTTCAATATAGTGTAGTATGTCATGTAGTAGGATATATATGCAGATTTTTATATATATTTCTACACTACTGTATATATTATTAAAATATACAGAAATACATGCATGTAATTATAAAGTTAAAAGCAGAAAACCACCACACCACCACTTAAATAAGGTCTGCTACCATTAATTTTAAACAAAAGTAAGAAATGCATATGGGAAATTCATCAAAAGGTTAAGGGAAGACTCTCTTCCACTCCCTTGTATAGTCCCTCTCAATAAAGTAATTACTGTTAACAGGTTTTGTGTGTGTGTGTATCACTTACTATTTCACTCTATATATGTACCATATTTTAATCAATCTGCTTTAGATAGATTCCTTCCAAATTTCTGCTATTACGAAGCCATTACAATAGATAGGCATTCTTGTACTTATTCTTTGAATTGGTGGAAACCCAAAATGGGTTAAGGGCATGACTTCAGTGACCTCTCCAATTTGGTTCTAGCTTTGGTCTCCAGACAGTGTCCTCCACTGCCTAGTTCCTGCATGCTGTCTAAGCATAAGGCAAAAGTGAAAATTTTGCTGAGTTTTCAGAGAACCCAGAATACACAAGTTACTTCCAAAACATTCAACCCCATCTTCCAAATTCTTCTCCAGCTTGGATACTATAGTCTCTTTTTTAGTTAATAAAATGGATAAAAACCACTACTCCCCATCCTGAGTGTTAATTTCCAGCACATGAATTCTTCTCTACCTCATTGTTCCAATCTGTTCAGATCCACAAGTCTCTTTTTGTTGAGTGTGAAATACTGATTTTCCCCAAATCCAAGTAAACATGTCAAATTCTGAGCTGTATGCTCTTGACAGGAGGGCTTTACTCTCTCATCCTATTTCCAAACCTAAAAAAACCTTTGGCTCCTGGGCAGGAGGGGACACAGATATTATCAGTGGTCAAGGAGTCAGGCTAACCTGGTGGTTAGTGGTGACCCTGGAGTGAGGAGAACTGGGTTTGAATCCCACCTCAGCCTCCTGTTAGTCATGTGGCCTTGAGCAGCTCATTAACCTTCCTGACCCTCACTTCCCTCATATGTAAAATGGGGAAAGCAACAGCATCACAGTGCACCTGTAGTCATCAGCAAACCTGTCTCTGGACTGTCTCATTAGGTGTACAGTCTTTAGAGATACCTTTAAAAAATGAAGCTGTAGCAAATGCAGACCCTGAGCTTTCCCTGAATAGCAGAGTTTATTGAGGGAAGAGTGAAAGATTAGGAAAGAGTCCTGCATGCAGGAAGGAGAGATGGAGGATGACAATATCCCGGTCTCCTTTGTTTGTCAGGGTGTCTCAAAAGTTACCTACCCACCCCCAGAGAGAGCAGATGGTCTCCCTCTACAACACTGTGGACAGATCAGGTGTGGACTGATTCTCAAACAGCACAACCCTTGTAATTGCAGACAGACCCTTCCATTTTTGAAGAGCTCTCATGAAGTGACATGACTTTTGTAAATAAAGTGCCAGGGACAATACCTAGAATGTAATTGATACTTAGCACGTGCTGATTTCTTGTCCTTTCCAAGATTATTGGAAAGTTGTTTACATTGAATCCATTTTCTCTACTACACCGATTTGTCCTTTCTGTGCACTCCAGAAAGACTTGTAAGCTCCAACCCACCTTCTCAATGACAATACTTCTGAGAGTAAAAGAAAAAATCAAGTACCATTGAGACTTTTCCTCTCTAAGCTAAATTCCTCTGCCTCCCTGCCACCGGTTTCCATTTCTCCAGTCTTCCCCACCACTGCCCTTGAGTCCCCTGAAGGATCTTTCTGATACCTAACTGATAGACTCACTTCTATGCTTTTTCTCTGGTAAAGTCCAAATTCTTCTACAGGACATTCAAGGTTTTCCCGAGCTTAACAACTGGTCTCATCAGACTCATTTCCTGCTACTTCCTCCCACCCTGGTCCTCTATGTTAAAATATGGGTTCTAGTCATGCATACTCTGCTTTCACATGCTCCACACCTGAGATATCTTTATTTTCCACACCACCTGGTAAACTCCTCTTAATCCTTCAAAACCCAGATGCCACATTATTGCATGTTATTGAAAAGTCATTCTGGATTCCTGAAAGCAGAATGAACCAACCCCACTTTTGTGTCCCCCTCACATTTATTCTCCCCCGCAGTAGTAGGGTAGGGAAGTGGTGGTTGTTGCAAATTCCTCTACCTTGATTGTGACTGGCAGAATGTCTATCCCAGTTAGCCACGGTGAAACTATAGGGTGGGAATCTGTAGTCAGAATCATGGAACCACGTGGGAGAGGTGAGGCAAAACTTTAAACAAGCAAGTAAATAACAAGAATGGGAAGCTGAGAGGATGAAGAGTTAGTGGGGTGCACAGCTCCAATGGGCCAAGGACTACGGCAGTGATGGTGTGAGGATGTAGGAAGGCAATTGGCCTTTACATACACCCAGGGGTGGCTTGTCAGTGTGAAAAAACTGGGTAAGCACAGATGATTCCTTCTCACATAGCACTGGAGCTATTTGTGAATGCATTTTTTCCTCACTGATCCGTGAGCTCCTAGAGGTGAGGCACTGTATTTTTATTCACGTCTAACTTAGCACTCAACAGTAGGGTCTGGCTCACAATAAGTGCTCAGGCTGTGTTTATTAAATGAAAATAACTTGTTTCCCCAGTGGTCCCAGTATTGTTTTCCCAAGGCTGCTATGACAAATTTCCACATATTTAGTTGCGTAAAATGGAAATTTGTTTTTTCACAGTGAAATTTGTTCTTTCACTATCCCTGGGCTGATCAAGGTGGCAGGAGGTCCACACTCCCCCTGGAAGCTCCAGTAGCTTCTTCCAGCTTCTGGTGGCTTCCAGCATTCCTTGGCTTGTTGCCCTATCACTCCAATCTTCAAGGCAAGCATCTTCGTCTTTCTCCCTCTATGATCACACTGCCTTTTCTTCTGTGTGTGTTAAGTCTCCCTCTGCCTCTGTCTAGTAAGGAAACACATGATGGCATAGATACTCCACTCTAATCTACTAAAGATCCATAATTTAAACACATCTGAGAAAAATGATGCTTTTCTCAAGGCAATATTTACATGTTCCAAGGATTGAAAGGTGGATATCTTTTGGGGGACCATTTTTCAACCTACTGCAGTCCCAAAACCTGGCTCTAGGTCAGAATCACTGGGTTAAAACAAAACCCCACTTCTCTGGGCTTCGTCTCAGATCTCCTAAACTGGAACTTCTAGGGACAAGTCCTGAGAATCTGCTTCTTGGACAAGCTCCCTGGTTGGTTCTCACATGTGGCCTCTGCAACTCTGTGTTCTGGGATACGGACATCTTCACTTATGATTTTCATCCGCTGTGTCCTGTGAGTAGCCCAAAGTGACATACTACTTAAGGAAGGACCCTGTCTTCAGACTTTTCCATCCAGTTCCCTCTTGCCAGGAAATGTAGAGGAATTTTGTAACATTTTGCCATGTGATGCCAGAAAAAAGCACACCTCCTTATTTTCCAGAGATCAGGCTCTTGGACAGGCTGTCACCTGGTTGTGTTGGATATTCCATCCAGAAAATCACATTCCTTCTGAGATATATACAGTGGCAGAGATAATGGGTTATTGATGAACCAATCAGCTCAGATGGCCCCTGGTGAATTAGCCATTGGCCAGTGGCCTGCCTGGGAGAAGGAACTATTGCTGAGCTCAGCAGCAGCTGGGAAAGGTCTAAATCATGCCGGTCGCTTCCTGCAGTGCCAGTAATCTCTGTTAAAGGCCCATGCACGGCCAATTCCTCACCCGGGGAAGCAACTTATTTAATTTACAGTTAATTGGTAGCTTGGAGCTTTGCCTTTGGACAGATGAAGGTTCCACTCTTGACTCCTCCTCTCCTTCCTGGCTGTGTAACCAAATGCAAGTTATTGAACATCCCTGGGCTGCAGCTTCCTCATCTTTGCGATGATAATCCAGATACCAGAACTGCTGTATATAGTACATGGAATGATGAATATAGAACATTTCACAGTTTACAAAGCACTTTCACATTCATTAGTTCATTTAATTCTCACACTAATCCTATGAGGTATATATCATTAGCTCAATTTTATGCACACAAACATGACAAGGCTCAGAGGGTTTGAGTTTCTCACTCAAGAATCAACACTCTGGGCCCTATACTATACACATGGTTTATATATGAGGAAGCAAATATTCAAGAATGGATTTGCCCAAGGTCAAAGGGTGAGTAAATTGCCAGCTGAAGAGCTTCCTGTTGTACTAAGAATAAAAACAAAACCACATATATTGGCCTTTAAGGACTACGTTGAACTTGTTTCTGTCTCTTTGTCTAATTGTGGAAGGTTGAAAAAATGGTCCCAATACCCCACCTTCCCTGGTATTGAGGTCCTTTGCCATGTCACATTATAGTGCCCTTTACTGGGGCCCTGAGCTAAGCCATGCGACTTCCATCAGCCAGTGGAGTGACTGTTTGACAGTTCTAAGCCCTGGCCTCAAGGGGCATCGCAGATTTCCATGACCATTTGTGCCTTTGCCATTGCTGTGAGAACATGTCTGGGCTGGGCTGCTGGAGAGGAGAGACATGTGGAGCAGAACTTAGAGCAGACCCCAAGCTGACCCCAGGTACATAAGCCATAAACATTATTGTGAGCCACTGAAGTTTATAGTTGTTTGTTATGCAGCATTTTTGTGGCCAAGGATAGCTGATACACTAACTTCATCTTGTGCTGCTCTCTCCTACTCATTGTACTGCATGCACACTGCCTTTCTTTCAGTCTCTCAAACAATCTGAGCTCTTTCATGCCTTAGTCCCTTTGCAGATGTATTTGTAGTCATGTGGCCCCAGACAAGTCACACAACCTCTCTGAATTTCAGTTTCCCTATATGAAAAATGACAGTATTCCCCAGGGCACTGTGCTTTTGAGAATAAAACAAGTTCACAATGCTTGACACGCAGGAGGGGCTCAATTAAAAATTATTCCACTTTATTTGTTTGCATTATTTTAACCATGAAGACAAAGTGGAACACGTTAGGAAAAATTTCACAAGGTCAATGTCCTATAAACTGTGCTTAGGGTCACACTCACTGCAAAATGAAGTGGCCATGTCCAAACGCAGACAGTCAGTCCACTCTTGACTCTGCCCTTTAGCCACAAGGCTGTTGCTTTCCAGGAAATAAGAGGTAGACTCACACCCCCGAGAAAACCAGAAAAACTCATAATTTCTGTGTTGTTTTGTTTTTCTCTTTGTGACTGTGCATTCATTTCAGGTGAGATATGCTGACCAAGACCTCTCAATAGTTCCAGAAGATATGCAAGTTAAAATGTCAACCAGTCGTTAAAAGAGAGATGCTGAATTTACACGCAAGCTTGGTGGGCTGAGAAGGCTGCTCTTGAACAGTTTCTATTTCTTTCGCTATGAGTGGATGAATGCAGTCAATAATTACATCCTGTGGTTACGTGGTATGTATAATTATATCTATTTACCAGTTAGTTTTATTTTTCTAAGGAAAAGTACAGAGCCTGCTGAGATATTTATGAAGAATAAATAGTTCTGTCCTTGAGTGTGTTATACATATGGTATATCCCAACAGCCTCCCAGGTCTTCACAGAATGTGGGAAGGCAGTAACCAATGCTGGCCCTATCCTTTATTTTCTACCATCATCTATGTCCTGTTCACAAAAAGAATAAATTTCTCCTGGACCCTCTCACCTCAGGTCTGCCTTAATTCTTATTCCCCATTCTGTTTTTTAACTACGGCATACTAGTAAGTTCAAGGACTTGGGAACAGGTTTCCAGATATATATATATGACTTATTTTAAAAAAAAAATTAAATTTATTTCTCCCCCCTGACCCCCTGCCATTGTTTGCGCTTGCTGTCTGCTCTCTTTGTCTGTTCATTGTGTGTGTCTGCTCATCTTCTTTTTAGGAGGCACCAGGAACTGAACCTAGTACTTCCCATGTGGGAGGGAGGCTCTCAATCACTTGAGCCACCCTCACTCCCTGCTTGTTGTGTTTCTTTGTTTCCTTGTTGCGCTATCTCATTGTGTCATCTCGTTGCATCATCTTGTTGCATCATCTCATTGTGTCATTTTGTTGCATCATCTTGTTGCGTCAGCTTACCGTGCCAGCCCATTGCGTCAGCTCGCTGTCTTGCTCGTCTTCTCCAGAAGGCACCGGGAACTGAACCTGGGACCTGTCATGTGGTAGGTGGGCACTCAATTGCTTGAGCCACATCCACTTCCTCCAGGAGGTGGGGATCATTGACGCCATGTCAGAAAATGCCTATTGCAAGTCAGTAAGAGCCTGGAGTATGATTTTTTCTAGTTTCATCACTTAGTAACTCTGTAACCTCAGGAAAGCTCTGAAACTTCTCTAAACCTCCATTTTCCTTATCTGTCAAATAGCTCTAATAATAACAGTAGTGACCTCATAGAGTTGTCAGGATTAAATAAGTCAACATATATTAAGCACCTGAATACAGCGCTGGCTTCCTTCTCCAAGCCACCGTTGGCTGAGTGGCTGTAGAATCATCTGGATCCCATAACTTCCTAGGTAGCCTCTGGAGAGGTGTTAAGCAGAGGAAAGAACCAGGATGCTGGAGACTGCATTTTTGCTCTCTAACTTGCTGTGTGATTTTGTACATGCTATTCAAAATAGCATGTGGGACTCTGTATATTCATCTTTAAAATTAAGGTGTTCAAAGAGATGTCAGGAAGGCTTCATTTTTCTGTGCCAATTTTGAATGGTTGGCTGTGGCTCTCTGGAGCTTTGTAGTAAGAAAAATTTCAGCGATGTGCTTGAGCTGCTTCCCATGGGCTCCTGAGAACTGATTGTGCACATTGCTTCCCAACTCTGTGGTTGGCGATGTCACGTGGTCTGCTTGAAATCAGCCAGGATGGGAATATTTACACCAAGGATATCGGCAAATTCTACAAATGAGCGCTCTGCCCGCTGCCCCAGAAAGCTGGTTGTTAAACATTTACTATTGCACTAGTGATTTCAAATCTCCATGGGAAAGAGAACTGTAATTTATTGCAATGCCTGCTAAAGCCCTGGGAAGAGGACATGAAGGATTGGGTGACTAATGCATATTTACCATCTCTGGTTAGTTGATCTGTCATCTTCCTTGCACTGACATCCTTGGAGTCTGTGCATTTTTAGGAGGAATTGCTGGAGTAGGGAAAGGATTGCTAGCATAGGCTGTCTCTGAAGTAAAAGACACACGAAAACCCCATTGGTTTTCTGCTGTGTGCTCCTGTCTTGGTTTCTTATCATTGTCCAAGAAGCCAGTAGCTGGCTTATGCTTGGATAGATTCATTATAAACACTGGGCTATCATTCCCTTTCTCTGAAAAGATAGAATGCAAGCATTTTGAAAAACATGGAACCATGGAGCTAGTAATATGCAGAATTGCATACCTGGATCTTCTTCACCAGGTAGGAAAGGGATTAGTCTCAATTCCTCCAACCCAACCTGCTCAGAGAGTTGAAGACCAGAGACCTCTGAGTTAAAAAGATTTACCAGTGGCTGCATAGTAATAAAAGGCCAAGCTGGAACTAGTATCTATGTCTTCCTACGACAGCCCTCACTTTTAAACAATTTCACTAGGATGGAAAAACCTAGGGCATGGTGGGGAGCAGGGGATGGGGAAGAAGCAAACCAAGAAGGGAGTGGGACAGAGTTGTCCCGTAGTGCAATTCTGAGGGTCTACAAAGCAGAGCAATGCGACCACAATCATGATATGTTACCCTGAAAGGAGCTAATGACATAATCATGGACTCTCTATAGTCAATTATTGCAATTACTGGAAGCCACTCTCTTGTCATATTTCATTTAGCACAAAATGGCACAAGGGAAGGAAGTGGCACCAAGGGTCTTGGGCCCATCGTCACTGCCCTCGCTGGAGCAGGCATCTGAAAAGGAGAATGCCAACCCCAATAAGCTGTTCCTGCAGAAGCCATTAAGCTGGGTGACATGTTCACTTAGGGTGACATATATTGATCATGTAAAACACGCACACTGTATAATATGATTAAACAAACTCAGCCAGTTCCAGAGAGAGCCAGCTGAACCATGTGTGGAGGTTGGGGCAGCAGCTGGCTCTGGCAGCAGGAGCCTCCATGGCCCTGGTAGGTACCTCCTAGCCCAGGGCGGGAACTGCAGTGTAGCCATGCCATTCGGTTATTTATTCATTCATTCGTTCATTTATTCATTCTGCATATTTATTGTGTCCAACAGTTATTTGTTTAGTACTTACTGTAGTAAGTACTGGTGAAGAAATGATGGAAAAGGCAGACAATTGTCCCCACTCCCCCACGAAGCTCGTTGTCTGGTGGAGGGGCAGAGATCTTAGTGAAGCCATCAACAGATGCCCTGAAAGAAAGGATCGTGGTTCCATGAGAGTATATAACAATAGGTGAGGGAATCATGGAATAATCATTAACAGTTACAGTCCATTGTACACCTACTAAGTGTTAGAAACTGTATTGGGAGTTACTTGCACAGGGCTGCATTAGATGCAACTCCAGCTTGCAAGCAGCTGGGAGTCCAATTGGGGAGACCGGCAAGTAAGCAGAAACCTACAGTCCTCTGTGGAAGTACAAGGTCAAGGTAACCCAGGGGCTGTGGGAGTCCTGGCCCAGGTCACCCCGTGATCAATGCCTAGAGACATTGACATCTGACAGCCATAGTACTCACAAGACCCACCTCATCACAAGGGAGTCTGGACTCACATGCTGATTGAAACAATATGACACCAGAGTTCATCTCTGTCCTTCTAAATTATAGTTCAGCATTTAGGAACCTCTGGCCATGCTCTTGGTCCTTGGTATTCCCAATTTCATCTTTCAGCTGCTTTCTTTCTTCTAAAACATTTTATCTTGCAGCCTGTAACTGCCATGCTATGGTAAAAGGATTCTCCTGGGCTCTTCATCCACGCATTCCAGGCCTTAGCTATAGGGACTTGGGTTTTGGGGTGGTGAAGAGAGGAGGCAATGGGGATGTCTCCCAGGTCTCTGGTTTGAGGGACTGGGTCGATGGTGTTGGCTCTTCTTGAAGCAGGAAATACAGGAGGTAAAATGGAGATGCAAAGCCCAGACTTGGGTTTCTGGAATTTAACTTATTTGTGGAGAATCTAGATGGTTACAGGTAATAAGCTGCTGGCTATATGAGTCTGGAGAAAAGGGAGAGTTCTGCTCGGTTTGAGTGCTCTGTGGACACCCCAGAGAAGACACAGCTGTTTCAAATTCAAATGAAGCTATTGAAATTCAGTTGTATTTCAGATGGTGAAATGGCGGGTCTTACACCTCATATATTACACCATAAATTTCACAGGCTCCAAGAGAAGTAGAAAAAGAAGGGGACATCCACCAGTTATTCTGTTAGAGTAGATGTAGCCAGGAACCCAGAGTATTTGAAGATTTACAGGAGCATAATTTCCTCAAGACTTTGGGCAGTTTAGCCCTCTAAAAATACAATTTACCTTCTTCAGGTATTAACAATCTGAAATTATTTTCTGGAATATCAAACAATACTCTTTGAATTTGGGGGGAAGAGTTTGTTATTATTGTAAAGATAGAAATGACTCCTTCAAGGGAATGCTGACAATCATGAATTTCTCAAAGTGAGGACACTATTAGAAAGGAATTTTTAAAAGTTTTCTCATTGGACATAATGTTGTTTTAATGCTATTTTTGATTCACAGGAAGAAAGGACAATAAAGAAGGTGGGAATATATGCATATCCATAGATAACAGAGCTATCTTGGGAAGGGGAGGAAAAAGCACCTTTTACCTCTCAACTGTAATAGATAGAAAAAAATGTAAAGGGGGACAGAGGAACACACAAACTTCAGAATCAGAGAAACCCTCCGTGAAACTTCTTTCCACCACTTGTGGCTTTGCAGCCGCAAGCTGGAGGCTTATCTGCTGTGTGTCTTGGTTTCCCCACCTGTGTGTGCTATGAGAATAATAACAGGCTCTGCCCCTCAGGGTTGTTATGACCCACAGAGAGTGCCAGGTAGAAGTAGCCCAATAAATGGCAGGTTTCACTGAAATTTTAAATCTTGGAGAGTGTGTTGGTTTGAGTCTTTTGTGGACTCCAGAAACTTATGTTCTTAAATTGAACCTATTGTGAACCTTTGATCAGATTAGCAGGGTTAAGGACCATTTGATTAGATTGCTTCAGTAGGGTGTAGCCCAGGGTGGGTCTTAATCCTCACACGAGAGTCCTTTATAAGTGGAGGAGTAAATGCTGCAGATGCAGAGAAGCCTCCAAAAGTTGATGAGCCCGGGAGAGAGAAAAGCCATGAAGGAGCAGCCCGAAGCTGAAGGCAATGAGGCCTGGAGGAGAAGGCAGAGTCTGAGACTGGTGGCCACTGCCATTGTGCCCTGCCATGTGAGAGGAATCCAGGACCACCAGCAGCTGGTCTTTGGAGAGAAAAACATTGCCTGATGAAGCCTTGATTTGAAAATTTTCACAGCCTCAGAACTGTAAGCGTTTAACCTAATAAATTCCCACTGTAAAAGCCAACCCATTTCTGGTATATTGCATTTGAAGGATTTAGCAAACTAAAACAGAAAGCCTATCAAAAAAGGGAGTACTATTGACTGACATTTAAAATATTCTAGTCCTAGATATTTTCCTGTAACATCAGATTTATTAATAGATTGTAATAATAAATTTTACCCAGGAGGGTAAGGGGCATGGCTCAATCATCATAATTATAACAATTGACAATAGCCAGCATATATTGAGCATCTACTGTTTGCCAGGAGGCACTGCTGCCTGCTGCACTTGCATTACCTTGTTTAATCTCCTCAGCAATCCAGTAGAGTTGGTGCTATTTTTCCCCTCTTTTCAGGCAAGAAATAGGGAAGTTCAGAAAAAGTATGAGTAGACAGTGAAATCCAGCTAGACAGTGTCAGAGGGGGGATTTGAATCTGAGCCTGACTCAGATCCTTCACGATTAACTAAGATTCTTTACTGCTTATGACTAATAAGTGAGACAGGCATCAATATTGTCTCATCTGTCTCAATATCCCTGGAACCTGGGATATCTATCTAAGTGGAGCACCAAGAAGGCTGGTGAATTAATGATTGAATGGATAAGTGGGAATAGTGGAAGGATGAAAATAAAGAAAAAAGCCACTGGCGTCTGACACCTTGGCAAACTCTGGGCTTCTTACTCTCTTGGACTCCCACTTTTAGCTAGCAGGAAGCTGGGCATTTCCAGAACATTCCTTGGGCTTTTCTCCCTTCCATAAGCCAAGCCAGGAAGTCTCTGCACCATATTCATTCTTTGTAGCTCTAATTACCTGCTCATTGGCATGCAAGGACCTCCCCAGCCCTGTTCCTGAGAGGGAGTGGAAATTCTGTGAGAATCGTGCCCATTAAGGCCTTTTATGATCACCATTATGTTATAAAGAGCATCTGGAGCCTGAGAAATGATTGCAAGCTTTTATTTTGTTTTAAGTATAACTATCTCCCCACACCCTTCTTCCCTTGGGTGATTGCAATAAAATATATAACTGCTCTCTCTCTCAGGTCAAAGTCTGTGGTGGACAGCATCCATCCCCCTTCCCCTTTCCTAACGGAACCCCAATCTCGTTCAGGTATCTCCCCAGCCCCTACACAGCCCGTTCCTGCCAATGAGCTGACCTCATTGCCAGCCTCACAGTGAGTGCAAGTATCTAAGGGAATTCTATCTCCATGGGAAGCCGATGGGCTAATTGTAGCTGATGAGCTGCATGGAGAGGAATGTTGGGGGTCTTTTGGGTAAATCTTTCTCTCTGTTGAAAGAGAATCACAGGAAGAGCATTCTTCGGAATGCTCTGCTATCTGGATGTGATGTTTGGACCTGCTGCCGCCATCTTACCACTGGCCCATGCTGGAGCAAAAACTGAGGATGGAAAAGCAGAGATGTGGAAAAGACCTGGGTCTCTGATGACATCATTGAGCTGCTGATCGAAGGTCCTGATCTGCTTCTGGGCTTGCTGGTTTGGGAGTTAATATATTCTTGTATCGTTTAAGTCAGTTTCATCTGAGTTCCTATTATTTTCAGCTGAAGGCACCCTGACTATTAAAACGCCTCAGGGACTCAGAAGTCCCAGAGGGAGGATCAACTTCCAAAGATAAACTGTTTTTCTAGGTTAATGAATTGAGATGGCCTTCTCCAAACAGTTTCCTTTCAAAGTGTCCCGTGGTCTTTTGCCTTAGGAGGGTTTTGAAACTTTGCTTCTCTGGCTGAGAAGGGACTTCAGAGGTAACTTAGTAGAGTGCGTCCCCAAATCAAATCCTTGCAGAGGTGACATCGAGGGCTTTTAAAAATAAACATTCCCTGAGCAGTGCTCTGGAGAGTCTAACCTCAGAGGCCCAGGGTGCAATGTGGACATTTATATTTTAAAAGAATCCCTGGGAGATTCTGATGAAAACCCAAGAATCCTCGATCTAAATTTGTTTTCCATAAAAAATTTTCCCCAGCCACGAAAACTTTCTTTCAAATAACATCTTAGAAAGAACACCAGTATATTAAATAGGCAAAAGTAGATCTGGTTTGATCAAAGGGTGTTCTATTTGCTTTCTCTTCCAGTTGACACATGTGGTCTCTCTAGACAACGTGACCAAGGAAGACTTCTCTGGGAGGGTGACATGGTAGCTGGGACTTGAAGGATGTGGAGCTAAGAGGGAAAGAACAGCCCAGCAATCATGGCAGTGAAAGCTCTGGGAGCAGGGACCTCGGTGTGTTGCAAGACCTGAGAGAAGACTAGCATGGCTGAAATGCCTGGAGAGGCAGAGGGTGGTGTGAGTTGAATTTATAGAGGCATGAAGGTCATTTGGGGTTCGTCTTTTATTTAAAGACAACGTGAAACCATTGAAGAGTTTTAGGCAAAAGAGAGACCCATTTTAAGAGCTGAGATGATTCTTCCTTCTTTCCCCTTTCTCTCCTCTTATCTAATCTTGTTAATTCTTTATGACAGCAGAGAATTTGTAACCCTTACATCCATTACTGATGGGAATATAAAATGGTGCAGCCACTGTGGAAACCAGTTTTGTGGTTCCTCAGAAAGTTAAACATAGAATTACCATGTGACTGGAGAATCTTCTTGGTATTATACTGCAAAGAATCAAAAGCAGGAACTTGAGCAGATCTTTATGGCATCTTTTAAAGGACAATTACTCCAAGGCTACAGAACTCTCTCCCTTTTTTCTGTCCTTTTATTACATTTGGAGTCAGGATCTCCTGGCTCACAATTTCAATTAGTTAGGTTGTTAGTTTTTGCTCCCCAAGTAGATTGTAAGCACAGTATGGCAGATATAAGCATGAAATCCTGCCTATTTAAATGATAGAGTGAGTTTACCTCATTTCGTATATGGTGAGAGATGAACTGGAATTCATTCACAGGAATTATCCATAGGAAGTTCAATACCATAGTATCAAGAAAGCACTAAGGTGGCAGAGTCTAATTATTGCACACCAAACCTTTTCCTGTTTCCTCCTGGCACAAAGCTGGACTACATTTCCCAGTCTTCTTCGCAGTTAGGTGGACCATGTGACTTAGTTCTGGTCAATAAATGTGGGCAGAAGTGATGTAGTCACTTCAATTCCTGGCCTATAAAATCTTCCGTGTGTCTCCATTGTATTTATCCACTTGAAAGATGAATGATAAGAACTCCAAGGACCAAGAGGACAGTGGTGTAAAACGATGCAGGGAGCCTGGGTCCTCGAGTTACTGCATGGAGGAGGGTCCCCCGAGAGAGCCGAGCAGTCAGAAACCCCATTGGGCTGTTATTTGAAGCAGTTTTAAACTTTGTTGTGTTAAGCCTCTAAAAATTTCAGATTGTTATTTTTGGTATCAGCTTACCCTGACTAATTTAGCTACCAGTTATTGAAGTATCAAAATTCTAAACACTTTATAAATGTCTGGGTCTTCAGTTTATCCCAGTTTTCAAGGTAGCCTCAGAGATGATGCATCACTTGTCCAAGGACTCATAGCTTCCGACAAAGTGACAAAGCTGAAATTCGGCTTTGCTCTTTTACCCAAAAAACATCCAAGCCAATTCTATAGCACTAAACTTTTTTTTTTTTTTTTTTTTCCCCATGGTTGAAGGAGCCAAAGATTTCTAGAATGGAAAAGAATAAAGGCTAAATAATAGGGCATGGCAGATATCTTCATCTATTTGAGAGAGAACTGTGGGGAAGATGAGTCAATGAATTTTCAGGGGCCCCATGGAAACAAGAAATAAGCAATTTGGGGAGAAGATTTTTCCTCCTGTTTCTTCTTCTCTCCTTCTTTTCCTTGCTCAGTAGAACAGTGGAAGGAAAGTGGATATTTTAAAAAGGGATTAGAGCAGCTCTACATATAAAACTTGGAACCGTTGGCCTTGATAGTAAGTCTCCAATTTCTTGACAGGATCTTGGCAAATCAAGTATATGACTTTCCTGACTGAGACAGGAAAGGCGTGGATGCAATCCAGAGATAGGAGCGTTCTAAGAGTCTATGTCTATGAACAGACAAGCAAAAAATAAATAAGCACTCAAATAAATAAATAAATTCAGTCTCACCAGGCCACAAACACCCAATTTGACAACTTCCTTGAAATATTACTACTTTCTTTGAATCCTTCTCTCTTCTTTGATGACTGAAAATCTGGTTCCAGATTTGAGAGGTAACTGAAAATCTGACTCCAAACCCTCTGATTTTCTCTTTAATTTCCTAGGTGGTTTCTATATTTGAATGTTCATCATGAGAAACAAACTCCCCAATGCACCATGTCCAGGAAGAGGCCAGGCTCGTGGGTCAATGGCCCATCCATCAGGGCAGCCTAAAAAAGCCAAGTTGTCTAGAGACACTGAAAAAGCATCTGAAGTGTTTCTAATCGGTGCTGTAAATCAGCTACTCACCACTGCTCAAGTCTCCTGTCAAAATCAGATACAGGAAAGGTTTAAGGAAAATTCTGAACACCAAGGGCTGGAGTTGGACAGATTCATGCTGGAACCAGCGATTGGCTGACCCTGCTAGTGCTAGGAGATGCGCAGTGAAGTTGCTCTCTCCCTTGCCTTATCCTCAACAACTATTGGCCAAGTCATGGTCTCAGGGTTATTTCTTCGACAAATGACAAACACAGGATTCAAGCTCAGGTTTTCTGGTTTTGAGAATTGAACATCTTTCCATTTTACTTCTACTACCCTTTCCAGAGTCAACTCCTGATGTCAGGAAGAAATTGGTCAAGGAATTCATGTTTTGTAGACTACTAGGAACGAAAGTACTATTTTTTTTTCAGTGACTCTTTTAGGGTCTGCTGCAGTTAGGGATGCTTTTCAATGTCAGGAGTAGATTGTATTTTGATTTTTTCAATTTATAATGAGACAGCAATTGTGGAGCCCCAAGAGAGAGAAATCAAGGCAAGGCACTCTCTCCTTATTCCCAACCAGAGATAAGGCTGAGCATTAATTACCAGACCTGCTCGTAGCTCTCTGGAACAGGTGCATTTTTTGATAATCTGGGCAGTCCCAACTCTAACCTGGCATGGCTTACTTGGCAATGGGAATAAACTAAAAGGCCTTTGCCCATGGTTCAGAGTTAAACTGTTATTTGAACAGTCTAGCAACTGTTCAGTAAATGCATTGGCATTAAAAAAAATATATTGTGGTAACATATGCATAGCATAAAATTTGCCGTTTCAACTGTTTTTAAGAGTACAATTCAGTGGTATTAATTGCATTTGCAATGTTGTGCTACCATCACCACTATCAGTTACTAAAACTTGTTTTCACCCAAAACAGAAACTCTATACCCTTTAAACAGTAACTCTCCATTCTCCATCCCATCAGCCCCTGGGAACCTCTAATCTACTTTCGTTCTCCCTGGATTTTCTTCTTTTAGAAGCTTGCATTGGTATTTTTACCCCATTTATTACTTTTTGTGGGATAGAAATTGTGAGCTCACGCTGATGCGCAACTTCTCTTCACCTTATTTAGAAAGCAAAAGGTGAGTCCTCTCCTTCTCTGAAAAAAGAAATAGAAACTTAATTATAAAAGAGCAAGCAAGCAGAATTTTTAAATCCAGGGTCTTTAGTCAGGGATTTATAGGTTTTTCCTTTAACTTAACTTTATTTTTGTCTGATATCTTCTTTATGTGCAAATGTGCAGCTTATCTTTCCAGAAAATGAAACAGTGTTTTAGCCTGCTCTGTGTTAGAGTAGGTATTTTACAGCTTAGTAATCCTGTTTCCCAAAAAGGAAAAAAAATCAGTATGCCAGTGATGCCACAAGATTTTGGATTCTCTTTAATTTAGTCCCCAAATCATAACTACACATTAGCAGACTAGGCTTAGGGACAGCAGAGGTAGGATGAATAGGAGATAAGTCATGCAGTTTCTTTGAACTGCCATTTTCTCGTCTGTAAAATGGGAACAATAATTGTTTCTACCTCATAGGCTTGTTGGGAGGCTTAAGTGATATCAGGTATGTGAAATTTTTACTGTTGAGAATAAGAGCTCAATAAATGTTAGCTTTTACTAATATTATTTATTTCCTGTAGTCCAGGTCTCCCGGCATAAGGGGCTGACATGTCCCTCAAACCATCATCGTCTATCATACCTCAAGTCTTCCCCTTGCATTTATTGATCACTGACACTTGGGAGTGACTTTTATAACTTAAAGGATTCAAGCAGGATTTGCGTTTTGGAGCTATCCTGTAGTACTGACTACCACCAGAGTGGGGCAGCATAGAGCCACCAGCTCTGAGGGTCCCGCCTCTGCTGACCAGAGTTGTCTGTAGAAGGGCTCAGGAGGCTGGAGCCTCAAGAAAGCTAGTTAAGGAATCACAGGTAAAATGGAAGCTAAGATGAAAATAGAACTGGGCAGGGGAAAACAAATGCAGAAATGCAGCTGAAATGTTTGTGATTTTAACCTGGCACACACTCCCTTTTGCCTGTGCACTTGCTAATCACTGTTACTCCTTCTGACATTCATTCTCCAAATTTCCCAAATCATTCTTTCATTCACTCACAAAGACAGAGTAACTGCCCTTTACAGGCTTTGACTCTGTCAAGGGGCCTGGGCTCTCGGGGCAAACACCACAGCTCACTGGATCTGAAGCAGAGTCCTGCACAGCCAGGTGAGGCAGATGGGAGGGGCTGGGGTATCAGCCCTGCGAGAACGCATGCTGAGCACAGGCTGTGTGCACTCCAGTGTAACGGAGGGTGCAGCTTCCTTCTGCAGGTGCAGCCTGGGGCCGCCTCCTCTGTCCCACCAGAAGTGGGTCCAGGGCCGGCTCAAGACTAACTGCTTCTGCTGGGGCAAGTTCAGAGCAGCACTCCAGGGGTCCCATTCACCCATGGTCATTGCAGATTTGTTTAGTTACTATGACAGTTTTCAAAAGGATGGCAGTAAAGAGTGTCAAGGATGGGACACCATTTTATAATTTGCAGCAGGGCAGGGTAGCCCGATTGGTCTTGCTAGGGCTTTGAGTAGAATCCCATAGGAAGCAGCCAGATTGGGACAGGAAACAGTGTCTGCCTCAATGGAGAAATGTGGGCCCTGGAATATCAGTCTTTGGGGTCCTTGACAGGAAGTAGTAAGGATTCTGACCAGAAATAAAACTGAACCTGATATGCGAGTATGAAATAGTGAAGATCCTTAGAGGACACGTCAACTGACAAAAAGCAAACTTGAGATGTATAAATTTCCATCCCATTTCTTTAAATACATGCCACCAACAGACTAAGCACAGATGAATGTTATTTCAAAAATTAATATCCATACTCAAGGGGCAAGAGTAAGGAGCCCCTAGAGTCAGCTCATCCTACAGGGCAGTTAGTAATCACCCAGAGCTATCTAAAGCTCCTGTTTGGGGGGCCCAGGAGACCAGAAGAGCATCCTGCAACATTCTTGAAAGAATGGAAGGAGGAGACTGCCCATCTCCAGAGAAGATTCGTGAGTAGAGCATTCCATGCCACAGAGGCTGGTGCCCATCTTCCACTGGAGGCACAAGCTGCCTCAGGAGCTATTCTGTGGAGGTGGAGTCTCTGTTTCCCAAAAATGGGGGAGGAAGAGATGGTTGGGCACTGACTTCAGCTATTGATTAGTAAATTTGGTTGGCTAAAATATAATCCTAAGAACAGCTGAAGTTTAAACCTGTCCAAGTTGGAAAGAGGATGGTAGTTGCCATTTTAACTCCACCCCGGAATGAGGGGAAGCTGGGCTGATTGAAAATCACAGTGACAGTAGAGACTGGATTCTTTCAACCTAGATTGGATTGCAGCTCTACCCTAGGCTCCAGCCCCACCTCTGGCAGGGAAGAAGCTGGGAGGAACTACACCAACTTCTCCAGACAACTGTAGCATTTTCAGCTGGAACAGAATGGATAGTCAGACACGTGGGCTCCTTCCCCCACCCTCAATAGGACAGGAGAGGAGCTATGTTTCCTTAGCATCTCTGGGCAACTGCAGGCACTTTTGGCCCACACAGACTTGTTTGTTGAATGCCTTCAATTCCATCTCCACCCCTGCCCACTCCCCATAAGATAGCAGGGGGCTGGTGTTTCCTTAGCCCATCTGGGCAACTGCATGTGTTTTTAGCCTGCATGAACTTGACTGTTGGCTGCCTGTGGTTCCACCTCTACCCCTGATAGGACAAGAGGGGAGCGGTGTTTTCCCAGCCTCTCTGGGTAACTGCAGGTGCTTTTGCCCACACAGGCTGAATAGTCAGACTCCTGTAGCTCCATTCCTGCCCCCAAGTAGGATAGGAGGGGGCTGGTGTTTCCTCAGACTATCTGGGAAACTGCAGACACTTTCAGCCTGTACAGACTGGAATGATGGGCACCTGTAGATCCACTGCCACCCCCTAATAGGATAAGCGGGGACTGGTGTTTCCTTAGGCTCTTTGGGCAAGGGCAGGCACTTTTGGCCTACGGGGACTGAACTGTTGAACACCTGTGGTTCCATCCCCACCCCCTAAAGTCAGAAGGGACAGTATTCCCTCAGCCTCTCAGGGCAACTGCAAGTGCATTCAGCCCACACAGATTAGATTGTTGAGCACTCCAGAGGGTCCTCCCCTACCTTGGCAGGGGAGGAGGGGGGCTGGTGCTACATCCGCCTACCTGGGCAACTGCGGATATTTTGGACCTGAATGGCATAGATTGCTGTCCACACCTGCAGCTCAATCTCTGCCCCAGGAAGGGGAGGAAGGTGTGTGAAGCTTCATCAGTTTCTCCGGGAAACTACAGACAGTCTTGGCCTGCACAACAGGGATTATTACACATGACTGCGGCTCTTTCCCTATCCCTGGCAAAGGATACAGGTGAGAGATGCTTCATTGGTCCCTGGGGCAACATGGACAGCATCAGCCTCCAGAGCTTACAGTACCAATTACATACTCAGTTCCTACTACAAAACCAGCAAGGGAGAAAGGGCAAGAAAGCCCTGAACTAAAGAGAAAAACTGCACCCAGACTAAATACACCTAATAAGAAGATGCCAAGACAGCAACAGAAAATTATAATACATACCAAGAAACAGGATGATATGTCCCAGTCAAAGGAACAATATAAGCCTCCAGATGACATAAAGGAGATGAGACAACTAATCATAGATGTTAAAAAAAACAAAACTCCTTAATTCAGTGAGATGGCTAAAGAGATTAGGATATTAAGAAGACATTGAGTGAGAACAAAGAAGAATTTAAAAACATACATAGAAAAATAGCAGATCTTATGGGAATGAAAGGCACAATAAATGAAATAAAAAATACACTGGAGGTGTATAAGAGCAGATTTGAGGAGGCAGAGGAAAGGATTGGTGAGCTTGAAGACATGGTCTCCAAAAGTGAACATACGAAAGAACAGATGAGGAAAAGAATGGAAAAAATTGAACAGGGTCTCAGGGAACTAAATGACAGCAAGGGACAAACAAATATACATGTCATGGGTGTCCCAGAAGAAGAGAAGGAATATTTGAAGAAATAGTGGTTGAAAATTTCTCAACCCTGTTGAAGGGCATATATATCTGTGTCTAAGAAGCACAATGTACTCTATTCTGAATAAATAAGAATAGACCGACTCCAAGACACTTATTAATCAGAATGTCAAATGCCAAAGACAGAGAGAGAAATCTGAGAGCAGCAAAGTAAAGCAAGGCTTAACATATAAGGGATACACAATAAGATTAAATGTTGATTTCTCATCAGAAACCATGGAGGCAAGAAGGCAGTGGTATGATATATTTAACATACTGCAAGAGAATAACTGCCAGCCAAGAATCTTATATCTAGCAAGATTGGGGGTGTAAACAGGTAAACAGAAACTGAGAAAGTTCATAACTAAAAGACCAGCTTTGCAGGACATACTAAAGGGAATGCTACAGCTTAAAAAGAAAAGACAGGAGAGAGAGGCTTGGAAGAAAATCTAGAAATGAAGATTATATCAGTAAAAATATCTAAAAGTAAGAACTGCCTTTACAGTAATAACATTGAATGTTAATGGATTAAACTCCCCAATTAAAAGGCACAAATTGGTGAAATGGATATGAAAATATGAGCCATTTATTGCTGACTACAAGAGACTCACCTTAGACCAAAGGATGCCAACAGAATGAAAGTGAAAGGCTGAAAAAAAATTCCATGTGTATTAGTCAGAGTTCTTTCAGGAAACAGAATCAACAGGAGTACCTGTCAATAATATGAGATTTTATAAGAGTCTCTCACGTGACCGTGGGGATGCACAAGTCCAGGTTCCACAGGCAGGCTGCAAGCCAGGGGCTCCAATGAAAGTCCGATGAAAGGCCCTTGATGAGTTTCTGGGAGAAGTTGGCTGTCCAAAGACGAGCTGGGAAATTCTCTCTGAATGTTGAAATCACTTCCCCTTTTAAGGCATTCAACTGCTTGGATAAAAGCATCACCCATTGCTGATGCAACCTCCCTGATTGATGCAGATGTAATCGGCCATCCATGCAGTAAACTCACTGGTGATCGAAGTCCATAAATGCTCTTGTATTACAATAAGCCCAGTGCTTACTGGACCTAACACCTGCACACAATTACCTGGCTGAGTTGACACATTAGCCTAAACCATCACACCATGCATGCAGTAACCCCCCTCCCCCAAAAGTTTAAGTAACTATACTTATATTGCATGAAATAGACTTTAATAGCAAAACTGTTATTAGAGACATGGAAGGACATTATACATTAATAAAAGGGGCAACTCACCAGGAAGAAATAACAAACATAAATGTATAAGCACCTAACCATGATGCCCCAAAATACATCAGGCACACACTGGCAAAACTGAAGGGAGAAATAGATATCTCTACAATAATATTTGGAGACTTCAATACACCACTCTACGCATTGGATAAAACATCTGGGCAGAAGATCAACAAAAAAACAGAGTGCCTGAATAATGTAGCATCACCCATTGTTGATGCAACCTCCCTGATTGATGCAGATGTAACCAGCCATCCATGCAGTAAACTCACTAGTGATCGAAGTCCATAAATGCTCTTGTATTACAATAAGCCCAGTGCTTACTGGACCTAAAAGTGTCACCCATTGCTGATGCAACCTCCCTAATTAATGCAAAACCTAATAGACAGAACCTAATAGACATATAAAGAACATTGCCCCACAAAACAGCAGGATATACATTCTTTTCAGGTGCTCATGGATCTTTCTCCAGGATAGACCATATGATGGGTCACAAAGCAGATCTCAATAAACTCAACAAGATTGAAATTATACAAAGCACTTTCTCTGATCCTAAAGGAATAAAGTTGGAAATCAACAAGAGGTGAAAAAAGGGAAATTTCACATATGTGGGGAGATTAAACAACACACTCTTAAATAATCAGTGGGTCAAAGAAGAAATATTGAGAGAAAACAATAAGTATCTTGAGTGAATGTAAATGAGAAAACTACATATCAGAACCTATGGGATGCAGCAAAGCCAGTGCTGAGAGGGAAATTTATAGCCCTCAATGCTTACATTAAAAAAGAAGAAACAGCTAAAATCAATGACCTACTACACAGCTGGTGGAACTAGAAAAAGAGCAGCAAACATTCCCAAAGCAAGCAGAAGGAATGAAATTACAAAGATCAGAGCAGAAATAGATGAAAATGAGAACAACAACAACAAAAAAACAAACAACAGAGAGAATTAACAAAACCAAAAGCTGGCTCTTTGAGAAGATTAACAAAATAGACTACTCTTATTTAGATCGGACAAAAAAAAAAAAAAAAAAAAAAAAAAAAGAAAGTAGATGCAAATAAATGAATAAAAAAATGAAAATGGGAACAGTACTACTGACCCCACAGAAATAAAAGAGACCATAAGAGGATACTGTGAACAACTGTATGCCAACAAACTGGACAATGCAGGTGGAATGGAAAAATTCTTAAGAATGCATGAGCAACCAATACTGACCCTAGAAGAAATAACAACAAATAATAACAACAAACCAATCACAAGTAAAAGATTGAAACAGTCATCAAACAAATCCTGCAAATGAAAAGTTCAGGACCAGATGGTTTCACAGGTGAGTTCTACCAAGCATTTAAAGAAGATCTAATACCATTTTTTTTTGCTCAAGTTCTTCCAAAAAGTTGAACAAGGAAGAATGCCACCAAACTCATTCTATGAAGCCAACATCACCCTAGTACCAAAGCTAGGTAAAGATATTATGAAAAAAGAAAATTACCGACCCATTTCCCTAATAAATAAGGATGCATAAATCCTCAAAAAATACTTGCTAATTGAATCCTACAACATATTAAAATAATTATTCATCATGATCATCATGATCAAGTGGGTTTTATACCAGGCATGCAAGGGTGGTTCAACAGAAGAAAATCAATGCACGTAATTCACCAGATTAATAAATCAACGTAAAAAAATCACATGATCCTATCGATTGACACAGAAATTTTTTTTTGCAAGATACAGCATCCTTTCTTGGTAAAACACTACAAAAGTTAGGAATTGAAGGAAAGTTTCTCAGTATGATAAAGGCCATATATGAAACACCCACAGTTAATATTGTACTCAATGATGAAAGACTGAAAGCTTTCCTTTTGAAATCATGAACAAGACAAGGATGCCCACTGTCACCACTGTTGTTCAATATAGTGCTAGGGGTTCTAGCTAGAGCAATCAGGCAAGGAAAATAAATAAAAGGCATCCAAATCAGAAAAGAAGAGGTAAAACTTTTGCTATTTGCAGATGATACGATCCTATACCTAGAAAGTCCCGAAAAAATTTACAACAAGGCTGCTAGAGCTAATGAACAACTTCAGTAGAGTGGCAGGACAGACGATCAATACACAAAAATAGTGGTGTTTCTATACACTAATAATGTGCAATCTGATTAGGAAGTCAGGAAAAAATTCCACTTACAATAGTGACTAAAAGAATATATTTAGGAATAAACTTAACCAAGGATGTAAAGCATTTTAATCAGAAAACTACAATGCATTTCTAAAAGAAATTTAAAAAGACCTAAATAATTGGAAGAACATCCCATGCTCATGGATTGGAAGACTAAATGCCACTAAATGTCAATTCTACCCCGATTGATATATAGATTCTGTGCAATCCCAATAAAAATTCCACTTTTCCATTTTTAAACAATTGGAAAATGCAATTATCAAATTTATTTGGAAAGGGAAAAGGCCCCAAATAGCCAGAGACATCTTAAAATGGAAAAGCAAAGTTGGAGGATTTTCACTTCTGGATTTTAAATCATATTACCTAGCTACAGTGGTAAAAGTAGCATGGTTCTGGCAAAAGATAGACACATAGACCAATGGAACCAAATTGATGGTTCAGAAACAAACCCTCACTTCTGTGTTCAAGTAATTTGTGCTAAGCCTGTCAAACCCTCCCAGCTGGGTAAGAACAGTCTATTAAAAAAATGGTGCTGGGACAACTGTATATCCATAGACAAAGGAAAGAAAGAGGACCCCTATCTCACACCTTATATAAAAATTAACTCAAAATGTATCAAAGACCTAAATATAAAAACTAGAACCATAAAGCTCCTAGAAGAAAATGTAGGGAAACATCTTCAAGACCTGGTGTTAGGTCGTGCATTCTTAAATCTAACACTGAAAGCATGAGCAATGAAAGAAAACATGGATAAATGGAACCTCCTCAAACTTAAACACTTTTGTGATTGAAAGGACTTGTCAAGAAGGCTAAAAGGCAGCCCAATCAATGGGAGAAAATATTTGGAGACCCCATGTCCTATAAGGGTTTGGTTTCCATTCTATATAAAGAGATCATACAACTCAACAATAAAAGAGTAAGCAATACCCCCCACCCCCAAATGGGCAAAAGACTTAAATAGACGTTTCTCCAAAGAGGAAATACAAAAGGCCAAAATGCACATGAAGAAATGTTCAATATCACTAGCTATTAGGGAAATGCAAATCAAAATGACAATGAGATAGCATCTCATATTGCATAGAATGGGCATTATTTAAAAAACAGAAAACATTAAGTGCTGGAGAGGATGTAGAGAAATAGGAACATTTCTTCACTTTGGTGGAATTGTAAAAGAGTGCAGTCTCTGTGGAAGATAGTTTTTAGTGGTTCCTCAGGAAGGTAAATATAGAACTGCCATATGATCCAGCAATTCCTCTACTAGGAATATATCCAGAAGAACTGAAAACTGTAACATAAACAGAAACCTGCACACTGATGTTTATAGTGGCCTTATTCACAATTGCCAAAAGATGGAAACAACCCAAGTGTCCATCAACCAATGAATGGATAAACAAAATGTGGTCTATACATACAATGGAATACTATGCCGCAGTAAGAAGAAAAGAAATTGGGACACATACGATAACATAGATGAATCTTGAAGACATTATGCTAAGTGAAAGAAAACAGACACAAAAGGACATATATTGCATGGTCTCACTAACATGAAATAAACATGAAGAATAAATGCATCGAGTTAAAACCTAGAGTAGAGGTTAATAGGAGATAAGAAGAAGGCTGTGAGGAGTACTGATAATTAAAGTAATAATTAAGCTTTAATTAACTTGACTGTAAATGTGTAGAAATGGATAGAATTGATGGTAACACATTATAGTGAGTAGCAGCTGGTTTATAAACGGGATTGTGGCTGAAAAGGGTAGTCTAGGGGTGTAAATTTCATTTGAAAGAAATCTAGAGAATAATCTAGGGACTGAATAACACAGTGAACCCAGAGGTGGATGAGAATTGTGGTTAATAATACAAATGCAAGAATGTCCTTCTGTGAATTGGAATGGATGTACATCACTATTACAGGGTGGTAGGGATGTGGAGAAACATGGGAAAAATACAATTAATGTAACCTATGGCCTATAGTTAACAGCAATACTGTAATATTCTTGCATCAATGCCCAAGATGTATTGTGTTAATAATAGGGAGTTATGCAAAAAATATGCCAAATGTACACTATGGACCATACTTAATGGTAATAGTCTGATGATATTATCTCATAATCTGTAACAAATGTTCCAAATGTTGGTAAAGGGTATGGGAATTCTACACATGTGCATGATTGTTTTGTAAGTTCACAATTTCTGCAATTAAACTGTATTAAAAATTAATATCCATACTAAATATGATATAGTTTTAGGGTCCTAAGCAGATTAAGGACCAAGATAGTTTTATTCACTATTAAAATTTGGCATGTGATTGAACTTTATGACCTTAAAAGTGAATTTTCTATTCCCTCTTCCACAATGTCTGGTTGGATAAAAAGGGATTAGAAACTGTGGGGATTCAAATAGTTTTGGAGTGGAGAGAGAGAAAAAAATTCAAAACAGTTAAATGTCAAGCTATGTCGTGGTTATTGTTACCGTTACTATTTTAGAGAGGAAAACTTTTCCTATTTGATTGTTTTTTCCTAGTGAACCATTGCTACAACCTTCTTGTGTCTCTGAAATAAAGGTGGTTAAAAAGTCCACATGTTCAGATGCATTTCTATCTTGTCAATAAACAAATATTTTGAAAGTAGTGGAATTTTTTCTGATGAGAAAGGATGCAAATCAGCACACACTTGAATGAATCACCATGTCTGTCTGTCTTTCTTTCATGCACACTTACACTATAATTATGTTAAGAACTATGATAGTTGCATTGATGCCTCACTGCAACCAGTCGTCTTCTTGCAGTGGACTTCTGTTTCTTGATTTGCATGTGGTAGTTTTCAGTGCTGTTCATCAAATATTTCTGGTACTCCTCTTTCCGGGTACACGGTATGGGTACACCTTCCCACCCTGTGAAGTTAGGTGTGTCCATGAGACTGGAGTTGGAAAAAATAAAATAAAGTGGATGTGATATGTACTACTCCCAAATAGAAGCATTTAATAGCTAGGGTGAAATTTATCACCCTCAGTGTTCCTATCTCAGCAACTTGGAACTTTGGATTCTACTTCAGCTTGAGTGAAGATGGTATAAAGCAGAGAAGCTCCTTTCTCTCCCAAACTACAAAGAACTTGTAGTTTGAAGTATGATGAAAAACAAACCTCTGTTGTTTTAAAACCCTGAGGTTTGGGGGTTGTTTTGTTACCACAGAATAACCCATCCTATCTGACTGATGCACTCCTTTCATTTATTTCCTTCTTATAGAAACATGCTTACCTCTACTCCCTTTCTATCAGTGATGAGTTGACCAGTTCTCTCTCCCCATTTCAGAAGTGGTTACTTGAATCCATCCTGGCCAAAGAAACCATTCCTTCCTCCAGCCCTCAATTACTCGTTCAAAAATAGGCACATGACCTAAGCTGAGACAATAAGAATCAACCTTGGGGCAATTAAAAAGGAAGCTCTGTCTTTACACAACGGAGTTACACGAACAGCTGGAATGTCAATCTAGAGGTGCTGGTGGCCATTATTACTGCCACTTGGGAAGAGCCCCTCTGAGAATAAAGCTGACTCAAGGAAGTAAGAGCTGGATGGAATGTGAGAAGGGACAGATTTATGATATTATCTGAGCATTCAGAACGCTTGTGCTTTCCAGTTATGCTAACCAGTAGCTTCCTTCTTTTTCTTCTTTTTGCTTAAGTTTCTTGTCATTTGCAACCGAAAAGTCTTAACTAATATAATCCCTATACATAGACACACTGGGTGAAGCTCTTTGACCTTATTCATCTACAGAAATAAGTTGAAATCTGTCAGCAAGGCCTTCAGTGCCTTTGAAGTTTTAGGTCCAACATACACCTCCAACTTTATGTTCACCTCCTTTCCCTCCTTTGTTGACAAGTGTTTCCCTTCAAATACCGTGGTTTGCCCACTCGCCATTCTCCAAGTGTGACCTGGACTTTCCTGCGGCCGTGCCAATGCCACTTTGTGCCACATTGTCTCGTGTGTGTCTGTCTTCCCACTTGGATGTGAGTTCCATTAAATGGGAGGTAGCATCTCACTTCACTTTCAGTCTCTCTGCAATGCCAAACACCCATTCTTGTACGGTAGTCGGTGCTAAGTAAATAGTTGCAGAACTGAATTGAATTCTGCATTCCAACAAATCTTCTCATGATGCACTAAGCATAAGCAGACTCCTGGTAAATAAATCTCTTTTTGGTTGAGCTTCTGAGAAAGTCACATTTGCCTCTGTTTCTATTAGCTCATAAGGCATATTGCAGGGTTCCTATGGAAACACATTTTTTTGTTTAGGGCAGGAACTTCAAGTGATACTCCCCTTTCCAGGGGTCAAGAGACTTCTGATCAATTAAAATTTGTAGCATTTTAAAGAAAAAATAGTTTACTGTAGCCTGTGCAGTGTTAAGCATTTACATTTAACACACATGACAATCCTGGATGTGGACACTTTCAATAACCCCATATTACAGATGACGAAAACAGAATCCAGAGGAGTTAAGTGACTTGCCTCATGAGTAGGGCTCAGAGAGGAACTTAGAACATTTACTGCCAGAGTCTGAGCTCTTAACCCCTTTGCTTTTTTTCCTTCATTTGCCATCAACATCGAAGAGTTAATGGTAACCAGTCCTGGCTCTCCCTAAAAAGAGCTATTGTTTCTACACTGCTTTGAAAGCTTCTTGATCCATCCCAATCAGAAATGAAACTCGGCTCCTGCAGAGAAGGGCGTGATGTGGACCAGAGCTGAGCTGAGCGTGGGGAGGTGGGGATCACGAAGTGCCTTTGTCCCTCTCTAGCCTGTGACCTTCCTCAAGCCACAGAAGTTTCCCGAATCTTAGTTTAGTCATTTGCAGAATGGAGATAAGAAATACCATGTGGAGTTCAGAGGATTAAGAGTGAAAAATGGATGAAAAGTTCCCAATATCGGGCCTGGCACAAAGCGGTGCTGTGTAAATAGAAACTATAAATAGTAATGAAGATGTTTTGAATTTTAGTAATACATACACCTTAAGTCATCATAATTAGTAGGCTTTGGGGACTCTGCTCTTG
Source organism: Tolypeutes matacus (assembly GCA_026826555.1). Classification (NCBI taxonomy): domain Eukaryota; kingdom Metazoa; phylum Chordata; class Mammalia; order Cingulata; family Chlamyphoridae; genus Tolypeutes; species Tolypeutes matacus. The sequence goes on along the minus strand of JAKSZT010054576.1, from coordinate 4,617,647 downwards.
TCTATGTCTCTATCCTTATCTCTAGTGCCTGGCATAAAGTAGATGCTTGGGAATCCTTCAGAAAGGTGTTTAACCTCCTAAACTTGGTTTTCCTGATGTTTAACACGGGGCCATCATATCTGAAATGTGGGGTGGTTGGGGTGAAATGAGCTCATAAATGCAAAGTGATAAGCAGAAGGACTGACAGCTAATAAGTACATCTAAACAAATTGGATTGAGGCAACTGTCAATAGAGACTCCAACTATCAACACAGATTTCCCAGTTGCTTTCTGAAAATCCCCATCCTGTCCACCACTACTTCCTGTGCCCTCCTCACTCTTGGAGCTACCAAGGAGCTCTCAGGAGCTGTACCCACTCCCACTACATGGGCACAGCGGCAGGGAGTGACAGCTTGAGCCTGATAAGAGGTGTCCACCTAAAGGGCAAACCAAGCATCCATCAAGAGATGAATGGATGAACAAATTGTGGTCCATCCATACAGTGGGCTACTATTCAGCCATTGAAATGAATGATGTACTGATAGATGCTACAATCATCTATCATGACAACATTTTGCTGAGTGAAAACCACACACAAAAGGACAACTGTAGTACACTTTCTCTTATATGAAATAAGAATAAGCAAATTCATAGAGACAGAAACAGATCGGAGATTACCAGCGTGCTGGGGGTGAGAGGGGAATGGGGAGTGATTGCTTAGTCCCTATAGAGTTCTGTCTGAGGTGATGGAAAATGTTAGCAATGAAGGTGATGATGGTAAACAACAACACGGTAAAAGTAATTAATGCCACTGAATTGTACACTTAAAATGTTTTTTTAAAAACCTATATTTTTGTGGAATCAATAAAAAAGGAAGAAGAAAATGGGGGGACACAGCCAGAACTCAGAAGTGGGCAGTGGTGAGGGATGCAGTGGGGAGGAGACCTTCTAATTAAATGCCGATTCCCCTTCTGCAGAACAGCGGCGAGAGGTTTAATTTCCTAGTCCCTTACCGAAGGCGAGGTCCAGGTTGTCACTGTTTGCAGCATATGCACAGAAGCTCTGGTCATAAAGAGGACGTTTTATGAGGACATATGCTACCCGCCCAGAAGCACTGCCAAGCCCAAATGCCAGTCCGTGGCGACACCATGATAATATCTCCGTCGAGGCCAGGGAAGCCTCTCAGGCCTGCACGGCTGCAATTTTGAAATGGATTTCACAGCTGCAAACTATAAGACGAACCAATTTGTCTTTTCCATTTCTGCCTCCTCTCCTATAACTATGGAAATCTGCATCCATGTCTCAGTGATGGGCTACATAAAATATGCAACAGGACTTAGCGGTCAGATTTGAGAGCTGCAAAATTTAAGGACATCTGCTGGGTCATCTTGGGATGGGTGGGGGCTATGAGCAGATCCATGGGGGGACGTCTGCAGATTTCTGCACCCTCAGACACAAAGGTCTTCTTTTTCTAAAATGCTTGTCTCAAAGGGAAGAGGAAGGGAGGATGTACATATCCCTTATCTTTTCCAAGGAACCTGGGGCTACCCATCCTCCAAAGAATATCCCAGATGGTAAACGGAACTGAAGTTTGCACATAAATTCTCCCCAGGGAATTGGTGGTTGGTGATAGCAGGCCTAATGAAATTTTTTATTGTGGTTATTACATACAATTTGTACAGTATATCATGCACGGAAATTTCTTCTATTCCTATAAATCTGGAATTGCCAACGTGAAAGCCCAGGCTTATGAACTGCTGTAGAACACAATTACCTCTAGATACGAACTCTCTTTAGAACATAAAAATCGTTGCTACTGAGAAGGCTGAATTGCACCAGCAATTTTGTAAATATTTGAGTGATATATTTCCTTTTGGATAAGTTTTCATAGCCTTGGAAAGCTGTCTCATTTCTTAATGCTTTTGTTGTTGTACTTTTTTTTCCTGGGTATCACTTGTGGCCCGATTGTTGTTTTCAATCATGCTTAGTAAATCAGACTATTGGACAAATGTCATTTATAAAAGGCTCAGAACTGCACGGGCTTCTTCTGGCATTAAGAGGATTGTCTTTATAGCACGTTTCTTAAAGACATGAGAGGAAAGGAAAAAAAAAAAACAACAAAATTCAGGCCCACCCCTGTACCTTTTCTCTCTGATTCTGGTCGGTTTTTTTCTAGTTAGAAATTGCATACGTGGTTTCCATTTTTAATGAGGTGGATAAACACTGCCTTCTTCTTTATGCTTCGATCAATGTGGGGAGTCACTCCTGGATATTCTGGTTTGATTTTCACACTGGCAAACGCACTGGATGCAGAAAGTTTCTGCACATTTTCTAGTTGGGCTTTATTACCAAGTATGATGCTGAAGGATGTTATACCCTTATATCGATTTCCTACAAGTTCTAACGTTGGAGATAAGGAGAGTTCTTCCATCAGCTTCCAGCAAACAGAGAACAGAGAATGTTAAAACTCCTCATAACAGTTTCCAAAGGAAGGCAAGAGTGATGGATTATAGACTGCTGTGGAAGTGATGAAACATGCTCATTGAGCAAACAGAGAGTGTTCAAATACACGCAATGCGGATGAGAAAGGAGACAGGCCCTTCTTTCCTTCCCCCTTCCCTCCCTCCCTTCCTTCTGTCCTCACTTCCGTCCCTCCTTCCCATCTCTTCTCTTTCCTCCCCCCTTTCCTCAGGTCTTCCTGACTTCCTGCCTGCCTTTCTTCCTTCATCCCCTCCAGTGTAACTTTTCCTGTCTTATCTCAGTTATTTCTCATAACAACCCAATGAGTTGCCTATTATTTCTTACATTTTAAAGATGAAGAACATGAAGTTTAGAGGATTAACTTTCTTGTCCAAAGTCGTACAGCTTGTGAAAGGCTGGCAGGGATTTGAACCCAAATCCCTTTGGAGCCTGATGGCCTGCAACGGGGTGCCTGTTTCTCAGTTTGCCTGCTTCTCCCAGCTTTCTTTTTGCATGGCCATCCCAAGATGTTGACACTCTCAGGGTTATAAAATGCCACTTGATTGTGTCTCCTCAGGCTCTCCAGCAAATATTTGAGAAATGAGAAGATGACTGATATTCTTTCTCTATACGAATAGCATGAGAAATTATGTTTGTATTCTATGGATAGGCCCCCAAAGAAAGAATTTTATTAAAGGCAGATGAAAGTGCCAGGAGAATTGGGGGCCCAATATAAAGATACTCAGGAAATGTGGACTGAATTTGTGTTAAATAACTTGGACAAAGAACCAAAATAAATTGGGCAAAGAAAAAAAGTGAATATTTGTCAAAAAAAAAAAAAGGTAAAAATCCAGTGCAAATATTAAACAAGAGCAGGAACAGTTTGACTGTCCCTTGTAATCAAAGAAATGCAAAATTAAACAAGATCTCAATATTAGTTTATCAAAATGACGCTCTGTTGATCTAATCATAGTACTCACTGTCTAGAGGGATAAGGCGAGGATGCCGTGGGTGAGGGGACCCATCAACAAGTATTTTCATACACTGCTAGTGGGAGTATAAATTGATAAGAGCTTGATGGGAAGGCTTATATCCATTCCTGCTTCTGGTATCTACTGAGCACTGACTGTGTGTCGAATTCAAAACAGCAAGTGGGGTCAGTTCTTCTCCTTCTGCAGTCTATATGCCAATGGGGAAGAGAGGAATTAATCAAATCATTTCACTAGTGAATGTATAATAGCAAATCGACATCACTCTGAAAAGAGGCAGGTGTTAAAGTGAATATAACAAAGGAGCCTTATCTAGGCTGGGTAAACTACCATAAAAACATTGAGATAAAATTTTAAAAGTCTTCCCTGAGGAAGCAGTGCCATACAAGAGAGAAGTAAAAAATGAACTTTTGCTTCAGCAATTTCATATTGATCAAGTTTTTGGAAATAATCATTGATTTGTATAGCTCTGTATGCACAAGGATTTTAATTATTGTGTTGTTTACAATAATAGAAATTTGGGGAAAATATTTGGCAATGGGAAAATGCTTTAACGATGCTATCTACACACAATGAAATGCCATGCAGTCATTAGAAATCAGAATTTTGAAGACTCTTTAGTGACATGGAGTTACGTGCTAATATGATGTTAGGAGAAAACACAGGCTACGAAACTGCACACATATTATGATTTTAATTGTCTAAAATGGAGAAAGGAAGAGCAACAGAAAGGCAACAGTGTGGGATTACTGGTGAGTCATATTATCTTTGTTAAACTCATCTATGTTTCTCCAAATTTCTGCAATGAACATGAATTGGTGCACTGTAAAGAAAATGGTTGCTTTTTAAACAGATGATAGATTCAATTCTGAGTAGATTGTTGAGTGGGTGGGCACCAGCTGTATAGGTGCAAACGTAAAAACAATAGAGGCTTTCCCTCTGCCTGAGTGCACCTTTTGCTTTGTAAAGGACCTAATCGTTTGCTCTTCTGTTTCAGGCCTATTGGCATGCAACTTTCTCTATACTACCTGATGTGAACCTCTCTTGTGCATGGGAAAGAAATGAGGTTGGCAGCTAATGCTGGCAGCATTGCCTATTTAATTAATTTAATTAACAACCAAATAAGACTATTTGCCAGGTATGGTTCTAAGTGCCCCATAAATATTAACTTATTTACCTGTTGTAAAAATCCTATGAGGTATAACATGGTGCAACCTCTGTGGACAACAGTCTGGTGGTGCCTCACAAAGTTAAACGTGGAATCACCATTTGACCCAGACATTCCACTCCAAGGTATTCACCCCAAAGAACTGACAACAGGTATTCATACAAATACTCATACACCAGTGCTCATAGCAGCACTATCACAATAGCCAGAAAGAAGGTAACAACCCATGCATGTCCATCAACTGATGATCGGATGAACAAAATGTGGTCTATCCATCCAATGAAATATTACTCAGCTGTAAAAAGGAATGACGTACTGAGAGTTACTACAATATGAATCAACCATGAAACAAGCTATGCACAGAAGGTGACATATTGTATGATTCTGTTTATATGAAATATACAGAATAGATAAATTCATAGAGATGGACTGTAGATTAATGGTTGCCAGGGGTTGGGGGAAGGAGGGAAATGGGAAGTGACTGCTTATTGGATATGGGGTTTCCTTTTGGGTTGATGAAAATGTGTTGGGAGAAGATAGAGGTGATAGTTGTACAACATTGTGAATGTACTAAATGCCAATCAATAGTCCACTTTAAAAAGGTGAATTGTATGTTATGTGGATTTGACCTCAAATTAAAAAAAGAACACCTAAGAAGTAGGATTCAGTATTATGCCCATTTTACAGGTGAAGAAATCAAGTCATTTGCCCAAGGTCACCCAGCTCGTCAGAGAAGGAGCTGGGGTTTTTGAGTTCAGGCACCTGATCTGCAGTGTAGGCTCACTTGACCATCTTGTGTGCTGTAGCCTTGTACATCCCAGCATGGATTTCAGCGCACAGCAGGTTCTTAATCGGTGTTGGTTCTCTTTGCAGGCAGAACTGTTCATGGCTCCAGTGCACTTCCACACTGCCATTTGCAGAGAGAACAAATGCATGTATTTCTTCCCTTCTCCCGTCTATTGCTCAGGGTTCCAGTGCTCGCATCTCCCACAAAGACAGGCTTTAAAAACATGCTCAGTTGTGAAAATTGAACACACAGAAGAAAATGTGATGCGGAGCTGCAGAAAACCTCCACAAAGCAAAAAGTACAAAAGGGTCCAGTCCTGCACTTTTCTAAATGATGCAGGAGAAAAATAATGGGCCAGAGGAGAGAAGCTTGATCAGGCTCCCTCGGGTCCCTAAGATTTATCACCTCAACATGCAGGATGCTACAAAAGAGGAGAGCTGGTGACCACGGCAATAAGTCAGGAGCCAGCCACGCAGCCTGCTATTGCTGATAGCACTTGCGTCATTGGCCCCCGCATCATCTGGGAGGGTCTGCCTGGGCGGAGCCTCTTGGCTAAATGCCCCCACCCTTCACTTCAGAGTCACTGTTTGTTTCTAACAGCACACTGAGAATTGGGGAGGAAAGTGGTTACGCTTGCAGGTTTACTGTGATTAGGGAAGTGTGTCCTCATTCACACTAGTGATTGGGGTGGGGAGATGAAGCAAAATGAACAAAACCTACCCTAACTGTCCACCTTACATTTGGAAAAATATTCTACTCTTCTCTGCGAAAAAAAGAATTCAAATAATCAGAGAGTTTTAGGGCTGAAACATCCCTTAATGATGTGGGACTGCATTTGCAGGCAGTTTTGATGCATTAAAAGAAAGCACCTAAAACTTACTCTTCATCTGAGGTGCCTGCATTACAGATGGTTTATAGGCAATCAAACATACATAAAATAATGGGTTGGTGTTTAATGGTGGAAAGGCATTTGTATCATTTCAGTATAGACATAATTGTATTAGCATAAACAAAATAATGCTTTCATTAAAAACAATTAAAATCACTCTTAAAACATGGATGACGAAAGGGGGTTCTGCTCTTCCTTCTTTCCCCCTAAAGAGTCCTTGAAAAATTAGAATAATTTTTTCTCTACCTCTGCTCCTTGTATACCAGCAAATATGGTAGTTCAGCTTATGAGCTGTTTCTCGCCTCCTCTTAATCATATCCTCTGCATTCTATCGTTCATTCATTCATTTAGTATTTACCATGTATTAATTATGATGCAGGAGCTTGTGCCTAAATGAGGGAAGCAGATATCTACAGGGAATAAGGTTTAATATCTGCTGGGTTTCTCTGTTCTTCTCTCCAGTAGGATCTGCTCTCTGGTCACAGGGGATCACATGACGGGGTGTGCTGTGGGGCCATCCTAGGAATTCAATCCTTTGGCAACAGTGAGTCTTCTATGCACCAGTGGAGTTGCTGGAGTTTTCATGGAGAAGACTAGGTATTTTACTGAGAATGTCTGTTGGAAATGCTCTTTGCCTTCACTTGAAGGCTTTGAAGATTCTGAATAACTTCTACAGCCTAAATTTCTAACCTCTCTGCAATTACTTTTGTGCTGTGACTTGAAGAGCCCTGTAAGGCTGCGCTCCCCAAAATTATCAGCCATGATGACTAATGCCAGAAATTCCACCAATAGAGATGGATGTCTTTAGGATATTCATTGCCTTTGTTTCTAAGAGTCTCCACCCAAGGAAATACTTAGATGTGAAAAATACTCATTCCAGCATTTTTATTTGTTATTGACTGGCACTGGAGGCAGAGCAAACTGGATAAGGGCCTCTGCTTTGGCTTCACATAAGCCAGGGAGAGTGAATCCCGGCCCCGTATTTTGTAGCTGAATGCCATTGGGTAGGTTTCTTAACTTCTGGAAGTCAGAGGTCTTCTGTGAGGCCCACTTCATGGAATGGCCATGTGGATTGGACTAGCTAATGGACTTAGTGTGGTCGAGTGGAATGTGTAAGCGAGGGGTAAAGACTCATAGTCTTGAGCTGGCATCTCAGCTCTGTCCCTGAATGGCTGGAGGATCTTAAGCTTTTTTCTACCTCAGTTCCAGAGATGTCCTGGAGCTGGCTTGCACTGGCTCACGAGATCTGATTGTTAACCATTCAGGAATTTTGTGGACAGGTTGGTAAACTGTTGGTAGCTTGAAATTGGCCAAAAGGGAGTATTTAAACCTCAGAAACCAGCGAACACAATAAAACTGGACTCCCTCCAACCCCAGTCTTCAGAGAACTGGTCTACCCACTCAACAATGCTTGGTACCTAAGTTTCTTAATAATATACTGTATGTAAAGGGATCTGCACAGCACATGACATTTAAGAAGCCCCTCAATGAAAGCTTGCTACTGCTGCTATCACTACTATTAACAATTGTTAAATACTAACAATGCTATTGTAGCACTTTAAACATAGTAGTTACTTGAAAAATCTTCATCCCTTCTCTATCCATCCATTATATAATTCCTACAAAGTAAACATGAGGTGAGTCTATGGAAAAATAAAGATTCCAAGGGAATAATTTGTCTTTAAGAGTCGCTTTTGTCAACAAAGGTCTTGACCATAATTCAACTTAGACACTTGGACATCCATATGCCACATAATAGAAGTCAAATATAGTCTCCGCCTTTACTCTCTGTGTCCCCACTATGTTTTCCTCTCTGGCTGCCTCTGAAGCTGAATGACTGGGGGTTCTCTCCTTACCATCATGAAGCTGTCAACCCCCATGGTGGGCACTGCAATGTGCAAAGAACAATTTATCCACAGAGCAGTGGCAGCATCATTGTTTAGGAAATGATCCCTACTTCAGGTAGCAGCAAGTTCCAACATTAGCACAACAAAAGCTTTGAGCTGGACCATCTGTTGCCACGTGGACAATCTGGTGGGCTTGCCAAAGCCATTTATCTGCGTCGAGTATATATCCACACTGGTCAGTCCTCATGCTGAGCAGAAAGGAAATTTAAAGAAAGGCCCATCATTTATCATTGAAGACAGCTGGGCTGGAGTCTGGGTAGGAATACTTTTTTTTTTTCCTTGAGAAAAACAAAGACCCTGAAGATGGCTAATGCTTGCTCAGCTCCAAGCTCCTTGATAACTAACTACAAGCTCCTCTAGCTCACTCCCTTTTTCCTGGCTTTTCCAGCTGGTAGAAAGGAAGTTCTAGCGATGCACTTTGCTTGTCTACCCTCAGAAAATCTCACAACCCAGTGGGCTTGGAATTCTTGGCTTTTAGCTGGAACAGGGGCTTTTATTCCTGCGTCCTGAAAGGGAACTCTAAACCAGGACCTTTTCTGCACGTCCAGGGGAGGAGCAGAAACAAAGAGCACTGGTTTTGGAGCCCTACAGCACTTGGCTGTCTCTGCTGGGTGTTGAGTTAAGTGGGGCAGGTAAACTCACCTCTCTGCATCTCAGCTTCATGTTCAGCAGAGAGGGGGTGAACTTTATACCTTGCAGTCCTGTTTGTGGGTGCAGGATCACCTCTCCATACAAAATATTTAAAATATGTTTTACGGCTGTGTTGGTATAAAGACAAACATATTGATAGTCTATATTAAGAGATTTTATTCAACCTAAAAATTCTTTTTTGTTCTTCTGCTTTTGAAAGGAATTAAAACATTTTCATGGACCTTGAAAATTATTTTGGTCCCTGGGAACAGCCCCCAAATTGTGTAATGGATACATTGGTCCTGTGTGTGTGTGTGTATGTGTGTTTGAAATGAAATACCATGGATGGAGGTATGTGGCACGATTGCTAGCAATAGCATAGAAAGGTACTTAAACTGGTCCTCCGGGGGTCAGAATTTCCAAGTTCAAATCCTGCCTTTGTTTTTTTACAAGCTCAGTGAGTTTTGACATGTTAGTTAACTTCTCAGTATGTCGGTATGTGTATACACACACACACACACACAAATATGAAATGGGCAAACACCTCCTCCCCTTCTTCCTCTTCCTCTGCCTATCTCCAAGGATGGCTGTGAGGGTTGTATGAATTAATTAATATAAAACTCTTAGGGCAGTTTCCTGGCATCTAATAAGCCTTCACTAAATGTTAGCTCCTGAGCTCACTTCGCTATCTGTCTTATTCAGATGACAGCAAGCATATAGGGAAGCAGTAGAGACAGTGGTTAAGAGCAGAGCCTTTGGAGTCAAAAGACTCCATGGATAAGAAATAAATACTCAAGAAAACACTACTGCTGCATTGAGCTCCCAGCTCAAGCCACCCCTTCTCTGCAGCATTGGGACCAAATCCCATTTAAATGGCCAGTATTACACATATTCAAAATTGGATAGGTGGCTAATGACACATGAGCACATTTTATAGGAATCCACTTGACCTGTAAGGGATCAACTCCATGATTTGATTAAAGGCTTAACCTTTCAGAGTCTGGCTTTGACCTCATGTTCCCAGATAAATCTCCAAAGCTGATAGATCTTGGCATTTAAGAGTTTGACCCAAAGAAAGGTGATATTGATATTCCAGTTTCCATTTTCCTAACAGAGATGAAATAGACCTAGCCGTGCCATTAGGTGGCTGCATCATTTTGGGTAGGGTTGTATGTGCTCTTGGCCTCAGTTTTCCCATTTGTAAAATAACAGAGTCAGGCTAAAGAAATTTTATTTAAAACTTTGCTTCTCAGACTGTAGAGGTATTATGTAGTGCTTTCAATGGCTGCTGGGGAACTTCAGTGAGAAAGATCTTGCTTCTCTCACTTCTTCCTGAAAACTCTACTGTCATCTTTGCAACCTTTGGATTTCAACATAAGATACTAGTTGAACAAAAAGTTCTGTGGCTAAAAACATAACATGTGCAAAAACCTGGACTAGATGACATCTCTATTCAGTACTAATTAGGATATTTGGAAGCAGTGGGCCAAATCTGAGATAAAATTGAACAGGAATACACTTTAGATTCCAAACTGAATCCCTAAAGAAAATCATCCAAGTACAGGATAAAGGGGTATGCTTAGGAAAGCACAAATGAAGGCATTTGGGTGTTCTGAATGGTGAAAAGCTCAATATGAGTGAAGACCCTGAGGTTAGCACAGAACAAAGCACGGGCAACCACCAGCCACCACGAGGACCATGGCCACCACCACTGTACTAGGCTGACGCGTTTTACGGCTAAATGAACAGAAAGGACCCGCCCAGGACCAGAAAGGTCAATTTTCCTCTCTACTTCTTGCTGGTCATACTTCACTCTATGTGTTCTGACTTTTTAGGGGTTTTATTGTTTTGATGGTATTTCATGGTCTTTGATGAGATGTTCTGGGAATATCTATATCCGTCCTGGTCAAACACCTCTTCTCAAAGTTCCCCAGGAAGCTACAAACCAATGGAAATATAGAAAAGCCAAAATCATCATAAACATTTACTTAGAAGGTTTGAAGAACTATTATAAGCATGTTTATGTATTATCTCATTATATTGCTTTTAATCTCCATAGCCACCCGAGAGGCAAGTTCTATTATCTCCATTCTTCTCAGAGGAAGAAGCTAAGAGATATCGAGTAATTATGCAAAACCACATAGCAAGAGGCAGAACAAATGGAAAGCCAAGTAGGATTTTTGCCACGATCTAGGTCCAGGCCAAATAATCTCTGCAAAGTGTCTGTGGGAGAGTTGCATTGGAGCTTCAGGTTTCAGCTCGAAGCCCAGCTAAGTTCTCTACCTGCCCTGCTAAACATCAGCATGAATTGATGAATCTTCCCATCTCTGGCCAGCCATATGGTACAGAAAATTAAAGTAGTGACCTTTAGTTTATGCAAGAAAATAAAGCAGCCAACCCAAGTGCCCCAGGCAGTCCCTGACTCTCTTGATTCTACCAACATAATAGGAGGAGAAGAAATGAAAGAGTGGCTCCTGGGGATATAACCTTGAACTACAAAGTGACCTTGCCCACCTGTAAATATGTCCAAGCAGTATTCTGCATCCTGAGGCATCAGATCAGTCTTCCCTCCTTCTGTGGGTGAGTTAGATCGGAGGTGGCAGAGAAGCAAGCCCACGGCGGGAAGCAAGCTTGCATGACTGCATTGCCTCCCTGCTGCTGTTACTCCTGAAAGCCAGACTTTAAATGGATTATTGCAAACTCAAGTGTGTGGAGACCAGAAGAGGAGAAGTCAGAAATGGGCCATAAAGCAGTTATCTTCATAGGTCTGAAAGGCTGTGATTGGAAAGAGAGAGATGAGTCCTGCTGAATGGGGTCAGAGGTAGAACGGGGGCTAATGAGTGCAGAGAAGCAGATTAAAACTTGGAACTAGGAAAACTTTCTGACCATCAGACCAGTCCAACCCCTGCCTTGGGACATAGGTGGTCCTTGTCTTTGTCACAGAAGATATTCAGAGACTGGATGGCACTTGGCAAGGTTCATGTGAATCAAAATGTACTCCTTGGACTGATTCAAGCCCTTACACTGCTAACTAATGTGCAGATAGATAAATACAGGAATTTCGAGAATCATTTAAAAATTTTTATAGGAACCTGGAAGAGTGATTTTGTATCTATTTAATCTAACCATAATAAAAATAATGAAAGCACTTTGGGTTTGTCCAATGTATATTTCATTTTTCTAGTAATTTTTAACAATAAAAACATTAGTCTTTGCACGCATTAAAAAATTTACAAAAGCAAGCCCTTCACCACAGGTAGTCTGAGAAGCACCACTTTAGAGGGATGTCTGGTATTGGGCAGAGACTGGGTTGTACAAGCATTACTGTCCCTAGAAATTCTGAGTCATATACACCCTAACAATTTGCCTAGAATGGTTCCAGGCATGTAATAGGTATCTGTGCAATCTTTCTTATCCTCATTTCATATTCTATATATAAAAATATATATATAAAATAAAAATATTAATAATATCAATTATAAAAATATTATCCTATTTACAGGGGAAGAAAGTTGGAAACTTAACTTCCATTTGCAAAGGTGCATGCCTCTGTGATGTGTGATCCACACCCGCAAGCACACACACACATATGCATACTTGCATTTTTATTGGCGCCGTGGGACTTTAAAAATATCCCCTTCCTTTTCCTTTTCTGCTATGGGTTTTGTTTTTCTTTTGTAGAGCAAACGTCACATGTGATGAGGCCAAGACATCATCACACATGGAAAGCCCAGATTTTTCGGAAAACTTCTCTATTTGAACTGACACTTTGAAGCCCTCATTGGTGACTGAGCTCTGGCACTACCTGGTCTTGTCCTGACCCTGAGATTTGGGACAACAGAAATGGGAATATGAACAGCAGAGCCCCACTGGCCACTAGGTGGCGAGCTCAAGCTCTCACAGCTGCTACTGCAAGCCACTGTTCAAACACAGGGCACCCCCAAAAGATGATCCCCAAGAAGGTAAACACAGACTGGAGCAAGTTGGAGTAAATGATGCTGACCGCATCTGACCAGGGACTTCATCAGTCCCTTAGCGGGGAGAGTTCAAAATGATGCTTGAATTAATTCCATAGGAAATTATTTCTGCTTTTCATCCCAGGGTATGGGATTACGTTATGCTCAGGTAAGCCATTTCCTTCCTGTTTTCAGAAAATGCTAAATTAGAGAACCCCTTCCTAGGAGTCTACCTGTCTGTACCTCTCACCTAATATGTGTAGCCACATTCGGGTGGCCACAGAGGGAGAAGCAGGTGTCAGGTCACCTTTCAGAATGCTGCTTTCATGGACAAAGATTGTTTCTGCCAGGTGTGTGAGAGACTGCGCATGCGGGCAGTGGCTTGGACACAGCCAAAATAAAAATGAATGTGAGTGTTGCAATGGACAGATGAGCCCCCAGCCTGCTATGCTGTTGCAGAGTGATGGCTTCTCCATTTGGAGGGAGCCGTTCCCCACCATAAAGTTGGATGGCGGCAGTGAGCCTGTTCAGTCTTGGCAGGTTTGAGGAGTCCAGATGTCCGTCATGAAATGGGTTATTTAATGTATCTGTGGGCTGTTTGCAAAATGGAAATGCCTCTGTTTTTGCAAACATCGAGTGGGCAAATGCCAAATGTGTTTGCCATCAACGTTGGTACCAAGTGCACATAAAGGATCCTTTCTTTTCAATTCAATGCAAATCAAACATTTTATATTTCAATGCATGTCTGCTTAATTTTAGTTCCTACACAGAAGCAGCTCCATTAAGTCACCCTGCCAAACGGTGGTGATGGAGGTGTCTCTGTGATCCTCTTCCCTACGGACCAGTTATCAAACTTATCTGTATCCATTATAACACATGAATGCGGCATGAATGATGTTGACCCTTACTCACCTTCATCACAACTCATCAAATCCCCCCCAACCAAAAAGGAACTGGGATGCAGTCTTGGTTTAGATAAGGTGCCTTCAAGATGTGACTGGGGAGAAAATAATTCATTTTGGACAGAAACCAAAGTATGGGCATTGTCAGGCTGCCAACCCCAAATGTCTTAATCTCATTTCCCTACATCCATGGCTTTTAGCCTTGTGTGTGTGCATGTGAGTGTACATGGGTGAGGGAGGCTTATGTCTGAGAATGTGTTTGAAGTGATGGATTCTTTCCCCAGTGCTCAAAATACTGCAAAAAAATTTCAGGGGGTTCACGGGTTTCTTGGGTGTTTAAGGATTACGAACCAGTTTGGTTTACTACGCTGGCTCAAATTACATTGAAAACTCTATTAAGATGAAGGCTGATAGACATCTGAAAGCCCGTCTTCTATTCTCCTTCACAATGGCGAGCAGGATTTCATTAATCACACTTACGTCATTTAGACCCAATATTATTAATGAGAGAACCTCCCCTGGAGGTCCTGATGACACAGACATGTAAATGCAAAGTTTTAAGCAGTCAAGTCGGATCGGGTCATCTGCTCCAGGAAGCCTTCCTTGACTCACCTTAACTGCATTAGATGACCTGCCTTCCTCTGTGCTCTCTTTCCCTCTTACAGCACTTACCATTCTAGGCTATGGCTGTTTATGAGTCTGTCCCTTAACCAAGCTGCTCCTTGTCAGGACAGAGACTGTGTCTCATTTTCTTCAAAAGCCCAGCACATAGTACAAGGCCTGGCACATAGTGGCTGCTTTGTAGTGATTTTGAGATTCGTGGTTGAAGGCTTCTCACTGAGTCCTAACCTTTAGGTTTCTCTGTACTACATCAGTCAGGCATACCTGCTGCCCTCGTCTTATGGCTTCTTTCTGGACCACGACCTCTCTCTGTTTGCCTGCCTCCTGCCTGCACTGAATCCACCTCTGCTGGTTACTTATTTAAGAGAGTGCTTGGACTGACGAGCCAACTTCATTCTCTGGGGCCATTTCTGTATCTGGAAGATTTTTCCAACCTTTTCCTTTGTCCAGGTAATTAAGGGTCCTCCTGATTCTACCATGTCCCTTTCTCCATTCTCCCAGCTCCATGTCTGGCATCCCAATTTTTCTCATTACCAATAACATCTGCTCCAGTTTCAACCCAAGGGACTAATTCTTGTACGTCTCACAAATTGGCGTCTTCCTGGGTTGCATATCTTTGTTTCCATAATTCAGTCCTGGGCACCTTTTGGAATAGACTGATTCATCTGCTCACTGACTCTCTCTTTACCCCGAGGTTCCTCTTTCTGGAGAATCTGTTGAGAAGGGGGCCTTCCATTACCCACAGGGGACTTGCAGGATTCGTGAACGACCTAACTTCTAAAGCATCTCTGCAAACCAGTTTGGACCCAGAGCAGTGTTCTCAAATGTGAGTGTGAATAAGAATGAAAGCAGATTCCCAGGCTCTCCTCCCATCCAGAGACTCACCTTCGATCCTTCTTAGGTGGGGTTGGGGAATCTGCATGTTTAATGCACACCTCCGGATGATTCTGATGACAGTGTTGGGTGGCTCACACATTCACAAATGAGCTGTAGAATAATGATTGATCTACCTCGGATTGAAGAGTGGGCAACAGAGAAAGTCCCAGTAATAGCTCTATGTATGTGGGTCAGAGAACAGCCCATCTTGGAAATTCACATTTCCCATGGGAGACAGCATGCCTTACTGATGTGAGCATGGATTTTAGGGACAGACAGATATGGGTTAGAATCCTGGCTTTGTTAGTTTGCAAAGACAATCACTTAACACTTTCCAGCGTGAATTTCCTGATATGTAAACTGGGGTTTACTTTTTTGGGTTTTAGAGGTACTCGGATAATGTAATTGAGCAGTTACCATGGTGTCTGTTATGAATTAGGCACTCAATAAGTGGTGATTGTTATTTTCATATTATTGTTGTTAATATCCCTCTAAAGTCCAATGATCTGATCCTAGTGAAAAATGAATCGGAGCAAGGAATGTCTTCCAGAATGCTACTCCTGTGCTCCACTTTCTGCCTTCTCCCTTCCAGTTTCTCTTTAAGTGGTAATGCTGGTTTCAGATGAGAAGTTCTCTTCATTGTATTTTAAATACCATAAGAAGTCAGATTCTGACAGCTCTCTCCTGCGCAAATGTGATGCCAGGTGAAAGGATGGGGAGAAAAGCAAAGGCTCTTTCTCTGCCCGCGTGGAGGTGTGCAAAGTGGCTGATTAGCCAGATATTTTTAAAGTTTCATGGGTGTGAGGCAGCCTCCGCTAATGAGAGTTTTAGGGGATTTCTCAAATCTAAAGTGAAGGGTGCCAAGAGTGGAACATGACCTTGGGGCTTTCCTGTACATGTTAACTAATATTACAAAGAACTCTCAGAAAATCCTCTGAAGTCAACTTCTGCCAGCTGAGAGGGGGGAACAGGTGAGGCTCTGGGGACTGGGGATGGAGAGTTAATGATGGCCGCTATAAATAGATTTGTTCTGCAGGCTGGGGGAGAATAGCATGTGTACTCTGCTGGAAGCAGGGAGTGCAGGGCTCGGAGCCAGAAATCGGGTCAAGGGTCCCATTGACAGCGTTTTATTTGGAGGCAAAAGTGAAAGACTGCACTGCCCAGAGTCACCCATGTACCAGACTGGATGGGACCTCCACGGAGGGGGAACCCAGGTATCTTTGCTCGCAGTTCACATGGCTGGTTCCATCCCCCCATTTTACTAATGGTGCAACAGAAACAAATATAAGTGGACCCAGAAATGCCTGTACTCAGGGGAGCTGGCTTACTAGACACATCGTGTAAAATACGAGACACAGGAAAAGAGGAATGCCGCAGCATCTGAAAGGACGAAAAAGCAAAGCTGAGCTTCCAACAGGGATCAGGTTCCTCTCAACAGGATGGGGAGAAATGCAGATACAAATCAGTACTCTGTGTGTTGCACCTGGAGTTCCAGGGAGCAGGTGAGTTATTTGAGGCAAGGAAGTGTTTCAGTTTCCTAGGGATGCTGTAACAGAGTACCGCAGACTTGATGGCTTTAAACAGCAGAAATGTATTATCTCACTGTTCTGCAGGTTAGAAATCAAGGTGTTGGCAGGATCATGTTCCCTCTGAAGGAGGAGACCCTTTCTTGCCTCTTCCAAGCTCCTAGTGGTTATAGGCGGTCCTTGGCATTCCTTGGCTTGTTGATGCAGCACTTGGATCTCTGCCTCCAGCACCATGTGGGTGTTCTCGCTACTACCCCTCTCTGCTCTTCTCATAAGGACACCATATTGGATGAGGGGCTCAACCTACCCCCCTGTGACCTCATCTTTTTTTTTTTTTTTTTTTACCGGGAGGTCCCAGGGATCGAACCCGGGTCCCTCCATATGGGAGACAGACCCCCAACCAGTTGAGCCACATCCGACCCCCTGACCTCATCTTAATTTAACTAATTCCAGTTTCAATGATCCTACTTCCAAACAAGAGCATATTCTGAGCTACTGGGGGGCTAGGACTTCAACATCTCTCTCTTTTTTTTTAAAACATTTCTTTTATTTATTTCTCCCTGCCCCCTCGTTGTCTGCATTTGCTGTGTCCATTTGCTGTGTTCCGGTCTTCTCTTTCTAAGAGGCACTGGGAACCAAACCCACAGACCTCCCATGTGGGAGGGAGGCACCCAATTGCCTGAGCCACCTCTGCTCCCTGCATTGCTGCGTCTCTCATCATGTTTCCTCGCTGTCTCTTGGTTGCGTCATATCACTGCATCATCCTGCTGCATCAGCAGGCTGCGCCAGCCTGTTGCGTCAGTGTGGCGTCCTGCTCATTTTCTCCAGGAGGCACTGGGAACTGAACCCAGACCTCCCATGGGGTAGGTGGGAGCTCAGTCGCCTGAGCCACATCCACTTCTCCAACATATCTTTTTGAGGGACACAACTGAGCCCCTAACGGGATGTTTGCTGAATATGTGGTTACAGCTAGAACAGAGAAAGTGGTAATGGTACTCAAAGTCTACTGGGAAACTCTATTACTGCTTCTATTTCTGAGGCAGCAACTAAGGCAAATGGACTGGATCATTATGGGATTGGAGTAAGTTACCTTGGTACCCAGCAGCTGTCTTTGGCAAAGCAGACTCAATGCCACGTACTTTCCAAGGTCCCCCAGACGTTGAAGGTAAGGGTTATTCTATCCTTTGGGCCTCTGTCTTCATCACCATCGTGTCCCCTGATCACTTAGCACAGGGCGTGGCCCACAGTATGACTAGGACACTGCCCATGGAGCCTTCACCTGCCAGCATCATTCAGACATGCGTGGATGGAGGAACTGGGAGCTAGAAATCCCAGGTTTATCGGCTCATTCTGCAGCTGAGTATTGGGTCAGCTTTGGGCATGTCAAGCTACTTCTCTGCAGAGTTCCTTCATGTGCTGAGCTTATACAATTTCCTTCCCCACATACTTTGTGGGGAGGTGCTTTGTGGAAAAGACATAACCATTTCCTTATAGCACGGCCATTTGGGGCACAGCCCAAAGTGGTGGACCTCAAACTTGAAATATCTTTTTTCTCCCATTTTATCATTGAAAAATTCACACATTATGTATTCTGCTTTGTAATATATTCAAGTTCATTTTAATATAAAATAATGTTGTTTTTCCTCCAAAATTTAGTTCAGTTGTTGCTCTAGGAAGATGCCTTCTCCCAGCATCTTTATCTGCCTCCTAGTACATTGTGTGTCCCAGTTTAAACGTCTTTGAAAAGAATAAAGCAAAAATAAAAGAGAACTCTAAAGCAACGAACAAGTGCAAGACATTCTTAAGCTCTTATTTATTAATAAATAATTGTTTTTAATAATTAATGCCAATCAAGTCTACTTAATAGGCCCAAGTCCTTCAGGAATTAGAGGCACCCTCAGCCACAGCTAAAGAAAAGCACAGCTGGGCAGAGAATGCTCCACTTCTGACTCAGCTCTGGCAAAAGTTCTATTTTTCTCCCATTCTACTGGCTTCTCGGTTGGACCTCGTTATGACTCACACCTCACTGGCATAGTAACACCAGCAGCAGCCACAAAAACAATGCACCTTAAATGCCAGGAATTGTGTTAAGTGTTTTACAAGTATTATCTCATTTTTTCTTCATAACAGGGCTGCATGGTAGTTATCACTTACAATTTGCCAATAAAGATACAGACGCTTAGGGGGCTGAGTAATTTCTCCAAGGTCTCAGTTAGACCGTGGTGGAGCCAGGATTGAAGGGTAGTTCTAAAGCAGCGGTCTAAATCAGGCCTGTGGGCTAAATCTGGACCATCACCTGTTTTTGTAAATAAAGTTTTATTGGAACACAGCCACGCCCATTCATTTATGTATTGTCTATATGGCTGCTTTCGTGCTACAGCGGCAGAGTTGAGTGGTGGCGACAGAGTGTGTCTTGCACAGCCTAAAATATTTACTATCTGGCCCTTTGCAGAAAGAGTTTGCTGACTCCCCTCTAGAACGCTCACTAGTCGTCATGATCCTTATTTGTAACACTAGAGGTTCTGACTTTGTGGGTGCCTGATGGATCCTGAAGGCCCATGGATTGGAACCCCCTGAGATCTGAGGCCAAGCTTGGGCCAGAAGAGGAAGGCCCTGTTGGAGGACTTCGTCCATGTCTGCTTTGCTCTAAAGGGAACATGCAAGGTTATGCGCCATATGCCTTCTTCAGCCTGTTCTCCACACTGCTGCCCAAATGGCTTTTTGACCATTCACGCCTGGCTCCTCTCACTTGCTGAAATTTCCTCCCTGGTTCCAGTTGCCTCCTGGTCAAACCCAAATTCTTGAACATGGCATCAGAAGGTCTTTCATGAGCAAATCCATTCATATCTCTCTAGCCGAGTGCTTGACATTTTCAAGAAGAGAATTTCTCTCTCTCTCCAACATTTCCACGTCTCTGGGCTTTCTCTTAACTATTTCTCTCTTCCCTGAGGCACAGGTTGCTCATATGATTAGTCACAGCGCAGGTTAATGTGTACTTATGGGTGGGGTTCCACTAGGGAGGCTCTAAAGAGCAGACCCTGCGTGATCTATCTCTTGCAACTACTGCTCCCAGGTGGTGGGAGCACACTTAGTCTTCCTTCTCTTCTTTTCTGTTCCCCATTTCTCTTCACTGGGTAGGTAAGTCAAGACAGGTTCTCCTCTGCACTTCCAACTGTCATTGATTCAAAGGGGAAGGAGTTTGCTTATCCCTTCAGCTCATTCTCCAACTCAGCTTTCACCAGAGCTACGCATTTTGGCATGCTGGCTAAATCATTAGAGAAAGAATGTGGTTACTATATGTAGAGCTTGCTCTGTGGGAAATTCAGGCAGGAGAAGGGATTGGTGGCAGAATTTGGGCATTACAGTGTCCCTAGATGAAAAACACCTGATAATCCTCAAATGCACTCTCCAGCTTTCTTACTCCATCATCCACACTAGAAAAATGGAACCTTATCCATCTCTCTTAAGACATTCATGGCTTTCTACTTGATGGTCCCTTTTACCGACACCCCCCCCCATTTCTTTAGTTGACTAATTCCTACTCACTCTTTTAAAAAGTCAATACGGACTTTGTGCTTTGGGAGAAACTTTTATGACTTTCTCATAAAATTTTTCAATTTGTATATTTCTCTTCCTGGCTCCTACATTTTTCTGTACCTGGTCCTCTTCTGGCACTAACCACACCTTCTTGTAACTGTGGATTTACTTCTTAATACTAACTAGACTGGGAACTTTTTGAGGGTGGTGTTCTGTCTATGCCGCTAAATTAGCACAATACCTGGCACAGAGTATGTGTAACACTTCGGATGTGTTTGGCTGCAAGTAACAGAAACTTTGAACAATGATGACTTAGACCAAAGGAACATCTGGTGTTTATGCAAGCAGAAGTCCAGAGGTAGATGGTCTCAGGGCTGATTCAGATGCTCATCAATGCCATCCAATACCCAGGATTCTTCAACCCTTCCATTTTGCCATCTTCTCTGTGTTGGGGAGGTCTCCCTTCACAGTCGGAAGGAGGGTGTCTTGGTTCACATGGCAATTTCCAAAAAGAGTAGCTAGAGGAGTGAAGGGGTGCCACCAAAGGTTTTCTACAGGTGTGGTTTTCTCTTATATTGCTGGGGGTTAGTTCCGGGGAGCCACTCTCCACTGATTTTCCCTTATATCTCATTGCCTAGAAATGGATTACTGTGAAACTGGTCTCTGGCAAGTGGGAGTCTTGCAAGGGTGATTGGCTTATAATAATAATAATAATAATTAATCAGCTGAGGCAAGGGGAGAACTAAGTTTTTATTGGACATCTTCAAATACCAACAACCTTAACCCCAAATGTCTACTTACTCCATAAATTCTCTATATAGAGGACAATCTATATCCAAAGACTCATTGCCATCAATAAAAGTGGAGGGCTTCACTGGCCCTCATTGATGAAGGATAACCTCCTAGTCAAAGGAAAGTGGGAAAAGCTACACTCTTCAAACCCCCATATACTCCATCCATGCCAGATGGAGTGTGGTGCAAATATAATGCAATAAAAATGCTTCTAGCGACAATCAGATACTTCTAAAACAGATTTTAGTTCCGTTCTGTAACTTTTTGTTAAGGGCCTACTAGGTGCCACTCCAGTTCCAGACAGTGGGATTAGATCCACAGGCAGGACAGGGCCACCCCTCATGAGGCTTACATGCAGGCGAGATCCCGAGCAAACAAAGAAGATGAAGGGCTTACTGGCTCTTGAGATTTGTGTCCAGTGTTTCGTTCATCACTCACTCATTCATTCATTCAGCAAACATTTACTGAAAACCTATTATGTGCCAGCCACTATTCTTGGTGTTAAAGATCCACCAACAAGTAAGATAGGCAGGGTTCCGGCTTCCATGAAGGTTGTGTTCTAGTGGAGGAGACAGATAATACAGATGTAAAGAGATAAATAAGAAAATGGTATCTAGATAAAACTGGCATGAATGAACAGTGTAGGGCTGAAGGGATGGGGAATGTGCTTCCTTTGAATGGGGGGCTTTAAAGGGCCCTCTGAGGAGGTGACATCTGATCTGACACTAATACCATAAGAAAGATCCAACCACACGCAGATGTGAAGGAGAGAGGTGTGGGCAAAGGTACTGCAAGGGTAAAGGACTGGAGGTTGGAAATAATGTTTCCTGTTCAAGGGATCCAAACGTTCAGGGTGAGTGTGTGTGTGGGGGGCAGTGCAAGGTGGGGCTGCAGAGGAAGGCGGGCCCCTTCCTGTCGTGTACCTGTCAGGTACTGCTTTGTAGGCCATGACAAGCACCTTCTTTAAAATACATAAGCCCTGCCTACTCCTATGCTCGCAGGAACAGCGTAGATAAGAAATGCATAACATACTTTAAATAGCAGCGGTGGGGTTTGCTCGAGCACATTATTTGTTATGATGCTGTTTGAATTGTAGGCTGCGGCTTGCATGAATCCTGCTGTTTGCACAGCCTTATTTGCTTGGTATATCGGGGTCCTGGTTAATGTCGGCGTCTGTGCAATCTTCCCGTGTTCCATGGCTTCCCGAGAGAAGTGCCATCGTGGATTCAATAAAGCTAGCAATGAAGTCCATATTAATAATGCATGCAGAGCTATATGTGTCTATTTATAAGGTGCAGGGCTGCAGTCCAGACGCATCCCTTCTCTCTCCTCAGATGAATGTAAGTGGCCCTAACTATGTTAGATGAGGTTTCACTCCCAGCCTGACACCCTTTTCCACCACACTGCATATTAAGAACTCAGCTAAGTGCTGTGCCAGCCCTGGGACCATTGCATACACATTGTCCCTTGGATTCTGGGGTGATTATTTATGCAGGAAATAAGACATAAAGCATGTCTAGAAACACTATGATTCACAGCTGAAAATAGGAATAAGTAACTGGGAAATCATACAAATAAGGAGATGTATAAGCTTTCTTGGAAGGCATTCTTTATGTAAGAAGAGTTCAGTGAGGTAGCAGAATACAGGAAAAGAATGCATTAATATGTGATGTGCACCTACTATATGCATCAGAGTATATGCTAGGAGATCTATCTATCTATCTATCTGACATGATAACCAAAAACACTCAGGACATTGAAGGGAGAAATTAATATTTATGAAAGCCTACTATGTGCTGAATTGCTTTATATACATTGTTTCATTTAAATGACTCCTCATACTAAATCTGTCATATAGTAGATCGCTCAGTATAGACTAAATCTTGATGCTGTAACAAACGACCCCCCAAATCTCAGTGGCTTTTAACAAAGGTTTGTTTCCCACTCTTACTACATGCTCATTATGGATCAGCTGTGTGTCTGTTTTATGTTATCTTCACTCTGAGACGCAGCCTGCTGGAGCAGTATCTGTCCATAGCATTGCTGGTCATTGTGGCAAAGAGAAAAGATTATGTGGTGAGCTACACAAAGGCTCTTAAAGCTCTGCCCAGAATTGAGACCTTCTGTTCACAGTTAACCAGCTAGAGCAAGTCACATGACCAAGCCTGAGTTGAAGAGGCTGGGGATGTAGAATGTTCTTTCAAGGAGGGATGCTATGAGAAGAAGAACCAAATATGGATGGACAATAATGTAGACACCACAGATTGTTATTGTTAGGTTCCCACATCCCAGAGGAGGGAGTAGAGGCTCAGATGCATGAAACACTTTGCTCAGGTTATACAGGGGTGGATGCTGAGTCTGAGTTTCAGATTCCACGTCCCTCTAGGCCATGAATCTGCTGCTTGACAATGGGCAGGTCATTTTTCCTTTCTGGATTTGAGCACCCCTTTCTATAAAATGAGGCATTTTGACAGGTTCCTGAGGTTCCTTCCATGTATCCACATATTAAGCTTCCATGATCTCAATCCAGTTGGATAGAGAATGGTGAGACAGAAGAACAGATCCTAAAAGAGAATGATGTAGAGATGGAAACTGGCACTTAGGCTTAAAGAGTGCCAGATGTGCTGTGCCATCTGCCATATACACAATATCTTCTTTAAGCCTCACTATTGTGTTTGCCAGGTGTATTATTATCCCCGTTTTATACTTGAGAAAACAGAGGACCAGCTTTATCAGGCCACCAGTGAAAAGGGATGTATCTATTGAATGGCACACTTGAGATTCAAACTGGTAACTTTCTGCACCCACCTCTCTAGAGGAAAATGTTGACCATTTCAGGATTTTACGCATACATTTGTGTTCAATGCTCAGCATACTCAATCTTATTTGAGAATCTTTTGTTCCTGGTGGTCTAACTCATGACTCGTGTGTCAGTCAGGATAGTCTAGGTTATGCTGCAGTAACAACCAACCTCCATATCTTAGTGGTCTGAAACAACAAAGGATTATTTCTCACTCATATTAAATGTCCAAATTCATTGTTGAGGGGATGGAAGAGCTTTACTCTTTGTGGTCAATTCAATTAAGGGTCAAAGATGATGAAGACTCTATAGGCATGCTCCACACCGGCAAAAACTGAAAAGGGGAATATAGCAAGCCACACATTGTCTTTTTTTTTTTTTTTTTTAGCTTTAACAAAGAATTCTTTATTTTGTCCAAAACAGCACAACAAAAACATCTCCAACAATACATTCACCTATATATAAAATATAGAATATCTCCAATATTTTTCCTTTGTAAGGTAGCTAGCCAGTATATGCAAGAGAAAGTACTGCTGATGGGGCAAGAGGAAAACTGATTTGGGCAGTGAACTAATCATCCAGGCACTAACGTTCAAAGACCAGGTAAACATCTATTTTAATCTGAAAAGCAGTATTAAAGAGAGTTCCTATGAAGCTGGGATTTAGACTCCTTCCACTGCAGGCCTCCAGGCCTGGTCATTTCACACATTGTCTTTTAAAGTTTCTGACTAGAAGTGACATACATCACATGCTGTTGGCCAAATTGAATCACATGGCTATCCATAATTTCAAAGGAGCGAGAAGTATAATCCTCCCACATGGCAGAAGGAGAGGAGACCAAGGATATTTGTAGAGGGCTCCTAGTGCCTACACACTAAGTGTGGGTATCTCTCTGTTCTGACACAATCATGGGAGGTAGCTGACTGCTTGGAGAGAGTGCTGACTTCTGTAAAACCCAAGTCCTTATGAAAGGAGGCTAAACAACAATGGTAGTGAGAAATCCTGGACATTCAGTGTATGCCAGGCAGCAGCCAAGGAATTGACAAAGGATGCATTAAATTCTTGCTGTGTTAATGACAACTGAAGTTCGGCAGATGTGAGTGTGGAGGGGCAGTTCTGAGTGTGGAGGGGCAATTCTGAGAAGGACACTTGATTAAAGATGGGCATAACTAGCATCAGGTGGATTGAGCCTTCCTTTTGTGCAATAGTCTTTCCTTTTCCAAGTCTTCTCTCCTGGACAACTGGACCCTGGGAACCACGCTGGCCAAATGAGAATAATAAGGCATTTTGGACACACCATCTTCCTCCTTTCCAGTCCAGTTCTCTTTCTGGATTCACTTCTTGGTGGTGGCACCAAAATCCACAGAAGCCAGGAACTGAGACCTAGGAGTCATTATCACCTGCCGTCTCTCCCTCACCTCTTACATCTTCTCAGTCACCGTGGCCTGGAGGATCTCTGGAATTCACTGCCTTCCTGCAATGCTCTGCCCTGGGTTGCCTCCTTACCAAGTCCCACCCAGGTTATCCTAACTGCCTCCTCATAGGTCACCCTGTCTGTGGTCAGAATGACCTTTCCAAAGTGCAACCCTAGCCATGCCACTTCCTTGATTAAAACCCTTCATTGATTTCCCCCATTCGATGATCCCATTCAGTAGCTATTTGTGGAGGACTTGCTATGTGCCAGTACTCAGTAGGCTCTAGGATTATTGTAGAAGACAAAGCAGTACCTTCATTACTTTTCTGGAGCTTATAGTCTAGATGGGAAAACAAACATAGTCAATCTCACAAACAGGTGTAAAATGGCAATTGTGATCAGTTCTCCAAAAAAGAGATATGCAGTGTTATGAGATAAAGTCCAAATCATATAGTATGAACACAGAGTGTTGTTTTTTCTGTCTTTTGATATTCTGACTCCTCCTTGAAACTTAAGATGATGTAGAGCAGGGAATGTGTCTTCTTCATGTTTTTATTCTCAGAGACATCTCTAATGCCTATTCATTATTCTTTGTTGGCTGATTGACTGAATGGATAAACTATGAATTTTGTTCTGTGAATGATACTAGTTTTACTTCCAAACTCGGGTAAATAGGTAAAGGGTCAGGCAAGAGGGGTGGGAAGGAAGACAACTAACATTTAAACTCATGGGCTTTGTTGTCACTGTCCCCCAGGCTGAGTTCCGATTCTGACACTCACTACCTTTAAGACCTTGAGTAAGTTATATCAACTATCTGTTCCTTAGCACTTGCTTTATAGGGTTGTGTGCAAATTGAATTAAAGGGGGAATGTTAAACACTTACTGTAATGATGGGAAGATAATAATCACTCAACAAGTGCCAGGAGCATTAACACTAGTGTTGAGGATAGGCTGTGCACTAAACCTTCAGAAGGTAGTTACCATGTGTCACCTGATGTCATTCTCACAAGAAGCCCCAGTCATCCCAATGTACAGGGACAGAAACTGAGTCCCACAAAGTTTAAATAACTTTTGTTGAAGTACACGGTGAGTAAAGCATAAAGCCAAGAAAAGCATACAAATCTTGACCTAATTTTGTAAGGGCAAGAGGAAAATGACAAAATAGCCTGCCATTGGGGATTTGTTTAAATGGTGGTCTTCGGTCGTCTACCTTTTCCTAACAGTTTCTAGGTACCAGGGAATTGTTGTGGTCTCTTAGTTTGCTGTCCCATATTCTGTCCCCACTCTTACCTCAAGTAGAATTGCTCTTAATCTGTTTACTTTTGTGTCTTTCATCTGTGATCCCAACTTTTCAGAATTTCTGTGAATATTTAATGTATATAAAGTGTTTGGAAAACTGTAGGCTTTCAATAAAGACATAAGCTTATTTAAAAATACCTGGTACACAACAAGCACTCAAAATTCTGGCAATTATTTTTAGGAAAATATAGTGCAGGCAATTAGGCAAGAAGAAATAATAAAAGGCATTCGGGATGGAGAGGAAAAAGTAAAACTCTGTTTGCAGATGCCGTGATCTGCATATAGAATACATATGATCTGAATACACAAACACACACACAACTATTAGAGCTAAAAAGCAAGTTTTCAGGATATAAGATCAATATACAAAAATCAGTAGTGTTTCTACATATTAGCAATGAAGAATCCGAAAATGAAATTAAGAAAATAATTTTATTTACAAAAGTATTAAAAGACTAAGATATATAGGAATAAATCTAAACAAAGAAATGCAAGACTTGTACACTTGTACATTGTATGCTGAAGACTACAAAATGTTGTTGAAAGACATTAAAGAAAACCTGAATAAAGGGAAAGATATCCTGTGCTCATAGATTGGAGGATTTAATATTATTGAGATGGCAATACTCTTCAAACTGATCCACAGCAGATTCATTGAAGTTCTTATCAAAATTCCAGTTGACATGTTTTTTTTTTTCAGAAATCAAAAGCTGATCCCCAAATTCATATGGAAACACAAAGGACCCAGAATAGCCAAATAAATCTTGAAAGGTAAATACAAAATTGGGAGACTTGCACTTCCTTATTTTGAAACTTATGAGAAGTTCCAGTAATCAAGACTGTATGGTACTGGCGTAAGGAGAAACGTATAGATCAGTAAAATAGAACCGAGATAGGGAAGGGGCAAGAGGGCTGCAGAGTAAGGCGCTCTTAGAGTCAGCTCCTGCTACAGGGCAGTTAGTAATCACCCAGAGCTATCTAAAGCCCTGTTTGGGGGCCCCAGGAAACCAGAAGGGCATTCTGCAACACCCCTGAAAGAATGGAAGGAAGGGACTGTCCATCTGCAGAGAAGATTTGAGAGTAGAGCACTCTGCACCACAGAGGCTGGTGCCCATCCTCCCCTGTGGCACAAGCCGCCTCGGGAGCTATTCTATAGCTGGAGTTGGAAGCACCATTTCCCAAAAATGGGCGGAAGAGATGGTTTGCCTCCGACTTCAGCTACTAATTAGTAAATTCAGCTGGCTAGAGTATAATCTTGGGAATAGCTAAGGTTTGAGACTGCCCAGTTGGAAAGAGGCAGGTAGCCACCATTTTAACTTCGCCCCGGCATGAGGGGAAGCAAGGCTGACTAAAAATCACAGTGACGGTAGAGACCAGCTTCTTTCCACGCAGATCAGACTGCAGACCTAGCCTAGGGTTCAGCCCCACCTCTGGCATGGAGGAAGATGGCGGGACCTGCACCAGCCTCTCTGGGTAATCGCAGGTGCATTCAGCGAGTGCAGATTGAATAGCTGGATACCTGGGGCTCCAGCCCCATACCCCAATAGGATAAGAGAGGAGATGTGTTTCTTCAGCCTTTTTGGGCAACTGCAGATGTTTTCAGCCCACACAAACTGGTTTGTTGAGCACCTTCAATTCCATCTTCACCCCTCCAACCCCACAGGATAGGAGGGGGCTGGTGTTTCTTCAAACTCTGTGAGAAACTGCAGGTGCTTTCAGCCTGCACAGACTGGATACTCAGGCACCTGCAGCTCCATCCCACCCCCAAGTGGAATAGAAGAGAGCTGTGTTTCCTTGGTCTTCCCACACAACAGCAGGCACTTTTGGCCTGCACAGCCTGGACTGGTGAGTACTTGTGGAGCTAGCCCTATCTTCCACCCCAGTAGGGTAGGAGGGGGGCTGGTGTTTCTTCAGCCTCTCTGGGCAATGGCAGACACTTTCAGCCTACAGGGACTGAACTGTTGGGCATCAGTGGCTCCATTCCCACCCCCTAAAGGGCAGAAGGGACAGTACTCTCTCAGCCTCTCAGGGCAACTACAGGCATATTCATCCCACACAGATTAGATTGTTGGACACTCCAGAGGGTCCATCCCCATCACTGGCAGGGAGCGGCGGGCAGTGCTACATCGGTCTACCTGGGGAACTGCAGTCATTTTGGACCTGCATGACATAGATTGCTGCCCACACCTACAGCTCCATCCCCACCCCAGCCAGGGGAGGAAGGAGTGTGGAGCTTTATCCGTCTCTCTGGGCAACTACAGATGGTTTTGGCCTGCATGACTTGCATTATTAAACAGGGCTGTGACTTTGTCTCTACCCCTGGGAGAGGAGAAAGGTGGGAGAAGGTTCTTCAGTTCCTGGGGCAAGGCAGGCAGCATCAGCCTCCACAGCTTACAGCACCAACTACATCCTTGGCTCCTACTACACAACTAGCAAGGAAGAAACGGCAAGAAAGCCTTAAACTAAAGAGAGAAACTGCATTCAGAATAAAAACATCTATTAAGCCATATGCCCAGACATCAACAAAAATTACAATCCATACCAAGAAACAGGAAGATATGGCCCAGTCAAAGGAACAAGTAAGCCTCCAGATGACATAAAGGAGTTGCGACAACTAATCATAGATGTTAAAAAAAAACTCCTTAATAAATTCAATGAGATGGCTAAAGAGATTAAGGATATTTAGAAGACACCGGGTGAGCACAAAGAAGAATTTGAAAGCATACACAGAAAAACAGCAGATTTTATGGGAATGAAATGCATAATAAAGGAAATAAAAAATATCCTGGAGGCATATAACAACAGATTGGCGGAAGCAGAGGGAAGGATCAGTGAGCTTGAAGACATGGCCTCCGAAAATGAACACACAAAAGAACAGATGGAGATAAGAATGGAAAAAATTGAACAGGGTCTCAGGGAACTAAATGTCAGCAAGAGACGTGCAAGCATACATGTCATGGGAGTCCCAGAAGGAGAAGAGAAGGGAAAAAGGGCAGAAGGAATATTTGAAGGAATAATGGTAGAAAATGTCCCAACCATATCGAAGGACATAGATATCCATGTCCAAGAAGCACAACATACTCCCATCCAAATAAATCCAAATAACTCAACATCGGGACACATACTAATCAGAATGTCCAATGCAAAAGACAAAGAGAGAATTCTGAGAGCAGCAAGAGAAGAGATGCATAGCATATAAGAGATACCCAATAAGATTAAGTGTCAATTTCTCATCATAAACCATGGAGGCAAGGCAGTGGTATGATATATTTAAGATACGGCAGGAGAAAAACTACCAGCCAAGAATCTTATATCCCATAAGATTGTCTTTCAAAAATGAGGATGAGTTTAAAATATTCACAGATAAACAGAAACTGAGAGCGTTCATAATAAAGAGACCAGCTTTGCAAGAAATACTAAAGGGAGTGCTAGGTAGTCTGAAAAGAAAAGATGGGAGAGAGAGGCTTGGAAGAGAGTTTAGAAATGAAGATTATATCAGTAAAAGTAACTGAAACTACAAAAAGAGTGGTGAAAACATAACATGACAGATAAAACCCAGGGTCAAAATGGGTGAAAAAAGGACTGCCTTTACAGTAATAGCATTGACTCTTAATGGATTAAACTCCCCAATCAAAAGACACAGACTGAAAGAATGGATAAGAAATTATGAGCCATCTATATGCTGTCTATAAGAGACTAACATTAGACCCAAGAATACCAATAGAATGAAAGTGAAAGTTTGGAAATGGATATTCCACGCATGCAGTAAGCAAGAAAGAAAAAAAAAAAAAAAAAAAAAAAAAAAGAAAGAAAAGAAAAAAGAAAAAACCAGGGCTGCTATATTTATATCAGATGAAAGCAAAAACTGTTGTTAGAGACAAGGAAGGACATTGTATATTGATAAAAGGGGCAAACATGGATAAATGGGACTTCCTCAAACTTAAAACACTTTTGTGATTCAAAGGACTTCATCAAGATGGTGAAAAGGCAGCCCACACAATGGGAGAAAACATTTAAATATTTGGAAACCCCATATCCTATAAGGATTTGATTTCCATTCTGTATAAAGAGATCATACAACTCAACAATAAAAGAACAAACAGTCCAGTAAAAAAAATGGGCAAAATATTTAAATAAACCTTTCTCCAAAGAGGAAGTACAAAAGGCCAAAAAGTGCATAAAGAAATGTTCAATATCACTAGCTATTAGGGAAATGCAAATCAAAACAACAATGAGATACCATCTCACATGGCATAGAATGGCCATTATTAAAAAAAACAGAAAACAATAAGAGCTGGAGAGGTTGTGGAGAAACAGTGACACTCCTTCACTGTTGGTGGGATTGTAAAATGTGCAGCCTCTGTGGAAGACAGTGTGGTTGTACCTCAGGAAGCTAAATATAGAACTGCCATGTGATCCAGAAATTCCTTTGCTAGGAATATATCCAGAAGAACTGAAAACATTCACCCAAACAGGAATCTGCATACCAATGTTTATAATGGCATTATTCACAATTGCCAAAAGATGTAAACAACCCAAGTGTCCATCAACTAATGAATAAACAAAATGTGGCCTATGCATATGGTGGAATTCAATGCTGCAGTAAGAAGAAATGAAATTGGGACACACATGAAAACATGGATGAATCTTGAAGACGTTATGCTAAGTGAAGTAAGCCAGACACAAAAGGACAAATATTGCATAATCTCATTAGTATGAACTAAATGCAAAGAATAAATGCATGGAGTTAAAACCTAGTGTATAGGTTGTTAGGAGATAAGAGGAGGGCTGAGAAGGACTGCTGATGGTTAATGTATGTAGAAGATTTAATTAACTTGATTGTAAAAGTGTGAAAATGAATAGAGTTGCTGATAACACCTTATAGTAAGCAGCAGCTATTTATAAAGGGACTGTGGCTGAAAAGAGTAGTCTAGGGATGTAAAGGTTGATTGATAGAAAGCTAGAGAATAATCTAGGGACTGAATAACACAGGGAACCAGAGGTGGATGAGAATTGTGGTTGATGGTACACATGCAAGAACGTCCTTCTGTGAAATAGACGGATGTACGATCCTATTGCAGGGTGGTGGGAATGTGGAGAAGCATGGGAAAAATACAACTGGTGTGACCTATGGACTGTGGTTAACAGCAGTACTGTAATATTCATGCATCAATGTCAAAGATGTACTGTGTTGATAATGGGGGGGGGGTATGGAAAAAGTGTGCCAAATATATGCTGTGGACCATGGTTGGTGGTAATAGTCTGGTGATATTATCTCATAATTTGTGACAATTCTATCATGGTGTGGTGTGTTGGCGAAGGGGTGTTGTATAGGAATTCTACACATGTGCATGATTGTTTTGGAAGCTCACAACTTCCGTAATAAAAATATATTAAAAAATATTAGGATGGCTTAGGGGAAAAATACACCAAATGTAAGATATGAACTATAGTTAGTAGTATTATTTTGACAATATTCTTTCATAATTTGTAACAAATGTTTTCCAACAATGCAAGTTGTTGGTGGTGGGGTGATGTATGGGACCCCAGTATGATGTTATGCATGTTTGGTTTGGAAGTTCGTAACTTTTACTATATGTTTATTGTTTAGATATGTTCATGTATGAATGATATACTTCAATAAAATTAAAAAAATAGAACTGAGAATTTAGAAATAAACTCATACTTTCATGGGCAATTGCTTTTTGTTGTCGTTGTTGTTAGGGTTTGATTTTTTAAAAATTTTTATTTATTTTTATTTTTTAAAAGATACTTAGATGACATAAATGTTATATGAAAGATATTGGGAGGCAATTGCTTTTTGACAAGGACACCAACATACTTAATTGTGAAAAGAATAGTCTTCAATAAATGGTGCTGGGACAACTGAATTTACACCTGCCAAGGAATTAAGTTGGATCTCCACCTCATACCATGTACAAGAATTAACTCCAAATGGATAAAAGCCCTAGAACAATAAAATTCTTAGAAAATAAACATAGGTAAGAGATGGAGCTCGCAGCAAGTAGGAGTCAAACCACAAAGTGCTTAATGTACTTTATTATTTTTTAAAGAGCTGGGCTTTATCTCGGGGAGCCACTAAGGAGTTTTAGGCAGAGGAACGCTAGCCCTGGACTTGCACTTTATAAAGCTCCTTATGTCCGTGGAGTGAAGCATGTCTTAAGGATGGGCAAGGAAGGCTGTAGAAGTACCATTCAGGAGGCTAGCATGGCTTTCCAGGAAGTGGAGATGCAGAGCCATCCAGGAGGAAACCATGAGCAATGTGATCACCAGCCAGAGGTGGATGGGGTGGAGGGGGCTGAGCTGGCCAGTGTGACTCCCGGGTCCCTGGTTGACTCAGAGGGGAGGATGGTACCTTCTGCTGATGTGGAGGGCTCATGGGAGGTGGAGGAAAGAAAGTGGTTTCTAGTTTGCACAAGCAGAGAGTCACGTCTGCAAGGTCATGGCCCACAACCCCACTCTTCATCTCAGGCATTCATCACTTTTAAAAAGCTAGGTCTTGTGGGTGCTAATGATTAAAGCTGCTGTCACCCATAGGCACCTTGGTGGGAGATGGGACAAGCCACTTAGTTCTCTGAAATTCAATTTTATCACCCATAAATTTGGGTAAATGGTGATTCCTCCCCATTGTTGTTCACAGAGGGGAGTCATGGAGCTGAAATGAGATCCACACATAAAGATGATTTATGGGTTGTAAAGTGTTACATATGTGAGAGGTGCTATCATGATAAATAATAATATAAATAACAATTCTGTGAAAAATGAAGGGTTTTTGAACCAGTTTTTTGTAAAAAATAGCAAAGCCTTGATCAATCATAATAATGCTAATTAACCCCTGGCATCTGTTTGACATGTCACTACTTGGTACCCTGCTTCCACATTTATTATCTAGGCAGATACTATGCTCTCTAGTGAACAGGGCTTAGGTAATCATTTTATAGATGAGGAAATAGAGATATATAGGGAACTTACACATGTTTCACAAGGTAACATCATCAGTCAGGGTTCCAGAGAACAGAACTAACAGAATATATGTATATATAAATGTGAAGAAACTGAGATCTACTGACTGCACACTTTGGATGGATTGTGCAAGGAATGTTACTGTATAACACAGTGTAACCCATGGTGGATGATGAATGGTGGTTAACAGTACAAATATGAGAACGTCCTCTCATGAAGTATAACAAATACACAATACTAATCTATAGTGTTAACAATAGGGTGGCTTTTGGAAAAAAATACACCAAATGCAAGATATGAACTATAGTTAACGGTAATATTTTGATGATGTTCTTTCATCATTTGTAACAAATGTTCCACATCAATGCTAGGTATTGGTGGTGGGTTGATGTATGAGAATTCTGAAAGTTATGCATGATTGTTTTGTAAATTCACAACTTCTCTAATAAAAAATGAATAAGTAAATAAAAAAAAATGTGTGTGTGTGTGCGTGTGTGTATTAAGAAAGTTATACAGAATTGGCTCATGCTATAGTGGGGTCTGACAAGCCTGAAATCAATGTGTCCTCAGGGCCAGAGGCTGGAAATTCTGGTGAAAGTGAAGTTGAGTCCTTGATGTGAAGTTAATAGGCTGAAAACTCATCAAGGAGTGGAGGGGATAGGCTTGAGGTGGAAATACCTTCTGATCCCCAGAACCCTGAGTCCCTGCTGTCAAGACCTCCAACTGATTGGATAAGACCCACCCATATTTTGCAGGTCATCTCCTTTACTTAAGGTCAATTGATTGTAGATTTCAATCCCATTTATGAAATACCTTCACAGTAACAACTAAGCCAGTGTTTGACCAAACAACTGGACATCATATCCTAGTCAAGTTGCCATATGAAATTAACCATCACATTCACCCAGCTAGTAAGCTCCACAGTTGGGCTGACTCCTAATTCAAGATGCTTCCCTTTATACCACATTGTCTGTCAAAAAGGTAATTTGAAGATCTGGTTCTCTAGATCCTAGATAGCAGGTATGTTATTTATGGCAATTGCAGAGATTGTTATTGCCTATCTAACATCCAATATCCCCTTGTTACTTAGTATCAAAATCTGATTATATTTGGTCTGGTAAAGTATTCAGTTATAATCCTATATTTCCCAGCCTTCCTTGTGGGAAGATGTGGCTATGTAATAATTATAAATGTGAAAATGTATGGGATTTATGAGAAATTTCCTTAAAAGAAGCCGACCTGCATGGAAAGTGGATCCTTTTAGCCCTTCGCTGTTCCTACTGTCTAGAACGGGTCCATGATGGCTGGAGTTCCAGCAGCCCTGCTGGACCATGAAGTGAACTTGAGGATGGCAGCTTGAGTTTCTAAGCCCTGAATTGCCTACCTCTAAACATTTTTTTTTTTTTTTTAATTTAAAAAAGTTTGCTGTGGTAACATATATACAGCATACAATTTCCCAATTTAATCACTTTCAAGTGTGTAATACATTGATATTAATTACATTTACAGTCTTGTACTACCACCACCAACATCCATTACTCAAACTTTCCCCTCACCTTGAACAAAATCTCTGCACCCAGTAAGCAATAATCCTCCCACTCACCTCACCCCCATGTTTAACAAGAGGGAGAAATAAAATTCTTTCTTGTTTAAGCTCATACCATCTTGTCTTTTCTGTTAAATGCAGCCAAGCATAATCAGAAATGATCCAAGAGAATAACTTAGCATCTCTTTGTGCAGGGTCTGCTGTGAGGATTCCCCAATTCCCAGGCATGGGAGGTGGGGTGGGAAATAGGTTCTTTCCCCTGGATTACTTAAATTCAGAACCCAGTCTGAAGTCAGTTGGCCCTTAGAGATGTTTTCACCACATGGAAGCATTGAAAGTTAAGCAACGTCTCTAACCAGGGTCTTCCCTTCCAGGATTCTCAGGAGGTGGAATCACTGCACATTTCCTCAGCTACCATGCGTGGGGTCTGATGAGTAGCGTTTCTTCGCTATCTTGATCATTCTCATGCCAGCCCAGCAGATTGTTGGCTGCATCTAAATACACTCAATTATCATCAAGGCAAATGGGTGGCAGGGCACCCTGACCAGACAAATCAACTAGAGCAAATTGGTGTTGCACTGGAACAAACTGGAGAAATCCTCTGAGAAGTCCAGGGACGTTTGGGGATGGCTGACTCTGTTCCACGGCGTGGTTTAATGTCAACATCAGTGGATCCCACATTGGCAGTCTACTACCTTCCACTTCAACTCCACACTTGCTGACATTTTCCTTTCTTTCAAATTGGCAGCAGGAGCCAGGGAAAACCTAAATTTAACCTCCCGAGACTATACCACATGACATTTGTGGGCTTTACATGTTCGGTTTAAGACTTTGAAAGCTAATTTAGCCATGCGATTCCTCTGTAAGTGACACGGGTTGATACACCTGAACTTCTGTCATTGTTAGCCACTGTGGTTTGCTCTGTCTCTTGAGACTTCATTCTTTAATAACTGCTATCTTAAGCCCCAGAGGATAGCACTAATGAGTATTTGAAAATGCCAGTTTCTTGGCACCATGTACTGAATTTTTAAAAAAACTAAATAACACCCATCAGTGAAATGGTCACTCAGCGAGGGGCATGGGGATGTATTATACATGACTTGCCTCGTCATTTTCATCTCTCCCCTGAATTACCACAGACTAGCTACAAGCAATTAAGCAGTTTCTGGAGCAAATCTTAATTAATCCGAGGCTCCGTGACCAAGACCCTGAAATAAAATGCCACATAAGCAATACGCATAAAAAAAAAATCACTAAGCTATGAAGCGGACAATAATACAAGGATTAGCTTTGGAGAGATCAATGATGGCTGGTCATTGGCAAGTTTCTCTTCTTAGTCTGGGATTCCCAACTTTTCACACTGCACCTCAACCTTGAAAGCTTAGTTGTGAGTTCCCAGAATCTACCATGACATATATGGGACAAAACAAATCTGTTAGATATCAGTTCCTTGGTGAAAAGGACTTTCTTATTTGTCTTTCTTTTTTGACATCTATTCCATAGTAGGTATTCAGCAAGTACTGCTTAAACTAAACACAATTATTCAACTTTCTGTACTCTTGACATCAGTGCCAATAGTCCGCTTTACCTGGCAAACTTGACTTTGGCCCTGCCGATTACATTGGTGTATATGATGCCCAATCTAATTGGTGTATGTGAAATTGGGATCTGTACGTTTGGGGACTGCTTTTATGAAAGCACCTAAAATATGTTACTTTTTTATTCCTTAGAGACTCTCTCTAAGTTTGATTTGATCTTATACATTACTATGGAAGATCACATTGACACTATTTTTCCTTTCATAGCCTTTAAAATCTTTAGATGGTAAGACAATCTTAAGTACAAACAGTAGGATTCCCATTTGGAAAGCATATGACCATTGCCAGCTATTTGGATGTAGACATTATCAAATGTTGAATATAATTATTCAAAATTGCCTAGCTAATGTCAGTATCAGCCAGTGTCAGAAATTAACCAGAACAAACCCACAGAGCAAGTCTAACCAGCTCACTGACAGGTCGCAGGACAAAGTTTGAGTCATTACACATTCGGTCAGTGGAGAAAGAACGGTACCTCTTTTCTCTGTGCTCATTTGTGTTTTGCTATAAACATGATTGTTTTGTGCTCTCCTAAGACCTTGAAAACCTACCCAAGACTTCCCTTTGCGTTGTCATAGACAGAAATCTCCAGTTATAAAAAGAACCGTTGCAAGAAAGGGTGGGAAAAGAAGAAGAAACAGAACCTCCCAATACAACAACAGGTAAAGATTCATCAGAAAAAAATGAATACTAGTTTTGTTTTTCCATTAGATGCAGCACCCAGGCATAGGTCCTCCAATCCAACAGGGGGCAGCAGAGATGTAGGATCAGTGTGACAGAACAGCCTCACTTTAGAGAAATGGCTCCTCCTGGGGAAAGAGCCTTTGACTTTCACATTTCAAACAATTCTGATAATAAAGATAACAGAGTAGGGTATCCAGAAGTGGAGCAGAGGTGTAATCCAGGTGTAAGAGGAAGGCCAGCCCTAATACCTAACTTCTGTTCCCTGAGCTGCTGGAACATCCGATGTGAATCGGTGCTGATGAGCTTAATGTGCCACTGTGGGCAGTTTTCACAGGAGCATTTTCTAGGAAGCGGCTGCCACAACAATTGAGATTTATTTATTTAATCTGTTCCTTATCAACGTGTGTCTGTTCTGAATGGCTAAGAGGTTACTGGAACCCACAACCATAATTAACAAATAAACCTTCTGAAGGAACAATTTTGTGGCTCTGAAAGTTTCAAATGCAGTAGACTGCTTTCTTTTTCCACTTTATTGCCAAGTGCCCCAGTTGGCATAGCTTTATTCTGAGCTCAATCCATCAACAATTCAAGAGAATTAATAATGTATTTATATCACATGCTAGTAGTAGCATAAAATTATATATAAATGTTTAATAAATATTCTGTAATGCTTTTGGAACACATGCTAGAAATGATAAACAAATAACAATGGATTCTTTATGAAATATTTATCGTCAGCATGGTTATTGTTATGGTGTAACTGCTTGGGAAGCCATTACTAACAAAGTGAATTGAGTTATCAGAGTTATAGATATGTTTAGCATGCCATTCATAATGGAACATGCAACTCTTAAAATGAAGTAAAGACACTGGAATCGGTTGTTGACAAATTGTAATTGTTGGAGGCACCTGTCATACTTAGTGGTTCACGGACTGAAACGATTGGCAGCTGTTTAATAATAAGCTGTGCCTCATGGAATATAGGGTCCCAGGAACTTGTGAATTTTGTGGACTCTGTGGGTTCTTCTGTGTGGATGGTGACACAGATGTATGAGGGTCTTCCCCAAATGTTCATAGGCATTGTCTTTAAAAGCCCAGGTCTGTACTAGATGACATTCTAGCTCCCGTGGCCATTAGTCAATGCCTGAACAGCCTGAATGCCTGTGCAGTGGGTCAGGATGGAAGCTGTCCCCAGAGGTTTTCCCCAGCATCCCATCAAATGAACCCCCTTTGCCTATAAGGTAGTTGCTAAATAGTTCTTTGGAAAGGGCAATCTAGGAATGCTAGGTGCTCCAAATAAGCAGGCACCATTTTATTGTACAAATTGGTTTCTATGGAGCAGAGAGCAAAATGGTGACCACGACCATTTCATCAAAAGACTATTTGATACAAAAAGAGGATTGGCTAGATGGGAGCAATATACATGGGATAGCCAGGGGTGAACATCTAAGATGAACTCTATAACTCGAGAACTTATTCTTTGGAAGTTAAAAAGATTTTTTTCACCTTTTTTTTTTTTTTTAATTGAGATATCATTTACATACAGCAAAATTCACTTTTTATTCTGTACAGTTCCATGAGTTATGAAGAATGCCTACAGTCATGCAACCACTGCTAATATGAAGATGTAGAACAGTTTTACCACCTCTAAAAGTTCTCTCCTGCTGCTTTGCAGTCAACCTCTTCTCCCAACGATGGGCCCTGACAACCATTGATTTGTTCTCTATCCTGTTAGATTTGTCTCTTCCAGAATGTCATTGTAAATGGAATCATAACTTGATAACCTGTTGGGTTTGACTTCTTTCCCTCAACATAATGCATTTGGAAGTTATGCATGTATAACTTTCATGGCTGAGTAGTATTCCATTATATGGCTATACCATACTTTGTCTATTCATTCATCAGTAGAAGGGCATTGGGACTGTTTCCAGTTTTGGACAGTTATGAATAAAATGACTAGTAACATTTGTGTACAGGTTTTTGTGTGGCCATGTTTTCATTTCTCTAGAGGAGATACTAGGAGCACTGGGTCATATGGTCAATGTCTGTTTAATTTCATAAGAAACTGCCAAACTGTTTTCCAAAAGGGCTGCACCAGTTTGATTCCCATCAGCCATGTATGGAGAGTACCATTTGCTCTGCATCATTCTCAGCACATGGTGTTGTCATTTGTTTTCTAATCAATAAGCAGATTTTGATTTGACCAATCAGTGCAAACACTTTTATGTGGCCACATCAAAATGTAAAAATAATTTATCATGTCATATGGATAAAAGACAATTCTGAATTTTAATCCTTTCTAGTTGGTATGGAAAGCGTCAGGGTAGGACGAGGAGTAGAATCACTCTCAGGGATGAAATCCAACTATCAGCCATTCATGATGCTTGTCAATAAAATAAAAGCAAAATTATGTTAAAAGTTGTCTCTTAAGCTGTATAAAAATGACCCATTCAAATTAGCCATGCCAATATGGCACATATTCTTATAATTTGCATTTTCCCAGATGTTTTACTTTTCTCATATTTACTAACCAGTGAACTAGATTTTATCTGACAAGTGCTAGTTGACTTATGATGCAGTTGAGGAAACACAGGCTTTAAATATGACAATCATTTAATGAGCACTTACCATATGCTAAACACTTTACTTCATATATTCCTTATAGCAACCCTAAGAGGCAGGCATTACCATGCCCATTTTACAGATGAGAAAAATTAAGTTCAAGGAGGCTGAGCAACTCACCCAAGCTCGCCCATCTAATAGGTTTGAATGCAAAGCCTGTGTATTTTTCCAGTGCACTACACTGCCAAATGTATATTAAAACTCTGAAATGAGGTAGTTAGCACATAAGATTCAAACATGGCTTACATAGGATCCAATGGTAAAGAAACAAAAATACAAAGCCTGGGGGAACTTGGGAGAAGAGAAAGTGTCTATGAGGGCAGAGATCAGAGTGGGAGTATAGGTAGCAGGTATTCCATGGGGCCCACAGTACTTAATAACGACTTTTTGTATCCTCTCAATTTCCCTGGGGAAAAATAATTCCCTCCCTGAAAAATGCCAAGTATTAATATTTCCCTCCTATTATTCCAACCAGCACCTATTTCTCAGCTCTCATATTTTCTAGTTCTTATAATTAAAGGGGGTCAAGTTGAAAAGATGGCACCTTAATTAGTGATTTACCCTGGACCACTGCAGAAGTCCTCATGTAATAGTCACATTAATAGTAAAACTCGAGAAGGAGGACTAAGAATTAGACCCTCATTTTCTGCTAGATATTGCTGCTGAGTTGATTCAACATGGATCTTAAGCTCCTCTTGAGTTCAGCGAAGCTTCACAACTATTAAAACACTCAGGATCCAACTGAAACACCAAAAATAAAATGGAAACTCATCTACATAACAAAGGCAGAGATAAAGCATGCATAGTATCAGCCATTGCCAGATCTTTGCTTTTCAATAAGCACTGGAGTCTTTGTTTGAAGGTAAGTACCTGCCCTGGGCAAGCAGGATAAAGTGATGCTGTATTAGTCAGCCAAAGGGGTGCTGATGCAAAGTACCAAAACTCTGTTGGCTTTTATAAAGGGTATTTATTTGGAGTAGAAGCTTACCATTACCAGGCCCTAAAGAGTCCAACTCAAGGTACCATAAGAGGTACTTTCTCACCCAAAGTCTGTTGCCACATGTTAATGCTAGATGGTGGAAATGTCTGCTAGGGTTCAGCCTTCCTCCTTCCTCTTAAGGCTCCATGGTCCCAGGTTCTTCTGATCTCAGCTGTAGGCTGGCTTAAGGCTCATCACTCTCCCCAGGGTTTGTTTCTTTCTGGGCTCAGCTGCTTTCTTCTCTCTACTAGGTCAGCTGTAGACTATCAGGCTCATCTCTCTTCCCAGGGCTGTGTCTATGGAGCATTCTCTCTTCCTGCATATCTGCTTCTGTGTGTCTACTTCCATGTGAGAGTCTGTTTTATCAACCCAAGGGGCCTGGGACTTGATGCTGAGTTGCACTCTAGTGACATGGTTGCATCAGAGACCTACCCTTAATATAATTTAATCAGACATCTCGGCTGAATCTAATAAAACCAAAGGGTTATCACGCCAGAGGAACCGATCAGTTTACAAACATAATCTATATTTCTTTTTGGAATTTATAAATATCAAACTGTTACAGATGCCCATAAAGACATGAACATTCCAGCAGGGAGTAAGTGTGTGTGTGTGTGGGGGGGAGGGGCATGGAGAGGAGGTTATCAAGCCCCTATGTTTATTTATTTTTTATTTATTTTATTTATTTATTTATTCATTCATTTATTTATTTATTTATTTATTTTTTAAAAGATTTTATTTATTTATTCATTTCCCCCCCCCCCTTACTGCCTGTAAAAAAATATTTTTTAAAAAAAGAGACTTAGATTACATAAGTGTTACACAAAAAATAAAGGGGTTCCCATATGCCCCACTCCCCACACCTCCCCCACCCTCCCACATAAACAACAGCCTTCATTTGTGTGGCACATTCATTGCAATTGATAAACACATCCTGGGGCATTGCCACCGAGCATGGACCATAGTTCACGTTGTACTTTACACTCTCTTCCACACAATTCGGCAGGTTATGGGAGGATATAAAATGGCCTCTATCTATTGTTGCAATGTCATTCAGAATGATTCCCAAGTCCCTAAAAAGCCCTGTTTTTTCCTCTCCCTGCCCCTAGAGCCTTCAGTGTCCACTGCTTCCACATCAATGTTGTAATTTCTTCCATTGCTAGAATCACAATATGTCTATAGTAGAATACCAGTAAGTCCACTCTAGTCCATAGTTCATTCCCCAATCCTGAGGATTCTGGGAAGGTGATGTCCACTCCACCTCTAATTGAGAGGGGGATTCAATCCCATATAGCTGATGGATGGGACTCTCGTGCTTTCAGTTGTAGACTTTCTCGGTTCCTGAGTGTGGTTGTTGTCCATCCTCACCTCCTTGTTAATTGTCCTGGGTGAGTCCAATGAACTGGAGAGTAGGTGTTGCAACTCCGCTGAGGTTCTGGGCCCAAGATGGCACATGGACAGCCCAAAGACTCCAGTCTCTTGGATGTACACCTACAAACTCCAGCACCAATTGTAGGTTTAAATAGAAGGGACAGATGAGCCATGTGTAGGGAAGTCATAACTGAGTCCAACTCTGTCACTCTCAGGAGCACAAACCCCAAAATAGGGCCCACTGACAAGGCACCAAACTCCAGAGCTATCTGCCTTGACCATAGGACCTGGGTGTCTCCAGAGCCTTCAGGAGTCCCACTATTTGCAGTAGTATCTACTTTGGCAGTCTATGAGATCCTGCTGAGGTGTGCATAAGCATTGCCTCTCTGATGAACTCCCGACTCACTTTGAAGTCTCTTAGCCATATAAACTCATTTGTCTTTACCTTTTCCCCCTTTTATTCAAGGTCTTTTTCCAGTTGCAACACCAGCGAGTGCTTGTTAGTAATCCCTCGGTGCTAGGGAGGCTCATCCCCAGGAGTCATGTCCCATGCTGGAGGAAAGGTAATGCATTTATATGCTGAGTTTGGCTTAGAGAGAGGCAACATTTGAGCAACAAGGAGGTTCTCAGAAGGCAACTCCTAGGCACCCCACAACACTAGGCTAAGTTTCAATTTCAAGAGCAAAGGTTCACAAGCATACTCATCAATATCAAGGGCCCATCGATGGGGGACCATCTTCCTTCGCAAGTCATTGCCCCTGCACTTGGGGGACTGCTGCTGCTCCATTAGAGAACATGGCAGAGCTCTCCAGGATGGGGATTCAATATTCTCTTGGTTATTGTGTGAATCTCCACCCACTGTGACAATGCCCCGTGAACATTATACCTTATATGTATGCCCAGGTGAACTTCCTCCCTCGTATCCCTCATCACTGATACCCCACACCAATGATCATCCCATGCCCCAGTTCTAATCCTTCTGTGATCCACAGCTTCTTCAAAAATGAAGCCAATAAAATAGCCAAATGCAATTAATAGGAAAATGAAATAATAATGATAGTTTTAAATAAAAGAAATAAAATACATAAAATTAAAAAGAAACTAAAACTAAACTAAACTAAAATAATTGGGATATTAAAAAATAATGAAAAATATTTAAAAATTATTTTTGACATTTTGCCTTTCATCACTGTAATATTTGTTGTCCTGTATGTAGAGTGACATTTTCTTCATTTATTCTCCAGTGTCTTACTTTTTTTC
The DNA here is from genome assembly GCA_026826555.1 of Tolypeutes matacus. Taxonomy (NCBI): domain Eukaryota; kingdom Metazoa; phylum Chordata; class Mammalia; order Cingulata; family Chlamyphoridae; genus Tolypeutes; species Tolypeutes matacus. The sequence goes on along the minus strand of JAKSZT010054576.1, from coordinate 4,574,071 downwards.
ATCTTGTTTTCAAAGAAGTTTTAGGTCACAGTTAAGTCACATACCGAATACAGGGGACTCCCATAGACCCAACATCCTCCCATCTTTCCCCCTTCCTGTATTAATAAGACCTTTTTATATGTAGATAGTACCTTTGTTACAACTGCTATACAAATAGTGAAACATAGCTACTAACCCTGGTCAATGGTTTACATCATGGTTTAGATTTTAGACTGTACACTTTTATAAATTTCAATGATATTTAACATGGTCTGTGTCCATCATTGCAAGATCATGTAGAACACTTCTATTGCCCACTAAATATCACCTGTTCCATTTATTCTATTCCCCCATCTCCCTCCCCTCAAGGCCCATGGCAACCCCCTAGCTTCACTCCTTGGATAACAAGATGCATAGTTACTTGCAACAACACTGAGGTCTTCACACACTGATTTGTTCTCCCCTATTAGAACTGCTCATGCTTTTGGGAGATTCCCTCCTCTTTGTTTGAGAACATATCGGTCCTCCCCAGGATGGGAGTCCAACTCCTTCTGGCTCATTATGTGGGTCTCCACCTACTGATACAACATATTATGACAAAATGATCACTCGCACACTTCCTAGAAGCTTGCTCCAGGTGCACCCTGTCTTGAATGCCTCCCCCCATCCAATGCCCTAAACCAGTAACCCTTCCTTGTCATATTACCATAAGAGCGTTTCTAACTTTGTACTTGCAACCACAAACCTGCCAATCCCCACTGTTCACCTGGTCCTTCCCCCACCCTACCCCCAGTTCCATGGACCTTCCAACCCACCCTCCCCAATCTACCCACCTGTCAAACCTGCACTGCTCCATGCAATAGTATGACCCCTCTGTCATATCCCTTCAATGCCCAACTACACATTTTCACCTTATTATAGATTACATCTGTATGGGTATTGGCTCACAACCGTCTTTTCCCTTTCTAATTCCTGTAAACCTATCTTCCAGATAATAGCTCTCCGAGTCTGCTCGATTTGCTTAATTCATATCAGTGAGGTCACGTAATATTTGTCCTTCAATGTCTGGCTTGCTTCACTCAACATAAGGTCCTCAAGATTCATCATGTTATCCTGTGTGTTAGCACAGTATTCCTTCTTACAGCTGAGTAATATTTCATTGTATGTATGTACCACATTCTGTTTATCCATTCATCTGTTGATGGGCATTTGGGCTGATTCCAGTTTTTGGCAATAGTGAATAATGCTGCCATGAACACTGGTGTGAATATATCTGTTTGTGTCCTTGGTTTGAATTCTTCTGGGTATATACCCAGCAGTGGAATTGCTGAATCATATGGCAGTTCTATAGTTAGTTTTTTGAGGAACCGCCAAACTGTCCTCCACAATGGCTGGACCATTCTACATTCCCACCAGCAGTGGATGAGGGATCTCATTCCTCCATCCAACACTTACAGTCTTCTGTTTTTTTAATAGCTGCCAGTCTAATGGGTGTGAGATGGTATCTCAATGTAGTTTTTTTTTTTTTTTTATTATGGGTAAAAATAAAAATTCTCACAATACATACAAACATTTGCAAAGTGATATATAAATATATATGCATATATGTGTATTTGCTTACAAAAATGTTATTTATATATATATATATATATATATACATATATTTTAAGAGGTGCTTAGATTACCTAAAATATTACACGGAACCCACTGGGATTCCCATGTTGCCCACCTCCCACACCTCCCACCACATCCCACACAAATAGTTTTGATCTGCATTTCCCTAATAGCTAGTGATGAATAGCATCTTTTCATGTGTTTTTTAGCCATTTGTATTTCTTCCTTGGAGAAGTGTGTTTTCAAGTCACTTGCCCATTTTTTAAATGGGTTGTTTGTCTTATTATTTTCGAGGTGTAGGATTTCTTTATATATGCTGGATATTAGGCTCCTATCAGATATATGGTTGCCAAATATTTTCTCCCATTGGGTAGGCTGCCTTTTTACTTTCTTGATAACCTCTTTTGAGGTGTAAACGTTTTTAATTTTGAGGAGATCCCATTTTTCTATTTTTTCTTTCCTTGCTTGTGCTTTGGATGTGAAGTTCATGAAACCATTTTCTATTACAACATCCTGTAGATGCTTCCCTATATTATCTTCCAAGGTCTTTATGGTCTTGGCTCTTATATTTAGATCTTTGGTCCATCTTGAGTTGATTTTTTGTATAAGGTGTGAGATGGTGTTCCTCTCTCATTCTTTTGGATATGGATATTCAATTCTCCAAGCACCATTTGTTGAAGAGGCCATTCTCTCCCAGTTGAGTGGGCTTGGTGGCTTTGTCAAATATCAGATGACTCTATATGCAAGGATCTATATAAGAACTCTCAATTTGGTTCTGTTTGTTGGAATGTCTATCCTTGTGCAAATACCATGCAGTTTTGACCACTGTAGCTTTGTAGTATTTTTAAAGTCAGGTAGTGTGATTCCTCCAATTTCATTTTTCTTTTTCAGTACATCTTTGGCTATTTGGGGCCTCTTGCCCTTCAAAATAAATTTCATAGTTAGTTTTTCCAATTCAATAAAAAATGCTGTGTTGATTTTTATTGGGATTGCATTATATCGGTAGATTAGTTTGCATGGGATAGACATCTTAATATTTAGTCTTCCTATCCATGAACAGGGAATATTTTTCCATTTATTTAAGTCTTCTTCGATTTCCTTTAATAGTGTTGTGCAGTTTTCTGTGTATAAGTCATTTACATCTTCAGTTACATTTATTCCTAGGTATTTGATTCTTTTAGTTACTATTGTAAATGGTATTTTTTTCTTAATTTCCTCATCAGATTGCTCATTATTGGTGTACAGAAATGCTACTGATTTTTGTGCATTGATCTGATAGCCTGTGACTTTACTGAACTTATTTATAAGTTCTAGAAGCTTTGTTGTAGATTTATCAGGGATTTCTATGTATAGGATCAAGTCATCTGCAAATAGTGACATTTTCACTTCTTCCTTTACAATTTGGATGCATTTTATATCTTTTACTTGCCTCAGTGCTTGAGCAAGTACTTCTAACATGATGTTAAATAGGAGTGGTGATAGTGGGCATCCTTGCCTTGCACCCAATCTTAGAGGGAAAGCTTTTAGGACTTCACCATTGTATATGATGTTAGCTTTGGGTTTTTCATATATACCCTTTATCATGTTCAGAAAGTTTTTATCTATTCCTATCTTTTGCAGTGTTTTTATCAGGAAAGGGTGCTGGATTTTGTCAATTCCTTTTTCTGCATCTACAGAGATGATCATGTGATTTTTTTCTTTCTATCTGTTTATTTGGTGTATTACATTGATTGATTTTCTTATGTTGAACCATCCTTGTATACCCGGGATGAAACCCATTTGGTCATGGTGTATAATTTATTTGATGTGTTGTTGAATATGATTAGCAAGTATTTTGTTGAGGATTTTAGCATCTAGGTTCCTTAGAAAGATTGGTTTGTAAGTTTCCTTTCTTGTGGCATCTTTGTTTGGCTTTGGTATTAGGGTAATGTTGGCATCATAGAATGAGTTAAGCAATGTTCCTTCTACTTCTTTTTTTTGGAAGAATCTAAACAGGATTGGTGTTAGTTCTTTCCAAAATGTTTGGTAGAATTCACCTGTGAAGCCGTCTGGTCCTGGGCTCTTCTTAGTTGGGAGGTTTTGATGACTGATTCTGTCTCTTCACTTGTAATTGGTCTGTTGAGTTCATCAATTTCTTCTTTCATCAATGTAGGCTACTTGTGAGTTTCTAGGAGTTTGTCCATTTCCTCTAAATTATCCTTCCTGCTGGCATATAATTTTTCAAAGTTTCCTCTTATGATACTCTTTATTTCTGTGGGGTCAGTGGTGATATCCCCTTCCTCATTTCTAATTTTGTTTATTTGCATTTTCTGTCTTTTTTTCTTTGTTAGTCTAGCTAAGGGTTTGTCTATTTTATTGATCTTCTCAAAGAACCAGGTTTTGTTTTTGTTTATTTTTCTAGTTCTTTCTTATTTTCTATTTCACTTAGTTCTGCTCTAATCTTTGTTATTTCCTTCTTTCTAATTCCTTTGGGGTTAATTTGTGGTTATTTTTCTAATTCCTCCAGGTATGCAGTTAGGTCTTTGATTTTAGCTATTTCTTTTTCAATATATGCATTTATGGCTATGAATTTCCCTCTCAGTACAGCTTTTGCTGCATCCTGTAGGTTTTGATATGTTGTGTTATTTTCATTCATTTCAAAGTAGTTACTGATTTCTTTTGAGATTTCCTCCATGGCCCACTGTTTGTCTAAGAGTATGTTGTTTAACTTCCATATCTTTGTGACTAATCTGGTTCTCTGGCCCTTACTGATTTCCAGCTTTGTTCTGTTGTGGTCAGAGAAATTCCTTTGTATAATTTCAATCTTTCTGAGTTCATTGAGAATTTTTCTGTGGCCTAGCATGTGGTCTATCTTGAAGAATGATCCATGTGCCCTCAAGAAGAATGTATATCCCACTGTATTTGGGTGTAGTGTTCTATACATGTCTATTAGGTCCAGATCCTCTAATGTATTATTCAAGGTCTCTGTTTCTTTATTGATTTCTCTGTTGAGATGTTTTGTCTAATGGTGATAATGGTGTATTAAAGCCCCCCACTATAATTGTAGAGGCATCTATTTATCCACTTAGTTTTTCCAGTGTTTGCCTCATGTGTTTTGAGGCACCCTGGTTAGGTGAATAAATGTTTATGATTGTTCTTTCTTCTTGAAAGATTACCCCCTTTACTAATATATAGTGTCTGTCTTTGTCTCTTACAATAATTTTGCGTTTAAAGTCTATTTTGTCTGATATTAGTATAGCTACTCCTGCCCTTTTTTTGATTATTGGTTGCTTGTAAGGTTGTTTTCCAGCCATTAACTTTCAGCCTTTCTTGATTCCCTGGGTCTAAGGTGGGTTTCTTGTAGACAGCATATAGATGGGTCATATTTCCTTATCCATTCTGCCATTCTATATCTCTTGACTGGTGAGTTTAATCCATTAACATTCAGTGTTATTTTTCTTAAGGAATTACTCACATTAGCCATATTTTCTTTGGGTTTATGTATGCATATGTTGTTTTTATTTTCTTTTGTCTTTTTAGTTGTTCTTACACTCTCCTCCAACTCTCTCTCCTGTTTTTCCCTTTCAACCTGCAGAACTCATTTTAGTATTTCTTGAAGGGTAGTTTTCTTATTGGCATACTCTCTTAATTTCCATTTATCTGTTGATATTTTGAACTCTCCATCATTTTTGAATGCCAGTTTTGCTGGATAGAGAATTCTTGGCTGGAAGTTTTTTTCTTTTAGGACCTTAACTATGTCATACCACTGCCTTCTTGCCTTCATGGTTTCAAATGAGAAATCAGCATTTAATCTTATTGAGCTTCCCTTGTATGTGATGGTTTTCTTTTTCTCTTGCTGCCTTCAGTATTTTCTCTTTGTCTTGAGCATTGGAAAGTTTGACAAGTATATGTCTTGAAGTAGGCCTGTTGGGATTTATACCATTTGGGGTACGCTGCGCTTCTTGGACATGTACATCCATCTCCTTCAATAGGGTTGGGAAGTTTTCAGCCATTATTTCTTCCAACACACCTTCTGTCCCCTTTCCCTTGTCTTCTCGCTCTTGAGTGCCTATAATGTATATGTTTGTGCACTTTGTGTTGTCATTAAAATCCCTAAGTCCCTGATGGATTTTTTCTATCTTTTTATCTATCTGTTCTACTATCTGTTTAATTTCAGATGTACTGTCTTCCACATTGCTAATTCTTTCCTCTGCCTGTTCAAATCTGCTTTTATGTTCTTCTAGTGTCTTTTTGATTTCTTGGGTTGTGCCATACATCACCATCATATCTGTTGTCTTTTTATGTATATTTACAATTTCTTCAGTATGTTCTCCCAGTGTCTTCCTAATATCCTTAATCTCTTCCTTCACTTCATTAAGTTGGTCCTTGATATTTGTTTGGACAGTTGATTAATTGTTCAATGTTCTGCATCTCTTCCTGGTTTTTGGTTTGTTCATTGGGCTGGGCTTTGTTTCCCTGTTTCTTGGTATGATTTGCCTAAGTTCCTTAGGAAAAAAATTAGGGCCAGAGAAAAGGAAAGAGATAGGAAGACAAAAAGAATAATAGAATAAAAGAATAATAGTAATGGTATATAGTAAAAGGTAGGAGAGCAACCATACAAGACCTAAGAAATTGAAAAATTAACATGAGTAAGAAGTACAGAGGAATAAGATTAGGAATATGGAATAGAAACAATGAAAAAGAAACAGAATAGAGAATAATATATAGAATGAATTAAAAGGTTGGAATCGTGAGAAGAGGGGAAAAGAAAAGAGAAAAGAGAAAGAAAAAAGTGAAAAAGAGAAAGTAAACAGAGAAAAAAGGAGAGAGGGAGAAATACAAACAAGAAAAATTGGATACCAAATAAATGATGTGGGATAAAAGAACAACAGAAAACAAAAATATAAAGATGAAGGAGTGAAAAGAAATAGCGTAGGTAGAGTAAATCAGTAACCAAAAGAAAAAAGAAAACAAAAGAAAAATAAACAAGCAGAGAAAGAAAGGAAGGGGACACAAAACGAGCAAGTACCAAGACAGCAGTGACTCATTTTAAAAAAAGGAAAGAGAGGAAAAAAAAATAAACACAGAAAAACAACCTGCTCTTTTAGACCCCTAAGGATCTTCTCCGGCTGCTGTTGTTCCTCAATCACTCACCCTGCAGCCTGCCTTCTGCAGGGAACTGGGATTTAGTGAGTAAACTAAGGGAAATAAAAGAAAAGGAACTTTTTTTTTTTGAAAAAATAAGAGATCCAAGAAAACCTAATACAAAGAGAATGTTTGTATATTCCCTGTCATAAAGTTTCAGCTGGACGTCTGAAAACCTTGGTAGATCACTTCTTATGGAAGAGCCAGAAATCGAACCAGGGACCTCATATATGCTAGGCATGAATTCTTCCACTGAGGTATTCTGCCTTCTTAGGTTAATTAACCTTTCAGAAGGCTATCAGGCCAGTTTCTCTCAGGCAGGTTAGATTCCCTGCAGTCAGCTGGAGTGGTGCTTATCGGCTGCCTGAATCTGTCTCCTCACTGATGTAATTCCTCTCTTTACCTAGGTGGCTGGGTGTGACCACCTGCCTAAGGATATTCCCCTCTCCTCTCCCTGTCAAGTCGGGGTCCCTTCTGATATTCAAGAGGTGCCCAGCTGGTTAAACTCACCGTAAAGAAATCACTCCCCACCCTCCCAGACCCCTCTTCCTTGCAGAGAATCTGCCATCACACACCTGTCTGGAGCAGGGGGCCAGGGCTCCACCTAGTCTGTCTGCCCTGAGGGCTGGGTATGTGTGCCCCTTCCAGCCACTGAGGTAAGCAATTATTCCTGGCTTCCCTATCTGTCCAGTACCCTCCTAGATGACTCAGAGCCCCTTTCCGTGGAGGTAGATGTCTGCTCTCCCTCACTTAGATACAACTCACCAGGAGTTTTACCCTCACTTAATATCTTGGGGGTGGGGGAGGGGAGCCCTTCCTGGCATCCAGGAGGTTTAATAACTCACAATTACTTGTTTTGGTTTCTTCGTCTCTCTGACCCTCACTCTTCTGGGAGTTGGTAAGCAGTGTCAAGCCCCTATATTTATTTAGCACAGCGTAAGCTGTCTGTCCCATTCCTGCGCGCCCAGGCCTAATGGTGCACCCATTACACCCTTTCCAGCTATGCAGTCAAGTCTCAAATGCTGTCTGACATTCTGGACCAGGAACTTAAAACTTCAACACCTTCAAGAATTGGGAAAGCCATAAAAATTGGAGAAGTGGGTCAGGTATTAAAGATAGAGAGTGGTGGTATGTCTGATACATAGTGAGCATTCAGTAAATTGTAACTTTTTAGGATTATGATTTGGACATCACAATTTGGTATAAGAATGGCTCCTTTGGGAATCACTTACTTTGTATTTCATAAAAACTTAATATATCTCATTGATATCCTGCTCTCTAAAAAGAAATGAGTTTGTTATGAAAACACACGGGCACATAGAATAAAGAAACAGACAGAGATAGAGAAATGGGATGAACTAATGATGCGATTGAGCAATATTGAACCCTGATCTTCCCACCAGCCAACAGAAAGTAGGGAAAGGGTATACTGAAAGCTTTCACTGTCTGTTTAAGAAATGGATTCATTTAGAAGCAGCCAACCTTTCAACAAGGTCTAGATATTAAGACGGCACAGGTCATGTCCTGGAAAGGAATACCTGCAGAGGAAAGAGGAAGTCTTGGGGGTGGGGAGATAATAGCACACATGCTCATAAGTACTTGATAGACATACTCATGCTCATTCATGTTCCAGATATTTGAGATTTGTCAGTGAAGTAAGTTAAAATTTCTACTCTCATTCCAGCAGGAGAGGAGAGAAAAAGTCCAATCCATATAATAAAGGAGTACGTTAAATGCTGTGTTAGAAGTGACACATGCAAAAATAAAAAGGAAAACATAAAGCAGAGAAAGGGGAATGAGGCAGGATATGGAAATAGTAACAGCTGCTCTGCCTTCTTCTCATGAGGATCAAATGAAAGCATGTAGGTGAGAATTTCATAAAGGTGTCATAATTGGAATGGTCAAAAAAGGGCACATTTATCCTGCTATCTCTCCACTGGTAAATGATTATCTCTTACTAGGGGAATGTCCTTGGTTGTTAGCCAAAAGAACTCAGGGGAAGACATATCGGGAGAAGAAAGGAGCAGAGGTAGGACCCCCTTGCTTTGGCTGTTACTGCTCTAGCTCCCACGACTCTGCTGATACCACTAGGGCTGCAATGGAAATAAAGCCAGCCACAGCCTCGTTGTAGTCCACCAGTAGCTAACTTCTCCTTCCTTTTTCACATGCTGATGACTGGAGGGGAAACAGTTGCACCATTTCACACCAAAACAGACACATGATGTCTAAACAACCAAACTGGCCAATGCAGGCTTCATTACAACTGAGACAGATGAGAAAAAAGACAAGCTATATGACTGAGTAATCATCAACTGATTTATCCAAGGAACCAGATACATTGAAATCCCTTATTTCTTTGCAGAGCTATATGACATTCATTCCATCAAGTTGTAGGTTGGCAAGATGGTGGAGATCACAGAATTTCCTGAGATTTCCTGATGGACTAGATGTGGGGTGCTTGAATAGGAAAGAAGTTAGGGATGCTTCTAAGATTTTTCTTGTGAGCAGTCAAGTGGTGGTGGGCAGGAAAGGGGAGCAGAGAGCTTAGAGACAACTTGTTCAAGGGGTTTTGCTGCAAAGTGTAGCTAAGAAATGAGGCCATAGCTGTAAATGCTCAAACCTATCATTTACCAAGTGCCTATCATATTTCATATTCTACAGCAGACTCCATAGTTTAGCCCCAATTTTCCTAAGATCCTTGTAGGTCAGAACCATTGTTCTGATTTTACTGATGAAGAAAATAGCTCTGTGGGATTAGATAGTTGGTTTAGGTCAAACTGCTTCAAGTGCCAGACCTTGGATTCAAACTCAGGTCCCTCTTTCCCCAGTGCCCAAACTCCATTTACAATTCATCTATACATGTGTCTTCTCAATGCCTCCCCCTCCACATTTACATTTCTGGGAAGAGTGGGAAGTGAGGGAAAGTGCTTTGGGGATTTTCTCATTCATTTTGCGTTATCTTTCATGAATTAATTCAGCGGAAAAAGTAAAACGAGCTCAATACCATATTGTGTTTGAATTATTGACAGCCATTCTTATTCCAACCAGGAAAAAACATCACTTGGTAGAAATAAAAGTGACCTTCCCCCCACCCCACTCCCATTCTATCTTTCAATTATTTAAAAAAAAATGTCTTGCAATTCTGTGCCTATTATTTTACATTGTAAAGTGATGAAGAATTAGAAAATTGTTAGATAGCAGGTGACAAATTGCAATCTGATGGGCCAACATGAACCTATAAAAATGTTATCAAGATGATATTAAACAGTCTATTTCTAACTTAGCATCCAGGCAGGAAATTGGAGCTATTCCTGCTCTGGTGTCTCACCCTTTGATATTTTTCATTTAGATAACGCTATTTAAAATTTAAGTAGATTACTGGTAATTTGTCTTTCAAAATCATGTACCTGAGAACTTGGCTCAGAATATCCCTTTCCCACTTTGAGGTGAAAGGCCTCTAGAAATTTCTGGAACTTTCCTTGGGCAATGAATTTTCTTGTTTCATCTACCCCAAGCTTTCTTTATTATTATTATTTTTAACATTTTGTTCTTATTTTTATTTTGCATTTAATTTATTGAACATTTAATGTCTTCTCATGGTTCAAAATAAAAAGCATATAAAAAATGTACATTGAGAAGTCTGGCTTCTATTTCTGTCCCTATCTACCCTTCTTTTCTGCTCCCTACTATGCATAATTTTAATATACAAAAAGAAAGAAAGGAAACCACGGTGTCAGATTTTATGTGGCAGTTGAATGGAAGACATAATTGGATCCGTAAGAATCCTATGGCAGGAGGTGTGTCAATTTAGTTCATTGCTATGTGTCCAGAACTCAGCATGGTGCCTACCACATAGTAGGGACTCAATTTATATCAGATGAATGAACAAATGTTTTATTCACCTGTATTACACCTGCATTTGGCACGATATCCAGCCCAGAATAAGTGCTCAGTGAATAGCTATTGAATTTATCTACTCAGGGAACAGGTGGATAACAATTCCCTGCAGCACAGAAACACCACAATAAAATTTCACTTCATGCCTCTTTCTTCATAGATCTTTTAGAGGCTGAGATGGCTCTGTCTTCTAAGATTAGGCTTTATCCTGCAGAAAGGAGAATACCTGTTCTTGCCTGAACATAGAATTAAGGTAATGAAATAAAGGGTAGCATTTGGGAAGTGGGAGGAGGATAATTGTAAGAATGATCACAGAATTGCACACCAAGGCCAAAAGTAATCTTCAAAAGAGAAGCTAGACTGTATGAAAAAAATATCCTAAGAACCATCTGTCTAACTCTCATATCATATGTATGAAGCTTGAGAAGAAAGGAAGAGGGGAATGAAGAGACTTTCTTCTACTCAAAAAAGTTATTGAGTATCTTCTGTATGCCGTGCTTTTTGCTGGTTGCTTGAGCGACAGTGGGGATGAGATAAAGTACCTATAGATACACACACACACACAAATATGTGCACACACAGAGATATTGCATATGTATATACACACACATGCACACACAAATATATTTTATATATGTATATATTCACACACATACATCTGCACATACACACACATGCACATAATTGTGGAGATGAGTCAGCATACAGTAATGTAGTTTAAATAATGCTCTTGAGAAAATATTAGCCAATAATAGAGTGAAAAGATGGATGAATGCTTTTCACATGCCTGGAGAAGCACATAGTAATCCAGCAAAATCCATGTGGTCGGCAAACAAAAAAGTCTCAAGCACTACAAACAAAACAGCAACAAACAGAAAACATAAAATGACATCTATGAGAGCAAAGATGTCTGTGGGTTGAACTTCACTATTAAAAGAAACAAGATTCTCAGACTAAGTAAAAAAGAAATCAAATCCAACCAAGTGCAAGGGAAAAGCACATAGAACAGTTAAAACTAATAAGATAAGCCAAATTTTATCTGAAAACAAACAAACAGAAAGAAAGAAAGAAAGAAAGGGCTTTAAATTCTGCTTTCAAATAAGGCAAGATAGGGAGCAAATATCATGGAATGTAAGGAGGATCACTTTGCATTGATACAACATGCAGTCTGCAGTGAAAATACAAGAGCCATAACTATTTATGTACCTAATAACATAGCTTCAATATATAGGATAAGCAAAATGATTTTTGTTTGTTTGTGTCTTGTGTTTTTATTTTATTTTTGGCAACTGGAAGGATGGCTTTACCATCACTCGAGATGAGGAAAGCTGTGAGTGAATTTTGGAGTTCAGTTTGGGACATGTTGCATTTGAGATATCTATTAAACTCCCCAAAACATGTCCAATGAATTCATAGTATTTGCAAGGCACAGTCTAGGGTGGCATTTTTTTAAAAGACACAAATAACATCAGATCTTACAGTGATAAAAGACATAATGTCAAAAAGAAATTTATTTATTTATTTTTCAAAATATTTTTTCACTATATTTTATTATTCCAAATTAAAAAAAATTTTTTTTGTATTTTATTTCTTATTTTTAAAACTATCATTATTATTTCGTTTTCTTATTAATTTTATCTGGCTATTTTATTGACTTCATTTTTGAAGAAGTTTTGGATCACAGAAGGGTTACAACTATGACAGGGGAAGATCATTTGTGCAGGGTGTCAGTGATGGGGGATACATGGGAGGAGATTCACCTGGGCATATATATAAGGCATATAAATGTGTTTAAATGTTCATGGGGCATTGTCATGGTGGGTGGAGATCCACAAAATAACCGAACAATATCAAATCCCCATCCTGGGGAGCTCTGCCACATTCTCTAATGGAACAGCAAGAATCTCTGTTCATTACAGGGACAATGGTTAGTGAAGGAAGGAGGATGATCCATCAATGGGCCATTAATATTGATGACAGTACTTATGAACCTTTTTTTAAAAATTGAAACTTAGCCTAGTATTAGAGTGCCTAAGAGTTACCTCCTGAGAGCCTCCTTGTTGCTCAAATGTGGCCTCTCTCTAAGCCAAACTCAGCAAATAAATGCATTACCTTCCCCCAGTGTGGGACATGACTCCCAGGGATGAGCCTCCCTGGCACCAAGGGATTACGACCAAGCACCGACTAGCAGTGCAACTGGAAAAAGACTTTGACCAAAAGGGAGAAAGGTAAAGACAAGTGAGTTTATATGGCTAAGAGACTTCAAAGTGAGTTGGGAGGTCATTCCAGAGATTACACTTATGCATATCTCAGCAGGATATCATTGACTGCCAAAGTAAATACTACCTCAAATAGTGGGGCTCATGAAGGCTTTGGAGACATCCAGACACTATAGTCAGGGCAGATAGCTCAGGAATTTGATGTTTTGCCAGAGGGCCTTACTTTGGAATTTATGCTCCCCATGTGACAGAGATGGACTCAGTTGTGGTTTCCCTAAACATATCTTTTCTGATCCTTTTATTTGAATCTATAATTAGTACTCGGGTTTATAGGTGTATATCCAAGAGACTAAAATCTTTGAGCTGTCCATGTGCCAGCTGGGCCCTGAATTTCAACAGAGTTGCAACACCTACACTCCAGTTCATTGGACTCACCCAGGACAACTAACAAGGAGATGATGATGGGCAACGATCATCCCAAGAACTGAGAGAATCTACAACTGCAAGCAAGAGAGTCCCATCCATCTGCACCATGGAATCGAAGCTTCCCCTCAATTAGAGGTGGAGTGGGCATCACCATCCCAGAATCCTCAGGGTTGGGGAATGAACCATGGACTAAAGTAGACTTATTGGTATTCTACTATAGACTTATTGCCATTCTAGCAATGGAAGAAATTATATCATTGATGTGGAGATAGTGGTCACTGAAAGTTCTGAGGGCAGGGAGAGGGAAAAACAGGTGTAATATGGGGACAATTTCAGGACTTGGGAATTGTCTAAATGACATTACAATGACAGACACAGGGTATTACATATCTTGCCATAACCTACAAAATTGTGTGAGAGAGAATGTAAACTACAATGTAAACTATAATCCATGCTTAGTGGCAATGCTCCAAAATGTTTTCATCAATTGTAATGAATGTACCCCACAAACGAGGGATGTTGTTAATGTGGAAAATGTGGGAGATGTAGGGAGCAGGGCATATGGAAATCCCCTATATTTTTATGTAATGTTTCTGTAATCCAAGTCTTTAAAAAAGAAAAAGAAAAAATATATTAAAAAAAAGACACAAATGATAAACGAAAAATGTGAGGAAAGGAAATAGCTATTTATAGTAACACAAACTCAGCTAGATCTTTATAAAATATATTTCATTTAATACTCACTGTTTAGCATTTCTTAATTAAACTCCTAGTATGTTCAGTCACTGGATTTAGTGAGATACTTGTTGCCTTAAATGAACTAAAAGTAGGAATACTTTTCCCATTTTTCAGGAGAGGATATTGAGTCTAGGAGAAGTGAGGTGAAGTTGTTCAATGCCTCACAACAAGTAAATGTCTGAACATCAACATCATATATATCTGGCTTCAAAGCCAACTACCTTTTTGACTCTTCTATTTTGCTTCTATCAACTCTTCCCTCTGAAATATAAGGGATGGGAACATGGCCAAAATTACAGGAAAATACTACAGATAACCCATATGCTCTGATCATGCTTGCTATTTTTAATGTTTGTGAACAAACACTGGTCATTTCACTGTAAGTCGATACTGGTAATTATTTAAAGTGGGACTTCGGAAGGATTAGCGTTAAGTCATAGACATTATATTATCTGAACTGATAAAACTTGGAGTTCCATGCTCTCATCTTTTCAGAATACCTTTTGTCACATGTGAGTGGAGTTGGTGAGCTCATGGCAACAGAGAGGCTCACTGGCACCTCCAGCTTGACCCAAAAGAACCCAATGCCCATGGGCAGGTGGCCAACAGAAGGAAGCCAAGTTTCTCGTTTCTCCTCATTCCCCAGATGACAGCCGAGAAGTCCTGAGCTCCCCACAAGGCGAGCATCAGTTGCTTAATTTCCTCATGGAAAAGGTTATAGCGCTTTTGGAGAATGAAAACCACGGAGGCTGGCCTTTAGAAATGAGGACTTGCAAGTAATTTATCCTCTTAAAGTGAATGTTAATATTTACATTATCTTTTTAACACTTTGTGCTTTTCTCGCTCTCTGAGATGTGAGCCTGAAGGCACAAGAAGTGGCTGTTCCTTTGAGGAAAGGAGCACAGCAATTTGGAGAGGAGGGAGGATAGACTCTGAATCTTGGGAATGTTAGACACTCTGGGCCTCTCATCTGTAAAATGGGAAACATGCCCCCTTACCCACATAATTATTGGGTCAGTTGGGATCTTTTTAAAAACTCTCTGCTTCCTGACGTGTTGTGAATGCTCACTAGTTTGGGAACTAGTGTAGTTATTTTGTTATGGCAGCTTAAGCAAAATTGTCACAGGTAGAATTAAATCCACTCCGGTTCTGTTCACTCACTCTTCTAGAGAAGCCCGCACTGAATATATGGCTCATACTGCATTTATTGGCACCTTACCCTTTTTTCCACACTGCAGTGTCCATAGTGAGAGACAGCAAAATGTGGCGTGGGTCGTGAGCTTGGTCCCAGAACTGGACCCAGTCCCTCCAATCCTGGCACTGGCAATGACCTTGAGAAAGACACGTGCTCTCTTGTGCCCTGACGTCCTCAGCCTGTAAACCATGATCATTACGGTACCTCCCTCATCAGGTTCTCCCGCATCTCACACGAGTCCCTACATAGAGAGTGCTTCGTTTACGCCTGACAGGTGGTACGTGCGTAGTTAAGTCTGAACAATTATTAGTTCATTGGAAATTTAATTGCCCCACAATGCTGAGAGGAACGGAATGCATGGGATATTATTCTCATTTGAAAGGTGGAACAACTGAGTCATAGAACAATTTATCGGCAGGGCCAAAGTCCCACGGCGAATTTGTAAGCAGCCAGTCCCACGACTAGTTTGCAACTGAGCCCTCTTCATTCCCAAAGCAGTTCCTTTCCCCAGGAAAAAAAAAAAAAAAAAAAAAATCCATGCTGCTGGAACTCGGAGCTTCAGCCAGGATTTATGTGAAGGGCAGCTTTCCCGCACTGCACCCCGCTCCCCCCTTCCATTGTTGCGGGAAATTATGCTGCGAGCCATGTATCTTCTTCGACACGCTCTGCTCTTGAGAAACACTCCCAATTACTGTGGCTGTGTTCTCCGTGATTGCAATGTGTCATGACATTTCCAAGATGTAAATTTCTTCGAAAAAGGCATTAGCACCAGGCGAGTGAAGCAGCTCATTTTTCAAACTGGGAAACTGTCGTTTGCCCTGCTCGGCACCGGCGAAGCCTGAACGCACTGCTTAGTGAGCTCTGTCAGGCGACCAAAGTTCACCCCCGTGGGCACGTTCGGCTGCTCTCCCCCCAGACAGAGGGTCTGTGGCTGAAATCGTGCCAATGTGTATCACTCACATGCACACGTTTTCCTGTGCACACTCATTGCTCCCTTCTTCTCCAGCCCCGCCAAGCACCTAATCTGCTCCTCCAACCTGGAGCCACCTGTCACCCCACTTACCGACTACGCTTTGCCCCACCAATACAGGGACACATTAAAATCCTTCCACGCCTCCCCTTCCGTATTATCCAGGGCCATCAGTTGCAAGCAAAAGAAACCGCTGTGCCATGATTTAAGCAGCAAAGGAATTTGTGAGGAAGCTCTCAGCTCTCCCATTGCAAATTGCCAGCCCCAGGAAGCCGCAGGAGCAAAGGAAGGCTGTGCAGGCAAGAAAGACAGGGAACCGATGGGCAAATTCGTGGCACAGCCCCGGTAGCACTGCTGTCAATTCCTCTATTGAAGAAAATGCCACGGCTGTACCCCTGCTGCCCAGCTCAAGTCCTGGGTGGGTGCATCAGATCAGCCAAACCTCGGTCAATGCCTTAATGCAGCTGCAAGGGAGGATGAGAAAATGAGCAACTGGCCTTTTCGGTTTATTTGGCAGGAGGCAGACTGTGAGGGCTACTAAGCCTTATGGACAGTGGTGAATCCTCTGCACACACAAAGGAGTTTAGATGCTGGCAGCCAAAGCATTCTGACAAAAGCCTGAAAATATGCATTATACCACCCCCGAAGGCACCGCTACTCTAAGCTTCTCAACAAATATGGCATTGAAAGTTCTTCTCTGTAACTTGCAAATTACTAGGAAATTAATCTATTAGCTTGAGCATTTGATCCCTCCATCCCTAGGACCAATATTGGGTCATTAAGGCCTGGCTGATAAGAGACAATGTGTATCATCCTTGACCAAAGGATGAGTGTAGAAGACATTGCAACCCAAGGAAGATGAGAGAGAACTTCCCCAATACTACTGAGGGGATGGGGGATTTAGGTAGTTACCATGAGCGAGGGAACAGCCATTACTGATCTTGTAGCACAAGGGGCAGGTAGAGGGGGCAACGCGGGATGTTAGACCCTTGGCCCTGGGGCTTCTGGCCTTGAGACATGGGGGAAGTTACAGGCCAAATAAGAAAATTAATGGTAATCAGTGTAGCACATGGGCTTCAAGACATTTGCTAAAGTTTCTAGAATATACAATATAGACTTATAAGAACCCCAGAAACTTGCTTGACCTTGGGTGACAAGAAAGAAGAGGCATGATAATGACTTAGATTAAACTAAGGAAATTAAGGATAGAGGATCATATTCAGATATATCTAGATTTTGGTGGAAGAGAAAAATATCATTTTCAAGGAATGCTTCTCCTTGCACCTATGTGCAGTGTTGCAAATGGAAACGCATACAACTCTATATTTATTATGCCAAAATTTCTTTGCATACGCTCATCCTTCTTTCTAGAATCACCTCCTTCTACCTTGGCTAATTCATCTCCATTCGTCTTGTCCCTACAGCTTTCTCTCACTCCCTTCTTCGGTTGGGTTAGGAGACCTTCCTGAGGTCTCTTTCAGCACCTGGTCCTCCGTATCCATTGTGGAATCCCCATGTTGTAACTGCCCTTTACCTGGCCTATTTGCCATACTTACCTGTGAGCTTTTGGGGCCATCAATCTATTTGCTTTCTCACTGTCTAGCACAGGGCTAGATGCATAATTGATACTCACTCAGTAACAGGAAATATAAGTAATGAAAAAAATGAGATAGATATACCAGTCTCCTGGACCTTGGGAAGAGCTTGGCAAATCATTGTGCCATAGAAGTGACAAAGCTGACTTTGCCCATAGGAAAGAGCTCCCTGAGGCCTCAGCTGCAGGCTGGGATGAGCATGAAGCAGAAGAAGCAATTCCCCAGACGGTGGACACTAGCCACATGTAGCTTTTTACAATTAAAATTAAATTACTGAAAATTAAATTTCAATGGTCACATTTGGCCAGTGGCAACCGTATTGGACAGCATAGATATAGAATATTTTCATTGTCACAGAAAATTTTATGGGACAGCACTGACTTAGGGTCCTGTATCCCTGCAAAGGGATTACCTTCTAATCTTTGTAACTGATTTATTCCCTCTACTCTGCACCATGGGATATATTTTTAATCTAAGATCACACATACACAATTAACTATCCCAACAACCCATTGATTTTATAAAAAATGGTATTTATTGATTTTTGCTAAAAAGACATTTCTTGCAAGAGGAATTCCATATATGGCAACAAAAAAGTCCCATTTTTGTAACTTTAAGAGAATGTCTGGCTTTTAACTTTCTTGGATGCCATAGCCATAAAGATTCCAAATATTTAGCATCTGTCCACTGGAGCATAACCTAAAAATAGAGTTCAGAGGTAGGTGAAGTCATAGGTGAATCCAGAGTCCCTGACTAGCAACGATGACCATTTCTTAGTGTGGGTCAGTTATACTGTTTCTGCAGAACTGGACGACTGCAGTACAAAATGGCACCTAGGCATGTTATTCATTGTTTGGGCTAAGCACATGATATTAGAGCTCCTCCAGTTGTTTTCAGACCCAGAGTGGGAACTGAAGTTAGCTCTTCATTGGCTTTTACCCAGAAAGAAAAGCCTTGAGGCTGTGCCATTGGTTAGCACCGTGTGTGTGTGTGTGTATGTGTGTTAGAGAGAGAGAGAGAGAGAGAGAGAGAGAGAGAGAGAGAGAGAGAGACTTCATGACTGCTCCTTGCTCCTCTGCAGCCAATTGAAACTGCCTTGGATACAGAGCCATGAGCCCCAAGCCCTTAGATCTGGCTGCAGATTCTAGGTCAGTGACTTGGTACCTGGGGAGAAGAGATACCACCTGTCACCCAGATGGATAGCAGAGCTCTCAAATGTCATTGATCTCCCACCCTAGGGTTCCCCAGATCACCGCCTTGGAAACTTGTTCTTTTCTGTGTTCAGAGGCAGCTTTTGAAGTGAGCATTTAGAGCATTTTCCTATATTTTTTCCCATCACAATACTTTTTCTTACTTGTACAAAGAGTTTCTTATTCTTTTCAGAAACATTCTCATTAAATTCTCATAACTACCCCCCACCCCCATATGGCAGGTGGTATAATCTACACTTTAGCAATAAGGAGACTTAAGGCAGAAGAATTCAGAGACTTATACAAGGTCACAAAATCGAGAAATTGCTGAACAAAGACCCAAACCCCATTCCAGAGGACCCCAGCCATGTGCCTTTAGCCACGACATTCTTATGCAGCTGCTGTTTCCTGAGCACCAACTATTCACAGCACTCTGTATTAAATATTTCGTGTATGTTAACCTCAATTCAACTAATACCTGTGGCAAGTAGACACTAAGAAAACAAAGAATAACATACACTCACACTTCAATGATGCATCTGAGTACAGCACCCAGAGTCATCATTAGTTCATTGAATCTGTACAACCACCAGTGAGGAAAAAACTTACTATTGGGCAAGGCAAAATAAATCCTTTTTTTTCAATGACAAAAAACATCCCATTGTATACACATTACCACAGTTTATTTACCCACTCATCAGCTGATGGGCATTTGGGTGGTTTCTACTCTTTGATTATGAATAATGCTCTTATGAATATTCATGCACATGTTTTTTATCTAGACGTAGTTTTCATTTCTCTCAGATAGATACATAGGAGTGGAATTGCTAGGAGTGGAATGAGCCTTGACTAAATTATGCTAGTGAAAGAAACCAGTCACAAGGGGCCATATAATGCAGGTTTCCATTTACATGAAATATTCAGATTAGACAAATGTATAGAGACAGAAAGTAGGCTAGTGATTGCTTAGAGCTGGGTGGGTGGTTGGAAGGTTGAAGCATGACACCTAGCCAGGAGGTGCAAAGTTACTTTAGGGGGTGATGCAAACATTCTAAAATAGATTGTGGTTATGGTTGAACAATTCTGTGAATATACTGAAAACTATTGAATTGTACACTTTAAATGGGTGAATTGTATGACATGTGTATTAGTCAGCCAAAGGGGTGCTGATGCAAAATACCAGAA
The DNA here is from genome assembly GCA_026826555.1 of Tolypeutes matacus. Taxonomy (NCBI): domain Eukaryota; kingdom Metazoa; phylum Chordata; class Mammalia; order Cingulata; family Chlamyphoridae; genus Tolypeutes; species Tolypeutes matacus. The sequence goes on along the minus strand of JAKSZT010054576.1, from coordinate 4,553,939 downwards.
ATTGGTTGGTTTTTATAAAGGGTATTTATTTAGGGTAGAAGCCACAGTTACCAGGCCATAAAGCTTAAGTTTTTTCCTTCCCCAAAGTCCATTGCCACGTGTTGGAGGAAGACAGCTGCCGACGTTTGCCAGGGTTCAGGCTTCTTGGGTTCCTCTCTTCCTGGGGCTCCATTTCTCTCTGGGCTCAGCTCCTCTGTTTCCTCCACAAGGTCAGCTGTAGACTATCAGGCTCTCTAGGCTTTGCCTCTCTCCATAAGGCCAGCTGTGAACTGTCAGGCGAACAGCTTGTCTCTTTTCCCGAGGCCTTGTCTTTTTCCTAGTGACCAAGCTCCTCTGTGTGCTTACTTTCCCAAGCTCCAGCATTAAAACTCCACATCAGGACTCCAACTCAGGACTCCAGCTCTGTCCTTTGCCATGTCTTTTATCTTCGAGACCCCACCCACCAAGGGGCGGGGCTCAACATCCTATTGACGTGGCCCAATCAAAGCCCTAATCATAACTTAATCAAGTCCAGATGAACAGACCAGTTTACAAGCATGATCCATATCTATTTTTGGAATTCATAACTATATCAAACTGCCACAACATTTGAATATATCTCAATGAAGCTGTTAAAAAAATAAATATGTTCTGTGTGAATTTTCATGCAGGGTCAAATGGGGCAGCAGACACCAATCTAGGTACTAGGCAGACTAAGGGGATTAAAATATAATCATGGCCCCAAATTGGTGGGAGGAGACATACATGTAAACCATATTTCATTAAATTCTATAATACTTTTTTTGTGTGTGACATTTTAACACCTCTGAAATTGGGAAGCATTTTCAACTGGTGATGGTGTCATGATTTATTTGCCAGCATTATTTTTCCTTAGCGGTGTATGTAGTAATGGTGCATCTGATAATTAGTGGCATCTCAGATTCAATGGCATACAGTTATTATAATACCTTGTGATAGGGATAAATATCAGATGGAGAAAAGAGCTTGTAACCCTGGTTCATGGACTCTGGGAGGATTTCCTAGAAGAAGCAATGCCTGAGTTGGGTACTGAATTAGTTATCCATTGCTGCAGCTTAAAACGATGCACACTTATTATCTCAGAGTTTACGGGGCAGGAATGTGGGCAGGACTTTGCTGGATCCTGTTTCAGTGTTTCCCACAAGGCTGCAATAAAAGTGTTAACTGGGGTTGGGTTAGTGTTTCATCTGAAGGTTTGACTGAGGGATAATCTGCTTCTAAGCTCACATGCTTTCACATGGTTTTTGGCATGATTAAGTTCCTTGTAGGCTGTTGAACTGAGGGTCTTAGTTTCTACCTGGCTGGTGGTTGGAGACCATTCTCAGTTTCTTGCCTGTGAGCCTCTCCATATTTGCTTTATCAAAATATGCAAGCTGAGAAGGCAATACAGAGAGTCAATAGAAGATGGAAGTCCATATCTTTTGTACCTAATCACGGATGTACCATCCCCTGAAGGCTGTCATATTCTATTGATTAGAAACACGATATTTAAGGCTGTGGTGGATTACACAAGGCCGTGACTATCAGGAGGTAGGGACTCATTGGGAGTCATCTTAGATACTGCCTGGTATAGGTATTTATCATACAGTGAGAAAACCAACCAACATGGTGAGATGGGAAGATGCAGGGAGAGTCCCAGAAGAAGGAACAATAAAGATGGTGTTGATGGTGTTCGGAGAACGTCAAAAAGATCATTTGGAGGAGAATATGTGAAGGGAAAGAGTGATCAGAGCAAGGCTAAAGAAGTAGGCTGGGGCTGGGTAATGGAGGGCCTGTGTGTCTTACCGAGGAGCTTTATCCTGAAATAGCAGATGGACTCCTCAGAGGACTTTAAGCAGAGTGTGATATGGTCAGATGTAGTGCATTACCAGTTTGAGAGCAATGTGCCCTTATATGGTTTAAACAATGCTTGTTTGGGAGTCACTCCAAATCTCCTGGGTTTTGCTTCTGAGATATCTCCAACCCATCAATCTTGTGAAACCATGCTTCATAGTTCTGTCTGCCTGGGTATTAAGAAACAGGAAAAGGTCTTGTCAAGAGTAACCTTAATTTCAAAAAAGGTTGGCCCTCAGAAATGCAAAGACCACATATCAGAGGTGGGATATCCATTAAGATGCCATTTGATTATAAGGTTCTTGACATTTATAGTTTCCTTAGCAAGAAGTCTAGAAACAGTGGACCAGGGCATATTCAGCACATCAGTAATGTCATCAAGGACTCAGGCTTCTTCAAACAGTTTTATTTGCCATTCTATTAGTAATGTCTTTCCTCATAGTCACAAGATGGTGGGTGCACCCCTAAACATCTCATTCTCACACCACAGTGTTCAAAGCAGAAAAAGGAATGTGGCATCAAAAACCAGAAAGACCCAGAAGACTTGTTCTTACATAGGACTCACCAGGACTGGACCACATGCTCATCTCCCAGAATAATCCCTCACGAAGGTGATTGGGATTGCTCCATTTGTCTCAGGCCAGTCAGGATTCACTCCTGGTGATGGAAATGAAAGAGGCTTTAGCAAAGCTCCAGAGTGGCAATGGCCTCCACATTCTTTTCCACTTTTCTCCTCCTTCTACTTCAACAATGGTCCACTTGACAAAATGAAGAAGCTACAGGAGGAGAGCTTGCAACCTTTGTCTTTTGTCTTCCTAACAGGTTGGGTTCTCCTCCCACTACCCCCACATGTCAAGCCTCAAAAATCCTAAATTCTAGATTTTATGTATCAAATAGGGAGACATGGAGTCTTCAATATTCTACCTTATTATTGCTTACAGACAGCAGTAATTGGGGCAAGGCCTGGGTGTGGGGCTGTTGAATACAGTTATTCGACCTGAAATTCTGACGTAGTTGTTGAACGGTTCAGAGTTGTTTTGCCTAGAAGAGGTTGGGCAGAGATTGGAGAGTGGCCATTTTGAAGCCTCCTACCTGTTTTCATATTCACATTTTTAGATATCAGAACTCTACATGAATATTAAATATTATAACTTGACACTCTTAAGATTCAAAGTCTATTCCTTCTATAACATGTTCATATTTACTGGTTATCAGCTGTAAAACACACCTTGATGTAGGGAGTGGAGATTGAGGGATGTGTGTCCTCTTCTCCTCTTAATCCTTCTACAGTTACTTTCCCACAATCTTTGCAATCTTTGCCCTTGCCTTCCTGTTTTACAAATGGAAAACTGAGTGCCAGGTAGAGGAGGAAGGCATTTGCTCAAAGTTATCCAAAAGAAGTGCCCATCAGTCCTAATTAGAGCAGAGAGGTTCTTTCTCCTAATCCAGTGCTCTTTGTATACCTGAGATATTTTAGATCTGACTTCCTAAACCTATAGTGAGACCTCACCCCCAATATAGGAAAAATAATCTTGCTGCCATATTTGAGGGTGTGGTCTATGCCAGAAAATTCATGACTGGTATCATGATCACCTCCTTCTTACATTTGAGCAAGCTGAGGAGTGGAGGGAATACATGATTTGATCCAGGTGGCACAGCTAGTAAGTGATCAAAGCGATCAAAGTGATCTGATGGCTCTGATGTTAAATCCTGTGATTAATCCACAGCACCCATCTCTCATAGCTTCTACAACTCAACCTGAGGGCTTTCGGAAACCTCTTTTATAACTAACCCACTTGGCTGGTCAGCATGGCCCCGGCCACTCCCTTGGCCTCTCTGATTCTGACTCTTGCTTCATGCCTCCACCTCCCAGAAGCTCAATGCTCAGAAGGAGCCGACAAGGGCTGCCACCTCTTTCTGCATTACTCCCTGGTACCCGGGGAAAGCCCTCTTTAGTGTTTCATCCTGGGAAATGTGTTCATTTAAATGCAAGCTCCAGATTCTGCTTTTAATCACCAGGTTGGATTAAGACTTCATTTGGCATTTTCTATGATAGATCAGCAGATAAACCCGACAACTACATAGATGTCCCCTCCTACAGCCCACCCCTTTAAAACCTTTCTCATGTCTGTGGGCTAAGACCTCATGACTGTAGACTTTCAGAAACTTAAGAGAGTTTGTGGGCCTCTGAAACGTAACTGCATGCTATGGACACAGACTTGGTGTAGGAGATGTGGGAAAAAGGAAGCTGCATGAACAGTGAGAATTTTCAAATGTAGGTTGATAAAGAACAGAATGGGAATGAAAACAAAGGGGACACATTTGAGGTTCACCGGGGCCTCCATCTGGAAAGCTCACATTGCCTTTATGTTTAACATTAATAATTGCTAAATTATATTAAACGATATAGCAATCAAATTAATAAAGCTTACAATATTTAGGACATTTAGTTTGCTAAAATCACTGGCATCTGTGCCTATTAAAAATGACAGATGATTAGGATATCCAAAGTTTGGTGGAATCTGCTAGCTAACAAGGTGGAATTAAAATTTCCATCTTGTTCCAGCATAATGAAGATAATTAAAAAGAGTGATAAAACCCTTTGATTAACCCTCATCTCCTCTTGCATAGCATTTTATTATGCAAATGAAACCTCCAACACTGTAAACTTAGTACCAGTTAAGAATATGAATATGTTCTCGTTTTCAAAGTACAAAGATGTATGTGTACCTATAAAATATTTGATTGCGATTGGAGATGGGGCCTGTTTGGCAAGAAAGCGGAACTCAGAGGTGTGTAGCCCATGGAGCTAAGTTCTGTCTCTATTTGCTACTGGCTCGAGTTATGGCCCTTTCTGCCACCCACACTCTTTTCTCAGTGGCTTCTGTTTTGTGTTATTGAAAGTCCAGACCTGCCATTATCAAGCCCCGTTATGTCTTCTGGGATGCTCAGACCCCCCAAACAAGAATGGCCACGACATCCCATGAAGGGCTCCTTTGCAGTCCTGTTGCTTCCCTGCATTAAAGGGTGCGTCACACTAATTTTAAAAAGCCAGACTTTGCTTCCTCCTCCATCTCTGAGGTGCCTTGTGAGCAAGTCACACAAGAAGTTTGAGAAAAGAAAGCCCCAGGAAAGAGTTTGATTTTTTAAGCACAAGCATGTAATTCCTCTCCTCTTTGAGAATCATTTCTTCCCCTACAGTGGGGCTAAAGGGAAAACTGGGATTGCAGGATCCCTGCAAGTGGTACTGAGCTGGCTTAATGAATTTTCCCTTGGCCAATTGACTGTATCGGTAGGAAAATAACAAGAGCTACTCTCCATATTTTTAAAAGCCAGGTTTCTCTGCCTCCTTTTGCATTCCTCCTCCACCTCTCCCAATCCTAGCTCTGGAAAGGAAAAGGACTTTTAGTGAGGTGATAAGCAGCTGGTTCTAAGTGCCCTTTGATGAAGATTGCTGTTATCCGGAACCAACTGCGTGGATAATGTGTATTCCAGGAAATGAGACTTGAGAACTTGGGGCAGCATGAAGCTGGGAACCTGGAGGTGAGGGGAGAAGACTAGAGATGGAAGAAGGAAGGGAGATTGAAGGAGAGATGTTTTGTAGGAGCCCTCAGAGGGGATGGAGATGTGAGAACAACAGAGCAGAGAGAGATGCAGCCAGTAGCCAAGGGATGCCAACAGCTGCGGGCCTGGACTTTCCCCAGAGCCTCTGAGGAGGGCTGCCCGGCTGCCTCCTTGATTTTGGACTTCTGTCCTCCAGAATGGTGAGAGAATACATTTCTATTGTTTTAAGCCACCAGGTTTGTGGTGACTTGTTATAGCAGCCATAGATTTTGGTACTGGAAAGTGAGAAGTGGCTAAAAGGTGACTGGGGGAGAGGGGAAGAGATGCTTGCAGCATCTTCAAGCATTCGGGTGCATTCCTGAGTAGCTCCAGATAAACTCTGTCCTTTCTGGAGATGGTCTGTGTTGTCTATGTGTTCTCATCTTGAAAACGGGGAACATGATAATCCCTTTGTTATTGGGTTGTTAGAAGCATTGAAAATGGTAATAAATGTAAAGCACTTAGGACAACACCTGGCATATAATCTGCTCTATGTAAGCATTCATTTTATTCCTGCTGCGACTGTCCTTGGTGTTTTGCTATTATTATTATTTTCTTGGAATTACCTGCCTTCCTCATTGTTGTAGAGCCCATATGAATAATTTCGTTTGCATATGCATTTATAGGAAAAAAAGACTAGAAATTTATTCTCTAAAATATTATACATAGTTATTTCTGGGTTATGGGTTTGACGTATAGAACTTTCCCCCCTTCTTTTTGCTTCTATTTCCTTAATCTTTGGCAATGAAAACACATTACTTTGGTAATACGATTGTTAACATTTTTTCTTTTTGGTTTTTAATATTGCTTTGTTTTAACTCTTAAAAGCAAAAAAGCCCAAAGCCAGGCATTTTCAATGTCAGTGAGTTGATGACTGTATGTGATATTTTTGATGAAGCCCTAAGATCTTTAAGAATTTTCAGCTAGTAACTGGGGAAAAGGAGGGAGAGGGTGGGTGCAGGAAAGAAGTTTGAAAGTCATTTCTAAAGCATTGTAAGTGGTCCAGAGTAAGATTCTGCAATCACCAAATATCTCTGCAGTTTGTTCCTGAAATCCTTCCACTATGGATTGAGCTCTTCTGGTTTAGCTTTCTTCTCTCCAAGGGTCCTCTTTGCAAATAGATTATTGTCAGGAAAAGAAAATCATGTTGCCACTACAGAGCAGGGTTTCCCAAACACAGCACCACTGATGTCTTGAGCCAGATTGTTCCTTGTTGTGGCACGTTGTTCTGGGCGTTGAAGGGCGTCCAGCGGCGCCCCTGGTCTCCACCCGCTAGATGCCAGTGGCAGCCTCCCACCCCCCACCAAGTTGTGACAATCAAAACTGTCTCCAGACATTGCCCAATGTCCCCTGGGGGCAAAACCTCATCCAGCTGAGAACCACGGCATAGACCAAGGAGCCATGTCACTTCCTTCAGAAGCTGCATAGCGTAAATTCTGGCTCAGACTCTGAGTTGCTACAAACGGTTTTCAGATGTGCCAGTTAGGTTAAATGGTAGGAACTGTGGCTTCTGAATGACTGGCTGCTTTACCAGTTCTACCATTCACCAGCCATGTGACCTTGGACAAGGAGCTTGACCTCTGCAATGCAGCTTCCTCCCTGTAAAATAGACTTAACAGCATCAGCCTTCACAGAACTGTATGCAGATAAGGGATAATACATGAGCTACATTGTGCACTGTGGGGCTTAGGAAATACTTGGTCCTTTCCCTGCAAGTTGTTTGGTGTGTCTCAAAAATAAGAGGGGGTGATTAATAAGACTATAATGGGCATACACCATGCCCCATCAAAACCTAAAGACCAAATTATGTGCCTGTTTCTTCTATCCAACTCAATTTTCCAAGTTGATTTTGCCCCCACCTCAGGATCTCCAGTAAAAATAAAGTAAAATACAGAAGTTAACTTGATGCAAAATTATGATTTATTTTCTTTTTGTAGTTTAGGAGGGTCTCAATGAAAAGCCCTTATCACCAAACCTCAGCTGTAGAAGGAATCCTTTAATCATGGCTGTCATCCTGCAAGAATAATCTAGACTTAGGGCCAGGCTAGGTTACTGAGCAAGGAGGAAATACTGCCAATGGCTAGACTACCCCTTTCTGTTGGCTGCAAATGGCTTTAGTCTGCTTCCACTGTCATTTTGAAGTCTGAAGATATTTGAGAACAATCTAATTAGGTGGTTGTGGGCTAAGAGAGAACATATTTTTGTCAAAGCCATGGCATGGAGGGAAATGTCAATGATGCTTACGGAGCAAGTTGGTCTTTTTGGTACCCGTTGTTCCCCAAGCCTCCCTGGGACTTCATTTGGTGATTCTCCCTGAGCGTCCTTCTGGAGGGATGCTGAACTGTCTGAGGGAAGCTCTGCCCCTGGGTTCCATTTCTCTGCGACAGTATAGAGCTTGAGTCTGGAACCAGAGTGACCTGGAATTAAATCGTGGCTCTGTTGTTAATTAGCTGAGTAACCTCAGGCAAGTGACAAGCTCTCTGATCCTCAGTTTTCTCAGCTGTTCAATGGGGATATTAAGTTTACCTAATCAACTAAGTCAACATTTGTAGAAATCTTGCTATATGCTGGACACTATTCTAGGTCCTAGCATGAAAAACAAACAAAACAAGATAAAGTCTCTGTATGGTAAAGTTTATATCCAGTGGTGTGCTGGCGATATTTACCAAATGGTTCTCAAAAAATAAAGCAAAAAAACCCCCTTATTTGTAATATTTGCTGATATCTGTGGTGTAAAGTTTCCCACCCTGGCTGACCCCTAGCTACCGTGTAACACCACTGAGTGCAAAGTTGGAAAGAGATGCACACAATGAGCTCTTACAAGCTGGCTCCAGAATATCACTGCTATTCAAACATTATAAAGCTCTTGGGGTGTGGAGGGCATACAATGAGATGATAGCCAGCGAGTGTTTCCCACACAGTGGGGGATCAATACAGAATGGCCATTATCATTGTTACAGCAGCAAGGGTATTGAATCCCGCTGGAGTGGAGACTGTAGCACTGACCCTCCTCTCCATCACCCCCACATGCAGTATTTGCCAAGTCCCATCAATTCTTCCTTTCCTTCTACTATTGTTGCTATAGGCACAACTCTGATTACCGTTGTCTCAAAGCGTGCCTCAGAATCAACCAGACGGATCAAACATGCAGATTCTAGGGTTCTATCAAGAGAATGTAATTCAGTAGACATGAAGTGGGGCCCAGAGAGCCTCCTTTTTGATAGGCAGCTCTGGGGGTTCTGCTGTAAGTGGTCCATGGAACTCACTTTGAGAAACACTCTTGCATTTTCTTTCAATTTTAATGTCCCATATCTTTCTGGCTCGTCTTTGTGCTTTAAGATGCTTATTCTGTAAAATGAGGCTGATTATTCGAAAGGTGGTCCAATGGGATGAAAAACCCAAGCGAGAAAACTTTTAAAAATGTGAGAAGGTAAAACATCTAATAAAATGAGAGCAGATAGCATTTATTGAAGCTTAATATATATGTCAGCCAATATTCTGAACAACTTATATGGAACAACTCATTTAAATATAACACACTTATGAGATAGGTAGTATAGTATAAAGTTTGTCATTACTTTATAGATGAGGAAACTGAGGTTCAGAGAAACTAAGAAACTTGTCCAGAGTCACCCAATTAAGAGACAGAATTCTAGGAAGGAACCCAACTACCCTGGCTCCAGAGGTCTTACCCTTAATAACTGTGCTAGATACCATCACGTACCAAGGGTTCTTTGAGTTGCCCATGGTGGGTCTTCACAATCCATAGAAACAAAACATTTGGACTTTTGTTTAACTTTAACAAGCAGAAGAAATGATTAGTATTGAGTCCTCCTTTTTTGTGCCACTGTTGTCATACTAATTACATCTTTAAGCATTATATGCCCATCAAGATTTATAATTATTGTTTTTCTTTTACATCAGCTAGGAGAAAAAAAAGTGTTACAAACAAATAATAGGGGAGTGGATGTAGCTCCATGGTTGAGCACCTTTTTCCCATGTATGAGGTCCTCCGTTCAATCCCTGGTACCTCCTGAAAAAAAATAAAAAAGAAAAGAAAACAAATAATAATTGTTTGCCCTCTTTTGTATTTACCTAAGTGGTTACTTTTACTGGTGCTCTTTATTTCCTCTTCTTGATTTGAGTAAGTGACCTTTCATTTCAGCCTAAAGGTTTTTTATGGTACGGCAGATCTGCTAGTGATGAATTCATCAGGGACAGTTTCTATTGGCTGCTTTTCCCCCTGTGTATGGGCTGTACTTTATTTTTTTCTTTGCATGTCTCAATTCTTTGTTGAAAATTGAAAATTCATATATATGTAATGTAGCAATGGTGGCAATCTGATTCTTCTCATCCCTAGGGTTTGTTGTTGCCATTTACTGTTGTTGCTGCTGCTGCTTTCATTTGTTTAGTGATGTTCCTGAACAAATTCTCTATTCTTTGTCATGTGTGGCCTCTTAAATATCTGTTCATGTAGCTTAGTGGTCAGCTAATGGTTAGATGAATATTTCCTTAAATGCCTAGAACCAGTAAGTGTCCAAGCCTTTACCAAGGGGTTCTGTTTATATACTGGAGCATGCTTTCAATGCTCCAGGCAGCCAGTTTACAAGTATGTCTTAGTCTTCACTTCCTTCTTGCACAAAGCCTCATGGTCTGCCAGAGGAGATGGTGTGGAACCGTCTCAGGTCTTTCCCATGCATGCAGAGCCCTGGCCATGCACACCCCCGCACATTTGCATGTCCTTCTAATTTCCCAGGCATATGTCAGAGCTTTCCAAAGCTCCCTATGGGCATCTCATTCCTGAGATTTTCTTTTAAAGTTTTTTTTTTCAACTTCTTGTTTTCCCCAACTGTTATCATCATCTTAGGTAGCTGCAACAGTTGCCATTGATTGTCTTTGACAAATAACTCTGGGGAAAAGCCTTTTTGCACCCAGGAAGTCTGTGTCAGTTCAAATCAAGACAAACCCTGTAGGTAGGGGTTTTTAGGGAACTACTAAATAATTAAAATTCTCTGGGAATGGTGCTTTTGGGGAGCTTAAAACCCATTCTACCTTTCTACACCTCCACTGGCTGCTAGTCTGCTGGCTTTTACTGTGATTACAAAGCTGTTCAAACTCAAAGTTTCCATGGAGATGAAGAGAGGCAAGTTAAAACCACAAAGCTTGCTGTTCTTACTGAGATTCAGCCATTTTTCTAGAATGTACACTCCTAAGATTTTTGCAAGCTTTTGGTTAATTTCTGGAGTTCTGAAACAGTTGACTTTGATGATTTTTGCAAGTGTTCTCACTGTTTCTAGGGACATATGGCCTTTTGGAGGCTATTGTTTTGCCATTCCAGCTGCCAACCAGGTGATTGCTCTTAAAGGTAATTTTACATATGGTGTGAGGTAGGGATAGAAATTAGTTTTTCTCCATGAAAATATTCAGTTGTCTTAGCACCATTTCTTGAAAAGTCTTTTTTTCCCCATTGAATTGCCTTGGCCTTTTTGTCACAGACCAAAATGTCTGCATATGTGGGGTCTGTTTTTGAATTTCTATCTACCTAATTTCTTCCAATGATTTTTTTCTCTATCTTTTTCTACTCTGTCGTGTTTAATGTAACTTTCAGTCATTTTAATGCTACATTATTAATGTTTATGTCTTATATATTTAGGGTTGTTCTATTTTCTTAGTCAATTTTTTCATTATGGAAAGACTCTTAATTTCTGATAATCCTCCTTTAAAGTCTACTTTGTTATTAATGACAACATCCTGGCTCTCTTATGATAAGCAGTCTTATAAAATATATATATTTTTTTCATTGGTTTACTTTCAACATTTCTGAGTCCTTATATTTAAAGTGTGCATTTCCTAAACAGTCTAGCATTAGGTCTTTTTTCCCCCATCCAGTCTGATAATTTATGTGTTTTAACTAGAACTTTAATTCAATTTCATCATAATTAGTGATTTGGATGGTTTAAAGTCTACTATCTTGCTATTTTTTTCCTATATATTCAATGTCATATTTCTTTGTTCCCTTTACTGTCCTATTTTGCATTAATCAAGGATTTTTGAAATTATTCCATTTACTGCCTCTATTGACTAGCTGTATCTCTTCATTAAGCTTAGTGATCCTCTAGAGTTTAAAATGTGCATCTTTAATTTATTACTGTCTACCTTTAAATGCTATTATGCTACTATGCAAACACTACAAGAACTTTCCAATTATATTACTCCATTTACCCTCTTGCTTTTTAAAAATTGTGTTTGCATATATTACATATAAATTTGTTGGCAACACATAACACATTATAATTGTGTTTGCTTTATACAGTTGATAGTTATTTACATTTTTAAAATTTAAAAATAAAAATAGCTCTTTGTATTTACCAACATATTTACTTTTGGGGGACATTCTTCATTTTTTTTTTTTTTTTTGCCAATCTGAAATTTCTCCTAGTGTTACTCCCCTTCAATCTTTATCATACCTTGAGGCGTGGGACTCCTCCAACCAAAAGTTTTTACCTGTATCATTTCGAAAATATCAGTACTTTCTCTTCATTTTGAAGGACATTGTCACCATGTAGAAAATTTGAGGTTGGAAGTTTTACTTATTTATGTGAGTTCACAGCTTCAAAGATGCCATTTCTTTATCTTTTGGCTTTTCTTGAGTTTGATTAAGTATCAGTCAATTCCTATATTGTTCTCTTCTATGTAATGTGTATTTTTTCTCCAGTTATTTTTCAGAAATTCTCTTCCTCTTTTCCTTTCTGCAATTTGGCCAAGATGTATGTAGAGGTGATTTTCTTTGTATTCATCTTGCTTCAGGTTTGTTAAGCTTCTTGATTTTTTATGGATTAATGCCTTATACCCAAACAGATAATATGGCTAGTATCTCTTCAAATATTTCTTAAACACTATTTTTCTTTCCTCTTCTTTGGAGATTTCAATTGTGTGCATATTAGACTGTTTGATATTGTCCTACAGGTTTCTAATGCTTCTTTCATTTTTGTATTGATGATTCAACTTGGATAGTTTTATTGACTTGTATTTCATTCTGATTTTTTCCTTTTATGTCTAGCCTGCAATTAAGCCTATTGGATGACTTCTTCCTTTCCGGTACAGTATTCTATTTTTCAATTCTAACATTTCCATCAGTTTCTTTTGTAGCGTTTTCATTTCACTGTTAAATTTCCCCCTTCTATTTCTTCATATTGTCCCCTTTTTCCACTAGATTCTTTAGCAGATTGGCAGTAGTTATTTAAAATTATTTTCTCCTAATTATAAAATCTGGGTGATCTGTAGGGTTATCAACCATGTTTTTTCTCTCATTTATGGGTCATATTTTCTTGTTTTTCTGAAAATCTTGTGATTGTATTTAAAAGACATTGTGTGTAGAGGACAACCAGCAAGATGGTGGCAGAGTAAAGAGCTCCTAGAATCAGCTCCTGCCATGGGGCAGTTGGTAATCACCCAGAATTGTCTAGACCACCTGTTTGGGGGCTCCAGGAGACCAGAAGTGCATCCTGCAACATCCTTGAAAGAATGGAAGGAGGAGACTGCCCATCTGCAGAGAAGATTCATGAGTAGAGTCCTCCATGCCCCCGAGGCAGGTGCCCATCCTCCATGGGAGGCACAAGCCACCCTGGGAGCTGTTCCGCTGCTGGAATTGAAAGTTCCACTTCCCCAAAACAGGGGAGGAAGAGACAGTTGGGCACCAACTTCAGCTACTGATTAGTAAATTCAGCTGGCTAAATTATAACCCTAAGAACAGCTAAAGTCTGAACCTGTCCAAGTCAAAAGGAGGCCTGTAGCTGCCATTTTGACTCCACCTCCAGCATGAGGGGAAGCCGGGCTGGCTGAAAATCACAGTGAAGGTAGAGACCGGTTTCTTTCACCCAGATTGACCTGCAGCCCTGGCCTAGGCTTCAGCCCTACCTCTAGCAGGGAGGAAGCTGATGGGCCCTGCACCAGCCTATCCAGGTAACTGTAGATACAGTTAGCTGGCACAGACTGAATAATCAGAAGTCTACCAGGGCAACTGTGGTCATCCTGGACCTGTACTGCATAGATTGCTGCCCACACCTGCAGCTCCATCCCTGCCCCAGGCAGGGGAGAAAGGGGCTTGAAGCTTCATCAGTCTGTCTGGGCAACTACAGTCTAGGTCTACATGACTTGGATTATTCCACACAGTTGTGGCTCTGTCCCTACCCCTGGGACAGTTGGGAGAAGCTTCATTGGTCCTTGGGACAATGAGGGTAGCTTGAGCCTCTACAGCTTATAGCATCAACTACATCCTTGGCTCCTACTATACAACCAGCAAGGGAGAAGGGCAGGAAGCCCTAAACTAAAGAGAAAAACTGCATCCAGAATAAATACACTAGTAAGCCAGATGCCAAGATACCAACAAAAAATTACAAACCACACCAAGAAACAGGAAGATATGGTCCAGTTAAAGGAACAAGATAAGCCTCCAGATGACATAAAGGAGTTGAGACAACTAATCATAGATGTCCAAACAAATCTCCTTAATAAATTCAATGAGATGGCTAAAGAAATTAAGGATATTAAGAAGACATTGGATGAGCACAAAGAAGAATCTGAAAGTATATACAGAAAAACAGCAGATCTTATGAGAATGAAAAGTGCAATAAATGAAATAAAAAATACACTGGAATCATATTATAGCAGATTTGAGGAGGCAGAAGAAAGGATTTGTGAGTTTGAGGAAATGGCTTCTGAAAGTGAACCTACAAAAGAACAGATGAAGGAAAGATTGGAAAAACTTGAACAAGGTCTCAGGGAACTAAATGACAGCAAAAGACATGCAAACACACATGTCATGGGTGTCCCAGAAGGATAAGAGAAGGGAAAAGGAGCAGAAGGAATATTTGAAGAACTAATGGTAGAAAACTTCCCAACCCTATTGAAGGACATAGATATCCATGTCCAAGAAGCACGACATGCTCCCATCTGAAAAAATCCTAATAGACCAACTCCGAGACACATACTAATCAGAATGTCAAATGCCAAAGACAAAGAGAGAATTCTGAAAGCAGCAAGAGAAAAGCAATGCATAACATTTGAGAGATACCCAATAAGATTAAGTGCTGATTTCTCACCAGAAACTATGGAGGCAAGAAAACAGTGGTATGATATATTTAAGATACTGCAAGAGAAAAACTTCCAGCCAAGAATCTTATATCCAGCAAGATTGTCTTTCAAAAATGAGGACAAGTTTAGAATATTCACAGATAAACAGAAACTGAGAGATTTTGAAACCAAGAGACCTGCTTTGCAGGAAATACTAAAGGGTGTGCTACAGCCTGAAAAGTAAAAACAGGAGAGAGAGGCCTGGAAGAGAATCTATAAATGAATATTATATCAATAAAAGTAACCAAAAGCATCAAAAGTGTGGTAAAAATAAAATATGACAGATAAAACCCAAATATTCAGGAATAAACTTAACCAATGATTTAAAGTACTTGTATTCAGAAAACTATAACTCATTGTTAAAAGAAATAAAAAAAAAAAAGACCTAAATAATTGGAAGACTATTCCATGCTTATGGATTGAAAGACTAAGTATCATTAAGACTTCAATTCTACTCAAATTGATATACAGATTCAATGCAATCCCGAGAAAAAGTCCACCAGCATTTTTTAAGTAAATGGAAAACATGATTATCAAATTTATTTGGAAGGGTAAAGGGTCCTGAATAGCCAGAAATATCTTAAAAAGGAAAAGCAAAGTTGGAAGATTCTCATCTCCAGATTTTAAGTTGTATTACCTAGCCACAGTGATAAAAACAGTATGATACTGGCATAAAGACAGACACATAGACCAATGGAACCAGACTGATAGTTAAAAAACAGACCCTCACATCTATGATCAAGTGATCTTTGACTAGCCTGTCAAACCCACCCAGCTCGGGCAGAACAGTCCATTCAACAAATGGTGCTGAGAAAATTGGATATCCATAGCAAAAGAAGGAAAGATGACCCCTGTCTCACACCCTATAAAAATATTAACTCAAAATGAATAAAATACCTAAATATAAAAGCAAGAACCATAAAACTTCTAGAAGAAAATATAGGAAAATATCTTCAAGACTCTCTAGGGACTGAGTGGCATGGTGGACCCAGAGGTGGATGAGAATGGTGGTTGATGGTGCAGATACAAGAGTGTCCTTTGTGAGATAGAGCGGATGTACATCAGTATTGTGGGTTGGTGGGAGTGTGGAGGAGCATGGGAAAAGTACAACTGGAGTGACCTATGGAGTGTGGTTAACAATAATAATGTAATATTCTTCCATCTGTGCCAAAGATGTACTGTGTTGATAATGGGGGAGTATGGAAAAAGTGTGCCAAATATACACTGTGGACCTGGTAAAATCAGATTATATTATCTCATAATCTGTAATAAATATTCCACCAGGGTGTGGTGTGTTGATGGAGGGGTGTTGTTTGGGAATTCTGCACATATGTGTGATTGTTTTGTAAGTTTACAAGTTCTATCACAAAAATATATTTAAAAAATAATAATAGGGTAGGTTGGGGGGAAAATACACCAAATGCAAGATAAGGACTATAATTAGCAGTAAGATTTTGACAATATTCTTTCAAAATTTGTAACAAATGTCTCACAACAATGCAAGGTGTTGATGGAGGGTTGATGTATGGGACCCCTGAATGATGTTATGTTTGCTTTGTAAGTTCACAACTTTAACTATACACTTATTGTTTACATGTGTTCATGTATAAATGATATAAAATAATAATAATAATAGGGTGGGTTGGGGGAAAGTACTTTGGTTAGTAGTAATATTTTGAGGATGCTCTTTAATCATTAGTTAAAAAGGTTTCACAACAATGCAAGGTATTGGTGGTAGGGTGAGGTAGGAGAGCCCTCTATGATGTTATGTATGTTTTGTAAGTTCACAACTATTGCTATACACTTATTGTTTATGTATGTTCATGTATGAGTGATACACTTCAATAAATTAAAAAAAAAAACTCATAGCCCATTAAAAAAATAATAATAATAAACAAAAAACAAAGAAACAAACAAGGGAATTCTTCACCTTTCAGTGAAAATGCTTTAATAACGATGGACATGATGACTGCACAACTATGTGATTATACCAAATACCACTGACTGTACACTTCAGAAGAATTTTATACTTTATTAGCATGTATCAATAAAATTGATTTTTGTTAAAAAAGACATTGTGTGTAAAAGGACAGTAGAAATAGAATTAAATATTATTTATCCCAGAAAAAAGCTTTCCCATTTTTCTGTCAGCCCATTATGGAGGACAGTTCAACCTTTTTCATCTCATCCTTAGTTTTATGGCATATGGATTGAGTTTCAGCCTTAGTTAGCATCAGTTCACCATGGGTTTCAAATGTTTGGAAGGTGAGATAAAGAGCCTCCCTTCAGCAGGGCTTGGGAGCCAAGCACCTTCTCTGCTTTATTACGAAGACTCCAGCTCTTTGGATAAGTGATCTCTGCTCTCCAGGCCACAATCATACTTTCATATTCTGGAAGCTGTCTTAGTCCTATGTCTGCTACCCTTCACCGAACTGCCACCATGTATTTGGTCAAGGCTCAGACGGAAAGAATTAGCAGGTGGGTGTGTCTCTGGGACTCTCTGTCTGCCTGTCCACCTGGCCCCCAGCCCCCTGGGTGCAACTCTGCTTCTCACAAAGTCAGTGAGAATGTTGGAAAGGCAAGTGTGGCAGTTTGAGATTATTTATGAATGCCCAAAAGAGAAAGATTATGTTTGTAAACTATTCTGGGTGTGATACCCTTTGATTATATTGGATTCAGTTGAGGGGCCCTTGATTAAATTACCTGCTGAGATTAGGGCTTTGATTCGACCACGTCAGTAAGGCATGGCTCAAGTTGAGTTCCCAGCCCCTTGATGGGCCTATATAAATGGACACTCACTTAAAAAGACACATGGGAAGAGAGAGAGCTCTGCCATGCTTGATCCTGGGGCTCCGGGAAAGATGAGCCATTTGCCTGATAGTTTGCAGCTGATATAGAAAGTCTGGGAAGACAGGAGCCCCATGCTGAGAGAGAGGAAGCCTAGGTAGGAGAGACCAGGCAGCGATCAACGACCATTTATTTCAATACGTGGCAACTGAGTTTGGTGAGAAGGCAACCTTGAGATGGGCTCTTTAGGGCCTTGTAACTGTAAGAGTTTACCCCAAATAAATACCCATTACAAAAGCTAACAGATTTCTGGTAACTTGCATCAACATCCGTTTGGCAGACTAATACAGCAAGTCTCCAAAAGGGAATCAAGAATCAGCTGCTAAAAGAGGAGCAAAACAGATGCTGAAAAACCAATGATTTCTCATTATATTATTACAGTACTCCACTCATGCTAACAAATTGGTTTCAATCAATCTGGCCTAGGATTACCTCTCCAGTTTGTTCTTTCCTCTCTCCCCAGCTGCCATCCTACATTCCAGTTGTAATGAATCACATGCAATTCCCAGGACTTTTTCACTTGCTCTACAAGAAACACCTTTAACATTTCTCTTTCATCACTCCATTGATTCCTCTTTATCCTGCAAAATTCCATTTCAAGTTCAGCTCCTCAAGCAAGTCTTCCCCCAGTCTGATTTAAAAGACCACCAGATAAGATCCCATATTGCACTTTTTTTGGTCCTAGCATGTTTTATTTTGATTATTAGCATGTAGGCTTGTCTCTCTGTGAGACTTTGTGCTTCTCATGGGGTGAAGCATGTCCAATTTCAGCTTGCATCCCCTGAATCTGAGCTCCAGGACTCAATAATTTGTTTTAAGGGATGTTGAGTGAAAAAAAAATCTCATGTCTTCTTTAACAGCCTCATCTCAGCTCCTGTTTTTTTTTTTTTTTTTAATAGTCCTCACAACCACATTTATCATATCTTCAAATAAAGCCTACTTCTCTCAATGATAATACTGAGAGCCACCATTTATTGAGAGCTTTCAGGTTCCAACAACTTTCCAATGAATATTGCATTTAATCCGCCACAACCTTGCAATTTTTTAATGCTATTATCACACTCTTGGCAGATGAGGAAACTGAGGCTTAGGCTGTTTCAGTGATTTGCCATGAAAATTCAAGATTTCAACTCAAGGCCAAGCCAATCTAGACCTCAAGCTCTCAGGCCTACGCTCGAGTCCTTTGTTGCCCTTGTTCCTCCCTTCCACTTCTCTTTTCTCTACCTCCCCTTTCTGCATCTGACACTAAACTCAATGATCAGTTGATCAGCTGAGCCCATCTGTCTGGCAGTTGACACACACAGCCTCCGAGCTCTGGTTTCCCTATTCTGCTGCTACTGTATCGTTCAGCAACTTCTCTTTTCCCCTGAGGTCACCCTTAAAGGTCTATGTGTCATGTTTCTCATTTGTGCCTTGTCGAGGAAATCTTGCCAGTGCATCTATCAAAGTAATCATCACAGGCCTGATGGAAGAGTATGGCTCCTCTCACATTTTTCATTACTAGATAATTTATTAATATCCTTCCCGAGCAACACTAGATTTATCTTGATAAAACTGCTATCAGCGATGACACAGGAGAAGCCACTGGGACGCACCCGGAGCCACACATTCACCCCCTTCACCCCGTAAACCTCCGGAAGCCCAACCCCGAGCTGGCCCGGGGGGCTGCCAAGACCCAGAACATTTTATCATTTTGATAAAGTTGACCTGGGGCAGCCTCTAAGGGATGGCTACCTGTCTCGCCTTTCTTCTCTGCTTGTGCCAAACACAGGATTGTCTGTGTATCAGGGAAGGCAGGTAGCAAGGGGTGGATAAATTATCTCCAAAGAGTCCACTATTTATCTCATTTTCAATCGAGCATCTGCAGCGAACAACTTCACCTCTCAGCTCAAGTGCGGTTTCTGTGAGGCCTTGAGTCTGTGATCGGTGACAGACTTTTGGATAATTTCCGGGGAAGCTTCAAGGCATGGATTTTTGAGATAGGCGAGCTGAAGCAGGCTGTGCTGTGGCCACCTCCTGCTCCGCTTTGCGCCCTCCTCTCTCCAGGAAGAGAGCAGAGCAGGTAGGGGCAGCCCTCTTCCTCCTGCTAAAATGAAAATGCAGGAGGGCTCCCATATGAGGCAAACTCGCTCGGTAGGTTCCTGGTAGTCGAGGCCTCAGGGATGCATTTGAGATGGGAACATTGTCTCTGAAACCTTCATTTCAGAGCCATTCTTTCATAACCAAATTTCACGGTTCTTTTCTCTGAACATTACCAAACAACAGCAACAACAAAAACGCAAACATGAAAATAAATAAAAACATGCGTACATACCTACAAGCGAAGGCTCTTTAAAACTGTGCCAGCAGGTATGGGGGATGGGCTGGTTGTTTTAGCAAATCACAACTAAACTGCGATACCCCATGACTCAGCACACCTCTTTCTAATACTTTACTTGCACACACATAAAGAATGTGTGTGCACGAAGGATCATTTTGTGATTTGTTGGATTGTTTTGCATCATTGCTTTTAATAGCAAAATACCGGGTGTTACTGATGAATAAATGACGGTACATCCATACACTGGAATACTGCATAGGCACTGAAAAGAGGAGATGCATATGTTCTGATATGGTGCAGACTGCAGGATATATTAAGTGATTAAAAAGCAAAGTAAAAGTCAGTTTATAGAATGCTCTCCTTGTCTATGTGTTGACTGTTTCTTGAAGGAGACTCAACAAACTAGCAATAGTGATTTCTTGTGAGAGGAAGATCTGATAGTCTGGGAAGGGGGATGGAGGAAGATTAATATATTATTGTGTATTTTTGCACACTGGTTAAACTTTCCCTGTTTATGTGCTACATTTTTAATGGAAAATTAAAGCTCTTTAAAAGACTCATTTTCATGTTTTCTTCCATCAATGTATCTGTTGATCAGAATAGATATAATCGATAATTAATAATCAACGTAATTAATGTTTTTGCTTCTTTCCTAAAGTGAGCTTGAACCACACCATCTGGTTTTCCCCTCTCTTGCCTCTTCATAAATAATAAAATCTATGTTTTTCAGGTGGGCCATGGCTGACTGGGTCCACCGAGGAATCAGTCATAACCCCCGCAGATTGCTCTCTCATTGGCAAAGTCAATTTCCATACCAATTATTCCCCTAATGGCCTGAGAAGGAGGAAGGAAAGAGTCCATTGCTATTTTGCAGATGAAAACATTTAGTATCTAGGAAGGGCCATTGGTTCAAATCACACATTCTGTATGTGGTAGAGTGGGGATTCAAGCTCAAATTGACCGAGTCAATAAACCTTCCCCTTTCCTCTTTGACTCACTTACACGCAGGGACAGTATTTCTCTGGGGGTCTTGCAGAGGTGAGAGCTGTGAACCCCCATCAATTTTTCATAAGCTACCTAGAAGAAACTTCTCTCCTCCTCCTGATGCTGAACTGGGGACCTTCCCAGCACCATTCGGTAGCTGGTGAGGCTGTGCCCGTGAGCTTGTGGCTCCAGGTGCCTGCTGGCAGAGGAGAGCTGGCTCTTGCGGTTGCTAATTTCAATGCCAGCTATGGCTGCGGCATCCTGGACATGGACAGATGGCCAATTGCATCCAGGTTTTCAGAATGCACATTCTTCAACCGTGACAGGGGGTTTCAGCTGTGACCAGAGCTGGGACAGTGGTCCAAATGCAAGGCCATTTGTCACTGTGGTTGATTCCATAAAATCAGCGATGAGGGGCAGATGGGGGAAGCAGCCTCAGCTCTCTGTGCTTGGCAAAACTAGGGCAATCCAGCGCACACCTGGCTGAATAGGCATTGAGACCACTGATCTTGTAGAGGTTCAAAATCCAAGGGGAATTGCCTTTCTTGATTTAATGCCACGCCCAATGACTTGGTGATGGCTTCAAAAGTATATTACTATTACTGCTACTGCTATTGCTACTAAACGCAACAAAAACAATTTACCTCTTCACTTCTGCTGCCTCAACCAAAGATAGCTTTTGAGAAAGAGGCCGTTGTCCCACTCCAGTCCCTACCTCCACTCTTTGGTTACCTACCTTTCCCTGATGTATCTCTTGACCTTCTAATATGGGTTCTCTAGTATCCAGCAGAGAAGTTCCAGCAGAATGAAGGAAAATGCAGGTGCCAGCCTCATGGACCCCCTGTTTCCTAGCTGGGTTACATGCCTGGGTCTCCATCTCCAGCTGCATTTCATGAGGATTATGTGGGTGTCATATGTGGGTCTCCAGAACAGGCCCTCATACAGAGCAGCAGCTCCAGCCTGCATGGTGTTCTTCCCACCGGGTACCCTGAGACCAGAAGCAGGGTTTTCCATAATCTCCTCGGCCTTTGTTCTCAAAGCTACCACCACCACCACCACCACCACCACCCCTGCCCCAGGAAAGAGTTGGAGATGTTTGGTAATATTTTTGTTGTCACTATGGAATGGGCAAGGAGGTGCTATCGGCATCTAGTGGGTAGAGGCTAGGGATGTTGCTACACATCCTACAATGCACAGGATGGTCCCACAGCAAAGAATGATCCGACTGCAAAAGTATCAATCGTGCCCAAGTTGAGCAACCCTGATCTACAACATGCTATTTGTCGATCTGTTTATCATCACATTCGCACTGTCTTTCAGCTTTATGAACCTCCACAACTCTCATAAAGCTGCTTTGCTTAAGAAGCAGTCCATCTCATGGCTCATTCAGCCCTTACGGCCAGACCAAGGCCTTTACGCAGTGTCCCCTTCGGCATAGTGTATTGATTATATGCATAGCTCTGGATTCAAACTCTCTGGTACTGAACCCTAGCCCTGCCACTTCTCAGATGCTCTTTCCTGGGATTATTGATGTCTGTTCCCTGGACTTCAGTTTTCTTAACAGTAAAATGGCTTATCTTACATGAGCTGATATTTATAAATTAGAGTAAGACCTGACAGCACTTAGTAAGTATATGTATCCAGACATGCACACACACACACACATATACACAGTATACATGTAATAGATCCATATACATGTGTTCGTGTAATACACATATGATATACATGTATGTGTGCATATAACATATCTACATATGGGCTCTAGGAACTATTTACTTGATACTCCCTGGGCTAATACATATATCTCAATACACACAATTATGAACTGCCTTGTGCATCCAGAGTTTGGCTTAAGGAAGAAATAGGTAGAACTAAAACACTCTGGCAATGTTCACAGATTGCCTTAGAAGAGTGCAGAGGTGGGAGAATGCAAGATGAAGTCATCAGATTGTTGAAAGTTGAAAAGCTTCCCATATTCCTACTGAGTTGCAACTTTACATCCCTAATTTGCTCCAAGGAAAACGTTAAACAGCAAATGTGTGGGGTTTGGAAGCTCCCAAGCAAAGAGGGAAAGAATGAGGAGTGGAGATGAGGTGCCTGGGACCAGAGCCAGATGGCAGGAGGAGCCTAGAGCAGGTGCAGCGAAGCTGTTGGGGATCCCAAACAGCACTGGGGGGCTCCTAAGGCCCTGGGTGACTAACAGGAAGGTGTTAATAAGGTCTTTAACACCTGTGTTCTAAATACCAGCTGAGGAAATGCAGCAAGGACAGCCAGGAGCAATCAATATGGCCTAGGAAACATCGGGTAAGGCTGTTTTTCCAGAAAGAATTGATGGGGCCCAGTTTGCAGAAGTTCACTCCTTTGGTAATGGAGTTCCTGCTGTGTGCATGGCAGCAGGGTTCCTTCCATGCATGATGCAAATAGAAATGTCCAGGTTCTCTAAGTGTGGATATATGTGCGGGTTCTGAGGGTGATGGGCACTTGGCACAAAGTTGTAAGAAAGAGGCCTCTAACATTTATTGAGCATCTATTTTACAAATATTAACTCACTTAATTCCCCATAAAACTTCAGAAACCAAATATTATAGTTCTCACTTTCTAGACAAGGAAAGCCACATTGAAAGTTGCAAAATCAAGATTCAGATTCAAGTAGGCACCAAGCCTATTTACTTTGGGCCTCTGATGCTCCCTGGGCTAATATCAGCTTCAGTAGCAGAATTGCCACCCATATTAGTCTCTACAAGCTTGAACCCAAGTCTCAGACTATTCTGCCAGAATCTAGCAAATAAAAAGTCAAGCCTCCAACTCAGGATCCAAAATATCAAAGACACGTAAAACTGTGTGAGATTCAGTGTCAGCATCTGTAAAATGGGCACAATATACCCATTCATTCTGATGCTGTGAGCAATAAATGGTATGACTTATGTAGCGTATCCAGTATGGTGTCCCTTATTGAAGAAACTTTACTACATTCTGGATATTTCTGTCTCTTCACCTTGCTGTGATGCCAGCATGATCCTGCTGAATTCAACATGTTCTTTGTCCCACTTCAATCACCCCTTCGGTTTTTCGCAACCTCTCCTCATAAACCCAGCTGCCTCACAACTCCAACACTTCTAATTGGAAGCAGCAGGCTTATGTTCAAGTGCCCTTTCACTCCCAGGCTCCAAAGTAATCCTTAGGTGGGTGAAGATTCATACTTCTAATTTTCCCTCTAGTCTCACTTAGAGACTAATACAAAGCATGGAAAAGTCTTTAACTTTCCTTTGTTTTTCATTCTATTTTTAAGACATGGTATCCTGAAACCATAGTGATGAGCAGAGTAATCAAGAGGAGCTTAATGGATGATGAGGGATTCAAAAACCAGATCATGGAACTAGGCATCTATTTCTCAGACTGTAGAAGAGGGTATGTGTAGGGTGCATGAAAAAGAGGGGAGAGGAGCAGTTGCTTAACAGGTAGATTTGCATGCAGAAGCCCCAGTCTTGGACATATTTGAGTGACAATGAAACAACAAAGTTAACCAGAAACCCTAAGTCAATTTATTCAGTCATTAGACAAACACTTTATATCAACAATGGTGCTAGGTCCTCAGGATACAGTTTGTACCATTAAACTTAAACTCCTACTCCAGGGACTGGCTGGGGAGCTGGAGCAATGACTCAGGAAGTTGATAACTAAATTCTTTTCTAAAGGTTATTCAGCAGATGGAAATGTTTCCATAAAACTCCAATGGTCCCGCCTGGAACCATCTGACTGGGCTGGTTCTTACAACGAGTCTTCAGCTCCACTGGGGGCCATAGAGGAGGCCAGTAATGATGACAGAAGAGGCTCAACAAGGTTAGCTGAAGATTAGACCCCACAAGGGAGGTGCAAGTCTTCTACCTATGATGCCAATGGCCCTTTACTGCCCATTGCAGGGAGGAGCAAATGGTGTAAGGGCTTAGAAAGCTCCCAGGTTGACAGTTATATTTCTAACTACCTCACTGTCTTCCTTGGTAATGAGGGACTTTCATTAGAGACTGGGTCTGGACCAGACATTATGTCACTGTTAGGTTACAAGGTCTACAAATGGTGAGATAGGCTTAGCTTGTCCTTGGTTCCTTCCCATATGGGTAGAGGCTGAACTCACTGGGCAGTGCCCATGTGAGACCAGGAATGGCCAAATGAGAGGCCCAGAGCCCCAACCTCAAATGGGGAGAAGATCTGCTAGACCATAAAGTCAAGCACACTCCTATTCAACTTCTGATTTGATTCTCTGATACCATGTCTGAGCCTTGGTGTATTTTTCTGAGAAAATACTTTACAGGACCATCTGGTGATTGAATGGAATAATGCAGTAAAATTTCACAACACTGTATTGGGCACAGATATCAAGAAGACACAAAAAAGGTACTTTTCTGACCCATCACTTTGCAGACCTAAAGAAACTATCTAAAGTACTGAATAGATTTAGATTTTCACTCAGACTTCAGAAACGCTACAGGTGGATCTAGGCCTGCAGGCCTCTCTCATCTTTCATTCCATTTCTTGTATTCCCAACCACCTTCCTCTCTCCTCTATTCCAGCTCCAAGTCCACCCACCTTCTGCTCCTGTTTCCTCTCCCCTCTGACGGTCTCAGACCAGGCTTTGCTTAACCACACCTGTAGATGCTAACACGGCTGGCATTCTGAAGACTCCTTCCCAGCTCGGCACTCATTTGTATGACATCTGCTCACCAACTTATACAAGCTGTTGCTCTATTCAAATGCTTGAAGGCAGTCCTGAGACAGTGTTTACAAAAGTGTGTCTGGTGGAGCATCAAGGAGGGCTGGGTCCAATAATTTTGGGTGTTGCCAGGTAAACCAGAGTTAAAGAGAGAGGCTTCCATACGCAGGCGCTTCCAGTGCCTTCAATGTGTTTAGATTCACTGTGAATCCCCAGGATGAAGATCTAATATTGTCATGCCCTTTTTTTTCCCCTTTGGTGCATATAACACACTATACGTTAGTATCACCGGGAGAGCTTTTGCAGCATCTCAATGTCTTGACCCTAACCCCCAGTGATTCTTATTTAATTGATATAAGATTAGGTCTCAGAATTTATAAACTTTGAAAACTCTTCAGGTGATTCTTATGTGCAGCCAGGGATGAGTGCATGAGGATTACTTAGGAAGCAAAGCTGGGACTTACCCGTAAAGACGTGGATTCAGTAGGTCTGAGATAGACCCAGGAGGCCACATATTGAACAAGCCCCTCGGAAACGTCTGATGGGGATAGAAGCACTCTGAACCGCACATTCCAAGGAATACACTTTGAGAAGCTAACCCTAATAAACCTGATGGAATAATAGTGATAACAATTTTATTCAATTGCTATTTTGAGGGCCTCCTATGAAGCAGCCAACTTTGCAATTTAAGAGGAAACATGCTTGAGGCTATAAAGTCGAGAGGCCCTCAATGTAGTGTGAGTTGCTTGGTAATAATATCTCCTTACACTATTGGCTCTCCTAGGAGACCATATGATTTTCGAGGACATCCCAACACCACAACGACCAGTTGCATTGTTGATGCTCAATAAATGTCTTTTTTTCATTTAAAAATTGTATTGAAGAATGTCATCCATACTACATGAACATACATAAACAACAAGTGTAGAGTAAAACATGTGAACTTACAAAACAAACATGCATATCATCACACAGGGCTCCCAGCACCACTGCCTTGCATTGTTTTGAAACAATTTGTTACAAACTATGAAAAAGCATCATCAAAACATTACTACTAACTATAGCCCATATCTTACATTTGGTGTATTTTTTCCCCAAGATACTCAATTATTAACCTCCTGTATTAGTATTATACATTTGTTATAGTTCATGAGAAAGCGTTCTTATATTCTGTTAACCACAGTCCGTCTTCTACCACAACATTCACTGTGTTATACAATCCCATGCTTTGTACAAACCATTCAAAGTGTACACTCAGTGGCTCTCATTTCATCACTTGTGCTGTCTTCACCGCAATAAATTTTAGAATGTTTTCATTACTCCAAAAGGAAAAATCCCTTTTTATTTATTTTTTTACCAGGAGGTCCCAGGGATTGAACCCAGTTCCCACCATATGGGAGATGGACACACAATCATTTGAACCACATCCGCCCCCCAACCTTATCCCTTTTTAATCCCCTATTGTTGTTTCTTAGAATTGATATAACTTCTTTGCCATTACTGCAAAAATATTACAATATTATTAACTATCGTCCCCAACTTACATTAATTGTGATTTTCCTGTGTATCATCTTATTCTTAACACTGTAAAAGAAGAACATTATTATATTTACACAATCTTTATCCACCACCGAATTCACTATGTTATACGGTCCTCAGATTATTCTTTAGCTTCCTTTCAGATGACATTTACACCCATGGACTACTTCTTTCAGCCACAATCACACTTATAAATCAGCAATGTTATTTGTACTCACTATAATGTGTTACCATCAACTCTATTCATTTCCACACTTTTACACTAAACTTTATAAAAATTCTACATACATTAAGCATCAGCTCCCCTTCTCAAATCACATTTTATCTCCTAGGAACCTATGCTCTAGAGTTTACCTCTGTGAGTTTACTCATCGTAATTAGTTCATTTTAGTGAGACCATACAATATTCGTCCTTTGGTGTCTGGCTTATTTCACTCAACATAATGTCCTCAAGGTTCATCCATATTGTCAAATGCGTCCTGACTTCATTTCTTCTTACAGCTGAATAGTATTCCATTGTATGTATATACCACATTTTGTTTATCCATGCATTGGTTGATGGTACTTGGGCTGCTTCCAAATTTTAGCAATTGTGAATAATGCTGCTGTGAACATCAGTATGCTAATGTCAGTTTGTGTCCTTGCTTTCAGTTCTTCTGAGTATATTCCTAGTAACAGGATTTCTGGATCATAGGGCAGTTCTATATACAGCTATTTGAGGTACCACCAAACTGTCTTTCACAGAAGCTGCACCATTCTACATTCCCACCAACAGTGAAGGAGTGTTTCTATTTCTCCACATCCTCTCCAGCAATTGTAGTTTTCTGTTGTTTTTTTTTTTTAAATAATTGCCATTCTATAAGATGTGAAATTGTATCTCATTGCAGTTTTGATGTGCATTTCCCGAATAGCTAGTGATGTTGAATATTTTTTTCACGTGCTTTTTTGGCCATTTATATTTCCTCTTTGGGAAAATGTCTATTCAAGTCTTTTGCCCATTTTTAAACTGTGTTGTCTGTCCTTTTATCATTGAGTTGTATGATCTTTTTATATAACATGGATATCAAACCCTTATCAGATATGTGGTTTCCAATTTTTTTTCCCATTGAGAAGGCTGCCTTTTTACTTTCTTGACAAAGTTTTTTGAAGAATGAAAGTGTTTAATTTTTGAGGTGGTCCCATTTATCTATCTTCTTTTTCATTGCTCCTGCTTTGGATGTAAGGTTTAAGAAACTACCACCTACCACAAGGTCTTGAAGATGTTTTCCTACATTTTCTTCTAGGAGTTCTATGGTCATAGCTTTTATATTTAGGTCCTTGTTCCATTTTGAGTTAATTTTTTAATAAGATGTGAGATAAGGGTCCTCTCTCTTTCTTTTGGATATGGACAGCCAGTTCTTCCAGCACCGTTTGTTGAATAGACTATTCTGCCCCAGCTGGGTAGGGTTGACAGCCTTCTCAAAACTCATGACTGTAGAGGTGAAGGTCTATTTCTGAATTCTCGATTCAGTTCCATTGGTCAAAATATGTCTGTCTTTATGCCAGTACCATGCTGTTTTTACCACTTTACCTGAGTAATATGATTTAAAGTCAGAAAGTGAGAGTCCTCTAACTTCATTCTTTTCTTTTAAGACATCATGTCTTTTTAAATGAGTGAGCAAACAACTAAGAAAAGAAAGTATTGTTCCACTACACTCCAGTATAAGAAAGACTACATAATTTTGTTTTTCTCAATAAAATTAAATCTAGTTCTGAGCTCCTGCATTCAAGTGGCAAGAAGCCTAATGCCAGCTCTTCCTCTTCCCAGTATTATTTGGGGATTTGGAGTATAGTGGGAGGTGATGGGAAGGCAATTGCTATATTCCAGAAAACTTGGGGCAATTGCTTTAGTTTTAAATATATCACTGAGAGACTCATTTTCCAACATGCTGAGATATACATTGTCCAAGCCGAATTGTTCCACTTTAAAGACAATGGAAATACTCGATTCCTCGTTCTGTCATGTGAAAGGTCGGTGGTTGCAGATTTTCCCCAAACCTGGTCCTCCTTTTGGCTTCAGGAAGCTGATTTTGTTTTCTTCTTGTGATCAGAAAATTCTCCAATTTCCAATTCCCAGCTTCCAATTTCCAGCATGGGCCTCCTTCCTTTCCTCTTTGAAGGGCTCCGCTTGTCAATATACCTGGGTGGAGGTTATCCTCACCAAGACCCCTGAAGCACAAAGAAATTCTTCCTTCCTCTACTTCCATGCAACCTAGGACCCAGAATTCAGAATAGAAAGTCTGGGTTACTTTCTTGTGATGGAGAAGAAAAAATGTTATTTCATTTACCGCGGCTTTCTAGAGCAGAGAGAACAAAGAACAAACTCACATCTCAATAGATTATCTCAGAAAAAATGCTATGAGTAGTCAACTTTATTGTGAAGTGAGGTTTCCCTTTGAATGTTGAAGGATGAGTTTGCCTTGTGCAGAAGGGGAGAAAGGTCAGTCCCTTCAGGAAGAACAGGATATATAAACCTACAGAGACAGGCTCAAAAAAGTACTCCATGGTCAATGCCTAGAATGTGAAACAGGAAATGAGGCTGGAGAAGAAATGTGGCACCTGCAATGAACAACTGGAAGGAACGGGGCCAAGAAAGGAGGCAAGACGACTAGGTCGGAAATCATGGTGAATATTTATGGTGTCCTTTTGTGGAAATTCAAAAGGAATATCAAGAATAGCTCATTACGCCAGGACCAGAGACAAGGGCTCCAAACTTAAACCATTGCTACGAAAATGACTCCTTCACATCACTCAGAATCAAAGATGAAAAAAAATAAACAGAAGCAAATATCTTTGGCTACAGGTAAAACAAACCAAAACATGCTAATTCTTGCTGTCCTATTTAAAAAGCAAAATTCACAATGAGTTCAAAGCATATCTTCATTCAAGATGACAACTCACCAGTAAATTCTGAGAGACATTTAGGTGAGATGTTATGAGGGCTATAGCGAAGGAGTTAAAATTTGAAGGAAAAAGGGATTGGGGATTACATGGACTTGAACTATGGAAAAGGTTGAAATTCATTCAAGAAAGCAATAAAGACTAGTGAACCAGAAACTCCCTGCTCACTTATGATAAAATATCTAGTTAATGCCAAATAAAATATTCAAATAGACTTGTTATGGCTCTTTAGAAAGACTCTCTAAAATAATGTCGATAACGCTTTTTAAAAAGCATGATCACAAATAGAGTGTTGCCTTTAGGAAGGAAGATTGGCTATGGGGAGTAAGCAGCTTAGTTAGAAGGAAAAAGATATTAGGGGGACATAATCTGAATTTGGAATGTTCTTAGATGCTGTAACAAAAATCCTGCCTTGCAAACAAGACCCACTGTTTATTTTACATAGTGTGGATCTATGGTCACACATACTCAACGTAAGTCAGTTGAGTGGAAGAGACAGAAAATCATCCTGACAATTATAGTAAAGTGTGAACCTATTAGTACTTCAGAAGCATGGAGGAGGGAGTGATAAGTGATTCAGAAGATCAGGAAGACACCATAGAAGAGGTGACTCGGAGTTAGTAGTTGAGGGATCAATAGCAGTTCACCATGCTGGCGCATGTCTGCTGCTTGGAAAGTAGAGTCTATCAGATTTGAGAGGATTGCTAGAAGCCTCAGCGATGTGGATCTATGGCTGAAGGAGAGCTCACATGGCTGGGCAAAAGGCTGGGAGTAGTTCCTGCCTGCAGGTGGGAAAACCTTTATCTTCTCTTTTGGTCTGTGAATTCACCAGTGTATTTCTCACATGAAATATAAATATGAAAAGGAGGTTGAGGTAATGTTTACCCAAGCCAAACCTTGCCACAGGTGTCTGTGGG
>JAKSZT010054576.1:4489632-4523085 GCA_026826555.1 Tolypeutes matacus | reverse complement strand
TGAGGTAATGTTTACCCAAGCCAAACCTTGCCACAGGTGTCTGTGGGGCGCTACGCCCCACCCGCTTCCCGTAGCCAGCTTCTCTCTTCCCCGAACCCAACTTCCCTATTCACCGCAGCCTATCACAGCACCTCCTCACAGCCATAACCTTATTTGGACATGTTGGCCTTCTCCTCTAGCCTCCCCCCTCCCTCCCAAATCTTCCCCCCACGCCCAGCGACAGCTTCGCCCTATCAGAAGACAACACGCTCACCCCCGCCCAACTCTGCCTATAAAACTGCGCAGCTCTCCCTGAATAAAGGTCTTACCTTCCAGCAAGCAAGTGAGTGGTGTCTCTTCATTTAGTACTGTCAGGGAGACCACAGGGCACCAAACGGCGACCCTGTGACAACTTCTCCTCAACCTCCGTGAAGACCAGGGAGCCGGGCCTGCGCTCTCCTGACAACTTCTTTACCCCCCGCCGTTCCCGGAGT
The DNA here is from genome assembly GCA_026826555.1 of Tolypeutes matacus. Classification (NCBI taxonomy): domain Eukaryota; kingdom Metazoa; phylum Chordata; class Mammalia; order Cingulata; family Chlamyphoridae; genus Tolypeutes; species Tolypeutes matacus. The sequence goes on along the minus strand of JAKSZT010054576.1, from coordinate 4,522,612 downwards.
GCACGCCAGACGGCCCACAACTAGCTCGTGTCGCTCCCCGGGCTGCAGCAGGGCTGATCACCCTCAGGCCCGGGAACAAAGCGGCAGGAGGTGCCAGAGCTGTTTTGTGGGTATTTTCACAAATCCTAGGGGGAACCGTGAGTCAAGTCAAGCGCAGTCCTTCTATCCTGAAATAAAAAATGCCAATGAAAAATTTTCATCATTCCTGAGATTCTACTGTTTCAGTTTTCTCTTAGCTTCGATATTCTAGAGAGAGGGTGACCCTTAGAAGGTTTAAGAAGTGAAAAGTGGTAATAGTAGCAATAAATGCACTGTCCAAGATAGATGGGGGCGTATCTAGAAAGCAGAGCTTGAAGCAAGGGTTAAAGTGCTCATGCTTATTTGGGAATTGGAAGTCCAGGACAGTGAGGGTGAAGGAACTATGGGATTGAGGCAAAGAAAGGTACGAAACTATGCTGTGCTCTGCATTTCCTGGCCACCACTTCACAACAAGCTGGGAAGAGATACCACAGGTCATGGTGGCCCAGCAGAAACAACTTTCTCAGGAAGGGTTGTAAGAAGAAACTGCCCCTGGGAGTATTTTAGAAAAGAGAAAGGAGGAGGAAGCTATCTGTCCAACTCCTTCCATCACCTACTTCCCTTTGGTCAGGTTCAGTCCACAGGTTTCAGGTTTGCATCATCTGCTGTTGAGGGGCCCGTAGGAAGCTGAATTCCTTATCCCATGCCGTGGCATTCCAGTGAGACCAGAAGTGAAGGGGTGACTTGGTTTGGATAGGGCTCAGCATAATGGGAACAAGGGTCCTGCAGGCCCAGGGCTTCAGTTTGACCCCAGCCCACCCAGGTTGCTTGACAAGGGCATTGGCAAAGATGGCGGCGGAGTGGTCCAGAGGCTGGGTGGGCCTTTCTGTAAGGAGGAGGCTCTCGAGGGAAATCCAGGAGACCTGGGTGTCTACCTGACAGAAGCATTAGGGTACAGTGCTGGAAACAGTTTTTACATCAGGGATTTCTGCAAACAGAAACCTTTCTAAGCTTGGGGAGGGAGAACTGCAGCAACACAGAGAAGAAAGGGAGATAGAGACCTCGTTAAGTAGTACTTTGTTTTCATAGCACAGATGCCAATCAAAAAAATAATAATAAATACCCTTGATTAAGTGGTTTAAGAAAATATTTAATATTTGGTTTTCCAAAAAATGCAGTGAAATGATATGTGTATCTTTCACCTGAATTATTTAGTTTTTTACTTTAGCAAGCAGAGAGGGAAGAATGAGAGAGAAATAGCATCTACCCAATTCAAGCTTTTAATTATTTTTTTTAATGGTGATTCTTGCTAGAGCCATAATGAAGCTCTGGAAGAAATAAAAACTTATGATCAGTACAAGCATTATAGACATTTATGTAAAACTGGAAGTGAATAGTATTTTCCCATCTGTTACTAATTCATAACCGGATTCTCTCTGGTATTGTGACTGAAGTGCAATTTTATAATTCATTCCTTGGCTTCAACTCCTGTTGGGGAGTTCTCGTCTTTGTTAATTTCACAACATCAGATGTTCATGAGGAAGTTTCCATTATGACTCAGAGTCAACATGTTATCAATTCTGAGCGGAGAGGATGCTGCCAGATATAGTGACAAATCTGAGGCCTTAAGATGGAGCTGCAGTTCAAAACACTCTATGCTCAGGAAGCTATTGGGGAACGTAGCAAACGGCCCAGGCATTGGATTTGAAGATCGCAGACGCACAATTACAGCACATGAGGCCATGCCGGGATCCAAGAGCCCTTTCTATGCCCGAGCCTCCAGCGATGCCAAAGCCCATTAACTACTCATCAGTAGCACAGGAGGCAGGAGGGCTCTGCCTGGATGAGGAATGAGTGTGCATCTGAGCATGTGTGTGCGTGTGTGACATGGGTGCGTGTGTGACATGGGTGTCACCGTGTGTGTGTTTGGGGAAACAAACTTAGAAACTAAGAGAGTCTCACACTTGGACACGCTATTCATGAACAAGTTCATAACTTCATAACAGAAACTCACTCTTATTTAATAACACCAACCACAAGCAAACGTTTTCAAGAAACAAAAGTTTAAACAAAGAATACCATTTTAAGTAATCAGCTGTTTTGCTTGCATTTGTGAAACATACAAAGAAGGACAAAATTGTACTGAGCCTGATTAAGATGTATTGTGTTTGAGCCCAATCTATGGAGTTTTTAGTAACAGAAATGACCTTTCCTGGCTTTTTCCCTACCATAATATCACTTACCAGGTTAATTTCTAAGTGGTTGCTTTTATGTTGCCACATACAAACTACAATATTCTTACTTTGAAATCAGTATTTATTTGGCTATTTGATATACAAACATAGTCTGAAATCTCAAAATGTAAAAGGAAACACAGACATATGACATTTCCTGGAACATGAAGCTTGTATTATTGAACCAGCTGAGTTAGTGTCTTTGAAACTTTTTATCCTTGTTTCCTTTACTGTCAAATGATAAACCTAAGAAGGTATAATGGGTAGCAAAACTGGTACAATACTTTAAGAAAACATAATTTCAAAAATGAATGGAGTTCAAAATGTTTATATTGTCTGATATAGCAATTCCAGATGCAGGAATTCATCCCAAGAAAATAATGTTGACAAGAAGAAAATGTTTTACCCTCAAAGTTATTGATCACAATGTTATTTATCATAGAAAAAAATTCAAAACCATCTCAATGAATCACTGTGTTCACAAAATATGTGGGATTAAACATGGGATTAGACTGCAGCCATTTATTTAAAATTTATTTAAGTTAACTAATATTAATAATTATCAATTAGCCCTCCAACAACCTAATGCCCCTCAGACATAACGTGGAATAACATGGGAAGAACTGTCAGAGAAAGTTTCTTATGGTTATTTAGATGTGGACACCCTAAAATGGATCCATTGCCAGCACAGAGCCTCTTATGGCTGTTTAAATGGAAAGTGGGATGAAAACAAACAAGCAATCAAGGAAAACAAACCAAAAATTCACCATTAGACTTTTCAGACCCGGCCCTACTCTCTCTGTCAGAGTCCAAACTTTTAAGGCTATTCAAACAAAAGAGTAATGAAATATTAAGAGTAACAATAGTTTCCTTAAGATTTGCTATATAGTACATCTATGATGAAGGTGTTATTGTCATTTTGTAGATGAGACAAATGTAGACCAGAAAGATTCAATTATGTCTCTCAGAGTCTTCACAGATATTAAGTGGTGGATGGAGCATTTGGATTCAGGTTGGTTTGACTTCAAATGTGTGTGATTGTGCAATAACCTTTCTTAAGATTAAAGTTATAGGGGAAGAAGTTAACAAAATATTAATGGAAGCAATCAATAAGTGTGCAAACTATGAAAAGGGAAAATGAAAACAGAAATTAAGCACATAATGAGCTCTGAGATGATCAAGTACTCTTTGGAGAAGAAAAAAATTGATGAGAAATTTTAATCAGACTTTCTATATTAACATCTTTTATTAGTCTTTGAAGCATCATCTCCAATGACAAAAATGGCAACAAAAATAGACATAATAAAAATGCCCATCCATAGGAGAATGATGGACTAACTGATGTTCCATAAACATGATAGGACATTATGCAGGCATTAAAAATTATCATTATGAAAACTGTGTGGAAATATGGAAAATGGTTTTGATTAACTATGAAATCAACAAAGCAGAACACAAAATGGCCTGTGCAATATCAATGCCTTTCTGTGAAAATATAGGTCTATGATCATGAACTGCAGTAGGGCAGGTACAAATGAAAATAATTGTGTTTGGGGTAATATAGCTGCATTGAAAAATAGTTGGGTTATTATACCTTCCTTCTAATAATAGACATAAACATTCACATATATTTTAGGTATCATTAGTTTCACATCTTTTGCTCAGTTTAATATATATAGCTCACCTGGACAAAAGAATAAATTCCATGCACCCATGCAAGTTGAAGAGAGTAATGAACCCATTATATCCATTATACAGCTTCAAAGATTATTCACATTGTTTTGTGTATGATATTTTATTATTGTAAAACTAATAAAAAGGTTTGGTAAAAACTAGTCCCTAGGCATCATCACTAAAGGAAACCATGGTATAAGTCTTGTGTTAGAAGTTGAAAATCTAATGGCTGATTCAGTTCAGAATCCATTACTCATCTTGGTCCTGAATTTGAGCCAAGAACTGCAGCCATCTCCAGTTAAGGGATAGGTGTTGAGGGTTGACTAGAGAGAAAATAGAGGTTTTGGGATTTAAAAAAAGCAAGGGATCTTCTGCCTTACTGCAGAAGGACAATAATTAGGTGTAATATGAATCAGGGAAGAGCAAACACTCAGGATCCCAACATCCCTCGGAGATTAAACTAAGATGTCAGGTTAGAACCACAAATAAGGCTGAACTTCACCAAATGGCAGAACCATTTCAGCACCTGGCTAGTAAAAATGACCCAGATCACTGACAGGTCTGAGATATAGAATGGAGAGGAGTGAGTTAGGAGCAAAAGATCCTTTAGAGACTAGAGCTAAGGACTTGTCTATCCATCTATCCTTCCATCCATCCATCCATCCATCCATCCATCCATCCATCCATCCATCCATCCATCCAATAAATCACAATTTTGCAGGAATCGTGAGACTTCAGAATGTTTGGAACCTATAGTATGGGGGAGAGGGAGTATTGATAAAGAGTCTAAAGTGTTAAACAGAGCTTTGCCTAAAAGTTTAGACTTTATCCTAAAGATAATGGGAAACCACCGAAGAGTTTTGAGCAACCAAGAGAGATGAGCTTTGACTTTTCGAAGCAAGTGGATGGTAATTATCATACGGTTACAAAAGGGCTGTAGTTTTTTATTTCCTGGAGAGGCAGGTAGAAAAGGGGAGTGTCTGAACTGTCAGCCCAGTGTGGAGAGAGACGTCCTAGCAGGTTTTCTGACATTTGGGCCTGAGAGCCTCCAATTATTCCAGGAAACCACGCCTTTTTTATTTAATCATAAATGACCATCATCTATCAATCAGGCATTTAATCTAGCAGGTTCTGCTGAGCCGAGCTTCTATTTTCCATAGTTAATCTTAACTACCATTTTAGATTCACAACAGACTTGTCACTAGGGGCAACATGACAGTATAGAAGAGCTGGAAAACACTAAAAAATCAAGTTCCAATTTCCTCCACCATGACGATACCATTACACCCGTCCAATGTGTAGTGGCTAATAAACAATCAAGAGTGCTTCTGAAGGTGGAGCCAAATAGTTTAATTCCAGCTCTGCCGACTTCTTTTAGACTTTGCAAAAACTGTAGAAAATTCTCCCTGCCACAGCCTCTTTCCTCTCCACTTACCAAACTGTCCCTAGCAGTAACCCAAAAATATGACAGTCAAATATCATCCATGTTAAATTACTTTTTCAATAGTAGATGATTTATAGTTGATTAGGTAATTAAATCAAATACAAGTGGCTGAAAGTAAATCTATTTTTATCATCCCTGTAAATTAAAAGTTCTGCATCATAAAAAATCATGACCATCTTGAAAATGACTAGTCAAGTGCCTTTCAGAGGCAAGCAGGATTTATTGTCAATTAACGTATTGAACTGTATAGTCAGCATGGCCCTGTGTTCAAGACTTTAAAAATTATTGGCTTCCGCTTCTGAGCTGCTCCCTATCATGGTAATGAAATGTATCTAGCGCTTCTCATATTGAACAATTCCGTAGGTTGGGTTTATATCTCGCTATAACAACATTTCATTTTATTATCATCTTCAAACCCCTGTAATGAATACAAATACATTCTTTTTTTCCATCACGAGTTTATCAATTTTCATTGATTTGCCTATAATGAATACAGTCAGGAAAAGAAAGGCAGACAGATCATATCCATTAAAGTGTCTTTAGCTTCAAAAGTTTGTCTGTGGCATTGTTTAATTAAAAAAGAAAAAGAAAGTCATTAGGAATCTAATTAAAAAGAGACATTACTTTCAGGCCTGCTTATAAACAAGAAGTCAATAATTATTACATAAAGGAACATGGGAGCTATTTCACCTACAGAAAATTTGCATTTGTATCCAGCCCACTTGAAAAAGGGAAACTATTAATTCTTAACAAGGATTTATTGCATATGGATAATCCTGTATTATCTAGCTTTAATGTCTTATATTTTTCTCAAGTCAACTGGAACTGTAAATGCTAAGATACATTTATGAAAAGTTCAATTTTTATAACTAGATGAAGTTTGGGCCATGCTCTGCCCCTACACATACACTTAATCTTCCTTTTGAATAAAGTTCTAAGCATACTCCTGCTGTGTGATGCAGAGAAATCCCTGTGTGTTTCTAGTTGTGCAAATCTTCACCTGTAAAATGATTTCCTGTTCTAGGTACCACTGAATCAGGAGCTCAATAAAGCAAACGACTTGCCCAAGGCCCAGTTGCCCAAATAGGGTAGCTGGAAGAGAGCCCAGACACCTGACTCCACGTCAAATGGAGGGCAAGGAGCACAGTCTCGCCAGAGTGAAAACATAGATCCTCACTTTCGATCCTTACTTGCGACAGAGGAAGACTGAAAATGGCAGGCGACAGGATTCCTCCCATTCCTCTTCTCCTCTGATTGCTTCTGTCTTGGCTTCCAGGTTCAAGAAGGACCTGAGTTAAAAATCACCCCGTTTTCTGGGGTGTGCAGAGAAAGCAGCCCTAGCAGGGCAGAGTACCTTAGCGATGTAGCCACAGTCTTCCCAAAACTGTTTAGTCTAATCCCAGCTGTTACAATCAAAATCCAAATGATGACATCTTCAGCGGCATTTCACGGTACTGAAACCATTGGCCGTGTCCACTGGATCCCCATAGGGTGGCATCATTTGATGTCAAATCAAGTAATTCACTATCATCTTAGAGTTCTAAAGGAGGAAATTTGTGAGACAGCTAAGTATTCTAGATTTCACCGCCTGGAGTTTCTAGGAATACCTTGCTGAGAATAACAGCTGGGGTTTCCAGTGTTGCCCTGAAAGAGATGCTGAATCCAGTTCTGATGCTGGAACTCCATTCTGGGGCAGCTTCCCTTTCAGAAGACACCGATTCCTTAAACCTCCCCAGTTAGGGCATAAGCCAGGAGGACTGTGGAATGAGTCACCCTCCCTGAGACGCCAGGCACAAAGGGATATCATGACTACCACTCTTGTTCCTCCCACATCTTCTGCCCCGAGCCCGTAGTAAATGCCTCCGGAGCTTTGTTGAAAAAATGGACTTTCATTTATATTCAGTTAGACCTCGATAAGCTGATTCCATGGAGCAACAACATGGGAGCTTGTTAGAAACTCAAAATCACACATCCCACTCCAGAGTTAGTGAGTCCGAGCGAGCTCTTCAACAAGATCTCCAGGAAATTCATTTGCTTATTGAAATTTGAGAAGCACTGAGATGCAACATAGGAAGTTGGCACAGAACTGCTAGTTCTTTCATTTAGCTATCCAATAGAACTACCTGGGCAGTTTTGAAAAGAATACAGAATCAACATTCCCTCTGACCCCATAATTCCACTCCCTGGACCAGAGAAATTATCATGCATGCACACAAGAGGGTGCGTTCAAAATGTTCACTAGCTATGTTGTAAGAGTGAAAATTTGGAAACACCGTTAAGTGTCCATCGATGAGAAGGTAGATAAATAAATTGGGGTGATTCAAACAATGGAACGCTATACAACAATGACAACAAACATACTGACCTTATATTCATTGATATGGTTACATCCCCCAAATATAAAGTTGAGAGAGCAACGCAAATTGTGGTTGAGGATGAGAGAGAGCTAATTCATACAATGTTGAAATATGCAAAACAACATCATATACTATGTATGACCATTCATTATATACAAAAGTATGCAAATGTTGGTGGGAATCATAAATATGGAATTCAGGATAAAGGCTACCACCTATGGGGATGGAAAAAAGGTGATGATGTCAGAGAAGGTTAGAATGCGGACTCCAGTGATAATGCTATGGTTTATTTTTAAGCTTGGTGGTGAACACAAAGGTGTTTTGTTTTCTGTGAGTTTTGCCTGCTTGTAATATTTCACAGTAAGAGCTAGCATACAGATTCCCAGGCCCTGCTCCATACATATTGAATCAAAATCACTAGGAACAAGGCCAAGGAATCTGTATTATCACCCAGACAATTTGGATGGGCAACTGGATTTGAAATTCCTTGTTGCAGATGATCTCCAAGATGATTTGAGGAAAATGGAAGCATGAATTTCTGGTAAGACATACCACCTTGAACACTTTTACACACAGCATTTGCCATGGAAAAATGTAAGTTTTGGAATCAGATAAGAATGGAGCATGAATCTTGTTCTGTCTTTTTCTGAGTGATTTTAGACAAGTTATTGGATCTCTTTAGACCTCACTTTCCTCATTGGCAAATTGAATTGATTTTAGGATTAAATGATAAAAAAATCTTGGCATTGGAGGCAATCTACAAATGGGTCCTCTTTCTATTATTCCAAAGTACCACAACTAAGTTTCACAAAAGGAGATTTAAAGATGGGTTCGTCCAGCATTAGTTGATAAGGTGTCTACCTCATGCAGAGGCGCTGTGCAAAAAGCAGGCCTAACCCTTGTTCTCAAAGCTCTTACAGTCCCCAGGGGAAGACAGACTCCCAAGAGAATGAGCTCGAGTGGCTTTGTCTCTCCCACACAGCCCTTTGGGGCGCGCTTTGTCCACCACTAGCCACTGTCCACTCCATATGACTCCAGCGATGCTGCGAGCACAGTGCTCTGTCCCCTGACAACAGGAGTTGGCATGTGCACTGGCCACTCCTCAAAGCCAACGCTACTTGTTCAGGGCTGTACGTGTGATCCTAACTGACCGGGCAGAGGTCTGCCCTGGGCTTTTCTACGTGGATCCTGGGAGAGAAAAGCACGATCTTTCCAGATGAGAGTGCTGCAGGTCTAAGCTGTTTGTCGTTGCGTCTCCCTCCTTCCCAGGCACATAGAAGAATCTGTCTGAACTAGGGGTGAGATTTCTCAGTTGACACCAACATTGTCTTGGCAAAAACATATCCTCAGAAAACCTCTCTCATAGCCCAATCCTTTTAGTGCCTGATTCCAATATCAATTATTATTAACACAAAAAATCGTATGACAAAAATCTAGCCTCAACTATTTCCCACCCTCCCCACATATTGAGTAAATAATATAAGAATTTTGTTCCCGGTACCACCTAGGAGTTGCACTTGGCTTCTAGGAACAGAGATTCATCTATAGTGACTTGAATACAGAAGGATGTATTCATTGACATAGGAATAATCTGAAAGTGGATAGACCATGGTTCTTATGGTAGTATCACAGAGTCAGCTGGGATACAGGGCACCTTCTCTATTTCTACCTTGCTAACCCTAAACCTAAACCCAGTTTTCACTCTCAAATTCTCCTCGCAGTCCAAGACAGCTGCTGGGGTTCCAGCCATTGCATTCACATTATAAACAGAAAGGAGGAAGGAAGATGCTGACAGAAAAAGGAGACACGTCCAAGCTGAGGCATTCTCAGTAGTAACCTTTTAAAAAACCCCACCACTTATGTCTTATTGGACAGAAATGAAAAAGAGGGTGGAAAAAGTAATCTTTGAACATGACACAATGATTCTCTGAATAAAATCACACACTGCTACTAAATAACAAAGAGAAAATGGGTGTGCCCGAAAGGCAGTTAGCAGTGCCTGTCAGTCTTCCCAAATGAGTGTGGGCCCTTTCAGCGCTGGGATAGTCAATCCTGATCAGACCACATCATCATTTACGCATCTTTCACAGGGACCCCTCAAAGAAGGGTATAAAATCAAGGGTAATGGAATCAGAGGCAAGCTTAGAAAAATGATATTTCCCAGTAATAAAGGAAGGAAGATTTGCCTGGGAGTGTGGGAGCACAGAGGAGAGATCCTGATGTGGACTTGCAGGAGGGGGGAAAGAATGCTTTCTGGAAGAGGACATGCCTGAGCTAAACCTCAAATGAGGATTTTGGAGTGGATGGACAGTCCAGGCCCAGAGGTAGCTGGGTATCTACTGGGAAGCAAATGAACCTAAGTTTTAGAGGGACTCACTTAAACACCCCTTCCAAGACCATCACCCCAGAACAAGAGTCAGCAAATATTACCTGTGAAGGGCCAGGTAACAATATTTTAGACTTTGCATGTCCTACTGTCTCGATCATAAGGAATCAGCTCTGCCGCCTTGTAGTGAGAAAGTAGCCACAGACAGTAGGTAAGCAAGTGGATATGGCTGTGTTCCAATAAAACTTTATTAACACGCACAGGCATCCCGCCCACAGGCCATAGTTTGGGACCACCTGCTCTAGAGGAAAGACTGAATTAGCTTTCTATTCTCCTTGTAAAAAAATGACCTCACAAAATTTGAGACACATGAAGAGTCACCCAACAAACCCAAATCAAAAAACTGTAGGAAAGACATAAGAAATGCATCAGACAGAAAATCACAGGGATGTTAATTTTTCTGTATTTTTTTTTAACTTTGTGAGGTTGTTCAGCTTTTTAAAATTTACAAATTTGCTGTTTTTACTGTTTGAAATAAGTGCTCACATTAATGCCTACGTTTATTTGTACCTTTGCGTTCTTTTCCTTAAAGAGGCCCTCCAAAACTCTATAAGCTTTCAACCTTACTCAAAGCAGATCCATTCCTGCCCAGAGGCACGAGAAAATTGCACATTTGGGGAACCGCAAGTAATTTGGTATTGCTCATGCGAAATAGTGAAGTGATTAAAATCACAGCCGGGCTGCCGGGGTTGAAACCTGGGTGTTACCACTTATGAGCTGTAGGACTTGGGGAAGTTGCTTCACCCCTTTCCCTCATCTGTAAAATGGAGATAAGAACCTTGCCAGCGGTAAAGGGTTGTTGGGGTATGAGATGGGCTAGTTCATGCACAGGGTTAAGTTCAATGTTTGGCACCTGCTGAGGGTTTAATAAATGCTACAGTGAGAAGCAAAGTGAGGTTGTAGCTGGGGGTGTGTGGGTTGGGGGTGTGTGTGTGTGGGGTGCAGATGGAGCCAGATTCAAAGGGCTGCATGTGCTCCAGTAGGGATTTGGAATGTAGGACTTTCCGTCCAAGACTGGCCTCCTGATCAGATTTTCCCGAGCTCCTTCAGCCGTGAATCACCAGCTCTAAGAAAGTTGGCAGAGTGGGCCCGGCTCCTTCATTACCTGCAGCGTCAGTGAAGTGGGAAGTTTCGTTCGTGAAAGCCCTCCTGGGGCGATCTTCTGCTGAGTTATATCACCCCGGCTTCAGGGGACCAGCAGAAGGAACTGAAATGCCTCGGCGAAGGCCTGCAGCATCCTGGAGGACACGCGTAATTAAAGCTATCTCTCCAAGCTACTGGGCGTTGCAAGGTGCGCGTGGAGGTTTGCACCAAGCAGGCGGAGGCAGGGCGGAGGCTCTGGGAGTTCCTCGGAGTCCCAGGCCCCTTCCAGGAGCAACAGGGTGGAGGTGGCCAGGTCCACCGTGCCACTCTTCGTGCTCTTACTGAACGCTCCGCTGGGGGGGGGGGGGAGGCAAGTCTGGACAGTGTTGCTGGGAAATGCCCACACACCGGAGCAGTGCTGGCCATGAACAGACTCTCCTACTCTCTCCTGGTGTTTGCAATACAATGTTTTTCCTTTGTCATTCTTAACACAAATGCTGTTTTAAAAAAAACTCGTGTGATAATTTTTAAAATATCAGGCTGTCACCCTAAGTCATTAGCTGTGTGATGGGAGAAGCTGTGTCTCTTTTCTCCATTTCTCTATCCCCAGTCCCTAGCATGGTGAAGACACACGATAGACTTGATGGTATCTGTTGTATAAACCACTGGGTAATTTAGAAGGGATACTCCTGGCAGGTATAGGGAGTCAAGGAGGAGAGGCTTTTACCTATTTAAATTCCTCATTAACATGTATTAACCTGGCTGACGATTCATTCCTTTAATCATTCATTTTCTTTATTTTCGATTTTTTTTTTTTAAAGAGGCATCAGGGATCGAACCCAAGACTTTGTACATGGGAAGCAGGTACCTAACCACTGAGCTACACCCACTCCCCTATTTTCAAAATTTTAACAGCTTCTGTGAGATACAACTCTCATACCATTCGATGCACCCATTTGAAGTGTACAGTTGAACGGTTTTTCGTATCTTCAGAGAGTTGTGCATCTACTACCACAGTCAATTTTAGAACATTTTCATTGCCCAGAAAAGACCCCTACCCCAGCTCCATCATCTTCCCCATCCCCAGGCAGCCACTAATCTACTTTCTTTTTCTAGTTGCTGATTCTGGACATTTCACATAAATGGAATCATACAATATGTGGTCCTTAGTGACTGGCTTGTTTCCCTTAGCATGATGTTTGCAAGGTTCATCTGTTGTAGCACATATCAGGACTTTGTTTCTTTTTATTGCCAAATAATATTTCATTGTGGGGCTAGACCACATTTATTTGTTTCCACTTTTTGACTATTAGGGAACTCATCCATTCTTTTTTTTTTTTTTAAGATTTTATTTATTTATTCATTTATCCCCCCCTTGCTGCTTGTGCTCGCTGGGTCAGCTAACCATGCCGTGCGGGCGGGCTTGCCTTCACCAGGAGGCCCCAGGAACCAAACCCAAGGCCTCCCATATGGTAAACGGGAGCCCTACTGATTGAGCCACAGCCGCTTCCCTCATCCATTCTTAAACACTGATTAGCCCCTACTGTTTGGCTAGCACTGCATATGAGGTTCTCATATGCAGTCTTCAGGGGAGTGGGCACAGTTTAAGCCTGGGTAACTTGAGAGATGCTAAGGAAAAGGGCTAAAGAAATACAGAGGAAGGAGGGAGTATATTTGTTGCTAAAGGGATGGAGCCAGCGGTAAAGCTGGCTGGGCAGTTGAGTGGGAGAGTTGGGGAATTGCTCCAGGCAGGGAAGTAGAGCCAGCACTCAAGCTGCACTGCGGACCCTCCCCGTGTGCTCACAGACAGAGGGAGGAGGTAGGTGTGTGTGTGGGGGATCTGGTGGGGAGATGGGAGAATGGGGGCCTAGGATATGGAGGGAATACAGTAAAATGCAAGTTTCCGTCTTGCCCCAGACCCCCATCCTCCAAGCCCTTTTTTTGATACATTAAGCAAAAAACATTTATAGAGCACTTATTAAGTCTAGATCCTGGGGACCGAGTGGTAAATGAGACAAACCCCTGCACGCATGGAGGTCCCATTCTTGCGTGGAAAGATGGAGAATACATAAATGAAAAAATGTAGAATGCATTTTCCTGCCACTTTTCTAATATAGAAAAGAATATCCCATTTACATTACTATGTCTTGCTTTTTATTTTTCATGAAAATAGATTACTTGGCAATTGATCCATAAAAGCACATAAAGATCCACCTCATGCTTTAAAAAAAGAGGCCCCGTGTCGTTCCTGATAGATGTAGCATATTTTAAAAAATAGTCTGAAATGATTTCTTGGCAAGGGAACCCAGCCAACTTGACTATGGGAATGAGGGATTAAGATGCTTCAGATATATTCTCAGAGGTGAAAGGGACTGGAGCAGTGCCTTCTTTTAAGAGATGAGGAAGCTGAGGTCTTGAGAGAGGCGATGATTAGCCTAAGGTCCAGAGCTCGGAATTCACCCTTGACTCCTAGGATCCAGAAATGCCATAAACCTTTGCATTCAAAAGACACAAACTGCAAAACGGCTGGGAGAGCTCACCTTAAATGACTTACATGGAAGCTAGAAGAAACAAAAATTCCCAAACTACCAATGTGGGAAACTGTGCTTACTTTTGGAAAGAGGCCCTGGACAGAGCTTCCCGTCTGGAAGAACATATGGAATAAGGCGTTCTCTCCGACGAGGAGAGGATGCAGTACCAAGCTGCCAGAGGGCCAGAAGGTATTCTTGAAAGTCAGAGGCATTATCTGTGTTTCTTTCCCTGCAACAAAATGGGGGTTCATTCTAGGGATCTCCAAGTGAAACCAAGAGACCTCAAAGAACAATACCCTCAGATTTCCTGGAACTCATTTGAAGACCTGGACAATTGAGTCCTCCTCAGAAATCTGAGACCCTAACAAATTCCACAGCTTGAAATGCGGACCCAAATATCCATTTCCATCTCTTCAAACAAGCTTAAGTTAGAACAACTACCAAGACTATTTAAAAAAGATATGCATCTATGGTTTTGAGGGACCAAGATCCTGCAGAGAAGAGAAACCTACTGACTGGGCCCAGTAAGATTGAGTATCTGAGCAGAAAGTATCTTTGAGAGCCAGGGAAAATGACAGGCATGTCTGTCAGTCTCATAGAATGTGATAGCCGAGGAGAAAGAAAAAAAAAAGGAATTCAGCATTATCCAGAAAGCCAGGACCAAGATCCCAGAAAGAAGAGAAAAGCAGGAAGGGAGCCTGATAATCTAAGCTGATATTCCCCTTGAACCATTTTTTTGATTTGTAAGGAGAGTGCAGGATGAGAGACAGAAGAGCCAGGAAGAAAGTTGCTGCTGGGAAGCTGAGACACTAATCAAAGCTATGGAAATTTTCCAAGCAGAGAAGATGAGGATTGGAGTTCATGATTCACTGGGGCAGAGAATGCCAGTAAACATGGGAGTAACATGGCTAGTAAACATGTGAAGGACTGCACTCTAGGGCAGGAGTTCTTAACCAGGGGTCTGCGGGCTCAAATTGAAATTCAAAAAAATATTCTTGTGGGGACGTGTTGGTGCGGGTATGATATATTTATTAAATAATATACAGTATAGCATGGGCTTAGTAAGGGGTCTGTGGTTTTTACCTGACTGGCAAAGGGGTCTGTGGAACAACAAAGGTTAAGAACCTCTGCTCTAAGAGGAGGACTGAAATGGAAATGGAAGTATTCCTACAAGGCAAAACCACTACTCCAAATCAGGATTCCTGATGGCATTGAGGTAATCTGCTTCTATGTGAACTTCTTGCTAAAACCTCAAGATAAAACTTTTAGGAGAAAGCCTCCAGAGCTTCTACAATTTTTTCATATATATATATATATTGTATGGCATTCATATCAGGCATACTCAGAGAGAAGGCCAACAGAACACATAGACAAAAGAAATGGAACCAGAAGTGATCCAAGAACTGAAAACCAACTGTGATTATTATGTTCAGAAAATGAAAGACAAGATCAGGAATTGAACCAAACAACTGGAATATGGAGAAACTTAGTTAAGAACAGCTCTAGAATTTTTAAAAAATGAAATTAACATTGCAATAATGTTTAAATAACAAATTCGTCATAAATGAAGAGAGAATTAATGAACTGGAAGATAAGTCAGTAGAAATCATCCAAACCGATGCTCAGAGAAAAAAAGGATCTGGTGAAGACAGAAAATTGGCATTTGAGACATAGTGTTTTGATCTAACATGTATATTTGGGGTATGAGAATTGCATGACAAACAGAAAGGGATAGAGGCAATATTTATAGAAACAATGAGTTAGTATTTTCCAAAACTGATGAAAAATACTAACTCACAGATTTAAGAAGCACTATAAAACAAAGCACGATAATTACAATGAGAACTACACCTAGACAGATTGTAACATCAGGAAAGGAGGGAAAGCAGTGACTCATTTTGACTATAGTCAGGAATGAATGATGTAATCTCTAGGGTAACTAACAGAACAATAGTAAAGCATGCATAATTTTTATTTCAATAGAAGTAGGCATGAATTAATAAAAATACTTAATCCAATAGAAGTCAAGAAAGGGGAGAAAAAGAGAGAAGGAATAAATGGGACAAATAGGGAAGATAGTGAAGTGGTGGAATTATATTAAATGTAAACAGATGAATTACTTTAATTAAAAGACAAAGACTGTAAGGATTGAGTATATACATATATATGCCTATATATATTATGCTTACAAAAAAACCTCTTTAGCTATGAGGATAAATCAATGTTGAAAATAAAGGTATAGAAAATATATGCCATGCAAGCACTAACCAAAAGAAAGCAGATGTAGCTATGCTAATATAAATGTGGACCCAAGACAGATTCTAGCAGGACGCAGTGGACAATGGTTGGCATTTACCCAAGGAGAATGTAGGATTCATTCATTCATTCATTCAGCTCATGCTTGTTTCATGTCTACTATGTGTCAAGGAAGGTCAGATGTCAGAAATGGGAATCTCAGGCATCAGGGAAATTAATTGGTGAAGATATTTAAAAATAGGTAGGGGTCTGTGACTGGCCATTTCATCCACATGCTAGGCAGCTTCAAATTCTTTTCAGTGCACATGTTCTTTTTTGTAACGTTTTATTTTGAGCAAATCTATTTTTAACAAAATTTTAAACTAAGAAATCTTCAGGGGAAATAGGTGATTAAGAAAAGTCTTTTAAACATCTTGGCTTATACTTTTATTTTAAAGGGACACTTGCTCTGCATTATGAATAAAGCATGGATGGACTAGCTGACAGTGAGAGGATGCCCACTCAAACCTTCCTCTACTGCCACTCATTGTAGCTGTTTCACTCTGGACCAATTGAGGTAAACTGGAGGATAAGACTAGTAGATCCCAGAGGATTCTGAGATTCTATTATTTTAAAATAACAGAGGGTTGTCTTGGAAGCCCAACCTGAGTCACCTGAGAGGGGCTGGATTTTCTTCAGGAACTTCTCAGTAAGTGCTAAACTTTAAGAATAGTCATAATTATAATGATAAATGATAATAAAATAATTTATTATTCTTATTGTCTTTATATCAGCTAGTATGTATGGAATGCTCATTCCCATGCAAGGCACTGTACTAAACTCTGCAAGTGTTGTATTTTATTTCATCTTCATCACAAGCCTATATGAGTCTTACTTTATAACTGTGGAAAGAGAATCTTCGGTTAAGCAACATGGAAGGTGACCTAGCTTTATAAGTGTTGAGTGGACAGACGAAGGTCTGTGTGGACAAGACATCTTTATGGTCGTCTTCTTTCCTCATCTGTGGCCATTTCTTCTTCAAAGACCACTCGGACCCCACCCCCATCATCCTGTATACACAAGTCTGTGTTTCAGGAGTTGAGCTTCTGCCTCAATGTGAGATTACAGCTTATTCTCCAATTAATTATGCAGCAGCATCTTTGGCTAATAAAGTCTAAACAAAGAACACTTAATCCAATTCGTTTTTTCTCCATCCTGAACAGCCTGTCAAACATAATCAGATTCCGCATGCAAAGCAGAGAGGAAGCAGGCGTCAGCCACACCTGCTTGGCAGGGCTGCAAGCGGGCGGCATGCAGTCAGAGAACAGTTGGCTGCACAGATGGCAGAGATGGAAAGACTTGGGGGAAAGCCACTCTCCGACTCCGGCTCAGCGGAGGGAAGGGGCCATTTGGGGGTTGCAGGCAGAGAAACACTTCTTCGTGTCTCTTGGCTTGGTCCAACCCATGGGTGGTGAGAACATGCAGAAAGAAAAGGCACAAATATTTACTAAGAGCCTCCTGCATGATAGAGTTGACATGCGTGATCTCACTTTATCCAAAAATCTTCTGATAGAGATGAGCTTTCCTGTTCTGCAGATAAGGAAAATGAGGATCAGAATGGTCAAGTGACTTCCTTATAGCCACACAGCAAGTCATTGGAGTTGGTGGGATTTGAATGTATGTCTTCCAGATTCTCTTCAGTGCACCAGGCTTATTAAAGAATGGTCAAACAGCATCCACTGAGCAACTGCTCTCTGCCCATCTCTAAGTGAAATTCTGGATAGGGAAGCCAGAAGTGTAGAAAGCACTATCCTAACCTTTCAAGAATTCTCCATACAAATGAAGAGAGGACAATTAATACACAGAGACTGATTTGAAAACAGAGATGTGCTCAACTGTACAACCAGGACTTGATGTTAGTTGGGAAAGGACAGATAACTGTAGACTGGGGTAGTTGGAGCAGACTTCCAGCTCCCAAAGTCTCAGCATTGGAAGGGACTGCCACAAGGATGTGTGAACACGCTCTTGGGGCCCCGTGAGAGTGAGAAAAACGTCTGCTTTATCCCTCTTCCCAGTGCTCTAAGCACTTTCAGGAACTAGCAGTTGAATAGATTAAATAAAAAATAATCTTAAAAAATAAATAAAGGTACTGAAATAAATGTGGTTAAAAGGGGGGATTTTTAGGTATGTATGTTACTAGAGTAAAAATTTTTAAAAAAACATAAAACAATGCAAACAATGAATTCTAATGTAAACTATGGACTTTAGTAAATATTATGATAATATTATTTTATCAGTTCTAACAAATGTACCATACTAATGTAAAGTGTTAATAATAGGGGAGTTAGATGGGAACTCCATTTTTTGCATGGCTTTTCTGTAAACCTACAACTTCTTCTTCTTCTTCTTCTTTTTTTAAATAAAAAGGAAAGCCAAGTAACAAGAAACAAAACAGATGTCCCCTGGAAATAAATTTGTGTGGTGGGACGTGCTATGAAAGAAAGAGTAAGGGGGTAGAGAGGAAGGAAGGAAGGGAGGAAGGGAGGAAGGGAGGAAGGGAGGAAAGGAGGGAGGGAGGGAGGGAGGAAGGAAGAGAAACTCAGATATCACCTATTGTAATTTTTTTTCCTGGGTCATGGACTCCTTTGAGAAATTTGTGAAAACTATGGTGCCCCTCCAGGAAAACAAAACAAGCACATTCAGTTTCCCAGGGTCCAGGTTTCTCTAGAAGCTCTTTAATTATTATAACATACAACAGGGAGGATGATTCTGAAAGCTGTGACACAGTCCCTCAATTGGATGATCCCAGGTTTAAGAAATAATGTTCCTAATAATGTTACTAACAAACACTTGGCTATAGAGTTAAGGGAAATGAAATCAGTATGCAAACATTTACATGCTTTGTGATTTCTCCTAGGTGTGCAATTCTGATTAAGGGTTTTGGCTCTAGTAAGGCTACCTGGAACAGCCCCTAGTTCTCTACTTAGCAGTGTGGTCTTGGCTGAGCTACTTAATCCCTTGATGCCTCAAATTCTTCTTTTCTAAACTGGTACTTTCTGCACAGAGTTGTTGTGAGAATTAAGTGATAAAATAGACTATAGAGAGAGCACATAGCACAAAGCCTGGCATTGAGAAAATCCTCAAAAAACATCAGTACCATCATTATTAATAATATTATCATTATATTTTATTCACTTAAAATGTTACTCTAGTTTAGATAGTGGCTTCGTTTTACCCCCACCCCTCTCTTGCTCTCACTCCTGCTCTTTCAAAAACACACAAACATGCACACACACACATTAAACTGTTTATAGAATTTGATGAAGCACACTCTGTTTTCGTTTGTTGCTTGTGCTTTTGGTGCAAAATCTAAAAACATTGCAACTACTCCATTGCTGTCTTTTAAAATTTAGTTGCTTTTTTAGTGTAGCATTTTGATTCCTTTTCTCTTTTCTTTTCTCTATATTTTTTAGTTATTTTCTTAGTGGTTACCTTTGTAATTATAATTAACATCTTAAACTAATAACAACCTAGTTCAACAAGCTTCAGTATTATACACACTCTCTACTCCTATATATCTCCTTGCCTTCCCCTTTACAGTTTATTGTCTCAGAGTACACCTTGATACATTGTATGCCCATTAATGTAGATTTAAAATGTTGCTTTATACATTTTGCCTGTTAAGTCATGTGGGGATGGGGAGTAGTTACAAACCACAAGTAAAATAAGACAGCATTTTATATTTACCAATGTAGTTACTTTTACCAACGTTCTTTATTTCTTCTTATGGCTTCAAGTTATTGTCTAGTGTCCTTTTAATTCAGCATGGAGGACTTTTTTTTAGCATTTTTGTAGGAGACATCTTCTGGCAATGAACTCTTTTAGCTTTTGTTTAACTGTAAATGTCTTATTCCCACTTCATTTTTTAAAGATAATTTTGTGGGTTATAGAATCCTTTTGACAGTTGTTTTTTTGTTTTGTTTTGTTTTGTTTTTTCCTTTAAGGACTAAATATGCCATCCCACTGTCTTCTGACTTACATGATTTCTGGTGAGAAATATGCTGTTAATCTTACAGGGGATTCCTTGAATGTGACAAGTCACGTTTCTCTTGCTGCTTTCAAAATCCTCTCTTTGTCTTTGGATTTTGGCAGTTTGCTACAACGTGTCTTGGTGTAGATCTCTTAGAGTCTATTTTGCTTGGAGTTTGTTGAGACTCTTGGATGTGTATACTCATGTCTTTCATTAGATTTGAGAAATTTTCAGTCATTATTTCCTCAAATACTTTTTCTGCCTCTTTCTCTCTCTCTTGTTCTTCTGGGCTTCTGAAGGTGCATATGTTGATATGCTTGATGATGTACCACAGGTCCCTTAGGCTCTGTTCATTCTTCCTCTTTATTTTTTTCCTTTCTGCACCTTACAATGGATAGTTTGAATTGTCTTGTTTTAAATTCACCAATCATTTTTACTGCCTATTCAAATCTGCTGTTATGCCTAATGAGTCAAAATCTATACTTTGCAGCTCCAAAATTTCTGTTTGGCTCCTTTTTAAAATTTCCATATTTTAATTTTGTTCAGATAATGTTTTCCTAACTTTCTTTAGTTTTTTAAATATGGATTCCTTTGGCTCATTGAACATATTTAAGACAGTTGATTTAAAATCTTTGACTAAGAATTCCAATATATGAGCTTCCTCAGGGATGGGTACTGGCAAATTCTTTTTTCCTGTGAATAGGCCATGCTTTCCTGTTTTTTTTTTTTTTTTTTTTTTTTTGCTGTTGTTGTTGTTTGTGTATGTTTTGCAATTTTTTATTGAAAACTGGACATTCTGGGTATTATGTTGTTACAACTCTGGAAATCTTGTTCTCTGGAATTCCTATGTTTTTTTTTTTTGTTGTTGTTGTTTTTGTTGTTGAGGACTGGAGCCGTCAATTTGTGATTTTTTTCTCCCAACAACCAGGGAACAGAAAGAGAAAAGAGAGAAGGAGAAAAGATACTACCTCTTGAGACTCCTCTGCCACTTTTGTCTGAAAAGGGTGGGAAGAATGACTGCCTTCAGAGCTGGCCCCCCAGCAATCTGAAATAGCTGTTGAAAAACAGTGATCAGCAGTCCGACCACACATCTCCAGATTTTGGAGGATTAGGTCCTTACAGTACACCCTGGCAACATCAAGAGGTACCAGGAGCGCAGGCTGCTCTCTTCACTGCTGCCTGCCATGTGGCTGGGGATTGGGAGATGACAGCCACTTCACAGAAGGTGAAATTCATTGATATTTACTGCAAATTGCCAACCTCTTGCTGCAGCTTGTCCCTGAATGCTACACAGTGTCCCACTAGACTCCAGTTTCAAAATAGTTGACCCAGACAGTTCCTGCAAGTTCAATAGCTGTTCTGGTGGAGGAACTGATTCCAGGAGCTTCTGACTTATTCATTTTCCCACAGTCATCCTGTCCTATTCAATAAATCTTCTGAATGTTAGGTCTTCAATTTCATATGTGTGCTTCAACATTCCAAAACAATATTTTGACATGAAATATTTCTGTTTATTTCCCTCCATAGAGACTTGGCCATGGGGCAATTAGAAAGCCCTGGCAAACTGCGATCCAAAAGTCAATGAGAGGAGGCCTGATGTTCTAGGATCAAGCAGAAGTTATTTGGAGGAGTAGATGTTAGAGCACCAACTTGAACAAAGTTTCCAAGAAATTCACAAAGTTTAAAATATCCAAACAATAGAACTCCTATGAGAGTTCTTGTGACAAAGGATGTCAAGTTGAAATCAGCAGAGAGGAGAACATATGTTTCCTGATGGATTGGAAATTTTAGAACCATAAGGATAGAAATAAGGGAATGAATATATATTTTGGAAGTTACAGTCACTGTTGCTGTCTCAGGTGATCTGCAGAGGCAGGTTGGGTGGAAAAGGCAAAAAATAATTTCACCAATGGTTTGATATTTTCAATAGAATATCCCAAAAGTCCTTTGTCAAAGGTGAGGAGAGGTACTGACCTACCCTTCAGCAATAACAGGAAAGAAATAGATTGCAAATGCTCACCTTCATTTATTAAATAAATATTTCTTGAGCATCTTCTGTCTGCCATCACTCTTCCTAGGCATTGTCTTTTTCTAGCAAAGCCCTGTCTTGTTCAGAGGGGGAAAAGACAATCAGCCAGCAAACCTATCCATAAACAATACCAATCCATTAGTACTAAGTGCTATGGAGGTCATAGAAGAAGATGAAATGGTAAACAGAGGCTGGGCTGATCAGAAAAGGCCTATTTGAGAAGGTGAAATATGAGCAGAGGTCAGAATGATGATAAGGAGATAAATATGTAAATATTTGAAGACAAAGTGTTTCAATCAGCTGGACCAGCATATACAAAGGTCCTAAAGATAAGCTTAGTGTGTCATAGTAGCAGAAAGAAGCTCAGAGTGACTGAAATGTTTAAGGCAGTCAATGAACATTTCCTCTGAAGAAATAGCTACTTGACTGCACTTGTTATCTTTTAAGCTATGCTGTGATATAAAAAATTTAGAATAAAATGATCACATTTACATATAAAACTCTGATTATAGAATCTGAAATATATTTTGTGGTAAATTGTAAAAGAAAAAAGTCCTCCTAAGGCAAAATGGGCTTAATTTAATTTAATTATAGACAAGCAAATAGATAAAATATGATTTGATCTTATGTGCCAGTCAGGTTGGGCTAAAGCATGCTGAGGTAACAAACATCCCCCAAAATCTCAATAGCTTAAGAAAATAAAAAGGGTTATATTTTGCTTATATTATCTGTGTACCACAACTCAGCATGTGAATTTAGTTTATTCTAGCCAATTGCAATTCTGGTTGATGGAGCAGCAGCATCTAGACCATCTCTGGTTGTTGTGCCAGAAGAAAGAACACACTCTGGAAAGTTCTACACTGACAATTAAAAACTCCAGCATGGATGTAATCCTCACACACATCAATTTTGCTGACATTTCAATGGACAGAACTAGTTTCTCTGTCTTACTCAGTGATATGGTGCTGAAGAAATGAAATTCAACTTTGTGCCCAGAAG
Organism: Tolypeutes matacus; assembly: GCA_026826555.1. NCBI lineage: Eukaryota > Metazoa > Chordata > Mammalia > Cingulata > Chlamyphoridae > Tolypeutes > Tolypeutes matacus. The sequence goes on along the minus strand of JAKSZT010054576.1, from coordinate 4,499,592 downwards.
GACGTTAAAATGGGAAATATTTGGTAGATAGCTCTAATGACAAACACACCTCAACAATGAGTTATTTTTCAATGTTTACTTTTCTTTTTTTTCAAGTTTTGTGATTTTCCTGGCAAACCGGTTCCGTTTATGAAAACCTAGAGCTGCACAACTCCAGAGGGCACCATTGCACAATATACCAGTTGGCCATAGATCCTGAGGCATAATATATTGAGTGCTTATTATGTTTGTGTAAGGCTCTGGCTTTTACCTCATTATTTCATTTACTCTTCATCACAACTCTAATAAAAGGTACAATTATCCATAATTTTCTACCTTGGGAATGGAGACTGGGCTCTTAGGCAATTTGCTTAAAATGGTACTGCTCTTAAATGTTGGGAGTTTGGGATTAAGGCCATGTTTACCTCATTCCAAAGCATATTCTCTTGGACTCGACAGTATTCTTCACCCTGAAATGCAAGGTTCAATTGGCTCATAAAAGTAACTGGTGATATGACTTAATCATTCAAGATTGATGAAATTCCTTAAAGCTTTTTGTCTTTGGACAAGACATAATTTCATTAATTCAACAATGTTTTTCACGTATGAATTGACTGATGGCTTGAACTAGCAGACTGAGAGTTACAATTGCTAAGAATTCATCATCAGACTGGTGGCAAAGAAACCAGAATTGATACTTACTTGATGTGCTTGCAAAAATAATAGCAATAATAATAATAAAGTTTGAGAGCTACCCACCCACTTATCCCGTGCGGCACCTGCAGCCATTACAAAGCTAATAAGGGCATTAGCCCCGGAACCAACTAACTATCCTTCTTCCAGGAGATGTCTTTTTCACTCCACACTTCTAGATTTTACCTTAAAGAGTGATTCATTATCAGAACAAGCCAGCTGTCCTGTGTCAGATAGTCCTGAGCCATTTGTGGTAACAAGTTTGTTGTCAGATATTTAGGTTGATTCTTCTGGGAAAACATACTTCTAAATTAAATCCAGGACTACAGAGGAATTTTTGGTTTATTTGCTTTTAGATTTCCCAATTTTGATCACTTCCATGTGCGCAATTCAGCAATATTAATTACATTCACCATTTTGTTCTAGCATCACCACCATTCATTCCCCAAACCTTTTCACCACCCCAAACAGAAACTATGTGCCCATTAAGCAGCAACTTCCCATTCCCCGTTCTGCAGCCCCTGGTAACCTCTAACCAACTTTTGGTCCCTATGAAGTTTCTTATTCAAGGTATTTCATGTAAGTGGAATAATATGATATTCATCCTTTGGGGTATGGGTTATTTCACTCAACAGGATGTCTTCAAGGTTCATCTATTTTGTAGCATTCCTTTTTAGAGCTGAATAATATCATGTTGCATGTATAAACCACATTTTGTTTGTCCATAAATCTGCTGATGGACACTTGGGTTTCTTACAGCTTTTGGCCATTGTGAGTAATGCTGCTATAAACATTAGTGTAGAAATATCTGTTTGAGTCCTTGTTTTAAATTCTTCTAGGTATATACCTAGAAGTGGAATTGCTGGATCATGTGATAATTCTATGTTTAAATTTCTGAGGAACGGCCAAACTGTGTTCCACAGCAGCTCTACCATTTTACATTTCCACCAGCAATGTGCAAATGTTGCTGGTTCTCAGCATCTCAGCAACGCTTATTATTCTTTTTTTTTTTTTTTTTTTTTTTTTATTATGGGTAAAAATCAAAATTCTCACAATACATACAAACATTTGTAAAATGATATATAAATATATTTGCATATATGTGTATTTGCTTACAAAAATGTTGTTTATATATATATATATACATATATTTTAAGAGGTGCTTAGATTACCCAAAATATTACACGGAACCCACCGGGATTCCCATGTTGCCCACCTCCCACACCTCCCACCACATCCCACACAAACATCTCCCACAGTGTGGCCCACCACCCTCAATGAACTTACACATCCTGGAGCCTTGCCACCAACCATAGACCACAGTTCACACTGTAGACCACACTCTCTCCCACTCAGTTCTGAGTGGTGTGTGCTGATTTAAAATGGCCTACATCCATTGCCACAACAGTACTCAGGACAACCTCCAACTCCCAAAGAAGCCCCTGTATTTCAACTGCTCATCCCCTCCCTACCCAAAAACTGTCAAGTGGCCACTGGCTCCACCTCATTGTTATAATTCTTTTTAATAGTAGCTATCCTGATGGGTGTGAAGTGGGAGCTCACTGATGTTTTGATCTGAAGTTCCCTAATGGATAGTGATGTTGAGTGCCTTGTCATGCACTTACTGGCCATTTGTATATCCTCTTTGGAGAAATGTCTCTTTAAGTCCTTTGCCCATTTTTAAATTGGGTTATTTGTCTTTTTTGTTGCTGAATTGTAGCTTTTAAAAATATATATTCTGGATATTAAGCCCTTATCAGGTGAATTATTTCCAAATATTTTCTTTCATTCTGTAGGTTGTCTTTTTACTTTCTTGGTAATGTCTTCTGATATACAAAAGTTTTCAATTTTTATAAAGACCAATTAATTTTTTTTGTTGTTGCTGCTTGTGCTTTTGGTGTCATATCTAAGAATCCATTGCCCAATACAGGCTCCTGAATTTTTCCCCTATGTTTTCTTCTAAGAGTTTTATGGTTTTCACTCTTATATTTAGATTGTTGATCCATTTTGAGTTAATTTTTGTATGTGTTGTGTGGTAGGGACCTAACTTCGTTCTTTTCACCGGATATCCAGTTTTACCCACACCATTTGTTGAAGGACGATCACATTTTTAATTAACCTTAGCAATCTCTATTTCCTTTCTTCCACAGTGAAAATCCTGGTTTCCAATCACAACAATGGAATCTCTCATTTGATTTATCCCAGACTACAAACACAGTGGATTCAGAATAATAATACCAACGTCACCAACAGCTTGATTTCTGGAAAGCCCCCCACCTCACTTCTTCTAGACCATAGTGCATATCTCTTTAGGGCTGCTCAGTTAAATTACTTACATAAAAGTCCTTTGATATGCAGTTTCCCCTCTGTATCTAAGCTATCAACCTGACACAGAATTAGGTGCATTTGTTTTACTTTTATGTTCTAGGGATTTATTTTTAAAATATAATTTTGTTTTGCAATTATTTAAAATAGTTCCATGGCTTCAGAGTGAAATCTACAGAATCTATAGTCAGAAAAGTCAAGATTCAATCCTCTTTACTCCAGTTGTTACCTCTCACCTGTCTCTAAATTTTTAGATATTAAAAAAATCCTCTCACTGTTTTTAATATAAGCTACCTCATACTCAGACTCTTTGCCCTCTTAAATGGTAGCAGCACACTAGAAGCACTTTTCTCTACCTTACACTTTTAATTTTGAAATATATCTTGGAGATCACTCCATAGCAATCCTTGGAGATATGATGCATTCCTTTTACCAGCTGCATAATACTCCACTCTGTGGATATTTGATACTTTATCCCACCAGGTTTGACTGGTAGGCATTAGGTGGGAATCTGGCTCTAGTTTTTCACTCAATAAGAGCAAATGCTATCATTATCATTAGTCATGGATTAAAAATGTGTCTATTTGCCAGCAGCCCCAAAGGCATGTGCTGTGTCATAACCCACCCTTTACCCTGCATGCCTGGGTGAGTGACTGACTTAGTGAATGAGGCTAGAACATCCCCTACACAACGTGTCACTGTTGTATACACCCTGCCATCACACACTCGGGACTCCCAGGATGTGACCACAACTTCTTACTTTGGAAAGAAATGGCTCCAGAGGAAAACTCATTCATTGGCGCTCAAGGGGAAAATGATGAGAAATTGCAGAGATTTAAGGAAGTGGTGATTCTTAGATAGAAACACGTTTCATGGGGGAATTTAGTTCTCTAATAATAGACTCATTCTTTTTCTGCAGGAAAAATGTACTCTTCTCAAGTCATGCTTTACCGCGTTCATGAGGAGCATCGAACGTTGTTCGAGTGGTATTTGGGAATTTGAGGATTTGTGAAAGGTTTGAACCTTACTACCCCACAGCTGCAGCTCATGTGAAGTCAGTACACTGCATTTTAGGTAGTATGGACTTTAGAATAGAACAGATTTAGGCTTGAATTGTGCTTTTTGTTTTTCTAAGTTATATGATTTCATGCACATCAGTTAACTGCTTTTATCCTCACTTTGCTCAGCTATAAAATGGGTATTAAAATCCTGACCTCACAGGGCTGTTGAAGTAGGATAAATGACATGAGAAAGACAAGGCGTTCAGCACAGGGAGTGACCATCATATCATCATCTTCATTTTCATCGTCATTATCGTCAAGTAACATAGCCCAGTGTGTAGAGGGCAGGCTTGGGAACCAGTCCACTTGGGTTTCAATCCTGGCTCTAGTCTTTCTAGATCCGTGACCTTATACAAATTTCTATACCCCATGCCTCAGTATGTTCTGTCTGGGGATAAGAACAGCATCTACCTCATAGGGTTGTTGTGAGGACTGGCTGCACAGATCCATGGAAAGTGTTTGGAACAAGGGTCTTGCATACAGTAAACATTTCAAAATTGATGACCACTGTGATTGTTTTCATATGGGAAGGAAGGCGGTATCAGTACATGCTATTTAAAATTGAACCTCACATCTTTTCATTCTAAAACCCTACTCCTGAGAATTGAAGTCCGATGCATCTGGATAGTAACCCGTTAATGTCTTGTCTCTCACTGTCAGAGATGAAAGTGGAATTCCGGGTCCTCAGCTGTGCCTGCTGGCTGCTATTCCACCCTTCCTGTGTAGGCTCAGAAGACAGCTCCCGGAGGAGATCCTGAACCTGCAGCTCAGCTGGTATCTGAAGGGGGGAAGGAATCAGATTCCAGCTGCAGCCATCAGCCCCACCCTTCCGTGTCAGGCTCCTCTTGGTGAAACCTCTAAGATCTCAATAATTCACTGCAGTCACCAGGCTCAGACAGGTTGCTTGGAAAAGCGAGTACTGAGCCAAGGATTTTGGCAGGTCTTAAAATATTTCCTTCTGTGCAACTGCAATCACGTCTCCATCACGGGCACCTGGGAGTGCAGCAAGGCATAAAAGGAGAGAGGGATGTGGAACAAATGCAGCTCTGGGTTTATAATTCACCCCTGTCACAGAGAGATCCGGGCACAGCTGATCCGGCTTGCGGCGTGAGATCTCGGGCAAACGATAGGATGCCTTTTTGGTTATATCTATTTTAATGTTCCCAGACAAAGGAAGCAGGGGTCTGCCCCCAGAGGTAGCTGGCAATTGCTTCTACAACTCCAAAGGCTGAAGCTTAGAAAAAAGTAGGCATCCCTGTCCACACTCCCCTGGCTAACAGAAGGTTTGTTACTTCCTATTTTTATAGAGAAAGCTGTAAGGGGAGGGGGGACGTTTGAAGATATATACACAAGCACTTGGTAAGAGCTCAGTCTGAATTCCCAATGACAATGCTGTGTGCCCGGCAGTCCTAGGGCAAGAAATCATAAAGGTCATATTAGATATTAAGATGTAAGAGAGAAAGATAAGTGCGTGATCTTGCTCGCTGTTTTGTACTAATTCTTAGCAACATGCTTGGTATATAGTAGGAACTCATAAATTGTTGAAAGAAAAGGGGAAAAAAGAGGAAAAGACCTGATCAATCAAATGATTACTCAATGAGAGTGCCAGATGGGATTCAATCTGTGCATTCTGAATCCACTAGTCATGGCTGCCAACTCCTGGCTTGCACACGCACATGGGTTGAGCTTATGCATGTAACATCTGCTAAGTCTTGATTATTATTTTTTGATCCTCCCAAACCCCTGTAAGGTCATTATTATTAGTTTACATGTATTGAGATCCACTGTATGCTAAACATCATGATAAATACTTTACATGAATTTTCTCATTCGCTTTTTACAACTCTAAAAGATAGATACTATTTACATCTCCATTTTTATGGATGAAGAATCTGAGACTTGGTGATTTTTTTTTTTTTCCTCCAGAGTCACACAGCTCTTACATGGAAGATCCAAGTTTGAAAATCAGTCTCCACTAATATAATCTATTTCTCTGTTTAAAAGGAACGGATAAAATGGAGTGAAGTGGAGGTCCATGGAGGTACGGCAGTGTCCACAACACATAATAAGCCAGTGGCAGAGTAAGAATTAGAGCCCAGTTTTCCAAACTCCAGGGCTGGTGGCCTTCCTGCCACACTACTGACATTTTATTGCCAGTCATTAATGTCTGGGAATACAGGCAACTTCAAGCCATCTCTGGCCCTGCAGTGAGATTTGGGGGCAGCACATGATTACACACAAATAAAAATTTTTTTTGCGTGCAAAAACCACAGGAATGGAGGGTTTTGATAGAGATGGTATTAAGTCAGTTCAGATTTTTGTTTGCAGGTGACAGAAACCCAACAAAGACTAGATCAAGTGATGACAACGAACTGGGGGAAGGGGAGGAATGAGGGTATTATATTGACTCATGCAAAAGATAGTTTCATGTAGGGAACTAGATTCAGGTGTGACTTCTTGCAGGGTTTCAAATGATGTCCTCAGTTCTTCCTCCTCCACCTCCTCTTCTTCCTCCTCCTCCTTCATCTGTCTATCTGCTATTTTTTTTGTTGTTGTTGTTGGTTTATATCTCAGACTCACTCCAAGTAAATGTAAAGCTCCAGACTGACATAGACCTCACAGTCTTAGAAGAAGAAAATTCCTCTCTTTCCCAGAGGCCTTATCAGTTGGCCCTGCTTGGAACACACACACCCTCCTGGATAGCAGCTGTGTCCAGAAAGAAAGTATGCTCTGATGAGAAAGCAGGAGTGACATGGCCATCTCATTGATTAAGAAGACACACAGATAATGGTGAGGAATGTCACAAAGGAAAACGAGATATTCTGTCATGAGAAGAAATAGAAGAGATGCTAACAGACCTATACCCAGGTCATTCTATATCCATAAAAGTCTCATTTGAACCCACAAGTCTTGCTCAGTGACTCATAAAGACTACGTATCTGGCTCAGTCATTGTTGACAAGGCAAAATCTCTATTGCTGGCCAAATATTTCTCCCACAATTCTCTCATTATGGGAAGATTTAATCATTTATCATTTGAAAATGACACTTCCCAACATCCAAAACCCCAGTGGTAAAGAGAAAGTGGGAACACGTGAGATGTAATGTGGCAACAAACTCGGGTGAAGCATTCTTCTTGGTTAATCCCAGCATCAAGCAAGGGTACTTTTTATTGGCAGGATGGATGGCTTCATAAGCCCACAAAGAAAGGAAAGTGGCAAAACCTACAAAAAGAAGCCAAGGAGAAAATGTGACAAATATTGAAGCAGGTAGGAAATTGTTTTCTAAAATCAGAAATCCATGGAGAATATTGAACTAGCTTTGCCCATAGATGAAAGGATGAGTGCAATTCCACACTAGAGATTCTGAGGCTCGAATGTGAGCTCGGATATGCTTTCACCATCATTTGAAGAGTGATGGGCCTGTTTGGACCAGGAGGATATCATTAGGACCCCAAACTGAGTTTTCTTCATGCTGGGATAAGAAATTCTGTGATCAGTTCTCTCTCAACCATGATATGGAGAGAACAAACATTTCCTATTATTTGTATTCATGTTTTATTCACCTGGCGCATTTTTTTAAAAATTTATTTGAGTATGTGACAGGAAGATCTTTAGATGACATATAAATTCTTATCTGAGAACCTGCAGGTTAGTATCTTACTATAGATGACTTCTGCCTACTATCAGAAGAGAGAGAAAGAGAGAGAGGGAAAAGAAAAAAATAAAGAAGGAAGGAAGGAAGGGAGGGAAGGAGGGAGGGAGGGAGGGAGAAAAACAGGAGAAATCAGCAGGAAAACCCAAAACCTTCTGAAGGACTTGACAATTGGAACCAGGAAGGCTTGATTGTGGATTGCGTCAGGCTCTTTCTCTGGGCCTGGTCCCTTTAAAGACAGGAATGCCACTGAGCCAACATTGTTTGGCTAATCTAGTGATGAAAGTGGAGGTGGGGGTACACCCTCCCCATCCCCCACACGGCAGGTCACTTTGGCTGAAGCATTATATGATACATTGGAAAGACCACTGGACTGAAACTGAGGAGATCTGGGAGAACTGAAATAAGGTAATTACAATAGTAATAAAGACCCAGCTGCTCCAGTATGCAGGAACTGTCCTTAGCAACTTGTGTACATTGTCTCATTTGCTACTTAGAGCAACCTGTGAGGTTTATCTAATGGAATTCCCACGTCATTCAAGGGGCAATGCAGGCTGGGGACAATGAGCAACATGCTTCCAGCCTGCAGAACTAACTTGCTCTGCTGGCATTGAAAGCTCTCTCTGTCTCAAAACCATACTTAGCAACTATTTTCTATGCTGCCTGAACCTAGTCCAGACTCTGTCACTGAATTACTTTATGGACCTGGGAAAGCCACTTCCCCTCTAAGTTTATTCAGCTATAAAATGATACTGATCTCAACCTGTGACTTCCCATCTTTCTGAGGATGAGAGCCTTTTTTTATTTTTTATTTATTTTTTATTTTTTTTTATTTTTATTTTTTATTATGGGTAAAAATCAAAATTCTCACAATACATACAAACATTTGTAAAATGATATATAAATATATATGCATATATGTGTATTTGCTTACAAAAATGTTATTTTTATATATATATATATATACATATATTTTAAGAGGTGCTTAGATTACCTAAAATATTATACGGAACCCACTGGGATTCCCATGTTGCCCACCTCCCACACCTCCCACCACATCCAACACAAACATCTCCCATAGTGTGGCCCACCAACCTCAATGAACTTACACATCCTGGAGCCTTGCCACCAACCATAGACCACAGTTCACACTGTAGACCACACTCTCTCCCACTCAGTTCTGAGTGGTGTGTGCTGATTTAAAATGGCCTACATCCATTGCCACAACAGTACTCAGGACAACCTCCAACTCCCAAAGAAGCCCCTGTATTTCAACTGCTCATCCCCTCCCTACCCAAAAAACTGTCAAGTGGCCACTGGCTCCACCTCATTGTTATAATTTCTGGCATTGCAAGAATCACCATATGTGAGCAAGAGAATACCATCAAGTCCACTCTAGTCCATAGTTCTTCCCCCAATCCAGAGGCGACTGGGATGGTGATGTCCACTCCAACTCCAAGTGAGAGAGGGCTTATATCCCATGGATATGGTGGGTGGGATGATCCTGCCTGCAGATGCAGGCCCTCTCCATTCCCTGGGATGGCCATTTCCCATCGTTGTCTCCTCACCAGGTGACTTGGATGAGTCCATTGAGCTGTAGGGTAGGAGTTGCAGCTCCACCTAGATTTCATGCACACCTGGCACATAGGTAGGTGGGAGGCTCCAGTCTCTGGAAGTATACCTAAGAAACTCCAGCATCACATGTAGGTTTGAATAGAAGGGACTGGTGAACCATGTGCAGGGAGGACTTATTTGAGTCTAATTCTGTCACTCTCAGGAGCACAGATTACAAAATAGAACCCACTGATAAGGCATCAGTCTCTGGGGCTATCCCCCCTTATATAAGACCAGGGTGTCTCCGGAGCTCTCAGGAACCCCACTGAGTGGGGTGATAGGCACTTAGATGTTCTATGAGCTCCTACTGAGGTGTGCGTAAGAGTTACCTCTGGGATGACCTCCCGACTCTCTTTGAAGTCTCTTAGCCACTTGAACTCATTTGTCTTTACCATTTCCCCCTTTTATTCAAGGTCTTTTTCCAGTTGTGTTGCCAGTTGGCACTTGGGAAAAGTTTTCAATTAGCAATAATCGTGCCTCGGATAAACCTCATTGGCTACGATACTGCCACTGCAAAAAGCTGCCAGTTGGCACTTGGTATTAATCCCTCTTTGCCAGGGAGGCTCATCCCTGGGAGTCATGTCCCACGTTGGGGGGAAGGTAATGCAATCATATGCTGAGTTTGGCTTAGAGAG
>JAKSZT010054576.1:4269470-4489232 GCA_026826555.1 Tolypeutes matacus | reverse complement strand
CTCCAAGTGAGAGAGGGCTTATATCCCATGGATATGGTGGGTGGGATGATCCTGCCTGCAGATGCAGGCCCTCTCCATTCCCTGGGATGGCCATTTCCCATCGTTGTCTCCTCACCAGGTGACTTGGATGAGTCCATTGAGCTGTAGGGTAGGAGTTGCAGCTCCACCTAGATTTCATGCACACCTGGCACATAGGTAGGTGGGAGGCTCCAGTCTCTGGAAGTATACCTAAGAAACTCCAGCATCACATGTAGGTTTGAATAGAAGGGACTGGTGAACCATGTGCAGGGAGGACTTATTTGAGTCTAATTCTGTCACTCTCAGGAGCACAGATTACAAAATAGAACCCACTGATAAGGCATCAGTCTCTGGGGCTATCCCCCCTTATATAAGACCAGGGTGTCTCCGGAGCTCTCAGGAACCCCACTGAGTGGGGTGATAGGCACTTAGATGTTCTATGAGCTCCTACTGAGGTGTGCGTAAGAGTTACCTCTGGGATGACCTCCCGACTCTCTTTGAAGTCTCTTAGCCACTTGAACTCATTTGTCTTTACCGTTTCCCCCTTTTATTCAAGGTCTTTTTCCAGTTGTGTTGCCAGTTGGCACTTGGGAAAAGTTTTCAATTAGCAATAATCGTGCCTCGGATAAACCTCATTGGCTACGATACTGCCACTGCAAAAAGCTGCCAGTTGGCACTTGGTATTAATCCCTCGTTGCCAGGGAGGCTCATCCCTGGGAGTCATGTCCCACGTTGGGGGGAAGGTAATGCAATCATATGCTGAGTTTGGCTTAGAGAGAGGCCACATTTGAGCAACAAGGAGGCTCTCAGGTGGCAACCCTTAGGCACCCCACAACTGCAGGCTAAGTCTCATTTACAAGAGCAAAAACTCACAAGGGTAGTCATCAATTAAAAAAAAAAAAAAAAAAAAACACATCAGTGGGTCATCCTATTTTGACAGGCACTGTCCCTACACTCAGAGGACTATTGCTGCTCCCTTGGAGATTGTGGCAGAGCATGAGAGCCTTTTTTAAAGGCCAAACCATAGTTCAAGTGCCCGAGTTATTATTTTTTAAGTACTCATTGATTGAGCAAATAAAGAAAACACAACTTCTATGTGTTTGGTAGTTTTATTTATTAATAAATTGAGAGGAAGTACTGCACAGTTGTGAAAAGTCTTCAGAGTCAAGCCGACTGGGTCCAAATCTCACGTCGCCACTTACTGGCTATGTGACTTTGGAAGAATGACATTCCCTGGCTATACTTCACTTCCCAGATATGAAGTGAGAGAATAATAGTATAGTCCTCCTAAGCTGGCTGCAAGGATCAAACAGTTTGTATTTGTAAATGACTTAGAAAAGTCATTTGACAAATAATAAATGCCATGTAAGTTTCATCTATCATTATTAACATATTTCATTAACCATAGTAATAAGCACCTATGTTTTAATATTACCATGGATCAACTAATTTTTCAGACAAGACTAGATATATATTGAGAAATCTGGGGCTTCTGAAGCAGAAAGATGGGAACTTTCTTTCTAAATTTACTTCTGAGCTTTCTTCTAATTGCAGCACTCTATGGAAACACTCCTCTTTGAACATCACAGAGTAACTTCTCAGGACTTATCTGTTGGGGGAAAAATCAGTTTGGAGCAAATGTTATCTCTTCTCCTAGGTTGGAAACTCTTTTGGGGAAGGAATTCATAGCTGATCCATCTTTTCAATTACCAACATCACACCTCCATGCCCTCTTCAGCAGAACAAAACACATGGTCTTGTATCCATGTGCAAATAAAGGAGGAGAGAAGGGAAGAAAGAAGGAAGAAAAGAACGTAACATTTATACATAATCTAAAACAGCAATGCCTGGGAATTTTCCCAGCTGCAGAGAGTCCAGAAGGTGGTTGGATATGCAGACTAGGAGGAGAGAGACATGATCAGAATCTGGGTCACTGCCACAGAGGTGGGATTTGAGAAGAGGGGCCAGAGAGCACACGAGAAGCATCAAGTGCAGCCCATCCCAGCTGGGTCAGCCAATGGTAGCACTGGAGTGTTACGTCCAGGTATTTCCTTACTCTCTTAGCAGCCCCTTCCCACCTAACCTCTGCTTCCTTGGGCTCTTGTGGCCCACCTTCCTCCTTCACTGACATCTCCCTTCCCTTCCCTGCTGGACCCCAATTATCTCACTCACTGGCTCTTACTAACCGATACTTTCATCCAAAACACACTACTGAGTCCTGAATTGGAATGCAGACTGTTACAGACAGTGAGAGATGATTTAGTGCAGCGATTGTAGCCTGGTCCTTCAGCCATCCCATTAGGGTTCAATGTCTTGCTCTTTTCCTTACTAGCTATATGACCTTGGGCAAATACTTTACCCTTTCCATGCCTCAGCTCACCACTCCAGAAAATGGAGATGATAGTAATAATACTACCTATATCTCAGGGTTGATGTGAGGATGAAATTAACTTACAACTGCATCTGGCACATAATCATCATTATATAACTGATTGTCATTATTAATATGCTACAGCCTGGTAATAAAATCCTGCAAACTATTTGCTCTGCCTAGAATGTGATTGACCTCATTTTGTTCCCTTTTCCTGTCTAAATCCTACTTGTCCTTCAGTCTCAGCTCAAATGATACCATCTCTTGGAAATATCACTTTCCGTTCATCAGCTGGCTCAGCCAATCATTCTTTGTGTCCATCTAAAGCTGTGCTCAAACACACCTGCAGACATACAATTTTGTTCTATATTATAAAGTCGGTTTATGTATCTCTCCCATTGGGCTCAGGGATTCTTAAGAGCAGGTCCTATGAGCTCTACTTTGCTTTTCTCCAAACATCTGGTCTCCCCACAAAGGGATCCTTTGTCTCTGTGACAGCATGTGGGTTGGTTGCCTGAACAAGCAGAGGCTTTGGAGAAAGACTAGTGTGGGCTCATGTCCCACCTCTGCCAGCCTAATTGTGTCAGTCATGTGGTCCCATGTCCCTATTATTTATCACTCATTCACCCTCACTGCTCTGGTTTGGACTTCTGCAATGTCTCATCCAGGCCACTGCAGACTGTTACAGACCATTCCGATCTGTTCCCTGGCCTCCAACTGCTCCTTTGTCCCATATGCCCTACATTCTGCAAGATTAATCTTCTTAAAATGCAAATTTGATTATTGTTTATTTCCCTGTTTCTCCCATTAGACTGTAAATGTATTATTTTTTCCCCGTGTCCACAATCCCAGCATAATATCTGATGCAAAACAGGTGCTCAAATTACTTAACTTTACTTTCACCCTTTTTTCTATGTTTGTATCCTCAACTCCCAGAAAAGAACAATCCATATGTCCACGAGGAGAGTAACAGATAAATACATTGTGGCATATTCATAGCAGGGAATACTGAATAGAAGATGAAATGAAATATCTAGATCCATGAATAGATCTCAAAAACAGAATTTGGAGTGAACAAAGTGAATTGAAGAATGATATGCACACTATGATTCCATTTGTCTACATTAGTAACTCAAATATACAGCTCTGTATATTTTTATGGTTAGTCAAAGTATCAAAAGATGGTCCAAATATACAAAAAATCCATCATTACCTTGGGGATGGGGAAGTATAGAAAAACGTCACTGATTAGGGTAGACTGTTGAATAAATAGCTTTGTTTTTATGCTTTATTTCTTTTTTTAAAAAATGGAGAGAGCACTGAGATTGGAGAGAAACGTAAATAAACTAAATTCCAGAAAGGACGGAGCCATTTCTAGAAGATAAGAAACCCATGGTTGCTTTCGTCTCTGGACAAAGCAGGAGAAGAAAAACCCTATTATGGACTGACAGGAAAAATCAGTTGAAATTTTATCAGTCACTTGTGTTCCAGCCTGATGCATTAGAGTCTGTGAACTTCTAGGGAAAGAGTGAGTCTGTACCAATCTGGCAATTCTTTCCTGTGGGGGCTTCACTGAGAGCTCAGTGGCAGCATGTTGAAGTCTAGGGGTAAGAAAGAAGCCTTAGAGGACGCCCCCCGGTGTAAGGATCCTCCTCAGAGTATAAGGCAAAGGCCTGCTAAAGTTCAGAAAAGTTGAGAGAAAACCCTGAGGCACAGCTAATTGTTTGGCAGTTCCTGGACAAAGGCTTAGGGCAGGGCAAGAGAGCTGAGACATATCCCCCAGATAAACAGAATTTTCACTATGTGCAAAGCTACAGTCCAGTGAAGACTGGAGGCAGGGCAGCATGGTGGGCAGAATTCTCCTGAGGCCCAGAAAGCCAGGGTGGGGCTGAAAAATAAAGACAGTTCTTCAATGACCCCAAAATCTGGTGGCTGAATTGTAACATACAGAGAAATCCCTAGAGTTTTGCCAGAGCTTGGATTCCAAGCACTGTTGAAGGGGAAGTCCAGATGCTATTGAGGCAGGAAAGAATAGGGACCTATGGAGGAAGGGGGCAGTAAAACCTGTAGGGCATTTTCTCCCTTGAAAATGCCCACGTTTAACTCTGAAAGGCATACTTCCTGTCCCTCACTTTACCCCCCCCCAATACATTTTCTGCTTGTTTAATTAATTTGTGGCTTGTCCTTGAATTCTTTCTTGTGCTGAAGCCAAGAACCTAGACACCTGGACATGCTGTCAGCACTATCTGAAAATATTTGCAGCTAGTGGTGAACTGAATCTAACTACAGCTGCATCAGAACCTAAAATGGCTCATTTTATTTTATTTTATTTTATTTTATTTTATTTTATTTTATTTTTTTTATTATGGGTAAAAATCAAAATTCTCACAATACTACAAACATTTGTAAAATGATATATAAATATATATGCATATATGTGTATTTGCTTACAAAAATGTTATTTATATATATATATATATACATATATTTTAAGAGGTGCTTAGATTACCTAAAATATTACACGGAAACCACTGGGATTCCCATGTTGCCCACCTCCCACACCTCCCACCACATCCCACACAAACATCTCCCACAGTGTGGCCCACCAACCTCAATGAACTTACACATCCTGGAGTCTTGCCACCAACCATAGACCACAGTTCACACTGTAGACCACACTCTCTCCCACTCAGTTCTGAGTGGTGTGTGCTGATTTAAAATGGTAAAATGGCTCATTTTAGATGATCTTGACTCAGCCCCAAATCCAGTCACCTGACAGAAGTAGAGAAGAGCCCTTTCCTGGGACAAATATTATCTCCTTCAGTATCTACTGTTCTTTTACACAGTAGATCTGAAGACATGTCAGTAAAAATTATCTATAAGGAAGCACAATGAGAAATAAAAACTGAAAAGAAGAAGGAGGAGAAGGAGGGGGAGGTGAGCATTAATTGAAGTATCCAGGATTGTGGGACAATATCAAACCATACAACATACATGCAATTGGAGTCCTGAAAGAAGAGGAGAAAAAATGGAGCAGAAGAAATATTTAAAGAGATAATATAAAAAATTCTAAAATTGTTGAAAGACAACAGCCTATAGTTATCAGAAGACTGGCAAACCATGAGTAAAAAATACAAGGCAAATGACATGTAGGCACATGAGAGTCAAACTAATGAAAACCTATGTTTTAGATATAGTCTTCATAAAATTTGTATATGCTGAATTTTTATTTGAAACAAACAAAAACATACCCAATGCATTACAGATACTCAATAAATATTTAATGGCTGAATAACTGAGTAAATGAATGAATTAATCATGTTACTTATATGCTTAAAAACTTTCAATGGCTCCACATTGCCTACATAATAATACCTAAATTTCTTAACCCAAAATAAAATGTTTTTTTTCCCCACTCTGGACCTATGCTACCTGCTTAGTTTTATCTGCATCAATGATTTCAAAATATGTACCAACTAGAAAACTGTAGGAAGTCTGGAACAATATATAAATTTGTTAGAGAATTGAGTCATAGATGAATGAATGAATTAATTGACAAGTGAGTTATTAGTGGTAAACTCCTAACTTTTCTCAGGGTTCCTCCCATTATACCTCTTTGTCTCCATAAACATACTCAAACTTTACTTCACCATTGTAGGAAGAGAAGATCTGATAATGTTGAGAGGATTAAGTTTCCAGTGGGATGAAATAAGTAGTTAAACATTTCTCCTACATGTAGCACCCTTTTGGGGATCTTGGATATTTGACTTACTTTCTATATCTCTTCCCTTCTATCACAGGAAGCATGGGAAGCACCCATCCTCACTTCTAACGACTGCCTCCTTGGAAGATCCAGTGGAAACCAAGGAGGGACCAGTAGAAGGAAGCAGGAGGCAGCCTGTCAGGACTTGTTTAAAATCCAGGCAAGAGAGGCCTCCTCCTCTGGAGCACATTCTTTGTTCTTTCTGACTCCATCAAATACAGTAATAAATGTTTTCATAGCTTCATTGAATTCCCCTTCATTGCACTTATCATGTTATGATTCTACGTTTATGTGCCTCTCTGATTACTGTGTCTTTCACACTGGACTTTGAGTTCCACAGGATCTGGTGTTGTGTGTGTTTTGTGCTTACCATTGTCTTGTAGAATGGTTGGCATATAGTAGATGCTCAATGAATATGGTTGAATGATGGATGCATGCATGAATGAATGCAGGACTTTGATGTTCATCCATCTTCGGGCCACCTCACTGGTGGAGACAAGTCATAGATTTGGGGCCAAAAGCTCTAATTGGTAAGAATGACATTGTCCTCTCTCTACCTCTTTTGGGGACTTGTATGGCCAGAGACAAATTGTCAAGTAAAAGTAAGCAAAATGAAGTGGATTTTTTTATAACATAAAATTTATTCCATTTAAATGGCTGACCTTTATTTTGACGGCGTGTCCTTATTCTCCTGTTGTTAAAATGTCCTTGCTTTCATGAAATGATTATGTTAAATAGCAGCTTTAAAGAGATGTCCTTAATTAGTAAAATCAAAATCTGGCTGCTCTTTGAATGTTCCCTAGACATGCTGAGCTTCTTTATATCCCTCCGAGGAGCTAGCCTTTTCCTCTCTCACCAGTCCTCACCACTTAGTTGACTCAATTCATTCTTCAGGGATTGGATTAAAAGATCTCCTACTCCTAGAAGTATTTCCTCACCCCACAGACCTCACTCCATCTCCCTATAACAGACTCCCATTGTGTTTGTCACTTCGCATCATAACACTCATTACATGTGTTTGTACAAAGTCAATGTGAGTCTCTTCCACCCCAGCAGACCATGAGCTCTATGAGTATAAGCATGGTATTTATCTTTTCCATCAATGAATCCCCAGGACCTACTGCTCAGCTTGGCACATAGTAGTTACTCAACAAAAATACATGTTGAATAAATGAATGAATCAATGAATGAAGGAGTGCTATAGCAAATTTAGCAAAAAAGGATGGTTTCTTTGTTTGCCTCAATTATCCCAAATCTACACAAAGTACCCTCCCACAATCCTGGCCCTATAATCCTTGGGAATGACAATATGCAGGTGAGCTGATGTCAAGGCAAGCTCCTACCATGCCTCTGGCTTGCATCACCAGTCTGTTATCAAGGGTAAGAAGGACTTAACTGAAGTTTTATGTGTACTTACTTTAAGTTCTCTCAGTCCTTTCTCATAAGGGTCTTGTGAGTTGTCATTTAATGAATCTCATTTTATTCATGAAGCAATTGGAGCTTGGAGAGATTAAATCACTTAGTTACCCAAGTTTACATAGCACTATGTGGCAGGACTGGCTGCAAAGCCCACTCTATTTTCCACTGTGTTATCAGTGGCCTCCATCATCTGCATTAGAGAGAGGTCCATCATCTGCATCCACTCTTCTATTTTGCACAGAATCGCTGCCGTGAGAGGACAAGGGTTCTGTCCCCTCTGGGACCTGACACACAGGACTCCTTCTCGCCACTGCAGCAGACACATGTTGGCACTGTTTCCCGCTCAATCAGTAGGAAATCATTACTGCATGCTAGGAAAATGAAACAGCGCGAGTTACACAAGATCCACGGTGACACTGAGAAATGAGGAGCTGCCGCAAGTGCTGCATGGCGAGATTTGTATGCCTGCCAGCCAAATCACAAACGGCCCCTGTGCATTCATCTTAGAAAACAGGGAGCTTTAATTGGGGTGCGTAAAGCACACACAGACATCAAAGAGCAGCCCTGTGGAGCATGCAGGACTGGCTGGAGGGCAGGGTCAGGGTCTCAGCGGGACCCCAGCTCAGTCCATCACAGAGTTATCACTGCCCTGAGCAGGAGCGGCTCTGCTACCTGGTAGCCAGGTCGCCTTCTCACTAACACCCCTTCTATCTCTGGTCTCTGACAAAGCTTCCTCTTTCCTAAATGCCCATCCTGGTGTATCCCGGTCGTTGTTGCCAAAGTGTGGGGTGCACCTGGGATGCAATTTTATCTGGTGAGGAGGAAGCATTAAATGGCATTAATTATCACAGAGTGAGAGTTTTCTCAGTTCTCTTTCCATCCTCAGGATTCTCTGTCTTTAGCACCTCTCTAACACTTTGTAATCTCCCTTTTTAACAAAGAAGTAGCAGGCTTCAGACCTAGAGCCTCAGACATGCAGTAGTATCCAGCTGGAAATCCATAACACTGTTTCCTTTCCGTCTTACTTTTACTCTTCCCTTCCATGTATGGCACAGGATGCTAACCATGCAGCTAGGTGCTGATATAAGGTATCCTTTGAAAATCCATTTATTTTTATTTAATAAGAACGCCGATTTAAAGAAAACTGAACAGAAACAGCACAGATGTTCTGCAACTATATGAAGGTGGTGCAAAAATGACAGAGGTTTGAGAACCCTAGCTTCTGACTATTTGAGTATCAGTCTTATGTTGTTCCTAATTCTGTGTCCCTTAAGCTCGTAGCCACTGGTCCTAGCAGCCAGGCTTAGGGCTTCACTGTCCAGCCCCTCGTCTGGTAGACTGAGGTTCAGATAGTAAAGAAAATAGGGACATGCCTGAGCGCCTTCTCCTCTCCCAAACTAAACAAGAGAAACGATTTGACTATTTATTATGATGGGCTACCAGTGCTCTTGCCATCCTCTTATCTTTCACTGAACAAATCACAAACCAGTGACCAGGTTTTGAGGATCACTACAGACAAAAGTACCTCACCTCTCTCATTGAGGTCATTTTCCCACTTAACGCAGCCCACTCATGTTAAGTATACTTTGTCCAGCTGTTTGTGTTTGTAGCAAAAACACGCTTTGTTGATATAAACACACAGCTCAGCACCTTTTAAAATCCCTAGATGCCTCCTACTTTGTGTTTCTATATATATATCTCAGGACTTCTTGTCCATTAGGTTTAGGGCAGGCAAACTGCCCAAGATTCAAAGTCAGGCAAAATAGGAATGAATCCTGACTTCAGCACTTGCATTGTAGATCTTCCTGTTTAGGTACATTGACACTAAAATATTTGCCATTAGACTCTGGGATTCATCTGAGGGCCTGTCTCAAAAGAATACATCTACATTATTTATTAGAAGAAAAGCAGAGAGCATTAACTTTTGGATCTGTTAGAGGCCTAGGGAATACTAAGATCAAAGAGCAGGGTTTGCATTCAGGATTGACAAAGCTATTATTGTCACCCTGCTGTTATTCTACTTACTTAACTCAGGAGGCACCACTCTGCATAAGGTGTTGGTAGGTGGCCAGAGACATAGCATTGCTCCAGTCAAGACCTTTCTCAACTAAACCGAGTCAGAGAAAATGAAGAAACTATTGGAAATAGTTAAGGGCAAGGAGGTAGCCAAGCTCCAAGGGACTCCAGCCTGGAACTAAAAAGGGCACCATTAGCCCAGGCTGCTATCTCTATTTCTGTAAGGATACATAGGGTTCCTGCTCTAGTTCTCTTTGCAAGTCCATTTCATTTTGCTCCTCAGAAGTCAGAATTCTCTTCACAGCTCTTCAGCTCCAGTGGGACCCCAGTTATCAAGGACTGAAAATCTTACTGACTTCTGTTGGAGGAGGAGGTTTCGCCCCTGATATGGCCAGCTCTATGAGGCTGGGGGATGGTAATCATGCTGATTAGAAAACGTGATAACAGAAGCTAACTCCTAGGGGTGGCCGAAGTCATGAGAACAGAAGGACTGTAGGGTTATCAGATGCCCAAATGTTGTCTACTACAGGATACAAAGAAATAGAGGCTATGCTGCTTCAAGTTCTTCCTCTGTATGTGCCTTCCTGTGGTAGAAAAGTGGGGATACAGCCATAGAGAAAGGTTCGGTTGAGGCTGAATATTTCATCTCTGGTTTCTAAACTGTCAGGGACCTGATTTGTTCTCCAAGATGGAGATTTTTATATCCTAACTATATTCAGTTGCATCAACTCACAACTTCCCCTGCACAGTAATCCTCTCTTCACCCAATCCTGAAATATATTATTTTATCCAAATATGTCAGGGATTTTATTGCATTTGCATTTCAAACCTGATAAAATCATTTTCTGGGTGACATTTTTCCTTGAAGGCAACTTCAAATTGAATATTTTTTCCTTGTTATCTCTCTCTCCCTTTCCAGGCCAACTTCACTTTCAGATTGCAAATCACTCAATATCAAGAGAGAGACGATGATCCACTGTTGCATGTGGAGAGGTTCAGCTTTGCACTTCCAACTCGGGTCTGTACTTGCAGCAAATCTTTTTCAAGTCTCTTAAAATATCTTTATTGTCCACAGTCCATATCTCACAAGTTGATGGTTGTTTTTTGCCAATCCTGTTGGCAAATGCTTCCCATCATTCCCTATAGGAAGGAGGCCAAGAGATGCGTTCATGTTGTCATTTCAGGACGTCACCTTTTATCTATGCTCCTCATTCACGATTTCCTCTAAGCACTTGGAATGAAGGACACAGGCTTGTATATGCATATGGTGCTTGGGAGGATTAAATGAAGCAACGTCTAGCATAATGTCACACATGAATGCAATTAATCCACAACTGTGAGTCCTTTTTGATCTGTTTGACATCACTTTCCACCTAAACCTGCTTTTAGGCAACCCTATGACCCATATGAGTCATTTGTGCTGAGAAAACCCATTGTTCAGTAAGGGGAAAAGTGAAAGCAGCGACAGGAATGGCTGTCTCCAGCTTGGGCCGTTGGAATCTGAGTGACACATTACTCAGCCACTCAGAATAGTTACCAACCCTGAAAAATAGACAATTAATCTACCATTTACAGGTAGGTGCAAGAATACAGTTAGACGTGATGCCCAAAATACTTTTGCAACCTTCAAAACATGGCTCTTGCCAATGTTAATAAGAGATAATATGCACAGAGCTTCTTCTATGAGCCAGGAGCTAAGCTAAGAATTTTACGGTGTTTGTCATATCTAATCCTTATTACAATGGAATGTAGTAAAGAGCCTTTCCAGTTTGACACAAGAAGAAACTGAGGCACCAAGAAATTAAAGGTCTTATCTACATAAGTAGCAGAGCCAGGGCTCATTCCCAATTTGTTGACTTTGCTGTCATTATCACTGTATTCACTCTGCCCAAGATATAGGCCTCTTAAAACCTAAAATTAATAGGGAAAACAGAGGGAAATTATTGTGAAATAAGAGAAAGAAATTTCAAGGTCTGAGAACAATTTTCTTGGCGCTTCCTTGAAATACTAATTGAAAGCTTGTTTAAACACCCAGGACTGTCATCCAGATGGCGAAACATATAATTAAAATAATTATCCTAAATCTGGCAATCTAGAATTATCATTTATTATTATTAATATAGCACCTATTCAGACAGAAGTAACTTTTAAAAAAATTTCAAATTCCTTCTGTAATATTTAGCACAGCCCCTAAAACAGGAGGATTAGTCATCTTTTAGATAAAGTATTTATAATGACTTTTGTTTGCATTGCTCATTTGCCTGTACAGAATGCATCCCCAGGCATTGAGTGACATGCCCAGAAATCCTGTAACAGTAGGTAGACTCATTCTCATCCCACAGATGGGGACATTGATGTCACATTTCAACTAAGGACAGAGATTCAGATTTCTTGACTCACAGATCAGCATTTTTGCTTCTGATTAGACAAACCTTTTTTCAGTTATGAAGATCATAGAAATAAAATAAAATTAACACTTAAACATAAACTGAACTCTTAAAGCTTATAAGTATAACTGTTCTTTACCCATATAATTGGTATTTTCCAATTAACCTGAATAATAGGAGACAATAACAAATTCTAACCGAGTGAATCAGTAGTTGCTGCTTTTTGCTTGATTGAGAAATGTAGAGCTGCTCTGGATTTGTCTCTTTGGAGGAATACAAGATCTTTCAAGGAGTCTATGCAAATCCAGAAATTAGACTTGGAAAGATGACATCACAAATGTATATTGTGCAGATACTTTTTGTCAAACATTAGAGTTGTTTTGCAGACATCATCTTGACTAATTCCCCATTAATCCTGCAGAACAGGGACTAGTCCCCTCTTTGTCAGGTTAAAAGCCAAGTTGCCCAGGTTTGAGATCTGACTCTGATCTTGGATATATGTTACTAATCTCTAGGTACTTTTACTTTGTAGAACAGAAACAATAATCACAAGGTTGTTTCCAGGATTAACTGAGCTATGCATTTAAAAGCACCTAGAGGAGTGGCCTGGGATGGTAAGACTTTGATAAGTGACAGCTTCTATTATTAGCCCCAGCATAGAAGTGAGACCAGTGAAGACAAAGTCAATGAAATCTACACAGAGTCCAGAAATGCATTTTGAACTAGCCGGGCTTGGCTTGAGTTTTTTTGTTCTGTTTTGTTTTCTGTTTTGGTTCTACAGCAGAAGTTAACCCACATCATCTGTGTGAGGACTTGGTACATATGACCAGGCAGGGTGGCACATTGCCCACAACAGGAAGTGATGCGAAAAGGATAAGTGAGCAAAGGGCATAAATTGATAAATTACAAAAACAGCATTACAACTAGTCAAGAGACTTAGAGAAGAAAAATGTCAACCCCATTATTAATTTAAAATGTTAATTACATTTAAAAATGTTAATTACAAAAGCAAGGGAGTGGATGGGGGCAAGATGGCAGCAGAGTCAGGAGCTCTAAGAGTCAGCTCATCCTATAGGGCAGTTAGCAATCACCCAGAGCTGTCTAAAGTTCCTGTTTGGGGGCTCCAGGAGACCAGAAGAGCATCCTGTAACATCCTTGAAAGAATGGAGGGAGGAGACTGCCCATCTGCAGTGAAGAGTTGTGAGAAGAGCACTCCATGCCACGGAGGCCAGTGATCATCCTTGTGGTGGCACAAGCCACCTTGGGAGCTATTCTATGGCTGGAGTTGGAGGTTCCATTTCCCAAAAATGGGGGAGGAAGAGGTGGTTGGGCACTGACTTCACTTACTGATTACTAAATTCAGTTGGCTGAAGTAAAATCTTAAGAACAGCTGAAGATTAAACCTGTCCAAACCAGAAAGAGGATGGTAGCTGCCATTTTAACACCATCCCCAGCATGAGGGGAAGTGGGGCTGATTGAAAATCACAGTGACAGCAGGGTTAGGTTTCTTTCCACCCAGACTGGATTGCAGCCATAGCTTAAGCCCCAGCCCCATCTCTGGCAGGGAAGAAGCTTGAGGAACCTGCACCAGCCTCACCAGGTATTTGCAGGCATCTTCGGCTGGCACAGACTGGATAGTCGGACATGTGGGGCTCTATCCCCCCCCACCCCAATAGGATAGGAGTGGAGCTGTGTTTCCTCAGGCTCTCCAGGAAACTGCGGTCACTTTCAGCCTGCACGAACTGGTTTGTGGAGTGCCTTCGATTATATCTCCACACCCACACCTCATAGGATAGAAGGGTACTGGTGTTTCTTCAGTCTCTCAGGACAATTGCAAGCACTTTCAGCCCAAACAGACTGGATACTTGGACACCTATAGCACCATCCCTGCCCTCTAGGAAGATAGGAGAGGAGCTGTGTTCCTCAGCCTCTCCAAGCAACTGCAGGTGCTTTCAGCCTACACAAACTGGTTTGTTGAGCACCTTCAATGCCATCTCCATCTGTACCCCCCTACATTGGATCGGAGGGGGCTGGTGTTTTCTCAGCCTCTCTGGGAAATGGCAAGCACTTTTGGCCTACATGGAGTGAACTATTGGGCACCTGTGGTTCCATCTCCACTGGTAAAGGGTAGAAAGGACAGTATTCCCTCAGCTTCTCTGGGCAACAGGAGGCACATTTGGCCCACATGAATTAGACTCTAGGTACTCTGAAGGGCCCACCCCCCCCCGACAGGGGAAAAGGGCAACCAGTGCTAAGTCAGTCTACATAGGTAACTTTGGTCATTTTGGAGCCACATGGCATAGATTGCTGCCCACACCTGCAGCACCATCCCTGTGCCAGGCAGGGAAGGAAGGGGCATGAAGCTTCATCAGTCTCTCTGGGTAACTATAGGTGATCTTGGCCTGTACAACTAGGATTATTACAAATGGCTATGGTTTTGTGCTTACCTCTGGCAAGGAAGAAAGGTGGGAGAAGATTCATTGGTCCCTGGGGCAACACAGGCAGCGTCAGCCTCTAGCGCTTACAGCACCAACTACATCTTTGGATCCTACTACACAAGAAGCAAGGGAGGAAGGACAAGAAAGCCCTAAACTAAAGAGAGAAACCACACCCAGAATAATACATCTAGCAAACCTGATGCCAAGACACCAACAAAAAACTACAATCCATACCAAGAATGAGGAAGATATGGCCCAGTTAAAGGAACAAGATAAGCCTCCAGATGACATAAAGGAGTTGAGACAAATAATCATAGATGTTCAAAAAAATCTCCTTAATAAATTCAATGAGATGGCTAAAGAGATTAAGGATATTAAGAAGATACTGGGTAAGCACAAAGAAGAATTTGAAAGCATACATAGAAAAATAGCAGATATTACGGGAATGAAAGGCACTATAAATGCAATTAAAAATACACTGGAGGCATATACAGCAGATTTGAGGAGGCAGAGGAAAGAATCAGTGAACTTGAAGACATAGTCTCTGACAGCAAACATACAAAAAAATATATGAAGAAAAGAATGGAAAAAATTGAACAGGGTCTCAGGGAACTAAATGATGACAAGAGACACACAAATATATATGTCATGGGTGTCCCAGAAGGAGAAGAGAAGGGAAAGAAGGCAGAAGGAATAGTTGAAGAAATAATAGTGGAAAATTTCCCAATCTTATTGAAGGACATAGATAACTGTGTTGAAGAAGCAAAATGTACTCCCATCTGAATAAATCCAAATAGACCAACTCCAAGACACATACTAATCAGAATGTCAAATGCCAAAGTCAAAGAGAGAATTCTGAGAGCGGCAAGAGAAAAGTGATGGATAACATAAAAAGGATACCCAATGAGATTAAGTGCCAATTTCCCATCATAAACCATGGAGGCAAGAAGACAGTGGTATATTTAAGATACTGCAAGTGAAAAACTGCCATCCAAGAATCTTGTATATGGTAACTTTGTCTTTAAAAAATGAGGGCAAGTTTAGAATATTCACAGATAAACAGAAACTGAGAGAGTTTATAATAAAGAGGCTGACTTTGTAGGAAACACTAAAGGGAGTGCTACAACCTGAAAAGAAAAGACAGGAGAGACAGGTTTCCAAGAGTGTCTAGAAATTTTATTTATTATATCAATAAAAGTAACTAAAAGTGTAAAGAGAGTGGCAAAAATAAAATATGACAGATAAAACCCAAAGGTCAAAATAGGTGAAATAAGAACTGCCGTTACAATAATAACATTGAATGTTAATGGATTAAACTTTCTAATCAAAAGACATAGACTGTCCAAATGGATAAGAAAATATGAGCCATTTATATGCTGTCTACAAAAAACTCAACATAGGCTCAAGGATGCCAATTTAATGAAAGTGAAAAGCTGGAAAAAGATATTCTATGCATGCAGTAACAACAACAACAAAAAACCTGGAGTAGCTATACTTATGTCAGATGAAATGTACTTTAAAAGCAAAAATGTTATTAGAGACAAGGAAGGACATTAAATATTAATAAAAAGGACAATTTACCAGGAAGTAATAACAATCATAAATGTATATGCACTTAACAAGGATGCCCCAAATTACATTAGGCAAACACTGGCAAAACTGAAGGGAGAAATAGATGTCTCTCCAATAATTATTGGAGATTTCAATACACCACTCTCATCATTGGATAGAACATCTGGGCAGAGGATCAATAAAGAAACAGAGCGCTTTAATATATGATAAATAGACTAAACCTAATAGACATATACAGTACATTGCACTCCAAAGCAGCAGGATATACATTCTTCTCAAGTGCTTATAGAACTTTCCAGGATAGATGTTGGGTCACAAAGTAGATCTCAATAAATTCAACACTGAAATTATACAAAGCACTTTCTCTGATCATAATGGAATAAAGCTGGAAATCAATAAGAAGTGGAAAAAGGGAAAATTCACAAATATTTGGAGATTAAACAACACACTGTTAGATAATTAGTGGGTCAAAGAAGAAATTGCAAGAGAAATCAATAAATATCTTGAGACAAATGAAAATGAGAACACAACATATCAGAACCTATGGGATGCAGTGAAGGCAGTGCTAAGAAGGAAATTTATAGCACTCAATGCTTACATTTAAAAAGAAGAAAGAGCTAAAATCAATGACCTAACCACCCAGCTGGAGGAACTAGAAAAGAACAGCAAACTATTGGCAAAGCAAGCAGAAAGAAAGAAATAACAAAATCAGAGCAGAAATAAATGAAAATGAGATTAAAAACAATAGAGAGAATTAACAAAACCAAAAGTTAATTTTTAGAGAAGATTAACAAAATTTACAAACCCTTAGCAAGACTGACAAAGAAAAAAAGAGAAGATGCAAATATACATAAAATAAAAAATGAAAATGAGGACATTACTACTTACCCCACAGAAATAAAAGAGATCATAAGAAGACACTATGAACAACTGTATGCCAACAAACCAGACAATGTAGATGAAATGGAAGAATTCCTAGGAATGTACAAACAACCAATACTGACCCTTGAAGAAATAGAAAACCTCAACAAACCAATCTCAAGTAAAGGGATTGAGACAGTGATCAAACAGCTCCCCAAAATGAAAAGCCCAGGACCAGCTGGTTTCACAGATTGAGTTCTACCAAGCATTCAAAGAAGATTTAATACCAATATTACTCAAGCTCTTCCAAAAAATTGAAGAAGTAGGAATGCTACCAACTTATTCTATGAAGCCAGTATCACACTAATACAAAAGCCAGATAAAAATATTAGAAAAAGAAATTACAGATCCATTTCCCTAATGAATACACATGAAAAAATCCTCAAAAAAAATACTTGCTACTCAAATCCAGCAACACATTAAAAGAATTATTCATCATGGTCAAGTGGTTTTATACCAGGCATGCAGTGGTGGTTCAACACAACAAAATCAATCAGCATAATATACCACAATAATAAATCAAAGAAGAAAAATCGCATAATCCTATTGATTGATGCAGAAAGGGCATTTGACAAAATACAGCATCCCTTTTTGGTAAAAATACTATAAAACATAGGAATTGAAGGAAACTTTCTCAATATGATAAAAGGCCAGGATGAAAAACCCACAGCTAACATTGTACTCAATGGTGAAAGACTAAAAGTTTTCCTGCTGAGATCAGGAACAAGACAAGGATGCACCTGTCACCACTGTTGTTCAAAATAGTGCTAGACATTTTAGCTAGAGCAACTAGGCAAGAAAAAGAAATAAAAGGCATCTAAATCATAAAGGAAATAGTAAAACTTTGGCTAAAAAAAGACCTAAATAATTTGAAGAACATTCCATGCTTATGGATTGGAAGACAAAATATCATTAAGATGTCAATTCTATGTAACCTGATATACAGATTTAACGCAATTCCAATAAAAATTACACCAGCATTTTTTAAACAAATGGAAAACACAATTATCAAATTTATTTGGAACAGTAAAGATCCCCAAATAGCCAGAAACAACTTAAAAAGGAAAAGCGAAGTTGGCAGACTCTCATTTCCAGACTTTAAATCATATTATCTAGCTACAATGACAGAAACAGCATGGTACCGGCATAAAGATAGATACATAGACTAATGGAACCAAACTGATGATTCAGAAACAGACCATATCTTCTGTCAATTGATTTTTGACAAGGCTGTGAAACTAACCCAGCTGGCGTAGAACAGTCTTTTCAACAACTGGTCCTGGGAGAATTGGATAGCCATAGTGAAAAGAAAGAGAGAGGACCCCTATCTCACACCTTATACAAAAATTAACTCAAAATGGATCAACGACCTAAATACAAAATCTAGAACCATAAAGCTCCTAGAAGAAAATGTAAGAAAACATCTTCAAGACCTGGTGGTAGGTGGTGGATTCTTAAACCTTACACTGAAATTATGAGCAATGAAAGAAAACATGGATAAATGGGATGTCCTCAAACTTAAAGACTTTTGTGATTCAAAAGACTTCATCAAGAAGGTGAAAAGTCATCCCACTCAACGGGAGAAAATATTTGGAAACCACATATCAATAAGGGTTTGAGTTTCATTCTATATAAAGAGAGAATATAGCTCAATGATGAAAGAGCAAGCAATCTAATTTACAAATGGGCAAAAGTCTCAAACAAACATTTTTCCAAAGAGGAAATACAGAAGGCCAAAAAGCACATGGAGGAATGTTTAATATCACTAGCTATTTGAGAAATCAAAATCAAAATGGCAATGAGATACCATCTCACACTGCATAGAGTGGCCATTAATTAAAAAAAAAAAACACAGAAAACAATAAGTTCTGGAGAGGACTGGAGGAATAAGAATATTCTTTCACTCTTGGTGGGAATGTAAAATGGTGCAGCCTCTGTGGAAAATGGTTTGGCGGTTCCTCAGGAAGCTAAATATAGAACTGCCATATGATCCAGCAATTCCTCTACTAGGAATATATCCAGAAGAACTGAAAATTGTCACCCGAATAGCCATTTGCACATTCATGTTCATAGCCTCATTATTCACAATGGCAAAAAGATGGAAACAACCCAAGTGTCCATCAACCAATGAATGGATAAACAAAATATGATATATGCACACAATGAAATACTATGCTGCAGTAAGAAGAAATGAAATCGGGAACATGATAACATGGATGAATCTTAAAGACATTATGCTAAGTGAAATAAGCAGACACAAAAAGACAAATATTACATGGCCTCACTATAAAAGAATTAAATATGAAGAATAAATGTATAGTTAAAACTTACAGTATAGGTTATTAGGAGATAAGAGGAGTGCTGAGAAGGATTACTGATGCTTAATGTATGTAGAAGTTTTAATTAACTTGACTGTAAAACTGTGGAAATGAATAGAGTTGATGGTAACACATTATAGTGAGTGGAACTAACACAGCTGGTTTATAAATGGGATTATGGCTGAAAAGGTAGTCTAGTGATGTAAATTTCAGTTAAAAGAAAGCTTGAGAATAATCTAGGGACTGAATAACACAGCAAACCCAGAGGTAAATGAGAAATGTGGTTAATAGTACAAATGCAAGAATGTCCTTCTGTGAACTAGAATGGATGTACATCACTATTGCAGGGTGGTACAAATGTGGAGAAGCAAGGGAAATATACAATTAATGTAACCTGTGGACTATAGTTAACAGCAATACTGTAATATTCTTGCATCAATGCCAAAAAATATACTGTGTTATTAATAGGGAGGTATGGAAAAATATGCCAAATGCAAGCTATGGGCCAGTTAGTGGTAATAGTCTGATGATATTATTTCAAAATCTGTAACAAATGTTCCACAACTGTGTGGTGTGTTGGTGAAGGGGTGTTGTATGGGAATTTCACACCTGTGCATGATTGTTTTGTAAGTTCACAACTTCTGTAATAAAATATTATATATATATGTATATATAAAGCAATGGAGTGATACTTTATTTATTCAATCAACAAACCTTATTTGTTTGAATGAAAATGCTCCAATAAAATGAGAAGTTTGTTATGAAACAGGCACCCACACATTCCAATTGTATTGATAAATTGGTACATACTTTTGTATTTTTCCAATCAGAATGAAAAGTCTTAAAATATTCATATTCTTGACTTCTGGGAATATAGAGGATTAGAGATACACAGGACTCTCTTCTCTCCCAGAAAAATAACTAGAGGACAGACAGAAAAGGCTTGGAAAAAATGTTACAGGACTTAAAACACCAGGGGAAGGCTGGACACAGCACAGAATAGAGAGGGCTAAAGAAAAAGAATCTCAATGGGAAAACTCTGTGAATAAAAACTGCAGCTGCAGCTGCTGGCACCCATCCACCCACTCTCAGAGTGGACAGCATTGAGCCCTCTGGCCTGCAGCTATGGACAGAAGGCCCACAAGGGTCCACCTCCTCTGGAACGGAGAAAGAGAAAGATGCAGCCTAAGGTTGATTCAGATTTTGTCCAACAAATTTGGTCTGCTGTGTCCCAGGAGTCCTTTCACACTGGGTGGGACCACACCATTGTTTGCCTTGGGTGCCGGCATGGAACTAAAGAGATCCAACTCTCACAAACACCCTCCCTACTGACTGGACTGGCTGTTGAAGACACAAAGAGGAGTGGAATAATTTCTTACCCAGGAAAAGGGAGGGGGCTGCCTGCAAAAGTAGAAGAACTTCTGAGAAAGTTTGATTTCCAAGGCTCTGAATAGCCCTAAGGCAGGAACCTCTGTTGCATTGTTGTGGTTGGCGTATTAGGGTTTAAGTTGAGAGGTCTATCAAAGATTGCCATCTGCTGGCAGACAAAGGAAGTGCATGCAAGGAAACTAAAAGTAAATAAATGAGAGGCTTTTTCCAGCCTTTCCAGCCTCCATCCCCAAGGCCCTTGAAAACAGGTCTGCAACCCATTTTTGGGTCCATGACCCAGATTTGAGCAACTTAACCTGTTTTAAAGAGCTAGAACAGGTTGAATCAAGAATCAAAGTTTGGCAGTAACGCAGAGCCTCCTGCCACTAAATCCATATGCAAGAAAGAGAAATTGAGAATCAGAGTAAACTCACCATCATAATAAGATGCTTAGATATCAGCAAAAAATTACAAGCCATACAAAGAAAAAGGAAGCTATGGTTCAAGCAAAGGAGTATATCAAAGCCCCAGATGAGACACAGGATTTGAGACAATTACTCGATGAGTTTCATATAAATCTCATAAATCAAATAAATGAATAGAAAGGCAATATGGCTAAAGAGATAAAGGACATCAAGAAGACACTGGGTTAGCACAAAGAAGAATCTGAAAATCTGAATATAAAAATAGCAGAGTTTATGGGAATGAAAGACACAATAGGTGAGATAAAAAACATGTTAGAAGCATACAACAGTAGACTCAAAATTATAGAAGATAGAATTACGTGATATAGAAGATGGAACAGCTTACATTAAAGAGAGGAGCAGAATAGAGAGAAAAAAGAATGGAAAAAATTGAACAGGGGCTCAGAGAGCTGAATGATAACATGAAGCATAACAATATACATGTCATGGGCATTCCAGAAAGAGAAGAGAAGAGAAGGGAAAGGGGGCAGATAGAGTATTTGAGGAAATAATGGCTGAAAATTTCCCCACTCTCATGAAAGAAATGAATTTATATGTCCAAGAAGTGCAGCCTACTCCAATCAGAATAAATCCAAATAGACTTACTCCAAGACACATACTACTCAGATTGTCAAATGCCAAAGATCAAGAGAAAACTCTGAAAGCAGCAAGGGAGAAGCAAAGCATCCCATACAAGGGACATCCAGTAACCAAAAAAGAGCAGGGGTAGCTATACTAATATGAGACAAAATAGACTTTAAATGCAATAAAGTTATAGGAGATGCAGAAGGCAATTACATATTAATAAAAAGGACAATTCACCAGGATGAAGTAACAGTCATAAATTTCTATGCACCTAACCAGGATGCCCCAAAATACACAAGGCAAACTCTGGAAAAACTGAAGGAGAAATAGACATCTCTACAATAATAGTTGGAGACATCAACATACCACACACACATCATTAGATAAAACTAGACAGAAGATCAACAAGGAAACAAAGAATTTGAACAATATGATAAACAAGCTAGACCTAAGAGATAGAAACAGAACATTGCATCCCAAATCAGCAGGTTATATATTTTTCTGAAGTGCTCATGGATCTCTCTCCAGGATAAACCACATGTTGGGTCACAAAGCAAGTTTCAATAAATGTAAAATGATTGAAATTATACAAAATGCCTTCTCAGACCATAGTGGAATAAAGCTGGAGAACAATAATAGATGGGAAAGGGGAAATTTCATAAATATGTGGAAGCTATACAATATATTCCTAAACAGCCAGTGATTCAAAAAAGAAATTGTAAGAGTAATTACTAAATATATCGAGCCAAATTAAAATAAGAACACACCTTATCAAAACTTATGGGATACAGCGAAGGCAGTGCTGAGAGGGAAACACATATATTTAAAAAGAAGAAAGATCTAAAATCAAAAACCTAACTGAACACTTGGAGGAACTAGAAAAAGAACAACAAACCAATCCCAAAGCAAGCAAAAGGAAAGAAATAATGAAAATTAAATCAGAAATAAATGAAACTGAGAACAAAGTAAAATAGAGAAAATTAACAAAACCAAAAGCTGGTTCTTTGAGAAGATCAATAATATTGACAAACTCTTAGCTAGACTAACATAGAGAAAAAGAGAGAAGATGCAAATAAATAAGAGCAAAAATGAAAGGCGGGATGCTACAACTGATCCCACCATAAATAAAAAGGATCATAAGAGGACATTATGAGAAACAATACGCTAACAAATTAGACAACCTAGATGAAAAGGACAAATTACTAGAAATGCACAAACAACCTACACCAATTCTACAAGAAATACAGGAACTCAACAAACAAATCACGTTTAAAGAAATTGAATCAGTCATCAAAACTCTACCAACAAAGAAAAGTTCGGCACCAGATGGCTTCACAGATGAATTCTACCAAGCATTTTGAGAAGAATTAACACCAATCCTCTTTAAAGAGTTCCAAAAAATTGGAGAGAAGGGAGAAATACCCAACACATTTTGTGAAGCCAATATCACCCTAATACAAAAGCCAGATAAAAACACTACAAGAAAAGAAAATTACAGACCAATCTCTCTAATGAACATAGATTTAAAAATTCTAAACAAAATATTTTCAAATAGAATCCAACAGCATATCAAAAGAATTATACACCACAACCAAGTGGAATTAATTCCTAGTATGCAAGGGTGGTTCAACACAAGAAATCAATTAACACATGAAAATCAATTAATGTAACACATTGACAAATTGAAGGAAAAAACCCACATGATCATCTCAAGCAATGCAGAAAAGGTATTTGACAAAATCCAGCATGCTTTCTTGATAAAAACACTTTGAAAGATAGGAATACAAGGAAAGTTTTTCAATATGATAAAAGGTATATATGAAAAACCCATAGCCAACATCACACTCAATGGGGAAAGGTTTAAAACTTTCCCTGTAAAATCAGGAACAAGACAAGGATGCCCACTCAACATTGTACCAGAACTGTTAGCCAAAGCAATTAGAAAAAAGAAAAAGATAAAAGGCATCCAAATAGGAAAAGAGGAAGTAAAACTCTCATTATTTGCAGATGACGTGATCCTATATTTAGAAAATTCCAAAATGTCTACAACAAAGCTACTTGAGCTAATAAATGAGTTCAGCTAAGTGGCAGGATACAAGATCAACACACAAAAATCAGTAATGTTTCTGTACTAGTATTGAACAATCTGAGGAGGAAATCAGGAAAAAAATTCCATTTACAATACCAACAAAAAGACTCAAATACCTAGGAATCAATTTAACCAAAGATGTAAAGGATCTGTATTCAGGAAACTACAGAACACTGCTAAAAGGAACCAAAGAAGACCTAAACAAATGGAAAGACATTCCATGTTTATGGATTGGAAGACTGTCATGAAGATGTCTATCCTACTCAAACTGATTCATAGATTCAATGAAATACCAATCCAAATTCTAACAGCCTACTTTATAGAAATAGAAAAGGCAATTTTCAAATTTATTTGGAAGGGAAAGGGCACCCAAATAGCCAAAAACATCCTAAAAAATTAAGAGCAACATGGGAGAACTGTTACTACCTGACCTTGAATCATATTATAAAGCTACAGTGGTCAAAACAGCATGGTATGGAGCAGATGTGGCTCAAGCAGTTGAGTGCCTGCTTCCCACATGGGAGGTCCTGGGTTGGGTTCCCAGTGTCTCTTTAAAACAAAAACAAGCAACAAGCAGATAAATGAAAAAACCAACTCAGGGGAACTGATGTGGCTCAGTGGTTCAGCACCAACTTCCACATATGAGGTCCCAGGTTTAAACCCTGGTCCCAGTACCTCAAAAAACAAACAAACAAACAAACAATAACCAACAAAAGCAACAGCATGGTGTTGGCATAAAGATAGACACATAGATCAGTGGAGTATAATTGCCAGTCCAGAAATAGACCCTCACCTCTACAGTCAACTAGTTTTTAACAAACCTACCAAGTCCTCGTTACTGGGACAAAACAGTCTCTTCAACAAATGGCGATGGGAGAAATGGGTATCCATAACCAAAAGAATGAAAGAAGACCCCTATCTCACTCCCTAAAAAGAATCAACTCAAAATGGATCAAAGACCTAAATATAAAAGCCAGGACCATAAAATGACTAGAAGAAAATGTAGGAACACATCTTAAAGACCTTGTAGTAGGTGGTGGTTTCTTGGACCCAAAGCATGTGGAACAAAAGAAAAATAGATAAATGGGACCTCTTTAAAATTAAACACTTTTGCACCTCAAAGGACTTTCTCAAAAGGGTGAAAAGGCAGCAGACCCAATGGGAGAAAATATTTGGAAATCATATATCTAGTAATTTAATATCCATGAAATATAATAAGATTCTAAAAGACTTGAATAGGCATTTGTCCAAAGAAGAAATACAAATGGCAAAAAAAATGACATGAAAAACTGTTCAACATGACTGCAATTAGGGAAATGCAAATCAAAGGTACAATGAGATATTATTTCATGCCTATTAGAATGGCCACTTAAAAAGACAGAAAACTGCAAGTGTTGGAAAGGATATGGAGAGTTAAGAATGCTTATTCATTGTTGGTGGGAATGGAGAATTTTACAGCCACTGTGGAGGACTGTTTGGCAGTTCCTAAGGAAGCTGAATATAGATTTGCCATATGACCCAGCAATAGTACTATAAGGTATATACCCAGAAGAACTGAGAGCAGGGACATGAACAGATATCTGTACAGATGTCCATCAATGATGAATGGTTAAACAAATTGGGTTGTGTACATACGGTGGAATATTATGCAGCTATAAGAAAAAATGAAGTTGTGAAACATATGACAAATGGATGAACCTGGAGGGTACTATGTTGAATGAAGCAAGCCAGACACAAAAGGACATGACTACGCTATGATGAACTAAATATATTGTGTGAACTCATGGAGTTAATAACTACCATATGGGTTACCATAAAATAGAATGTGGTTAGAAGATGGAAAACTGAGGTTTAATCTGTGCAGAATTGGTAAAAAGTTGTTTGTAAATCTTTGTAAATGAATAGAAATGGTGAAAGCACATCATGGTGTTTGTAACTGGCAGTACTAATATATGGGTATGACAGTGGTTGAAAGGGAAAGTCTAAGGTCATGTATATTAGTAGAAGGAAAGCTAAAAACTGTAACATGGAAGTGTTTAGCATAGCAAAACCTCATGTGGAATATGAGTTTTGGTAATATTGCATACATAATACTTTAAAACTGAACAAATGTATGTTAATCTTATAAGATGTTATTATCAGGCAAAACTACAACCAAAGCAAACTATGGACAGTAGTGTATAGTAATATATTAATCTTCCATTAAGGGTAAAAAAGGAGATATACTAAGTGAAATAAACTAGAAAAAAGGTACTACATATTGTTTGAATCCATCTATACCAAATAGAAATACAAGTAAATTAGAGAGGCAAAACAGAATAGCGGCTATATATGGCAGGGGAAGAATAGAGAGATTGAGAGGTGATTACTAAGGGGTAGAGTATTTTTTTTTTTTTTTTTTGCTTGTTTGTCTGTTTTTTGTTTATTATTAGTGGAGTAATGAAAATGCTTTAATAATGATTGAAGTGATAAATGCACAACTATGTGATTATACCAAATACCACTGATTGTGCACATTGGATGGATTGTATGCTGTATGAATATGCACCAAAAATTGATTAAAAATAAAAAATTCATATCCTTGATGCAGTAACTTGTCCTAATGTAATAATAATACTTTACCTAGCTCATTAGAATAATGAGTACCTGGATTTCCAATGTTAGGTAAAGAGTTATATATATTGTTGTGCATGAACTTGATGGTACATTACATTGGGATATGAAATGCTGTTTACAAAAAGTTTGTGACATCATGTAAATATATTGTATTTACCATGGAATGTTGAGTGAAACAAAAACCAGAATTCAAAATTACATGTAATGGATCATTATAATACCCGGAAAAGTAAACAAAAGGAAATTCATTGAACTGTAAACAGCACTTGTGCTTGAGAAGAGAAATGTGTTTTTTCCTTTAAAATTTTCATGTTTTCACATTTTTAAACTTTTTACATTTGATGCTAATTTTATTATAAATATTAACTTGGATGTATTTTTTAAAACGCTCACCTATAGACATAGTGGTAAAAGCTAGAATGTTTACCTGATCCCAACATGGCTTTTATAATAATGACTAAAATATACCTCATAGGTCTTGTTCCTTCTCATTTCTTTCCTAGGATGCTTCACAGCCTGCAAGCCACGTAATTCTATGGATTTCATTGGTTGGTTTATCAATGTATTATTTTTGCTTCTGTCTGCCTGAAACACCAAGTGCTAAGGGATTGGGACTTTTTATGCATTAGTTCTGATTGGAGAAAAGAGCGATACTCTGCTACCTCAATTCATCAGGGTTAACTCACTGGAGACAGTCAATGATGTGCGGGAGATGGTGGGATGGTCCAACATGACATGGTGAGTTCAAGCATGAGAAACCATTTAGAAGAAGGGCATAAGAAGTTAGAATACACTTACCCACCACTGTCAGGTCAATTTTGCTAAAATAAAAACACTAAAACAAAAATCAAACGAAAGAATGAGCATAACATTTTCCATAGGGTCCCTTCTTAGCTCAATAACCATTAATAGCTGCCCTGATCAAGTCCAGATATAACCCATACTGTTGTAGTGAAACAATAAACATAATATTCTTTTGTAGGGTTGAAATTAAACCAGATGAAACTAAAATACTGGACCCAAAAAGACTGTAAATCAGGAGGAGGGTGATTCAATTTAAAGTATTCTAAATTTCATCTAATGTTCAGTAGGAAGTTAAAGATGGACATAAACTTTAGACTTTATTTACTAAGTTAAGCATGCTTAATTATATTAGAGTAACCATTAAAACAACTGAAATAGAGGATGTAATTTACAAACTGGTAAAGAAGGAAAAAGAAAATTGGGGTGGGGGGGGTGATGGATAGGAGGCTCAATCAGTTTCAAAGGAGGAAAGAAAAGATGAGAAATAGAAAAACATAGTATAAATAGACAAAGGTCCAAAGAATAAGTCTAACTAATATGGGTAAAATCTTTATGCAGAAAATTTGAGCTTTAGGATAAGACTTTAAAGAAGATATAAATAAATGGATAGATTTTCCATGTTCCAGGGTTTTTAATAATGCCAGAAAATGCCAATTCTCACCAAAAGTGAACAAAAGATTCAATTCAATTGCCACTAACGTCCCTGCACGGTTTTTGTGGAAGAACAGGAGGCTTAACATAGTCAAGACATTCCCAAATAAAAGAACAAATAGAATAATTGCCAAACACAATTAGACTTAATATAGAAGTATAATAATTAGGGCACTGCAGGTATGGTGCAGGAATGTACAAACAGACCAAGGAATCAGAATAACAAGCAGGAAAAAAGCCTGTAGAAACAGACATACAAAGATGTAAAGACTTCATCTCTGACAGAGAATAATAACAACCTATCAATGAGAAAAGGTTAGTCTCCTTAAAAACTGTGAGATAATAATGTACTCAGAGAATGAGAGAGAATCCGAGTCTTTCATTTTATGAAAAAAAACTATTTTAGGAGAATTCAGTATTTAAATATGAAAGACAAAAATTGAAAACTTTTAGAACAAAAGATAAAGGAGACCATCTCCATGACATCTGACTAAGACAGAATTTCTTTAGAAAGACACAAAACCACAGTCATAGAGAAATAGAGTGATAAATTTAACTATGCCAAAATTTAGAAATTCCGTTTACCAAAACACAAAGCTAACATACAAAACCTAAAGCAAACCATAAACTTGGGAAAGTTATTAGCAACCCACATAATTGACAAAAATATTTAGTACATAATACATTAAAAACTCCCTCAGGAAGCAGGTGTAGTTCAGTGGTTGAGCACCTGCTTCCCAAGTATGAGGTCCTGGATTCAATCCCCAGTAACTCCTGAAAAAATAAAAAACAAAAATTCCCTAAGATTCAAGAAGGAATATCAAACAACTAATTATAAAATGTATAAAATCCATTAATTAGCATTTACAGAAGAGAAAAGACAAATGGCCAATAAAGTACGAAAGGATGCCCAACCTCACTGGTGATCAGAAAAATGAAAATTAAAACCACAATAAAATATTCATATATACTGGTTTAGCAAAAATTAAGAGTATTAAATTATGGAAATGGAGCATAGGCACTCGCAGACACTTCTAGTTGGGGGTATAAATGACTACAACCACTTTGGAATGCAACTGTCACTAAATATCGTTAAAGAAATTTATACCCCGGAGACCAACAATTCCACTCCTAGGAATATATCACAGAGAACCTTTTAAACTTTGTTAGCCCCATTGCTTCCAGAACAACAACAAAAAAGCAGCACAAAAAAACAAATAAATAAACAACACTGGAAACATCCAACAAGTCGCTTCTCCTCGACTGTCCTTTGAGAATGAAGTAGACCTTTCCCACTCAGCTGATACAAGCTGGGTGACAGAATAATCTCACAGTCACCATGTCTATTGCCCTACAGAAACAGGCACCTTTCCTACCAGAATGGTTAATGTGGAAATTGTTCTCTTCCTCTGATGAGTCCCATTAAATGTCAGATTAGTCATTTGACAGAGCTGATAACCAGGTTTCCGGGGGTCCCTGGTTGTTCTGACGGTGAAGATGATCTCAGGCTTGGGATGGGGTTGGTGTGTTATACTTTACCAACGATGGAAAGACTCCCTGTTGGCCACTCAGGTTGATCTTTCGGAACACTGCCTGGAGGATGGTTGGATGGTTCTGGAATAGTATGGAGTGACCAAGGTAAAATATCCCTACTTTAGGCATGAGATAAGTTGAAGACTTGAAGTAAATCTTAGATCCAGGCTGCTAGATACAATTTAGTGAGTCTTCATCTTTTTTTTTTTTGGGGGGGGGGGTGGCAGAATTTGGATCTATTCATATAAGAGGGTTTTGTGGTGAGAAGAGTATTATGAAGGCCAACAGCAAGATGAGGCTGTTTCCCTGCTCCAGGGGCCTTTACTTGCTAATAAGAAGCACCCACACCGTTTAATGCTGCCATGAAATAGCCACCAGGTTTCTCTGGCCACACATCAGAATCACCTGGGGGAGTTTTTTTTATTTTTTAATGTTATCCAGTGCTCACCCCAGATCAGCTGCATTGGGTTTGTGGGTATGGTTTAGGTATTGGTATATTTTGAGTTTTCTGTAGGTGATCTGAATATGCAACCATAGTTGAAAACTACTTTTAAGAAAAAATTATTATGGTAGCACATTTGCCATTTGAGCCATTTTAACTTTACAATTCAGAGCCATCAATCATATCCACAGTACTGTGCTACTATTACCACTACCCATTACTGAGACTTTGTCATCACCCCACACAGAAACTCTGTACCTGCTAAGCAATGATTCTCCATTCCTTCCTCCAACTTTCCAGCCCCTGATAAACCTCTAATCTACTTTCTGTCTCTATGAATTTGTTTATTCTAGATATTTCATCTAAGTGGACTCATGCAGTTATTTGTCCTTTGGTGTCTGGCTTATTTCACTAAGGTGATATATGTTGTAGCATATATCAGAACTTCATTCTTTTTTACGGCTGAATGATATTCAAAAACCACTTTGAAGTCAAGCCAGATCTGAGTTTGAATCCCAGCTTTATTACTTAACTGCTTGACTCTCCTGATTGAGCCTTTCTAAATTCTAGTCTGTTTATTTGGAAAATGTGGCTAATAATTGTACCAACTTTGTAAATCTGTTGCAAAGATTAAATGAGATAATCCATATAAAGCACCGAGGACAGTACTTGGCACATTAAACATGTTCGATAAATGTTGCCGATTATTGTCAGGTTTAGTTATCATTTGGATTATAGATATTTCCTGCAGAGGTGGAGAGTAAAAAGAAGACACTGTGGGGTCAGCCAATCAAGAAGTTTCCTGGAGAAGATTTGGGTCCATACTTCCTCCTGATGAAAGCAAAGCTCCCTCTTGCTGCTGCTTTATTTCTCCTATGTTGGGGCCTTTTTTTTTTTTTTTTCATAAGAAATGTAGGAAACATCTCACTCTTCAATTCTGAACACAAATTCTAACAGAGGCAAAGATTTCCATATTCCGGATATACCAACGGGCTCTCTAAGGAGACTCTGGAACTGAAGATGGGCTAACCCAAAAGAGTTGATGGAAAAGTTCAACTGTTCCTGGCATCCTGCCAAACCAGACAGCCCTCCTGGAAATATTTTATCTCTGAAAATAAAAATCAATTTAGTGGACCTGAAGATAATGTAGTATTCACAGACAAGCCATTTTTCTTCCAACATAATTCCCCCTGATGCTGCTAAAGGGTTCAGTTGTCAGCGGCAAGATAGAGGGAGCATTTTCTTTTGAGATAAATTATGAATTGGCTCCCACTCGATCAACGCAGCGCTAATATGTCACCAGCCATCAAGGTCAGGCATGGTTTCAGTTCACTTATCCCCAAGGTCATGGGATGGTTATTCGCATAGGATTCTGATGACAGATTGTCTGGGTCCAACTTCTGGTCATGCCCCTGTCTTGATAACAGGACACATAGCAGGTTATTTCATCTCACGGTGCTTCCATTTTCTCATCTGTAAAATGGGGATCATATTCCCCATCTCACACAATCTTTATTCAAATTCAATTAACTATGCTTTTAACATGTTTTCCACAATGTCTGGAGTTTAAAATGTTACTGCATCGTTGCTGCTAGGATTGTGTTAGTAATTTTGAGAAACCAACTGAGATATAAAGTTGTGTGTGTGTTCTCGTACTTGGGAAGCTGATACATGCTGCAGCTCTCATTGGTGCTTGAAAAAACATACTAGGAATGACAAACCATCCCCAAACCAGATTTCAAGGGGCTTTTTGGCTGACAAACAGGATAAAAAGACCAAATTTTTACACTTAAAGTTACAGTGGAAGGAATTCTGTCTAAGCAATGTTCAGAAAATCTGGTTTCAATTCTGGTTCTCACAATAACTAGCTATATAACCCTAGGCAAAGAATTTCAATTTTTCTCAGCCTGTTTCCTTGGTGATGAATTCTATCTAGGTTGGAGTAGATGTTAAGGTCAAACCCTCAACTATGCATTGAAAATGCTCCTATTTAGAGAAACAATGTTGTTCTTATAGAATGGCCCAAGGAATGTACTTCCACATGGGGTAATTTGAGTGGTTGCTGATAAAGCCTGGGCCTTAAAGCACAGTCTTCAACTGTAAGTGCCATAAGGATAAGGAGTTTGTCTGCTAGACTACATTCTTGTTATCCTCCATTTGTTGACCAACTTCTATCACCTCCACTTTGCTTTGTGCACCAAGAGGCTGACTCTTAGAGATTGAACCACATGGGCTTGCTTGCCTTCTAGGCTTTAGTTTGTTTCAGCCAATGGGAGGAACTGGTAGGTGATCAGATGGGGAGAGGAGAAAGAGGCCACCGTATTTATTTCTGGGTTTCCTTCTTGCTAGACTGTGGTTTATCAGTGGCTGAGATCCTCAATCTGAAGTCATAGCTCCCACCCATCAGCCTCATTCTGAACATATTGCTTTTACCAGGATTTGGCAACCTAGTTATTCTCATGCCCCATCAAGCCTAGAGGTGATAATGGCATTCCTTTCATTGCTGACTTCAGGATACTTCATCATCTCTTGTTGTTTTCCCATATCTTATGAGGAAGTCCTTCATTAAACTCTCTTTAACCCATTGGGGAATGTGCCATCTGTTTCATGCCAGCACCCTGCTCAATGCCAGTATATACTAAACACCTACAAAGTCCCTTGCATCTAGCAGACATTCACGACATGTTTGTGAAATGACCCATTAGCTCATCGTGATTCACCATGTCTGAGTTCTACTAGTGTATTGGCCATGAGAATCAAAGTGACCAGGATCACACTTTTAAAATTTTTGGTCTATCTCTCCCTTTACCCTCCCCCATTTTTTCATTGAACCTCAAATTATTAAGTATCTATTATCTATCAAGAAATACTAAAAAGTGCTGAAACAGATATCTAAAAGACATTAATGTAAAAAACAGTATTTCATATTCATGTAGATATTTATCATTCTTCCAATTTTCTTCCTGAAGAACTGTTGCCAACTAGTATCATTTTCCTTCAACCAGAGGAACTTCCTCCGGCATTTCTCACAGTACACATTTGTTATTACAAAAAAACTCTTAGTTTTATCTGAGAAGATATTTATTTCACTTAATTTCTGAAAGCTATTTTTGAAAATATATGTAGATTGACAAGGTTCTTTTCTTTCAACACCGTAAAAATGTTGACTGTCTTCTGGCCTCCACTGTTTCTGGTGAGCAATCAGTGATAATTCCCTTGTATGTAATGTGTGGTTTTCCTCTGGCTGCTTTTAAGATGGTCTTTTTTCTTGCTTTTCTTAATTTCAATATTATGTGCCTAGATATGGTATTCTTTATATTTATTCTGGATGGTTTTCACTAAACTTTTTAACCTTTAAATTGATGTCATCTTCCAATTTTGAGAAGTTTGTAGACATTACATCTTCAAAAAAATATCATGCCACATTATTTCCCTCCTTTCCTCCTGGAACTGTAATTACACACATATGAGACTTTTTGATGTTCTCTCACAGATCTCTAAGGCTCTGTTCACTTTTCTCAATCTTTTATCTCTCTGTTTTTCAAATTGGATACTTACTTTTGATCTGTCTTCTAGTGTGCTCTTTCCTCTGCCTTCTGTCTGTTAAACCCAATCAGTGAGTTTTATTTTGCAATATTGTATTTTTAGTTCAAAATATCATTTTTTTTCTTTTTAATAGTTTATCATTTCAGCTGAAATTTCCTATCTTTTCACTTATTATGAGCATATTTTTCTTTAAATCATTATACAGAGTTATAACAGTTGCTTTAAAATTGTTTTCTGCTATTTTTCAATATCATATTGAGGTTGGTCTCCATTAACTGTCTTTTCTTTTAAGAGTCAGCCATATTATCCTTTTTTCTTTTTGTATAAATAATTTTGTATTGTATCCAGAATACTATGAAAG
The DNA here is from genome assembly GCA_026826555.1 of Tolypeutes matacus. Taxonomy (NCBI): domain Eukaryota; kingdom Metazoa; phylum Chordata; class Mammalia; order Cingulata; family Chlamyphoridae; genus Tolypeutes; species Tolypeutes matacus. The sequence continues at coordinate 4,455,550 of JAKSZT010054576.1, read as the reverse complement.
CTGTTATCGAGGCTAAATTCTGGTATATTCCTTTGAAGCATGCTGATTTATTTATTTTTAGCAGAAAATTAACATAGTTGGACTTGAACTGCAAACTCTACCTCTTGGGGGGGAATTCAAATCTCAATTCACTTATTTTATCCTTAGCTTGATTTTATGTAGTCTTTCCTGTACATGCTTGGTTCAATTGTCGGCCAGAGCTTCAGGCAAAGTTTAAACACAGAATTGAGAGTTCTCCTTTCTTGTTGTCTTTTTTTCCAGGACGTCTCTCACTTTTTAATAGCTGTGGTTGCCCCAAATTATATCTTCCAATTCTTTACGCAAGAAACATCATGGCATTTCTTCTGGACTTTTAGGTAGAAGTTGTGAAAAATTGGAAACTCACCCAATGCAATTCCTTTCTTTAAAATGAAGATTTAGTTCCAGAATCTGCTTGCTTTTGTCACTCCCTGGTGCCTTAGTAGATATGTTGTGTTTCTGTCTATAGCATATAAATAGATACAAAGTTAGTATGGACCTGTGTTTAGAGGTAATAACAGGTAATGGACCAGGTCAAAATGCAGACTCAAAATTACAACTTCATTTCATAACGGCCTAGGGTCTTTTCCAGAAAGAGTTTTTTAAAAATGTAAACATAGTTTGGATGGATTGTATACTTTATTCATATGTATTAATAAAATTGATTTGTTTTAAAAAATATAAATGAGCATTCAATTTAATTAGATATAATTCAGAAGTCATATGGCAGTATTTTCTGATCTACATCAACAGAATGCCTCTAAATTTGAAGGACATAAACTCATGTCTCAATATTTCCACTCCTCTCAGGTAAGGCTGGAATATCCATGGAAGGCAGTTTCTTCATTGGAAAACATTGTTGAGGTTTTATGTTTTATTTTAAAACTTCAGCATATGTAATAGTAAACATATTATTGCTACTAGTATATTACTACTAATACTAACTAAAATGTCTGGAATACTTTCTGAATGTCAGGCACTATGTCATAGTAGACATTGATATAATCTCATGAGGAAATCACAGCATTCAGACAAAAACTAAAGCTCAAATTCACTCAGCTTGTCAGTGGTGGAGCCAGGATTCAAATCTAGGTTCTTATATGGATAGTGGAATTCTACTTTTACTCGTGTTCTAGAATGATACCAGTTCTCATTAAAAAATGACATTCCTCTAAATAGTTAATGCTGGAGGAAGTAATGAACTTCTATCAAAGAAAGATCAATTGACGTTTGAACTCAGGAGAGTTACTGAATGCACCATTAATATTCAGATATTTAAACATGGGCCAAACCCATAAAACCTGTAAGCCCATGTAGCAGTAAACAAAAGTTGATTGGCAGAAGTAAATTCAGGTCCCCAGGAAGGAGGAGGAAGTTGCCGCTGAAAGTCTATCAGACCTTTTCGTGGACCTCATAAGAAATTCCATTATTCCAGAATTCTAACATGATTGAAAAGTCAGGGCATCAGTCACTTTCAGAAGCTAATCATATTCTTAACAGCCAGAACAGTGTGACTTTGGCTCAAGATAGGTCAAACTTGTTTCTTTCCCTTTTGGTAGGGGACTGAGTAGGGTGGGGTGGATTTTAAGTGATTGAAAACGGCTAAGAATCTGAAAGGCACTTGAATAAAACTTTGCTAACCAATGCAACTTATGTATTTATTAACAAGGTCATTTTCAAAGTTTCTGCATATTTTGTTTCATTCAATTAGAAGACAGGGGCACAAGGCTATGGTTTTCTCTAGTATTATCTCATGTTAAAATCATCTTGGCATACACAGGGGGTATTTGTTGAATCTAAATGAATCTGTTGCTTAGAAAGTCCAAGCCAGCACTTCCAAAGGGAGATGTACAAGCCCAAAGTGCCAGGAGAGAAGGTGCTAAAAAACTCAGAAAATTATTCAGCCTATGTGTAGTTGTGGCATCACACTCTGGGATTGTGCACACACAACAGCATATTTTGTTCATTTATATTTTGAGCAATAAATTTGCCTGTTAAATATCCTAGCCACTTCTTGAGTCATTTCACCTCCTGTGATGACCATCTCAATCAAACAGTACCATGTGATAGGAGGGCAGAGAGCGAAAGGGACATTATACATAGAGCTGCTGGCATCTTCCTTGTTTGGGGGTTCAAAGCAGAACCCATTAATTATATAGCTGCCAGTTCTGGTATTAAATAATGCATGCAAATAATGCGTGTATGTGGCACATATTTTATTTCCCTTCCTTTCAAAGTAATGGAAACGAATCTTCCCTTCCTCCATTTCTCTTCCAACTTATGTATTTCTTGCTCAGTTCAACTTCATCTCTTTCTGGCTCTGATATCTGAGTCCTGAGATGCCATTCTAAGACTTTGTTGACTGTCAGGTGCTAGAGATACAATAGCAAACACTCTTCAGGGAGTTTATTCTCTAGTGGAAGAGACAGAATATTAAATAAATACTCATACAAAAAATGTGTAATCATAGAATTACCTTATAGAATGACTGCTCTGTTAATGATTTTTACCATAAGTTAACTTGAAGAGTTATACTATTTTTAGCTCATGACAACTTGCTTCCAATATAATGATTTTCACTCCCAAAACACATATGTAAACGTTCTATAAGAAATTATATTTAAACACTACAGTCAACTTACTCTTCTTAAGAGTTTCCAGGTAGAGAGCATCATGAGTGAGAAATATGAATTGGCCGCCATGTTCAAATGAACTGAAAACATTTCACATGGTCCAAGTGAAAGGATGAAGAAGTAACATCTGAGACTTTTTAAGTTCTTTCTAAAGGTGAGTGCTATATGCATGCATTCTAAAGCACTTTTGTGTTTAGCTTTGATTTGACTTTGAAGGCATTTTCTATACTATAGCTTTATTTTTAAGTGCAGTCTAAGTAAAAGATACCTATAAGCTCCCCAAAATGTTGGAATTTTGGTGCAGAAAGAAAAACCCTTCTTCAAAATAATGACTCTTCACTCACCCCTCCATCAACTACCACCAACTACCAAATATTCTCTTTCTCCCCTGACCAATAAAATCTTTGTACTGTAGTGTTTGGCATACAGAACAAGCTATTTATTCACACCCAACTGTTGTTTATTATTTACTTTTTTATAATTCAATTCATATATATTTTTTCTACCTTGAAGATTATTTAGGTATATTGATTTGACAGAGAACTAAAAACCATTTTTCCCATTAAAAATAATGGAAATATTTTACTTTTTCGAATTTCTTTTTCAGTTAGTACCAGGGCTTTCAGTAACAAATTGATGTTATTAAATAAGGAATAGGTGTTTAAGAAATGCAGTTTTTGAGGCCACATAACAGGTAACTGCCTGAGTCTAGGTGGAGGGGCTCTGAACGAAGTACTGTTTATACTGAGTCTTGAATAATGAGTGAGATCTAAATAGGAGAAGAGAACAGAGAGAGTGAAGAGAACATGGCCTTCCCATGTGCGAGTGCTTGGCCTGACTAAGGATTGTGAGCACAGAGTAGAAAGTAAGAGAGAAAGTGGTCCATGATAAGGCTGTGGAGGAAGTGAAGGGCTGGTTCACCCATGGTCTTTTAGACCAGGAGAAGAGAATGGCGGGAAGCCAATGAGGGCCTTTATGCAGCAAAGTTATGTGACTGGATTTATAAGACCAAAGGTCACTTTGGCTACTCTGTGCCTAATGGATTAGAGGAAAGCAAGAGTCTTTGTGAGGCACTCTTTCTGTCTAGAGAGCCCACACCAAATCTTGGTGTGCATTTCCATCTCTCTCTCCCATTTCTCAGCAAGCTCTGTTCTTCCCCATTTCAAAATAAATTCTTTTTACTGGCCTAAAAGAAAAAAAAAAAGAAAAGATAGATTTAAGGAGAATGAGTGGATGTAGCTCATGTGGTTAAGTGCCTGCTTCCCATGTATGAGCTCCTGGGTTTGATCCCTGGTACCTCCTAAGATCAAAACAAACAAACAAAGGAAAAAAGCCATCTTGGGGGAGATAGTGTAGCTCAGTGGTTGAGCACCGGTTCCCCATATACGAGGTCATGGGTTCAAACCCTAGCCCCAGTACCTAAAAAAAAAAGTAGATGTAAGATGACTGAGAAGAAAGCTACAGGATAGAAATGGTGTTGGTTTGCACTAGGCTGGCGACAGAGGTGATGGAGGAAAAATCAGATGAGATTAAGGGATGCATTTTGATGAATCAGCAACAGAAATTTCTGATTGTTTGGATATGAAGATAGAAATAGAGGGAAATGTGTGTAATCCATAATTGAATTGTTTGGTCTCTGTCTTTAAATTAATGATAAGATTGAGTCTTTAATATATGCTAGATATTGTCCCAGGTGTTTTGTGTACATTCTAGCATACAATTTTCACCACAAGTCTCTCTGAGTATTATCATGTTTATCTCACAGATAAGTTGAGTAACTTGGATGAGATCACATAATCTGTTAGTGAGAGAATCTGAATTCAAACCCAGCAGTTTGATATCATAGACCATCCTCTTAACCACAAGTACTAATACATCTCTCTATCTTTAGCCTCATATCCAATTAAAAACCTAACTACTGTGTTCTATGTCTTCAGGGAAAGCTAAATAAGGGCTTGGAATTGTCCATAGATTTCAATTATCCATGTACTAACTGTCTTTCAGAATCAAAGATAACTAATGTGTTGGCTACACCTCTGAATGCTGCAGACGGAGAAATCTCCAACTTCTTAAATGCCATCTCGTCAGGACGCGGGGAGCCTGATTGCACACTGGGAACCTTTTCTTTGTGATCAGAAAGTTAAATTAATTCTTAAAGGAGTTGCTTGCAACTGCATGATGATTTAGGTAGAAGAAAAGTCCCAAACACCCTGTTTTCTCCTTGACAAATTCAGCTGCAGAAAAATAGAGGTGCATGCAAACATCCATGGTAACACTTTAGCTTCACAATAGTCACCAAAGAAACGTGTTGACAACAGTAATGACAGCTGGGAGGAAGCATTAGTCCATAACAGATTCATTCTCAGTGCAAACCATGACTAGTCACCTTCTCGGATGTTTGGAGAAAATATCACCTGATGTTTTCTGTATAAAGAGGCAGGCACTGGCAACTAAAACTCTGCTTTGACAACCTGGGACACTTTCTAGAGTTAACAGAGCCACAAGAATGGAATATGGATATAGCTATCATAAGCACCATTTTATGGTTAGCATACACTTCTAGTCAGTAGCTTTTGTCTTGAATTATCAGTATCAGGACCTTTCTCTTATACTTGACTTTGACAAGGCATAATCTCAAATAATTTATCTTATCAGCTCAGAGTACTTTTCTTCATCAGATTAGGCGCTGTGTCATTGCAAGAGTGAAGCAGAGGACAGGTGAGCGGTAGAAGTGGATGAAAAAGTCAGGAGGAAGAGGGGTCAGGTGCAAAAACTGATGAACTGCTCTCAAACACCAGTTCCATGTCTAATTTACTGTGTGCCCTTAGCAAGAGAGGACTCAGCTGAACATCAAGTGGCTTGTCTGTGTTGTATGCCTGGCCCAAACGACCTGATGAGAATAGTAAAGTGATGTGCATAAAGCACCTGATACCAGAAGGCTCTCAATAAATGGTGGATGTCAATTATTATTATCTTTTCTTCTCCTTCCTACATAACACTTTTTGGTGACAGTGATTAAAGCTAGGTTCTTTGTCTCCATTCATCAATATAAATTAAATAAGATATTTGGTGCTAGGACCAGAGTAGGTGTCCAAGAAATACCAAGTCTTGTATCAATTAGCAATGTGTTTGTCTACACAGAACCAAAGATGCAACTGACAAAACCTTTGAGGGACATAGATTTGTCTCGTAAAACAAGAATTCCAAGGCCGGGAAATCCAAAATGCATTGACTCAATGATGCCAAGAACCCAAGGCTTCTACAATAACTCTACATTTCACCATCCTTATGTGGAATTAAGTCAAGGGGGAGGCCTCCTTAGAAAAAGTTTCTGTTCTCTGAGTTCCCACAAACATCTGAAATAATCTGCACATGCGGAGGTTTCACACAGGCCTTTTGGACAGCTCCCCCCGACATCATTATCTATTTTATTCTTTATTCTGAGCTACCAGATTAATTTGGTTTATTCATGGGATGAATTATTGACTCCTCAGTTTTCAGTCTGTCCAGGTGGGGTGAGAAATGCCCAGATCCTGTGGGTCAGCTTTACTAGAAATACTACAGAATACTATAGATATGTTATCATTTTAATATATGCCATGATGTGATTAAAAGGGAAAATTTTAGGTTAAAAAAAAATCACAGGGCTGTACACAACAAACAGTTAGTCCTAATGTAAACCAGGGACTACAGTTAATAGTGAAATTATAATATTACTCTTTCATCAGTGGTACCAAATGTACTACACTTATGCAAGATGTTTAATGAGCAGAGGGGTATATGGGAACTCTGTATTTCTGCATAACTTTTGTATAAACCTATAAATTCTCTAATAAAAAATAGGCTACTAAAATAGCAAAGCAAGTTAAAATGTAGAAAGCAGGGAAATACAAACCAAGTTGCCCACATAATACCATTTTTCACCTAACAGATTGGCAAAATTTAACAGATTGGCAAAATTTAAAAGTCTAAGAGTCATAAGAGCAAGAAAGGATGTGGATGACAGGATTTCTTTGTACACTTTTGGTAGAAGTAAAATTTTGCCCAAGAACTTTGGGAAACAAGCTGGCATTTTATAGTAAAGCCTTGCATGTATTCTACAACTTAGCAATTTTATACCTAGCAATTTTACTGGAGGGAAATGATGGCACATGGCCCCCTGGAAACATGTATGAGTAGAAGAGATCATTAAAGATCAATTCCAAAGATCTCAATATAATTAAAGAAAGCTGATAGCCGGAAAGGGCCATAGCTGTACCCCAAGGATGGAAGCTCATCTTTGAACTTTGCCCCTACTCAAGACAGGAATTGTTTTTGCTCTAGACTCAGAAATTTCAGTAAATATAAGCAAATCCTTATGTTCTACAGGGCAAATGATACCCCCATTCTTTCTTTCTATCTCACTGCTTGGTGGCTTAAAGTTTCCCATACCAAGAGATTTATCTTATTGTTCAATTGACGCTAGTATCATTTCTTTTTTTTTTTAATGTGTAAAATTCCATTTATATCAAGTGAAATTAACCTTTTTTGATGTACAGCCCTGTGGATTTTGAAAAATTCAGAGCTGTAAAACCACAACCACAATAGATTGCAAAACAGTTCCTTTGACCAAAAAATGCCCTTGGCCTGCCCCTTGTAGGTCAAACCCTTTATCAGTCCATGACTGAGCAGAGCCACTTACAAGTTCTCTCTCCCTAGGCTTTGCCCTTTCTAGAATGCCTTAGAAATTGTTCACACAATATGTAACCTTTTGATACTGGTTTCTTTCACGAATGCATCTGAAATGTACCCATGTTGTTGCATGTATCAATAGTTCATTCCTTTTCATTGCTGAGTAGTATTCCATAGTACGATGAACCAAGTTTTCAGTTGTTGTTTTTGAATCCATTCTCATACTGTGGGACACTTGGGTTGTTTCCAGGTTCTGAGGATTGTGAATAATACTGCTATAAACATTTAAGAAAAGGTTTCTGTGTGAATATAAATTTTCATTTCTCTAGGATACTTAGAGTGGGGTTGCTGAATTATAATGTAACCTCATAAGAAACTGTCAAACTGTTTTTCAGGATAGGTGTATCATCTTGCATTTCCAGCAATGTATGGGAGTTCCTATTGCTTTGCATCTTCACTAGCAAAGTGACTTGATATTGTCATTTCTAGCCATTCTAATCTGTATAGTGGCAAATCATGGTGTCTGTTCAATTTTTTGCTCATTTTTAATGGGGCTATTTGTCTTATTGGTGAGATGAATATAGATATTCTATATTTCTTTTCAGATATGTGATTAGCAAATATTTTTTCCCATTCTGGAACTTAAGTTTTAATTCTCTTTAATTCTTAAGTGTGTTTCTTAGAGCAACATTTTGTCATTTTGTCATTTTGATTAAGTCTAGTTTGTGATATTTTTCTATTATGGGTTTTCTTTTTGTGTTGTAGCTAAGAATTCTTTATCTAAGCTATAGTCATGAAAATTTTTTCCTATAATTATTTTCTAAAAGTTTTATAGTTGCATGTTTTATATTGAGAATTATGATCCATTTTGAGTGTATTTTTGTATAAGGTGTGCGGTATAGGTACATTTTTTTGCATATAGATGTCTAATTGTTCCAAACCATTGATCGAAAAGTCTACCCTTTCTCCATTGAGTTATCTTTGCATGTTTGTCCAAAATCAATTGACCGTATGTGTTGGATCTATTTCTTTATTCTCTATTCTGTTTCGCTGATCTTTGTCTTTTTCTTTTCACAAATACCATGTGTCTTTATTACTGTAGTTTTAAGGTAAGCCTTAAAATCAGGTTCTGTGACTCCTCCAACATTGTTCTTTTTCAAAATTGTTTAGGCTATTCTAGCTTCTTTGCCCTTACATACAAATATTACAACCATGTTGTCAATATCTACAAAAATGTTGAAAGTTTTATTGTGATTGTTGACCTGTAGATCAATTTTTGAAAAGAGAGTCTTCCTATCAATTAACACAGTATATCCCTCATTTTATTTAGGTCTTTGATTTCCTTCAACAGTGTTTTGGAGTTTGCAAATATTTTATTAGATATATAACTATTTCACTTTTTTGAAGCAATTGTAAATGGTTTCTAATTTTGGTTTCTAATTTTCATTGTTAGTGTAAAGAAATAAGATTGATGTTTGTCTATTGATTTTGTATCCTGAGGCTGCACTAAATTCATTTATTTGTTGTAGGAACTGTTTTTGTGGATTCCTAGCAATTTTCTATATAGGCCACCATGTCTTCTGAGAGTAAACAGTTTCATTTATTCCTTTAGGATCTACATGTCTTTTATTTTTCTTTTTTCTAGCCTTACTACATTGTGCTTTATTCCAATGCAATTTGAATAGGTGTAGAGCTAGTGGGCATCATTGCTTTGCTCCCAATCTAAAAGAAAAAGCATTCAGTATTTCACCATTAATTACAGTGTTATCAATAGTAGTAGTAGTTTTTTTTTAGTCATTTTTTTATTTTTAAAGAAGCTTTAGATTACATAAATGTTACATAAAAAATATAAAGGATTCCCATATGCCCTACTCCCTCCCCCCTCCCACACTTTCCCACATTAACAACATCCTTCATTATTGTGGTACATTTGTTAATTGTTGAACACATATTGATGCATTGCTACTAACCATGGAATACAGTTTACATTATAGTTTACACTCTGCCCTGCATAATTTTGTAGGTTATGACAAAATACGTAATGGTCTGTATCCGTCACTGCAACATCACGAAGGACAACTCCAATGTCCCGAAATTGCCCCCATATTATACCTATTCTTCCCTCTCTCATCCCTCAGAACCTCTGGTGGCCACTGCCTTTATATCAATGGTAAAAGCTCTTCCCTTGCTAGAATAATATTAAGTATATAGTAGAATAATAATTTTACTTTAGTAAATTGTGCATTCCTCAATCCTGAGGATTTTGGGATGGTGATGCCCACTGCTTCTGACTGAGAGGGAGCTTAGACCCCATGGGGAAGATGGATGGAACTCTCTTGCTTGCAGTTGCAGATACTCTTCCTTGGGGTGGGCATTGTTCATCATCTCCTTGTTAGTTGTCCTATGTGAGTCCAGTGAACTGGAGAGTGGGTGCTGCAACTCTGCTGAGATTCAGGGATCAACTGGCACATAGATGGACCAAAGATTTAAGTCTCTCAGACATATATTTAACAAGTATAGTGCTAATTATAGGTTCAAATAAAAGGAGCAGAAGAGCCATGTGTAGAGAATGTATAAATGAGTCTAACTCTGTTACACTGGCAAGCATAGATTCCAAAGTAAAGCCCTCTGACAGGGTGCTGAATTCCTAAGCTGTCTGCCCTGCTTATAGTTTCTTGATGTCTCTAGAGCCCTCAGGAACCCCGCTACTTGAAGCACCATTTACTTTGGCAATGAGATCCTGCTAAGACTAGCATAAGTGTAACCTCTGGAATGACCTCCCAAATCACTTTGAAGTGTCTTAGTCATAAAAACTCATTTGTATTTATCATTTCCCCCTTTTGGTAAAGGTCTTTTTCCAGATGCACTGTTAGTTGGCACTTGGTAATAATCCCTCGGTGACAGGGAGGCTCATCCCTGGGAGTCATGTCCCACACCGGGGTGGGGAGGGGGGAGGTAGCGTGTTTATATGCTGAGTTTGGCTTAGAAAGGCCACATTTGAGCAAGAAAGAGGCTTTCAGGAGGTAACTCTTAGGCAGAATATAATGCTAGGCTAAGTTTCAATTTCACAAGAAAAGGTTCATAAGTACAGTCACCAATATCAAGGGCCTGGTGTAATGGTGTGTCTTCCTTCACTAGGCACTGCCCTTGTATTTGGGGAATTCTTGCTCTCTTATTAGAGAATGCAGCAGAACTCCTGCATAGGAATTCAATATTCTTTCAGTTACTGTGTAAATTTCCACCCACTGAGCCAATACCTCATGAACACTTGAACATATTCAAAAGCCTTAGAGGCCATGCCCCAGGTGAACCCCTTCCCATGCACCCCCCATCACTGACACCCCACTCCAGTGATCTTCCCCTGCCACCGTTGTGACCCTTCTGTGATCCAAAACCTTGAAAAAATGAAGCCAACAAAATAACTAAATAAAATTATTAAGAATGTGAAATAATAATTTAAAAAAATAACCAATAAAATACAACAAATTTTTTTAAATCAAAACAAAACTTTTTTTAGACATTGTGTCTTTCATCACTGTAAGATCTGTTGTCTTGTATGTACAGTGACATTTTCTTCCATATGTTCCCCAGTGTCTTCTTTTTTTTCATTTTATCTTCAAAGAAATTTTAGGATACAGAAAAGTCACATAGAGAATATAGGGGATTCCCATATTCCCTCTTTTCTCCTCTCCCCTATTAATAACATTTTATAGTGGATGGTACATTTGTTACAATTGATGTACAAATATTGAATCATTGCAACTAACCATGGTCAATGGTTTACATTATGGTTTACATTTTGGATCATATACTTGTATAGGTTTTGATGAAATTTGAAGTGGCCTGTATCCATTATTGCAAGATCATGCTGAACAATTCTATTGCTCTAAAAATGCCCTACATTCCATCTATCAATTCTTCTCTCCCCCTCTTCTCGGAACCTACGGTAACCACTAAGTTTCAGTTTCTGAAGAATAAGATTCATAGTTACTTCCAATAATATTGAGGGCTTGACATATTGGTCTATTTTCTTTTATTAAGCACTGCCTATGTTCTCGAGGGATTCTTGTCCCTCTAATTGAGAACATAACAGGACTCCCCAGGATGGGAGATTCATATTTTCTTTTTTATTGTTTGGGTCTCCACCCACTGATATAATACACTAAGACAAGATGGACACTTACGTATAAGTTTTTTTGTTTGTTTTGTTTTAAGTTTTTATTTGGAAATAATTATGTATTCACAGGAATTTGCAAAAAATGTTTAAGGAGGTCTCATGAACTCTTCACCCAGGTTCCCCCATGATAGTATTTACATAACTGTAGTACAGTGTTTGAAAGTAGGACATGGTACAATTCAATGAGCTAGTCAGATAACCCCCATTTCATGTGTACTTGTGTGTATGTATTGTTCTATGCAATTTTGCCTTATGTGTAGCTTCATGTAACTGCTATCATAATTAAGATATAGAACTGTTAGTAGGAATTCTATAGATGTCCTATATCCGATTAAGGAAGTTTCCTGTTATTTTTCACTTTGTTGAGAGCTTTAATCATGAATCGATGGTAAATTTTGTCAAATGCTTTTTCATATCTATTGATATTATCTCTTTTTTTCTGTAGTCTCTTAATCTAATTGATTACATTGATTTTCAAATGTTGAACGACACTTGAATTCATAAGATGAACTCCATTTTTCATGATGTATTGTCCTTTTTATATACTGCTGGATGCAATTCAAAAATATTTTTGATTAAACTTTTTATTTTGAGATAACTGCATATTTACATGCAGTTGTAAAAAAAATAAATAAATAAATAACAGAGAAATCCTGCGTACCTTGTATCCAATATTTCCCAGTGGTAACATTTTCCAAAACAGTGTGCAGTATCACAACCAGGACATTTAAATTGATACAGTCAAGATACAGGGCCCCCCTATTATCACCAGGATTCCTCAAGGTGACCTTTTATAGTCATATTCACCTCTTTCCCCCACCCCTCTCATTCTTCACACCTGACAGCCATTAATCTATCCTCTACTTCTATAATTATATAACATTTCAAGAATGCTATATAAATGAAACCATACAGCATATAGCCTGTTGATATTGAACTTAACTCAGCATAATTCCCTGGATATTCATTCAAGTGTTTGTGTGTATCAATAGTTCATTCCTTTTTATTGCAGAGTAGAATTCCATGGTATAGATGTACCGTAATTTGTTTAACCATTCACCCCTTGAAGGATGTCAGGGTGGTTTCCAGTTTTGAACTACTATGGTTAAAGCTGCTATCAACACTCCTGCACATGTTGCCTGGACATAAGTTGTCATTTCTCTGAGATAAATACCCATGAATTAAATTGCAGGGTTGCATGATGGTTGCATGTTTGGTTTTATAAGAAATATCCAAACTGTTTTCCGGAGTGGTTGTACCATGTTGTAGTTCCAATAGCAATGTATAAGTGATCTAGTTTCTCAACATCCTCACCATCATTTGGTGTTGTCCTTGTCATCGTATTTTTTTATTTTTTTATTTTAGCTTTCCTGATAGATGTGTAATGATATCTTGTTGTGGTTATAATTTGCTTTTCCCTAATGACTAATAATGTTAAACATCTTTTCATGTGCTTATTTATCATATGTATATCCTCTTCAGTGAAATGTCTGTTTGTGTCTTTTTCTAGTTGGTTGGTTCATTTGATTGCTCTAAATCTGAATCTTGCCTTTTCTTAAAAGGGTCTTTTGTTGAGTGAGTTTTGGTAGATGATATCCTTCAAGGAATTGATTTAATTTATCTAATTTTTCAAATTTATGGGCCTAGAATTCTTTGCCCAGTTTTCTTTTATTAGCCTTTTATTATCTGCAGGATAAATAGTGATAACCCTTCTATTTGTTTTTGATAATGGCAATTTGTTTATTCTTTCATTTGTGTGTGTCAGTCTTGACAGAGATTTATCAATTGGATTGATCTTTTCAAAGAACCAGCTTTTGTTTTTACTGATTTTCTTTATTGTTTTCCTGTCTTCAACTTCATTGATTTTTGCTCTTATCTTCATTATTTCCTTCCTTTGTTATTTCCTTCCTTTTGGTTGCTTTGGATTTCATTTACTTTTTCTTCTACCTTCTTAAGTTTCTTAGGGTGGGAAACTGGATTACAGATTTGAGACTAGTCTTTTTTTCTAACACAAGCATTTAATGCTATAAATTTCCCTGCTTTTTGTTATTACCCATACATTTTGATATATTGTGTTTTCATTTTCATGTGATAGAAAAGGGAGTGAGAAAAATAACAGGGGCTTCCTCTCCCCACCTCTTCAGGTCACAGAGGCCTCTTCTCTCTGTTCTGGCCAGAGGGAAGGCCTTTATCTTGGAGTTTTGGGAGCCTACAGTGCTGATTCCTTCGCTGTCATTGTGGGAGAGCAGTTTGGTGACTGGTGCTTGCTTTGGGGGCAGGGCCTGGAGAGTAAAGAGGAAAAAACCACAAGGATTCCTGCCATCCTCGCCACCCTACAGGAGTCCTTCTTTGTAGTTCACTGGACAGAAGGAGTTTCTCTTAGGGTTTTTTCTGTCCATGGGTGATGTGCAGTTCTAGAATTTGAGCTGCCCTTGAGTGTCAGCTTGGAATTTGGGAGGAAAAATCCGAGAAAAACTCACAAGCTTATCAGTCATTCTTTGAGTTTTAATTTCCCTCCCCAATTTTCCTGCAATCATTTACTTTACAGAGTCTTCTAATAATTGTTTATGTCTTCTGTTTGGGATTTTATTGTCATCAGTAGGAGAGAAAGGGTGGAAGGAGTGTTCTGACTTCATGCTAGCTGGAACCAGAAGTCCTCATTTCTTTTTTAAAGCATGGGCAGACAATCCATGGTGCCTCCAATGGAGATTAAATGAACAGAAATTAAAAGTTGATGGTTTAGCATATTTTTTCCCACTGGATAAGTATCACTACAGAAACTGTGCTGTATAAACAGATTACTAAAGGGCTACTCTCTGAAAAGTGCCGACACTTCATCAAGCACCCTCTCAGCTTTAACGCTTTAAACTGGTCCCTAGGGAGAATCACAAAGAACAGCTACCGCAGACGTGGGCCTCTTGAACTCTGGTGAGTGGAGACAGCCTGGCTTTATCCACCCGGCCCCGCAAATCCTGGAGCACCTCTCAGAACCCACGAGCCCTCTGGCTCCTCAGCCAGCTCGCTGCTTGCTAGAGCTATTTGACCTTTGAGTAGGGTAACCATATAATATATTGTCCAAACCGGGATACTTTTTAAAAGGGAATGCTAACCAGGTGGGTTGCCGGAAAAACAGATGCAAACTGGAATTGGTCCTTGGGAAAACCAAGCGTAGTGTCATCCTTCGATGGGTGTGGTTTTCTCACAGCGTCCTGGGGTTTGCTTACAATGTGAGCCTCTAGAAGACATTTCGACTTGGACAAAAAGGTCAGATCAGGACAGAAAGTCAGTCCAGACACCATGACATCTTTAACATTGATCGGCTGGAGATCAAATGAAAAACAGAAGCCAGTGAAATTACAGCAGGGATAACTGCATCCTTATTTCCTTCAAGACCCCAGAGTCAAGAAACTCAAAGCTCTTCCTCAACCATATCTTGGAGAAGAGGGAACTATTTCCAAACAACCCTTTCCCAAAGCTGTTCCAAAGTTTAATCTCGCTCTCATTCCCATAATTACAGCTCCCAACATATTCTATTCTTTCAAATATCATCAGTTTCATTTTTTTTCACCCTACATCACAGGGAGGTGACAGAATTAAACCAATGCTTGAATGTGAAGCCAGAATAATATTGAGTTGTGACTTTCTAAAAAATTACCTTATTCTGAATGGAGCACAGATTTCCATTTCTTCCTCTCTTACTATTAATATTAAGATACGCTCACAGGGGTGGGGTGGGGTGGAGGAGGCCAGACCTTAGAATATATTTCTTTGCTGAATAAGTGACAAAAGTTAAAAAGTAGTAATTTAGGCAACTTAAATGTGACAGTGGATGATAGATGGAAGCTGGCAAGTCTGGAAAATGAGAAACATTAAAATCATATATTAGAATAGATCAAGCACTATACTCCAGTTTATGTCAGCAAGTTTCTTTTGATATGTCAAGTCCCCACAGGCCTGGAACTCCAGTCTACTTTGAAGACAGATTTTAAAAGGAATATGTTTATGTTTAGGAACTTAATAATACCATATATGCCAAGAAGCCAGGGACAAAATCAAACGGAATGCGTTACTGTTTGTTTGCTGTGAGATCTTTCCATCCCCAGCATCTCGGGGCTCTGTGTATTTTCAGAAGTTCCGGAGCTTCCTTTTAGAACCAGATCAAATGTCACCTCCTCCAAGAAGACCCTCTGATCCCCTCAGCAGGGCACATTTCTGCCTCCCCAGAATCCTCAGCTCTCTGCACCTCTCTTGTGACATTTGGCATTTCTCTCTCACAAGGGTTGGTCTCTGTGTTTTATCTTCCCTGCTAACCTGTGAGCCCCTCAAGGGCAGGGACCAAGATAGTTTCATCTCTGGACAGGGCCTGGAAGAGAGCACTATGGTTGCAAGTGTGTCTGAAGTTCTCTGTTATCCCACCAGTACCACCAGCTCCTGGGGTTACGTCCCTGCTCATACCTCTATTGGAATGTTATTTACTGTTGTGCCTTCTTTCCTTCCATGAAGTTAGTTGCTCAAGGATAGAGACTATGTACTACTCATTATGGGAATCCCAAGGACCAGAAGAGTAGCTGAGCCATAGTATATATGTGTTAGATGCATGGATCAATCAATTTATGTTTCACAGAGTGCCTTTGTAGCTGAGTATCCATGGACTAAGATTTTGTGTCTAAGCTGTTATGCTTCCTAGAACACATCACTCCCCTCTCTATAAAGGCTAAATCATAATGACCTCCAAGATCCTTTCTTGCACTAAATAATTCTGTTTTTAAAATTCCTTGTCTGCATTAATAGTAATAATAGTACTGTCACATGAATACAATGTTGCCCTTATATCTTTCATTTATGTGGACACATTCATCATTATTATTAAATCACATGGTGACATAAGCTTGGAGAAGGGAAAACATAGGAAGCTCTTAGCAGTTTGTTCTCTCTTTATGGTATAAAAGGGAGATCAAGAATAAGCTGAACCACTAAGTCATCCAAGAGTTCTCTCTCCTGGGAAGCCTCCCAAAGGTAGATGTGAAACTAGGGAAGAAAGATGTGAAGGCAGGGGAGGGAGAGGATCACAGAGTCACTTTTCTTTCACCATCTGCCTAATCTACTCCATCACGGAAACATGCTTAAAAGGCTGTTCTGCCTTTGGCATAACATCTCAATATGTCACAACATTTTCCAATCAAGTCTAGATGAAATATTTTGAAAATAAAAATTATTACCCAAAGTTTAAACAATATTTCTTTGTTATTTGTATAGTGCTTTTTCAGAGCTGGCCAATGTCCTTTGCATCCAGGTTACTAGTTAAGATATTGGATGTTGGGCTTTGGGGTAATTGCTTCTTTAAAAATAATTTCATGGGGCCAAAGTGGCTCAAGCGGTTGAGCACTCTCCTCCCACATGGGCTGTCCCAGGTTTGGTTCCTGGTGCCTCCTGAAAAAAACAAAATCAAAACAAGCAAAACAAATGAAAATACCACTCAGGGAAGCTGATGTGGCTCAGTGGTTGAGTGCCGGCTTCCCACATACAGGTTCAATCCATGGCTCCTGTTACCTAAAAATAATAATAATAATAATAATAATAATAATAATAATAATAATAATTTCAGGGAGCAGGTGTAGCTCAGTGGTTGAGCAACTGCTTCCCATGTATAAGGTCTCAGGTTCAATCTCTGGTACCTCCTAAAAAAAATCATTTCACCATGATTTTTGTGTTTTGGAAACATAGTATACTTCTATAGGGACACTCAGAAGGTTTGGTGTTCAAGAAAAGGCAGTATTGGAAGAAAACGATTTCCTTTTTTAGAATATTTTGTACATTAAACATTTACTTTCTAACCATATGACAGAGGCAATGTATCAGTGTTTCAGAATTCAGGATCCAGAGTCAAACTATCAGGATTGAATTCATGCACAAGTTGAGAAGGTCCCTCAATCTCTTTGTGCCTCTGTTTCTTCATCTGTTAAATAGAAATAAAAATTGCAGACATCTCCTAGGATTATTGTGAGGATGCAATAAAATAAAGCAGGTGAATTTTTTTCAAATGGTGCCTGGCATAAAGGAAGCACCATGTTAATTTTAATTATTATTATATAGTTCATTACCCCAACACAACCATGCCCAGCAGATAGATATTAATTTGTGCACATAACAGCTGAGGAAACTGGGATTAGAAGACGTGAAGTGAGATGTTTTCTTTCACACAGAAATTGAGTGACTGCTTAACGTGCAGGAGCAGGTTTGTGATTTCCACATCTACCAGCCTTTCTTTCCAGTTATCATGTCCACACTGAGCCAACATCATGGGAGAGGAGCTGGAGGAAGAAAACATAGTGGAATATAGGGTGGGGGCTGCTGATCATGCAAGGAAAGACTGCTGCTTGTATACTGCCTGTATCAGATCAATATTGGGTCGCAGGGCAAAGCATACATTCAAATATTACCTCCCTCAGAATATAGCCCAAAGCCCAGTGAGTCTCAATTCCACTCTAAAATGCGAGCCAGATATCCACAGGAATCTGAATTCCTCTTAGGCAACAGGGCTCTGCAATACTGCTGAACAGAAGGTCACTCAGCTATAAATAAATAGATTTGTTCGTTGCAACTGTGCCACCACTTCATGTTAAACAGTGCTGGGTGGCCAACCCAATGACAGAGGAGGGAGGCACTGGTTTGCCTGAAACTATGTAATTAAAGTTTGAACAGTGTCTGCTTTGCCCAAATGGAATCCTGCAACTACATGCACAGCTATCACCATCTGAGAAGCAAGAAAGAGATGCAGAAATAGTGTGCCCTTGAAAAGCAAGCTGATGTCTCTATGTCAGTGGCAATTGGCTTTCATTCGACTTGTGCCGGCAGGGAGCATGGAGCTGATGCCGTCTTCCCGGTGCCTGTGGACTGGTTCGGACTAGGCAACGAAAGATCGTGATCCTCAGGGTGTTTCTATTCTTTCGTTCCATGCTTATCTCAAAGTTATTGTGAGCAGGTTATTCTCAACACCTATCAGCAAAGTCTGGCTAGTAACAAGATTGGGGAATATTTTGCAAATTGTATAATGTTTTCAGTCACTATGTTAGGATCATTGCATGCTAGCAATTATTAGGTCTTTGCATGTATTAAAAATAATAAACAAACTCTCTCTATAGTCTGTAAAATTGAATACCAAATATTAATTGACATAGATATCATTTATGTGTCTATTTAGATACTTATAGACTGACTTATTTAAAAATATAATGCCAAATCCTTTTCTCTGCACTTTACACGTATTAACTGAATTAATCCTCATTAACAACCCTCTGAGATGGGTAGTATTATGATTCCCATTTTAGCTACCAGGAAAGCAGAGCCAGACTGTCTGGCTTAAAAATCCATGCTCTTAAGCACCACAGGATTCTCCCTCTTGGTTTGTACAATCTACCCACAACATCAGTTTGTGTATATGCTTAAATGAAAATTAAGCACATGAAAAGTACTCTTTTGGCCTATCTTCAAGTTCTTTCCTCAGCTGGGTTGATTCTACTGATGAGCACAACAACGAGATTCTTTATATCTGATATCATTTTTCATTTCTAGTTTCCCCATTTGACTTTTTCTTACATTTGGCACCTTTTTGCTGAATTGCCCAGCTGTTCATGCACATTGTCCAACTTTTCCACTCAATCTTTTAACATATCAATCATAGTTATTTTAAAGGCCCTGTCTTACAGCTCCAGCATTTGGATCATCTCTAAACCTGGTTCTGTTGGTTCCTTTATCTCTTGATAATAGATTGTTTTTCTTGTTCTTTTCCACATCTCATAATCTTTATGGCATGACAGACATTGGAGTAGAACAGCAGAGCCTGAAGGAGGTGATATTTCCACACAGCACACCATGCCATCGAACGGGTTGTTATTTTGGGGGACCGAGTCAGTATAGACAGGAGTCAAGCTTGAGCTGGCTTTTGTTGCTTGTAGATTACCTTCACACTCTACTAGCTTCACGTTTCTCCAGCCTGGGTTGCTGCCTGTGCTTGGGGGTGGTCTTTATTTTTCCTTTTCATGTACAACAGTCAGCTTTCAACTATCCCTGCAGCTCACGGTTCTGGTTTCTCTCTATGTTTTTGCTTGTTCCCCAGTTGTGGAGCTTATCTTAGCTCACAGGGCAGAGACAGGGGCGAGGGGGCCAGCCCCATCTTAAGCAGGCCCTGTGTGCTGTGGCTTCAGGTGTGGGTTTTTCTCAGTGTCTCTGCCTCCCCTCTCTGTGGCAGCCAAACTCTTTGTTGTATCTGTGGTCACTCTCGGACTGAAGTTTCATGTGTCTCTTCCAGAAGCATACATCTGTTTGGTATTGGGACAGGATCCTGAGAACAGATCAATTTCTTACATCTCTTCTAGGGGCAAAGATTTTTCTCTTCTACCCTTCCCCCAGTGGCAACCGGTCTTTGCTTGTGTCCTGGCAGCAACAGTGTGTGCTGCTGCCCCACTGCTCTTTCTCTTTTTAAGGTCAATTTTATTGAAAAGCATTCACAAACCATACAATCCATCCAAAGTGTACAATCAATGGCTTTTGGTACAATCATAGAATTGTGCATTCATCTCTGCAATCAATATTAAAGCATCTTCATTACTCCAAAGAGAAACAGCCCTTACCCCTTGCTAGTCACTTCTCAATCCCTCTATCCTTCCCCTGCCATACAAAACTGCTAATCTAGATCCATCTCTATACATTTATTTGTATTTAACTTTTGTATGGATGGAGTCAAACAATATATAGTATTTTGTGACTGGTTTCTTTCACTCAGCATAATTCCTTTTTTTAAATTACCATTGATAGAAGAATGTTAATATATTACTATTCCCTGTATTCAGTAGTTTGCTTCATTTGTATTTTTGCACAAACATCATTCTATTATTAACAACTTGTGGCCCACTCAATGGAAGAAAATATTTGGAAATCACTTATCCAATAAGAGTTAAATATCCATGATATATAAAGAGACCCTACAACTCAATGATAAAAAGAAAAACAATCCAATTAAAAAATGGGAAAAGGACATGAATAGACATTTTTCCAAAGAGGAAATACAAATGACAAAAAATACAAATGAAAAGATGTTCAACATCATTAGCTATTAGGGAATGCAAATCAAAACCATAATGACACAGTGGTTAGATGGCAATTGAAGCCAGAAGTTTGGATAGATTCACTTGGGGAAAACATAGAGTTAGGGTGAAAAGAATGCCATCTTGAGTTACTACAAAAAGTATTTGCTGGGGAAAAGATAATGAGCAGGTGAAAGAGGCTGAAAAACAGCAGGGGTAGTGGTGATGGGAAGAGGTGGTGAAGTAAAGAGTGGAAAACCAGGAAATTATGGTATCAATGAAGGCAAGGGAAGGGGTGATTCAGGAAGGAGGAAATAAACATGTATGGTACTCCTGAAAAGTCAAGAAAATTCCTCTGGGTAGCTTTTGGATATCTTTCCTTTCTGTTTAACTTGTGTTTTCTCTTTTTATTAAGCCTTTAATCCAGGTATGCACGTTATTTGCAAGAAGAAAAGAATTGTGCTTAGAATTTGCATCTGTTCCCTAAATCAGCTTAGAGTTTTCATTGTAGGCAACTGCAACACCTGCTCAGTCCCAAGGCCACCTGAAGGTTGGAGAATGAAGAGTAGCTTCTCTTTATCCAAAAAAAGAAAAAAAGAAAAAAAAAAAAAGCGTGGGGAGGATGTGGAAACTACTGCTTGTATGTCTCTATTTTCCAAAGTGTAGTCTAAACTCTCATTGAGCCTATTTGTATCAATTTGAGGTTAATAAACTCTCTCTAGCTATTTACTTAAAAAAAAAAACCAACTACAGTGACATATCATTTCACACCATTAGAATGGCCACTATTTAAATAAACAAACAAACAAACAAACAAACAGGAAACTAAAAGTGTTGGAGAGAATGTGGAGAAATAGGAATGCTTATGCACTGTTGGTGGGAACATAGAATGGTGCAGCTGCTGTGGAAGATCGTTTGGCAGTTCCTAAGGAAGTTAAATCTGGATCTCCCATGTGATTCGGCAATCCCACTACAAGGTACATACCCAGAAAACCTGAGAGCAGGGACACGAACAGACATCTGCACACCAGTGTATATAGCGGCGTGACTCACAATTGCCAAGAGATGGAAACAACTGAGGTGTCCATCAACCGATGAATGGATAAACTAATAGTGGTATATGCATATGGTGGAATATTATTCAGCTCTAAGCAGAAATTAAGTTATGAGGCATACGACAACATGGATGAACCTGGAGGATATTATTTTGGGTGATGCAAGCCAGACACAAAAACCAATATTGTATGATTTCACTAATAGGAACTAAATTTCAGGAGCAAACTCATGGAGTTAATAGCTAGAATATAGGTCGCCAGAAGATAGAATCAGAATAGAGAATGGAAATCTGAGGCTTAATTTGTACAGAGTTTGTAAAAATGTTTGTAAATGGGGGGAGGTGGCAATACACACTATAGTGGTTGTAATTAGCAGCGCTAATGTATGGGTATGATAGTGGTTGAAAGGGAAAGTTTAAGATTGTGTAAATCACAGAAGGAAAGCTAAAAGATGAAACATGGGACTGTATAGCATAGTAAATCCTCTTGTGGACAATGAGTGTGGTTAATAGTGCATATATAAGAATTTTTTCCTCTCCTGCTCTTGAGGAAGTAGCTTTGTCGGAGCTTAGTGTGGGGAGATGGAGCTGGCTCCTGCCAGGCCTTGGCATCATGTCAGCTCTTGCACATCTGTAGAACCAAGGGAGGGTTCTCTCTGGTGGCCCACTCTGTCACCACCGTTTAGGGTGGGTACCAGAGGAGGCCTGTGGAAAAGAACCTATGAGTGAATGAGATGCACCCCTCTGCCTGGGACCCTTGGCTATTCCAAACTAACATTCCCAGCTAAATCTCAGTGGGCTTTTCAGTGGGTCATAAAAGGTACCCATACATGTGGACACACCATAACCTCGACAATCTGTGCAAGATCCAGCAATACCTCCAGAACTGTGCTGACAAGTGGGCAGATCGTTTGTTGTGATTTTTGCAAAACCAGAAAGACCTTCTTTCCCACCCCCAATTTGCCCTTACCTCTTGACATTGTATTTGCAATGAGACCATGCAAGATACAAGCCTTTAGGTGAAGGGCGTTTTCCAGATTTCAAAACCTGCATTTCTGGGGTGGATAACAGCTCATACATAAACAGAGATGAGCCAGAGGAGAGTTCAGAAAAAGGCTCTCGATGAAATAGGTGGGAGATAGGTTTGGAATTGGGGTCGGGGAGCATCCTAGGGACAAAAATCACTCTCTGTCTGATCTCCCCATTCTATGGGAGGGCTACAGCATAGACCAGCCAGAATGTGGAACAGAGTTTGGAGCCACGAGGCAAGGCCTGCTTCAGAGGGTCTAGAGCAAAGGACTGGAGTGAAGAAGGGGCATGAGGGGACGGTTGGCCAGTGGGTGTGTTAGCTATATGTTTAATGTGTCAGTTATTACTTGATATAAAAATAAAGGACTCCAAGTTCAACCACCTGGGAGAAACACTGCATTTTCTTTCTGAAGCTAAACAGGCTTCTTTATTCTAGAGCAGTGGTTCTCATCAGGGAGTGATTCTGTCCCCAGGGGACATTGGGCAATGTCAGGAGACATTTTTGGTTGT
Organism: Tolypeutes matacus; assembly: GCA_026826555.1. NCBI lineage: Eukaryota > Metazoa > Chordata > Mammalia > Cingulata > Chlamyphoridae > Tolypeutes > Tolypeutes matacus. Next base: position 4,432,375 of record JAKSZT010054576.1, on the reverse strand, counting down.
CACAGAGGCAGTGGTGCTCCTGGCATTGGGTGCATGCAGGCCAGGATGCAGCTACACATCCTTCAATGCACAGCAAAGGGTTAGAAAGTCGCAAGTGTTTGAGAAATCCTGCCCTAGAGATTTGCTGATGTGCATGGTGGGTTTCCAAGAAGAAAATAAGGTATTTCTTCATAGCTTTTTGCCCCCTCATGGATTAGTGGTCTGTGCGATCTACCTTTTGGAAAAGGTAGCCTGCAGCATGCATTTGTCTATTCTTTCATTTGTTCAGAAATATTGCAGAGTTCCTTCTCCAGGTGCGTGGCCCCTGGTCAGTCTCTGGATACAAAGGTAGCAAGAAGACCAGGTGATTGCTCTCCTGGATCTGATGCCATGATGGATGAGACAGAAGGAAAAAAGCAAAATAATTAAATAAACAAAATACCACCAGTTGTGCTACTAAGTGCTTGGTAGCAAACGAGGCAGGAATAGAAGATCCTTCTGGAAGGGGTGAGCTGGAGGTCCTTAATTTAGGGGATCAGGAAAGGAATTTACAAAGTTCCCATTTTGTATAAGACATGAAGAAAGATTCAATGCCAGACACGTGATCTTCTGGAGGAATGTGTTATTCCAAGGTCACGGGATATGGGGAAGACCCGGACGAATTTAAGGCAGGTATGGGTAGAACGTAGTGGACAGTGGAAAGAATGGTGTGGGGAGGTTTCAGCTGGGGCCAGTACTCGCAAGGGCTTGCAAGTGTGGAAAGGAAAGAGAGATGAGGATATCCATGCATCCGACTCACAGTTTACAAAGGAAGCTTCGTTGCTGGGGGAGAAGGGAATCAAGAATTGAGAGGGGTAGCAGAGAGACAAGGTACAATGCTATTGCATTAGTCCAAATAATATGGTTGTGGCTGGGACTAGGCTGTTGACAGCGTGGAGCAGAGAACTTGCCACATTTGAGATGTACTAGACAGAACTGCCAGAACCTGCTCAGGGACTCAGTGTGGGGAGAAAGGAATGACGGAATCAAGGAGGACTACTGGAACTTTGCCCTGAACACCCAGGCACATGGTGGTGCGTGGAAGACAGTATTACCTTTTTCTGAGGAAGGGAGTAGGGGGATGAGGCAGGTTTGCTTTTGGGCCTGTGAAAGTGAACTGCCTGCTTCTTTCTGCATGGCTATGTTAAAGCCCTGGGGTGGGGATGGGTAAACTCATATTTACGTTTAGGACCCTGTTCTGTCAAAGTTTTCCTAATTCTAACTGAAGATGCAGGTAAAACCATCCCCGACATGTACTTCTTAAGGCCCACTTTTGTTTGTTTTGATTTGTGTTTCTTTGCTTGTTTATCCTTAAAGACTTCACGCTTTATCCAGTGATACTAAGGAGCAATATTCATTGTGAATTCACAGGAGACAACAAACTGTTGCCATGACATTTCTTTCCGAACAAGACATTTTGCCCCTGGTTCAGAAGAACATTAAACTCCTGCTTTACCCACCAGAAGCTCTAAAATATATTGCACGCAGGCATAGGAGATGCACATGAAGAATTCATTTGCCACATCCCTTTATTTAAAGGGTGATCAGAGACACATAAAGTCTTCATGAAAAATGGATGGAGGGAAAAGCCTCCAAATGGGGAGAAAACCATCCAATGACTAGGCCAAAGGTGAGACAAAGGAATGGCTCCTGGAGTGAGGCAGCGACTCGGCGCTTGTCATTAGCCAGAGAAACCCAGCTGCGTCTCTAAGTCCCACACGTGCATGAGTGCGTCAGCCAGAAAGCCAGATGCCTCTCTGGGGAAACAGAGGCTGGGTTGCAGTCTTGGCTAGCCAGTTACTGGGACAGCAAGAAGAAACTTTGCTCAGTGACACTTCCACTCATGCAAACAAATCACCACTTTGAACACACACGTGCGAGCACATCCTCTAAGTTCTGAGGAAGCTAAGCCAAGGAGCAAGGGGGAAAGAGCAAACAGAAGTGACCCCGTTCCATTTCCATTGCCACAGAACCTCATTGCGTGCAGTGTGTCCCCAAATCACAGCACGCTGGAGGATGGAGTCCTTTTTAGAGAAGCTAATTATAAAAACATGATCTGGCATACAAATGGTGAGAGTCTTCCAAATCATTCCAAAGAAGGATGCCAGGTTCCTTGTAGCTTTTGAATGTGTCTATTGAAATTGCCAAGGCCCGTCTGCTTGCCATTTCTGTTCAGTGCTCTAGACCTTCCTTGCTTAAAGCAGAGTGATTTTTAGAAAACAGAAGGAAAAGATGGGAGCGGGAGGGGAGAAAGAGAGTTTAAACCTCTTCTAAAGAGGAATGTGTTTATCATTGAAGCAGACAGACTTCTTAATTTAGTTACATTGTTTTATTTTAATTTTCAATTAGATGTGCTATGATATGATATGGTATATATTCAGAAAGGATTTTTGTCAGCAGCTTCCCTTCTCTTTTACTGATTCTCTCGATTTTATTAAATCTTATTTCTGCTTTAATATACCTGCATTTTAAGCTAACAGGGCAATGAAGGGCTGTTGGCCAAGCCTTTAACCCTATCACTGTCCATCCCTGTCCTGTGAAAAGGTAACAAAACTTTAGGCATTTAAAGTGTGTCTTGGTTTAGACCAAAGCTTTTCAATAGAATTTTCTATGATGAAAGAAATATTGTATATCTGCACTGACCAATATGTGATCCACAAGCCACATGGTGGTTCTTGAGGCTTTGAAATGTGGCGAATGTGATTGAGGAACTGAAGCTTTGATTTCTATTTTTTAAAGACTTATTTATTTATTTATTCCCCCCCACCCCCACCCCCCATTTTTTTTTGCGCTCACTGTCTGCTCTCTGTGTATTCTTCTGTGTCTGCTTGTCTTCTCTTTAGGCATCACTGGGAACCGATCCCAGGACCTTCCAGAGTGGAGAGAGGCTGCTCAATCTCCTGTGCCACCTTAGCTCCCTGATCTGCTGCATCTCTCATTGCCTCTCTTCTGTGTTTCTTTTTGTTGCGTCATCTTCTGCGCCAGCTCTCCGCACAGGCCAGCACTCTGTGTGGGCCAGCACTCCTGCGCTGGCCAGCATTCCACGTGGGCCAGCATTCTGCGTGGGCCAGCACTCCGCTTGTGCCAGCTCTCTGCTCGGGCCAGCTCACCACACAGGCCAGCTTGCTTTTCACCAGGAGGCCCCGAGAATCGAACCCTGGACCTCCCATATGGTAGACAGGAGCCCAATCACTTGAGCCACATCTGCTTCCCTGAAGCTTTGATTTTATTATATTTTAATTAATTTAAATTTACATAGCCACCTGTGGCTCATGGGTACTGTTTTGGATGCTGAAGATTTAGAACTTTGAAGATGCAAGTCTAGGACTCAGGCTTGCCATGGTGGAAAAGACTCTGAACCCAGAAGACCAACTTTGTCAATGAGTTGTGTGTTCAACTTGGGCAAGTGATTGGATGACTCTGAACCTTGGTTTTCTTACCTGTAAATAGGATACAAGACCCCTTTCTCTACCTGCCTCTTGTTGTTAATGAAAAGCAGAGAGCAGTGAAGGAACAGCAAGTGTTTAGCTGAATGTAGGGCTTCAAGGAACTGTAAAGTTCAGAGAGGATGGCCATCCTAATGCAGTAGACTTGCCTCATCTTAATCGTTATTTTAACCTCTGCAGGAGTTTTAAATGCCAGATTAGGAATTTGCCTCTGCAAATGAATGAACTGGTTTATTCTTACACCAATCCTATTTTACAGATGTAGAAAGTAAGGCACAGAGGGATTAAGTAACTGCCAAGACCACAGATAGTGAGTGTCGGGACAGGTTGTTGGGCTCCACCCTCTTATCCCCAGGACGACTCCTGTTTCCTCTCCTGTTATATCCCTAAAGGTCTGGACCTCAGGTGTACGTTGGTTGGCCTTAAGCCAGTCAGTCCATCTCATACTCCTGGTCACATGACAGATGGGCACATGACTCACTTCAGGCCAATGAGACTAAGGCATTTTCTGGGGCCATTGGGTGGATAAGTTTCCTCTTCTGCTGGTTACGAACTGGGAAACATGAAAGCCTGGTCACGTTTTGTAGCCAGCACTGTGCCCAAGGCAAGGATGAAACAAACACTCTGGAAGGCAGAGTGGCAAGCTGGGGAAAACCATGGTCCTTGGTGATACTGATAATCTGCTTGAATCAGCTTTATCTGTAGTGCAATTATGGCTGGAATTATTTCTAAAAAAGTATAATTTGTTTTTGTTTTTTCTTGTTATAAGTAGCAGTGAAAATCAAGCCAAACTAATGTAGTCATGTCTTATACAAACCCAAATTTTCACATCCCAGAAAATTAGGTCCGTCATTTGAAAGTTAAAGTTTGAAACTAAAAAACCAAGAAAGTGCCACTTTTAGCTCAGAGACACGATTCTCTGCTCTGGCATTTGGAATGAGGCCTCCATAACAAGGGATAACAGATTAGCTCTGCAGTAAGCAACTGCAGTACATTAAAAGAATATTAAGGTTGTGACAGAAAACGATATCTGTAAAAGCAATTCGTCGGGAAGGGAGAGGCACCATATGTGCAACCAACACTGTGATGCAAGGGTGGGGGGTGGTGGGAATTAGGAAAGTCATTAAAGAGACTCCCCATCGTGCCCAGGAGTTAGAAGACATATGGCGGCTTTGCCCTGAGTTGGGAGGCTTCATTTCTCTTTGCTTCCATGTTCATGCTCATCTGATGTGACTTCGGAAGGAGACGAGCATAATAACTGAACCAAGAGTCATTGATGTTGGCCCTTCTTTTATGCTGACTCATCAGGGAAGTGGAGGGCTGGGTGGTATAGTGGAAAGAGCTCTGGGTTATGGGTTTAAGGCCTGGGTTCTAGGCATCATTAATTCTGTGACTTTCCATAAATCTCTTGAACTTCCTAGTTTTAGTTGCCTCCTTTACAACACAGAGGAAGGACAATGCTTCAGCCACAGGGTAAAGCTCCTGCCTCACAATCGTGCATCTTCTAGCTCCCATGCTTCCTCTGGATGTCGTTCCCGACTACCCTTCAAATGTCACTTTCCACATGGAGTCTTTTTTGGCTTTGACTGAATACCTCCCCCTTTTCCTCCACCTGCCCTAGGACTTATGACACAGATGCTGGAATTGCCCAAGTATCCTCAGATGCCCACTTCTCTCCCTACACTTGGGCTAAGCCCTGAGCTGCTGGAGGCCAGGGCCCGTGCCTGTAAACTGCTGCTCCAGGGCTGGCGCCAACATTAACCAGAGCCTCCAAGCTGGGCCCGGAGCCCACGGCGCCATGGTCAGCACTCTGTCCCGTCCCCAGCAGTGCTGGTTGACAAGACCCTCTCCTTCAGATTCTTGCCTCCTTGATTTTCCCCTTGACTCTTGGTTTTGGCTTCTTTGGTGCATTTGAGGATGGAAATTTTTCACCCCTCTTTCTCTCTTTGTTCATTTTCAATTGAGAAGGTTGGAAAAGCCAAACAGATTTGAAGCAAAACATTAGGTTTATTACTGGGAAGATGGGAGAGGGGAATAGGGAGCAGGAGACCACCCGTGTGCACAGCCTGTTAACGTCTCTGCTCCAGAGATGTCTCCCTGTAGATGTCTCTGGAGCAGAAATGGAGGCAGTTGTAGACGTCTCCCTGTAGAAACAATAGAGAAAACAGAACTCAGCATGCAAGACCTATTGTGAGAGTTTCGTGAACCCTTTCTCACCCCTTCCTTCTTTACTCCTCTAACAATTGAAGTGGAGAGTTCCTTCTGCCAAGGACTTTCTACTAGTCCCACGAGCTCCTGGGGGCTCCGCTTTTACCACCTTTCACCCTATTGGTTCTCAAGCATCAGCTTGAGCCTGTTTCAAACGTTCAACCTGCATGCAAAAACTTTAATTTGCCATTCTTAATAACTAAGATGGCACCTTTCCCTTGCCATCAAGGAAATATAGCTGGTTCTCAGTTAAAGGGTACTTGAGGGGTGAGTTAGAAAGACAAAGGAAAAACAAAACAATATCCTGGGTCCTATTAACCTCTTGTTTCCCCTGCCCTTAGGAGACTTCAAGCAATGTTAAAATGGCAACAATCAATCCCAAACTTGCCCTGCCCCTGGAGTCTGGCCATCACCGCTGGTCTTTGCTGCCAGCAATTACAATATACGCTTGGACTGACCAGCTGTTAGGGACCATTTTAAGTGATGGGACTCCCAGTTAAGGAAAAGTTACAAATCACCCAACCTAAGTGAATATTTGAGTTGCCAGGATTATCTGAACTCAGCACCAGAACATCTTCTAAATTCTTTTGCTCAGCGCCATGCTAGGGGGTTAGATGCTGGACATAGCCCAGAAAGTGGCAGAAAAAGACAACTCAGTGATGACAGTTTCAATCTCATACAATCTGAAATCCATCTCTGTGGATGAATATATTCTATCTGTCATGATAGAGATCTTCTTGTTAAGAGTAATAAATATCCTTGATCTTTGTTTTTAAGGAAAGTGGCTTTTTTTTTTTTTTTTTTTTTTTTTTTTAATTAAAAACAAGGAAAGTAAGGAAAGCCTGAATAAGAAGTCAGATAACAAGATCTGATCCTACTTTTATAACCTCCAGGCTAAGAATGCAAGAGACTTCCCACTTGGTGCAGGTGGTAGCTGTGACACTCACAGGATACAATGAAGCTGAGTCAGGCAAGACTGAAAATGTTTCCAAAGATCCAGTTGCCACCAAATGCCTGGGATATGACAAGTGCACAGCAGCTTTGGCCAGGCCTGTGTTTCACTTACCCTGATTTTCAACTTTGTTGTCTCCACGTTTATGGGTGAGTAACGAGGCAAATAACCATCCCAGCAAATGGCAACATAACGATGAAGCTCAACACAGTAGAGGGTGGAGATAATGCATTTCCATTCTGAGTTTATTTTCCCCCAAATTTCTTAAAGTGCATTACCTACCCAGAGTTCTCCTTTCACAAATGCAAACCTGATTAAATTGGTGATTACAGCAGCAAAAAAAAAAAAAAAATCGTGCTATGAAGCAAAACAGTTTGATGTTCAACTTGCTGCTTTCATGAGGCTGCAGAAAGCATCAGAAGCTTTAATCCAAGGAGAAATATCAATGAGTCTCCAGAGCCCAATCAAGAATCTGAAGCAGGATCTTCAAAGGTATCCATTTTAAGTTGGAGACGTGGGTTAGTAAAACAATTGTTGGGTGTGTGATGTACATGCACAAGCTTCAGGGAACTGGTACAGCAGATACGTATGGACCTGGGATTCCACTGGTGTTCCCTCCAATAGCTCGTCACTAAGCACCCTGCTCCCATTTAAGATGAGGAAACTGAAATCCTGAGAGGAGTGATAGGCTTAAGGTTTCTGGGCAAGTCGCTGCTTCACTCAGGTGCAAGGAAGAGGTTGTTGATACCTTGCCCACATGCCGTCACCTTCCATGCGTCCTTGTTGGCTGGCCAGACTTCCAAATGTGGCACCTGTATTTTTCACTGCCTGGGGCTTTCCTTAGCCACCGACTGTCCTCTTAGCCCATTGTGTGGCAGGCTCAGAGAGCTGGGGAATTAATATCGCACCTATGCATGCCTCAACCAGTGGTGGAAGGGAGCTGATGTATAAATACCTCAGCTTCCTCACCCCTCAGATGGGGTAAAACTGAGTTGCATGTCCTACACGGGTTGCCAAGAGGCTCCAGGGAGATTCAAGTCCAGTCATCCCGGGGTCATTGACTTGATAACCTACCCTTAATCTGCTAACTTCCTTGGCCTATCTTAGTGCCCACTCCCCACCTGGCAATTTCTCCCAAATAAACTACTTTTACATAAATTGTTGTCTCAGGGTCAACTTCTGGGGTTCAACATTGAGATATCCTTCTCTGAAGCATACTCTATGAAACCACCCTTTAACCAAGCTCACTATGAAAGTCACACTAGCTACTTCATTTTTCTCCTTCCTGGGACTCCAAGACCCCCAAATGAATGGGAAGCCACTGGATGACTCAGCTGAGCTTTCTTCTCCTGGCAAGGGTCTGAATGAGGCTAAACAGCTGCATTTCACCATCTGGTGGGAGCTGGAACCCTTAGCAGCATTGGGGGCCATTTCCTTCTTGTTTCAGGACAGCCATATTTGTATCTGGGAATTTAGACTCAATCAGATGATGCAAAATGTCTACTAGATGAAAATTGTTTGAGGCTTATGGGACCTTATTTTAAGGAAAAGAATATTTTAAGATTTCTACTTGGAAGCATTTTCCCACAAAAATAGTGTCTGAGATATTCTCCTAAGAGAATAAAATATTTCCATGATTTTCTTTAGTAAGCTCCATGTGTAACTAGAAAACTGTAAAACATTTTTTAACCTGCCTTTTCCTAAAACAGGAATCAGAGGTTAAACCCTGAATGTGACATTTCTCTTTGTGAATCTGTCCTGCCATCACAGCTCACTGAGTTGAGTAATGTCTTCTATTTAGTTGTTTTTCTTCAGAAGGAATATTGGTCGTTCATGATTAGGTTTGTAGTTTTCAGGGTTTAAGAAATTATTCCAGGTTCCCTGTTAGATTAGCACAGTGGAAATGATAATCCTGCTGGTGACATGTGCTTAGGCCATCTATGACGTAGGATTAGAGTTTGGGAATGCAACCACTTGAAACCCAGATTCCAGAATAAAATAATTCAAATTCATATACTTAAACAATTTACTGCAGCTTCTGACTTTTTTTACCTGCTTGCACTTGCTGACTAATTTCCTTATTTGCACCCAAGCTCTGAAAAAAAAAAAAAAAAACAAAACAAAAAAAACCTATCAGCCACCAATTCATTGACATCATCAATAAATGCTGAAATGCACACTGCCCTTAGGAAGCTAACAGGAAGAACGAGATATTACAAAAACTGGGTAAGGCCATTTGTGAACAGAGGCTGCACAGCTGCAGTTTTCTTGCTAATATTCTGAGAAGTGTTCCGGAAAGCCACCCTCGAGAGAGCTTTAATCCAAGTCTATGATGTTATCATCGTTTGGTTCCATACCTTGGAATTTAACAATGGCACTCAGCTGACAAGAAAAACTTGATACACATTCCATGTAGAGTAAATATTTTTAGAGGCCATAGAAAATCCACCAATGGGGGGAAAATTAGGAAAGCAAAGGGAAGTTAACCAAAAAAACACTAATTTCAACTTTTTATACATTGACTTAAGCCAACATATGAGTTAACAGAGCATATTTTCCTTTCTCCCTCTATTAAAGAGAACAATTTTCATTAGCACTGAAAGAAATTAGAGTGAACTTTTATTTTCATGTTAGTTTGAAACCCAGGGAAGACTGTACTCACTGCTAAAAGAAGCTCTCTTTTGTAGGATACAAATTCTCCAATAGTTTGCAGAATTTTGAGGAATTATGTACCTGATCTTTTAATCCCACCTTTCCTCAATTTAACAGAAAGGTCTCCAAGTTGTAATAAACCTTGGGGTTGACTGGCTTTTCTCACTTTTTAGTCTTGAACCTGTCTACCAAAAGAACAAGATCTTTCTTTGAATATCTGCAGTGACAGGTAACTCAATTCTGTACAAACTTCATCAATCCCTCTGCAGAGGACTCTAGCTCTTAGCTAGAGCCTGCTGGTTTTATTCCCGAGGGGAATACTTTGAATCAAAGCAGCACTCAGATCAAAATACTAAGGACAAAACCCTGGGAGGCAATAATAGCGGTAAAGAAAGAAAAGAAATACAAATGCTCAATAAGCATATATAGAAAAGGTCAAATGTCCAAAAGGTCAGCCTTGTTAGAAAATGTACATAAATTAAGCAAAAATGAGATGTCATTTTTAGCCCTGCTAAAAGCGATGGCTAGTTTGTGGAAAGGGGAGTTCACAGAAACAGCCAGCTTAGGGGAAAGGATTTTTTAAAAATTTCAGGAAGGAAATTTGTCAAAACCTATCTAATTACCTTTAAGCAGTTGCAGTCTTTGGTGTATCATTTTGAGTTACAGAAACAGTACTTAAGGAAACAGATAGGTAAAATCTTTTAGTTATGGAACAATTCGTTTTTGTTGTATTCATTTTATTAATAGAAGTGTCAGAAATGCAAATCTGAACGTCACTTATGGTTTATCCATATGACAATATTATTCCTTTGCTAGGATGATGATTTAGCTAATAATTAATGACATAGAAATATAGTCATGATATGTTGTTACATTGTAAAAGCAGATGGCACAATTGGGGCAATTGGAACACTGACTAAATATTTCATGGTTTTCAGGAATTACTGTTGCTTTGTAGGTGCAGTTATGATATTGTAGTTGTTTTATTTAAATCACTATGGTAAGGGCACCTGATAAATGGGTGGATTGGCCAAACCTGTTTCTTGGATCTTCCTCCAGAAGGAACAAAGTAAGTTTAAAAAAACCCATAGGAATAAAGGCATTGGAGGAGACTTATGTGAATGGAAGATTTCAACATCTTATAGAGGGTGGAAAGTGGATAGACTAGATGTCTGGCCAAGCAGAGTGGGCCAAGATACAATTTAAGCACCTGCAGAGAGGTGTAATGGTGAGAAAGGAAGTGACTCTCCCACTAAACCCAGAAATCTCAAACATTGGAGTCACCAGAAAAAATGGGATTAGTTCAAAGTGTGGACAGCAGCAGCCAACCCCACGTGGGCAGGCGATCTCATTCCCCCTGTGGGAGACAGGAGGGTTCTTTGGGCTGCTGGGTGATGTTAGATCAAAATAAGTTTGGTGTTTACTGGCTTTGCAGGGAGAGATTGCTATCAATGTTACGGCCAGTTCATTACAAGGTTTTGGAAGATTTCATTTTCCCTAGGTTCTAGGAGAGCATTGGAGCATTGGAGCATTCCTTTAACTTTTGGTAAGATTCCCCTTTAAAATAAAAAATCGAGTGTTTTGTTGGACAGATATATTATGACTCTGACAGCATGCACTGGTAGTTTGCTTAGAACATCTATCACTCCTGGACTCAGTTTTGGGACTTTATTATTATTTTTTTCTCAGTTATCTGAGATCAGCAACTGCAGAATTCTCCTGTTTCAGGGTCGCTCCTCTCGCCTTCCCTCATTCACAGATGGCTTCTTACAAAGATGGCATTTGTGTGCTGGTATCGGTGTGCACATGTGTGTGTCAGGGGTCTTCACCCACTCCTTACCATTATGAAGAGGGGAGCACTGGAATCAACAATTGTGATATTTTAGAGAAATGAATTGGTGGTTCTGCCACAGGACTGCCCCTCGATTTGTGGAACTTGTGGTCTCTGTGTCTATTATCTTTTGACCTCTTCTTGCTGCATCTCCGGTGCATTTGGAAGTCTGCACGTGTGTGTGTGTGTGTGTGTGTGTATGTTATGGGCTAGATTTCTCCTACTAGCTTCAAAAATGGATTATGCAGCTAAATTTCTATTTTTGTTGATTTTTGAAAGGAGAATGAGATGGAATACCTTGACTTTGCCACTGTAAAACTGGAAGCCTTTTGGATTTTAAAAAATGTCCTCCTGGCTAAATTTCCCCAAAAGCTCCATAATAATATCTGCAATATCCAAGCCTGTATCTTAAGCGTCTGACTCAAAGTAGGGGCTGAATAAATATTTGTTGAATGAATGCAAAAATACACTTTAAAAATAAGGAATAATCTAATTTTAAGGAAGAAAGCTAATACAGTTTACACTGAGAAGATATACTGGATATCTCCAGCTGGGACGGCAGGTACTCTTATTATTTTCTGCTTTGGATTACAGTAGACATTTTGTAATAAGAGGAAAAACTTTAATAAAGCATAGTTTTTAAAAGCATTTCAACAAGTGCCATTTTTAAATATAATGCTCATTTTACTGGATTTTCCAAGACAGACTAGATTCCAGGTGGAATGCCCTTTTGCTCCTGTGAGTGAACTTGCACTTGCTGAGTCATAGCTCCCAGTGCAGGCTCACCAAGTGATGCTCACAGTCACTATGAGTAAGGACCACAACCTCAACCTCCCGCTCCATGCCACACACCCCCAAGCTCCTGTTTCTTCAAAGAACCCCAAGGGAACAGATCTTCACTTCCAGCTGGCAGTTGGAAAAAAAAGTTTGGGAAGAGGTCACTACAGGAAATGAGCAATGTCTTAAACATTTTCTCTTTTGGGGGGATGCTTCGTTGGTTTCGGAGGATATCAGCGTGCTCTGCCTCAGCTCTTTGCGTATACACTATTTCCAAAACCTGGGGCCAAGGGCTTCCCGGGCGTGCTAGCGCCCTCCCTCGTTTTCCACTCTCCAGCCACCCTGGCCTCCGGTGTTCCGAAACTCACCAAGTTCATCCCCGCCGTGGCCTCTGCTCCAGTCAGCATTGAAAGTGCGGTTCTTTCTCATTAGGGTCTCAGCTTAAGTGAGACCTACTTGGAAAGGTCCAGCACAGCCAGCAGTCACTCTCCATCACATTACCTTATTTTATTTTATTTTACTGCCAGATACTGTCTTGCTTTTTAAACTTTTTTATGTACATCCTTTCCTCCGTTAGGAATGTAGGTTCTCTGAGATAAAGCTTCTTGTTTGCCTTGTTCACTGCTTTATTCTTCACCCATTGAAGAACTCATTTTAACATATTAAAAGCTCATTACATGTTTGTGGATCTAAGGGAGGGGGGAATAAGAGAGAGAAAGAGAAGGAAGGGGAGCAAATCAGCATATCTCTTAGCTCCAAACCTATCATTGTACCATGGTAAATAAAGGCTCTTCTCTCTTAAGAAAACAGCTGAAATTCTAAACAGCAATTTTCCTTTTATATACATATTAGAAATTAACATAAATATTTGGTAAAAACTAAAATGTGAATATAATGATTCACACTTAGCTTTGCTTTGTTCACACATCACTGGTAGTAGACACCATTAGATAATTCAAAAAGAAGCGTTCAGAAATTCTAGGATGCAGACATTTTTCTAACTCCTTGGCTTGAGAAAGTTACAAATTTTCAGCTCAGTTTCTTTCATCTGAATGTGGAAAATGAGAGAAAGGGAAATTATAGTTTTAATCCTTAAGAATCACATGGATAAATTATCATGGATTTGAAATGAGCTAAGTTTGAATTAATGAGAAGGTATTGTAACTGCTTGCCAGCAGTGGAAGAAAGCAGTGAAGAAATGAAGGGAAAGAGGGAAGAAGAGAGAAAAATGAGAGGGAGAGAGATAAAAAAAAAACAGATAGGGAGAGAGAGAGGGAGAGGGAGAAGGAGAGAGGGAGAGGGAGAGGGAGGGAGAGAGGAAGAGAGGGAGAGAGGAGGAGAGGGACAGGGAGAGAGAGAAGCTAAGGAGGAGAGAATGCAAGAGACAGAGGGAGAGAAACAAGAAGGGGGGAAGTAGAGGAGCTGTCCAGAGAGCTGAGAGGCAGGGAGCTAGAAGAAAGAAAAGCAAGGGAAAAGCAAGGTTTATTGATGACTTGACAAAACAGACTAAAAGAATCAATACTGTTTTCCCTGACACTTTAGATAACTTCCCAATAATGCAGGGCAGCTTGCTGAAGGAGAGGGGTCGCCCTGGCTGACAGCTTCACTCCTAAACAAGTTGAGTTTTTTTTTATTTTTAGATCTCCCCAGGTGGGAAGCAAAGCAGGCTGTCACCTTCCCAAAAGGATGAAAGCAAACCTTCATCTCCATGAAGAAACTTTGGAGGTGGGAGCAGGGGGTGGTAGAGCTAGAGCTGTTTGTTTGTTTGTTTGGGGGGAGGTTATCTAGGGGCTCTGGCAGTGACTGACGCTGACTTCTGGGTACCAGGTAACTATAACACAATTTTATTTTTGAAGTTTGTTGCCAAAATTCTCCCCAAAGAGAAAGAATTAACCTACAGCAGCTTCACAAACTTTATTATTGGTCAGATAATTTTTGAGAAGAGAAAGAAAATTGGAAACCCTCAGTGTTGACTTATTATTTTTATAATATTTTCATTTAATTATGTATGACCATTGAAGTCGACATAAAATTCCATGCTATAGCTCTTATACAACTATAAAAATCAAACCAATTTTACAAACTGAATGCACACAAGCCCTGATACCAACAAAATCCAAATTAACCACATTAATTTAAAGTGGGGGATTTAAAAAATACATAAATTGCCATTATGGGGTTTAATAATAGAAAACTGTACACTCAAGTACAGTTCAACATTGAATCATCTCTTTTAGTGTTTTGATCTCAGTGATGATAATACAAAAAATTCCCATTCCCCCAATAATTATTGTGAGAATGCTATTAGTATCTCCCAAATCCTTATTGGCTAATTTAGAGTGATCAGGTCATAAAGCTCTCACATGTAACCAAAACTCTGCAAGTGAGTGAGACCAATTATGGGGTGGCACCTGATTCTCCATTAAGCTGTCTTGTTCATTTGAAGATGAGATTAGCATTGTGGCTTTTTGAAATCTGAATTAAATGGACATTTAGTTCTATTATTGCTGGCACCAGGAAAAGAAAACTTCTTCTAACCACGTTCCTTGCAATGTTGATGCATGCAAAATTGATATTCATAAATCATATCATTCACAAGAGATTGTGATCTTGAAATTTTGATGCAAGGCATTTGTACTTTGAACTTCCCCTACTATCGTCTGCCATGAGCTCACTCACTGTTCTCTATCCACTGCAAAACCTTCATCCCTATAATAAATGGTAATGCAATTTGGGCCAAACTCAAGTGGAAACACAAAACAAGTGCAGGTCTAGGAATTGTGTGCCAGTAATTGGCTATAGGATGAATCACAATATGTTTTCATTTTATTCGGATTATCACCAAGATAGATATGATACATTTCTTGGAGAATTCCCAGATCTCTACAATATATTCTCAGACCTTCAAGGGATGGTAGATCTGTTTGAGGGAAAAAAAAAAATGGTAAAAAACAAAAAACAAAAAACAAAACCCCGACAGCACTCTTCCTGAGTCCAAAGCTTCAAACTCTAGCATAACCTGAGCTTGGAGATGGGGGTAACCTATCTGATTGAAGACACTGGCTTTTGAGAAAATGGCGTTGTGCCAGGTATCTTCCCTTCATACGTCCAGGTTCACTCTCGACCTTTCCTCTCCTGCTCTGTAACCTGTATGGACTGCATACTGACCTTGCCTTTTGGCTTTGGTTTTGGTTCATACTATGCAAGGCACTGGCTGAAATGGAGGGAAGGAGGAGAATGCAGTTGGAATATTTCATCTTCTGGCTTCCTCCCTACCAGGTCACCAAGGCTGGCTGCAGCACTTTCCTCCCAGCCAGAGATTGTGTCATGCCTCCCTACACCTCCTACCATTATCAGTCCCCTAGCTCAGGAGGACTGCCTCATTTCTTTGTAGTTTTGCTCTCACTTTTGTAAATAGTTCCTTTGATAAGCTCTCCTCAATTCGCTGGATTTGATTATGCTCTTCTCTCCAGTGAGGACTTTGATGAATATGGTTGTCTACCTGGTTAACAGGTCTGGAAATACCCAAGACAATGGGATACATATGTACACACACATATATACATGTACAGACATGTTGCACGTATGTTTCTTGGGAGAGGGATGGGAAGAGACTCTCATTTATAATTAACTTACAATGTGCTGGACACTGAATTAGGCACTTGAGATGTGTTTTCTTTTTGAAGCCTCTCGATCACCTTTTGAAGGAGGATTTATTCTTCCCATTTCACAGATAAAGCAAAGAAGGCTCAGAGAATGGAAGTCTCTCACCCAATGTAACAAAGCTGGAAAGTGATCTCACTGGGATTCAAAGGCAGACCTATCCAGACACAGAGTAACTGTTTTTTTTTGTTTTGTTTTGTTTTTACTGTAGCTGCCTGTTGAAGTTTGATTTTGATTTTAGACCAACGTCGAAGGTAGGGAGAACTAGGAGCAGCTAAGTACACCTCTGCCTCCACAGTGACAATATCTGTATTTCTATGCTTCATGATTCCAAAAAGCAAGATGCAAATCGGACAATTTGGCCAATAAAAAGAAACCTCAAACTATATGGGTGCTGACCGTTACATACATAAAATAAAGGAATGAGGGAGAGCTACACTGGGAAAATGATTATGGCTGGGCAAAAATATAGCTATAAAAAGAGAAGGAAATAACTAGATAATTAAAAGATAGAGAGTTATTTAAGTGGGCGATGGTCCATCCATTTAATGGGACACAGATGTTCTGACTCCTGTGTTCTTTCCATTCTTCTGGGATCTACGGGACACACAGTAGCTTGTATGAGTTATACTTTTTTTCCCTTTACTGCACCGAAGAACTGTTTAGTCCTGTGGGGAAAAAGGCTTAGAAAAATACTGAAAAGGACTCTTTTATCTACCCCAAGTTCTCATGCACAGAACAGGCACATTCTTTATTCTGAACACCAACCTACAGAAAAACGTGTCTTGAGTCAACAAAAATTAATTCCTTTCATGGAAAGAAACAAAAGGAAGTGAACAACAAGCTGAGATAAAGTGAGACCGATGTAGTAAAGATTGCCTTGCAACAGAGGGTTCAGAAGACACACGAACAACTTTTATCTAACAGCCGATTCACTTCAAAATTCTGCGGAGTCCCACTTACCCAGGTATCATGGGAACGATGATCATGATGAACAAATAATCAGAAAATAAGCGCAGAAGAAAAATGGCCTTTGTTAGGTCAAAGGGAAGTCCATCATTCTGTCTTAAAATGCAGAAAATTTTCTTTCAGTAGATCTAGGGGAAACCTTGATCAGTATTCTAGACCCAATTCTAAAATGTGACTTGGTAGCTAGTCTCCAAAGATGGCCCCAGTGCACCAACTCTCCTGATAGTCCACCCCTGTGTTGTCCCTCCCTTATTTTGATCAATAGAATGAGATAGAAGTGATGCAAGACAGGTCATGAGAAGCCTTGCAGCCTCACCCAGATCTCTTGGAATGCTTGCTATTGGGCTCCTCTTTCTCAGAACCAAACTGCCGTGCTATGAGAATCCCAAGCCACAAAGAGAAGCGATGGGCAGGCAGTCTAGCAGTTGACCCCAGCTGAGCATCCAGCTGACAGCTGGCATCAGTCCTCAACCACGCGATGAGCTACTTTAGACCTGTAGCCCAGGTGAGCCTTCAGGTAACCCCAGCCCCAGCTTCCATCAATGAGAACCACAGGAGATGCCCCAAGTGAAAGCTGAGAATAGTCAACATGAGGGATACAGTATTAATGTTGTTTCAAACCAATACTCTTTTTTGCTGCTATTGTTATTTTTGGTCAGATTCCAGACATTGTGAATTTTTGATTGTTAGGTTTTGCATTGCTTTAAAGCAATGTATTGCTTTAAAGCAAAGTTGTCAACATCTGGATACAGTTTTGTTGTGGCACCAGGGGAAAGCTACCTTCATCTAGTGGGACAAGGCCAAGGATGATGCCAAACAGTCCAAAATGCATGGGAGAGCCCCCACAACAAAGAATTGTCCAGCCCAGAATGTCGGTAGTGCTGCTGCTGAGAAACTTGGCTTTAATGGCTTTGGACCTAGTTCTTACATGCAGTTAAGTTACTTGGAATCAATTTGTTCCTTCCAAGACTTGATTTCAAGCTTTTTAACTGCAAGTCCGGGGCAGCTTTTAGCGAAGGACTAATTTGGCTGCTATTAAAGCAAGACTCTCCTGAGGCCACCACCCTATTTTCTGTGTATTACTAGATCTTTCCTCTCCGACTGGTGGGAATGTGAAATATTCTCAGCCTTGTGTGAGCTTAAGGAATTATTCCTGCCTCCTCTTTTCCAGTGGTTCCTTCCCTGGCTTTGTGGAGTTTCACCAAATGCACGTGCACACTGCTGATCCCCAGAGCTCCCTCTCTCTCTGTGCAGCCCTATCTCCTCGACTTTTCTAGTTAGCTGGGCCAATGCATTTCGGAGCAGTTTTGTTGTGCAGTAATAAACTGAAATAATTGCCTACCAGGTTTCCAGTTCTGCAAAAGCGATTAGGACGACTTATTAAAGGTAAGACCTCGCAGGAATTGTAAGTTAAATTTGAGGGAAATAACAAAAACAATTCAAATTAAGAGAAGAAATCAAAATACAGCAGTTGGAGGCCATTTAGTATATGTGTGTGTTTGGCGGGGGGTGGGGGTGGGGGGCTGGGAGGCAAACTGCCAAACTCAGAACAGGAACCCTCACAATAATTAAATTAGTTGACTTTATATTCATCCTTTCATAGTAACTTGGAATTAGGAAGAAAGATTACATCCTCATCAGCATACTGTTTGAGAATCCAGAGAAGTGAAGACTCTTTTTTTAAGAAGGTTTTGATTGCCAGTGATTAAACAATGACATTGTCTCAGAGTCGAAGGAGGCAAGCTCTGATTATCTGTAAACTTATTAAGGAGGATCGCTTCATTCCCCAGTGATCTCTACTGTGAACATGCTCTTTCAGCATAACTCTTTCTGGAGCCTGGACTGCTACCGCCCTGTCGGCGGAGTCCTGGAAACATGATCGTCGATTCATTGATTCATTCAGCCAAGATGCACTGATACTTGCTAATCACTAAGTTCTTCACAACGTGTTGTGAACACAAAGGTGGGCAAGATGGGGTTCCTTCCTCCAACAACTAACCATCCAGTGGGGGAGCTAAAAGACGAGGCCAGAGCTAACATTCCCTGAGCTTCCACTGCCTGGATGAGGTCCTTGCTTCCATGCCCTTTAGTGTTATTTTTAAATCTTTCCAGCCACTCTGATGGATTTCATCCATCCCATTTCAGATAAGAGGCTGGACCTCAGTGTGGTCCCACAACTTCCACAAGGACCCAAAGTAAGTGACCAGGCTTTCAGCCTTGCTCGTGGCACCACCTCAAATCTAAAAACCTTATGTGAGCTCCAAGGCAGCCTAGAGGATGGAGTGCCATCATCAACCTAGTTTATTTATTTTGACCATTTTAAAGACCTCCACAATAATCTGAGGCCACAGAAGAGAGAAGAAAATTCCTCCCCAGGATACTTCCTTCTTAAACCAGTCTCCTTTTCTCTCTTCTGCCACTGCATGATTTGATGACTCCTGAGTTTTCCCGAGAGTGTTTCTCCTTTTTACAACAGCCATTTTTCTTTGACTTGGGGAAAAAAACATTAAATCAGTGTTTGCCTTTATGCGCATTCCTTAAAGTGCTCCCAAATAAGTTGATTCCCAATGAACTTAAGATTTTAATTCATTTTGCCCCATTGCCACTGCAGAAGGAGTCACATTTTTAAATGTGTGATGACATATGGCTGTTCATTATTTATACATTCTGTAGCAGACGATAAATTTTACTTTGGACATATATCGAGGCACTGAAACCATTTGGGTTGCAAACACATAAATCATGGTTACAGTTATTAGTCTAAATGTAACACCACCCGGGTTCTAGATCAAAACCTTTAAAATCTATTGTAATTGATGTTAGCTGCATATCTTACATCTGATTCTATTATAGCTTCTCATTGTTATTTATATATTTGGAGCATTATACTCCTAACTGTGCTACTCCATCCAGGGTAAATTATTTGGAGGTGCAGGATCGAGAGAGGGTGTAGAAGAAGGTGGGGGGAGAGGGCACTTTGTAAAATGAATTTTTAAAAATTGGGGAAAAGAATGGGTGTTATATTTTAGTGAGGTGTAACTAATCCATGTAATGATTTACTTAATTTAGCTCCCAAACGCCTTGTCCTCGGTACCTATTGACATTCATTTGCGATAAATGAAACAGCAGTGGAGTTGTGTCAGCTAAATTATAAACTAGCGAAAGGGTAACTGAACGAGCTGGATTCCCAGGGCTGCCACCGGACCAGGCCTTTCAAAGACCAGAAGCACTTAGATCGATCCATGCGTCACGAAGCACGGAGATGCCTCCGTGAAACGGGGGACTGAGGATTGATGGCGCTTCATAGGCTCATTAGAGAGCTTCAGGTTGATGAGCTGCTTCTCCCGGAAAGCTCGGCTGCAGAGTGCTGGCGGGGTGGCCCACGGGGCCGGGCTGTGTCAAAATGGCAGAGAGGATGGAAAGCAAGGCAGCTTGGCAAAGGGAGAGCACTGCAGAGGGAGGTGGGAGGCCAGGAAAGAAGGAAGGGGACGGCATTGTGGTTTCAGAGCTGCACAGGCCAGCAACCCCATGCCAGCTTTGCCCTTACTAGCAGTGTGGCCTCGGGGAGCTTAGGCAGCCAGTCCAAGCTGGGTTTCTCCATCTGAAACAAGGAGGTGATAATAACACTCACAAGGGTTTGATATAAAGTTGTTCTTTTCAAATTTGTTCAATTTTCATTTGTTAGGACTTTTTGTTGTGTTAACATATTACAACTCAACATTTCTCATTAAAAAATACAAGTTGGCAGTATTTGGTATATTCATAATGTTGTGCTACCATCACCACCATCCATTTCCAAGAGGTTTTCATCCCCCTAAATGGAAACTCTGCACCCATTAAGCAATAACTCCCCATTCCCCAACCTACCCTCAGCCCCTGGTAACCTGGAATGTGCTTTTTGCCTCTATGAACTTGCATATTCTGGTTGTTTCGTGTGGAATCCTAAAGTATTTGTCCTTTTGTGCCTGGTTTATTTCACTCAACATGATGTCTTCAAGGTTATTCCATGTAGTAGCACTCATCAGCACTTCATTCCTTTTACTGGCTGAATAATATTCCGCTCTCTATAAATACCACATTTTGCTTGTGCAGCTGTTGATGGACACTTGGGGCGCTCCTGCCTTTTGGCTGTCGTGAAAAATGCTGCTCTGAATATGGGTGTACGATATCTGTCTGAGACCCTGCTTTCCCCCGACAGTCTAGGCTCAGGGCAGAGGATGGCCACACCAGAAAAATCAATCCTGTCTTTCGAGAGTTGGGACCTTGAGTCATGTGAAATCAGCCTCCCGGGAGGAGGCTGAGCTTGAGTTCAGCCACGTGGCCACAGATTCAGTGAATCGTGCCTAAGTCACGAGACCTCGGTACAAACTCTAGACACTGCAGCTCGGATGAGGTGCCAGGATGCTCTGCATACGGCCCCACATCCATGCTGGAAGGGCTGCGTGTCTCTGAGGACACGGATGCTTCACTCCTGGGACCCCCAGGCCTTGCCCGATGTGTCTCTTCCTTTGGCTCTAATCAAACCGTAATCATTAAATATAATACTTTCCTGAGTTCTGTGAGTTATTCTGGTGAATTATTGGACCTGAGGGAGTCCATGGGAACCCCCAAAATTATAGCCAGCTGGTCTGAAGTGAGAGTGGCCCTCAGCTTGCGGCTGGGGTCAGAAGCCGGGAACAGCCTTGCCAGCTTTGTAGGGCTGTGCCCTTCACTTCCACTCTTGCTAACTCCTATCGTGTGGACTGAGTTTGTAAGGAGGAATGACAGATGGGCACTTGGTGCATGAATCTGCATCGCAATAAACCTCTGCATAGCCTCAAAGTCCAACCAGAGCATGGAGACTCAACCCTGGGGCTCCAGGAAGAGAGAAGCAGGGAGCAATCCCAGCCCCTCCGAGAGGGAGACGAGGATGCTTCCACGGAAAGCCCCAGGGAAGCCCTCTGCGTCCCCAGGCTCTACAGAGGTGATCGGTCAGGGCCTGAAGTCAGTTTTTCTGCAGGGGCACTAGGGGCACTAGGACTCAAATATACATGCCACAGCTGCGTAAGCACGGGCAATGCTCTGCCTGAGGATGCCGGGGCCAGGAGGCAAATGGCTTTGAGAGCTCCAAATTAGAGACCAAAAAAAAAAAGGGACTTTTTCTCACGGCCCCATAGCTACTTGTAAGACCACCACTTCTGATCTCCTCCCCTGAGTTTCTTCCTTACTCTCCTTCTGGTCAGATTCTGCATCTGCAGGGACCAGCATGCATGCTTCTCACAACCCTCTTTTCAGATGCTGGTAGAGCTCCGGGGCCCACGGCACAGCATAAGCACCTTCTCTGTGTATCCAAGACCTTGCTCCGGCCCACCTCTTCGGCACCCTACTCCCCTTGCAGTTAATGCACTTGGCCCAGCATGGGCCCCACTTATCCATGATGTCCTCTTGTCCTTCTCTACTTCTGGCTCTTTGCTGATCGGTTTTTTCATCTTGTCACCTCTGACTGTCCATTATCTTTTAAAATCCAAGTTTTGGATCATGGTTTTGTTGACTTGTGGGAGAATCTAACACCGTTACTGAAAATGGATTTAGCTTAAAGAGGCAAGATCCTGCAGCACATGCACAGGAAAATGCCAGTCAGAAGTGCTCAAGTAAAGTCTGGCCTGTTCCCTTGTTCTTTCTTTTCCAAGAGTTAATTCGTATTATGATTTATATAATTTTATAATTTGAAAAATAGAAGTCATTTCATCATTGGCGTTCCTGTACAGATACCATCTCTTCCAGTACCTACCTGTTGGAACAATCCTATGCTTCCTGGACTTCTATTTAGGTTTTGGGGCTTACTTCATTAATTCATTAATTTCCCAGTCATTTATCGAGTGCTTACTACATCCTAGGCCGTGGGGACACCAAGTGAACAAACCAAACCCTTCTCCTCTAAACCCTGCCCTCAACAAGGTGACATTCCCACGGGAGAGAGACGGCCAAACAATATAAGTAACATATGCAGTTTGACTTTTATTTCTAAATACTTGTGTGTGGGCCTATCCTCCCATCTACTTCACTATTTTCATCAGGCTAGGAACAGCCTCATTTAATTTTGTTTCCCCGGTGTACCTAGAATGGTGACCAGCATGCATCAAATTCTCAATCTAGTTTTTTGTGGGATCAAAAATGAAACCTCACCAATTTCATCTGCCCCCTTCCACCAAAACATACTACTCAGATTGAAAAAGATCAAAACAAATGACACCATCAGCCACACTCTGGGCTACCAGTGCTGCCAGCGGAGATTCTACCCACCTGAGCCTAGTTCCTGGCTTGGCTAGGTGGGTACCAGGCGCTTCAACGTGGGAGTAAATTCAGATGTCCTCTCCCCAACCGTCAGCTCCAAGCACACGCAGGGCAAAAGGAAGACGCAGTGCTCGCGTTTCCAGATGCTCTTCATGTCTTTAGACCCTGTTCATCTCTTTTCAGACTCTGGATACACAGCTACACTCTTTGGCCTTCTTGTCACGGAGCTGAACAAACAGTTCAAAATGACACAAAGGGGATGTTTGCACCGCAGTTTGGGAGGCAAAAGGAAAACACATCCTTGCGGCAGCAGGGCTGACATCAGTTCTTCTTTGCCTTCCCAAGAATACCCATAAAACTGCATTTGTTCTTGTGTTTCCAAGCAGAACACACACTTGAATTTTTCTCCCTGAGTGCAAGTGTCCCTTGATATATGGAATGAGAGACAGCTGCTATCTTGTTTGCTCCCTCATTCATTTGTCTTTGTTTATTTCTTTTCTCTTTGTGCATGTGTGTGTGTGTGTGTGTTTAACAACTCAGGTTTTTGGCTTCTTCCCACTGGAGGTGCATTTATTTACTGGGACCATCAGAGTGAACTATATGTACCTTGAGTAATGGATATAGCAATTTTATAAGAACAACCTTTTAAATCGGGGGGGGGGGGATAATGCTATTATCCAAAGTAAGCTCCATTTTAGAAACACATCATCTTGTATGATTGGGGGCATGGCGACTGGTTCATCTTTATCTCTGAAGGCTGCCCAGAGTGATTTTTGTATTGAGAAAGTGAGGATTTCCTTTAAAATGCTGCCTTGGAGGGTGAGCTTTTTGAAACCCACTTACTCATTGAGGGATGTGAGCATGCATTCATTTTAGAGAGTGGTTTTACTGTCTCATAAAGCCCATTTAGTGAGAAAGCAAGAGGATGGAGAAAGAGATGGAAAGATAAAAGAAGGTGAAGGAGAAGGAGAAAGTAAGGTAAAAGGGAAATGGAGAAATAGAACAAAGTACAGAAAGAAGAAAAGAGAAAGGGAAGGAAAATGTGGAACAGGTATCATCCATCTCTACAGTCATTTCCCCCCACAAAAATAATACTGACCAAATCATCCGCTTTTCCATTTCAAGAAAGAAAGAAGACACTTTCCCTATACTGAAAATTTTAATTTTTGATTAATAGCATTAAAAAAATAACCCTCTAGTTATTGGCATAATTGCCACCGAACTCTCAGAAAAGTCCCAAATGTAAATTATTAAAAATTGGAATTTAGTTTTCCTTGAAAATCACAATTAATCAATTCAACAGCTATATGCTGGATTGGAGAAAGCTGTGGCATCAAGCAAGAGAGTGTCAACTCCTAAAAAGCTGGAGATAACAGAGCAGGCCACGGAGAGTTCTTCAAGGGAAGCTCCAGGTAGAGCTATAGATAGGCATAGATGCTGGTATATGTAAAGGTATAGCTACAGATGCATAGGTATTTAGACACAGTGATATACTGAAAAGCATCATTGCCATTTAAAATGCAGATATTTTCAACATGCATCCTGACTTCAAAAATAATTCACTTGCAAATAAATATACATCTCATCTGTTCATTCATTCTGTGTATGTTAGTTGAGCATCTCCCATTTGAAAAGCACTGTTCTAGATACTGGGTAGAGAGTGGTGAATAAAATACTCCTGGAGATTACAGGCTGTGGGGAGGGAGACAAAAGTGAAAATTGATTAAGCAGATATCAAAAGGGTAATTTCAGGTGTTGATCAGTATCGAGAGAACAATAAAATAATGTAATGCAACAGAGAAGGTGGACAACTTTGGATACAGCCACCAGGAAGTTCTTTCTGCCTGAGAGGTGACTCTTGAGCCAAGGTGTGAAGGATGGGAAGGAATCAGCTATAGATAAACCGAGAGGGAGGGCATTACAGACAGAGAGAACAGGAGAGAAAGTGCCATGAGGCTGAAGTACTGTGTTCGACGGACAAGATGAGACTCGTGTGGCCCAGGGAAGTGAGCAAAAGGAAGTGGTAGAGGAGGTGAGGCTGCTAAGGCTGGGGCTGTGGGCCCGAGGGCCTTCAGAGTCTCGCAACACCGAGGCTGGTCCTAGGAGAAAAGAATCCCAGGTGAACAGAAGACGTGAGAGCCACGTTCTCGCTCCGTCCTACCCAACTTCAGAGCAGCCACTTTGTCTGGCCGGTTTGCAGCCTCCACATTGGCGACTGAGCTGGACATGGTTCCGTGCGGCGTTCCTTCCCTGCGGGAATGCAGCTGCAGGCACGCAGCCTCCACCTAGGTGCCGGGCCTTGACGTTTTGCTTTATTTAGCTCCACATGGGAAAGCGGCAGTCTGACCGTAGCCACTGGGAGCCACCAGGAAGCATGAGGAGCGACTTACTGGAGCTTAAGACCCACTCCCCAGGGTGGGTCCGAAGAGCCTGGTCCTGGTGGCCCGTCTAGGGCACAGGGGCCTCGAGGCTGGGGAAGGGGTCTCTGTGTAATCCAGTGGCTTGCTGCTTGCTGTGGAATATTCCTTCTGCTCCACCGACACCTTTCATCCGAGGGCATAGGGAAGGTCACCATCATAGCATCTGCTCCTCTCTTGGGGCCAAAGCTTAGACAGAATGTCCTGCAGCTGCTGTCACGAGCCTGAGGAGCCTGCGACTGGGATAAAAGGGAAAGAAAGGGCCACTTCCTTTTGGAGTCCGTGTCGCTGCAGTCCAACACTGTAATTGAAAGTCTCTTCTGTTCTTGTTCAGCTGACCAGCTCGGGGCTTGGAAAAGAAAGCAGCGCCTGGTTCTCACCCTTTTCTGTAGGCAGATTTGAAACACATGCCACCGCCGCATGGCACAGACGTTCCAGGAGCCCCGTGGTCAGGCCCGAAACTCTATTGCAAACACGTCATTTTAGATGAAGTTTAGAGATATAAGAAAGAACTCACATGCTGGGATATGTGAGATCCCAAACTTTTCTAGCGGAAACTATACACTAGATTTAAGATGGTACCAAAAAAAAAAAAAAGAAAAGAACGTAAAATATCTCGTTGATAATTTGCTGGTGAGTTCATATTGAAGTGATAATATGTTGGGTATCTTGGATTAAATAAAGTATATTTATCTAAAATTAATTTACCTGTTCCCTTTTCCTTTTTAAATGTGGCTACTAGAAAATGTTAAATTGTGTATATGTTTTGCATTATATTTCCACTTGATAGCACTGGTCTAGCTTCTCCTGTAGGTACACAATGTTTAAAACCATAATGCTAAATGATCAAAAAGGGATCTACATTTATACATCCCATACTGTCTCAATCTCTTGTGTCCAAATTTTGGTCTGGTTCTATAGCCTGCATGTAATCTAGAAGAAGAGTTAGAGGGTCAGAGAAACAGGGATGCTTCTGTAAACTGAACTCCCCAGCCCAACCCAGAAGTCTGAATGAAAGGCTCAGCTTTAAGTAAACAGGAAAGCTGCAACAGAAGCTATACTATTGCCCTGAGCCCCGGCATTGGTAAGACTAAGAATATTCCTTCCTTCTCTGCCCCCTAGTCGTGCTTGTTTTCCTTTGAAGAATAATTAAGATTTAATGGCATATTTTCACAGTTTTTTTGTCTGCCTGCTTTCTGACTGCCTACTGTGCAGAATGCTTGTGTTTGATCCCAGTCATTACAAGAACAGTACAGTAATTGCCTATCTGGTGACTCGTTAATGGGGGTCCCCAGAGAGCCGAGACACTGCTCTTTTGAAGTTCATCTTGTTTACTGTTGGCCCTTCTGGTTTAATCTATATCATCAGAGAGCCTTGCTCAATTATTGGCAGCTCAATCTCTTCTCATTGGGATATGGATACTGGGTAAACAAGTTTCTGCTTCTTTTTCTTTCCTTTCCTTGCCTTTTTTTTTCTTCCTTTATTTTTATTTGTGTGTTTCCACTTGTCTTATCCACATGATCCATGATGGCCAAGCATGAGATTTCTTTCTACCAGGAAATCTGCACATCACTGAAGAAGCTGGTCTTTGGACCTGCCCACAGTTTGGCGGGCAACTAAGCACGTGAAATTGCCATGCTCTTCATTCAAAGACAGGAAGACGTCTCCCTGTGTTGCAGGACCAGGTCAGGGCACTGCTCCTCCTCGAACCTTTTTCAGACTCCCCAAAAGCAGCCCCCGCTGGTTTATTTGCCTCCCCCCGACTGCTATCATAACACTTAGCACGGTTAACTGTGGTCATTTGTGTATCTTTTGTCACACTAGACATGGAAGCCCCATGCGGACAAATGCCATATCTTGATTCTGAATCCCTGGAGCCCAGCACAGGCCAGGTGGTCACAGGTGGTTTGAAGCATGAATGGGCGTTTTCCAGGCTGGGCTAAAGTTGCTCTGTCCATTCCAAGGAAGGCGAAAGTCAACACTGAACTTTTCACACACCCTTAACTTGTCAGAAAATGTGGCCTGAAGGAGAAGACATTTCTAAAATGGGGGTTTGGAGGTTGTAAGGTGGGTGGCCCTGTTCCTGGCGGGATTCGTGTGGGCAGAGGTCATGGACCAGTGAGGGCCTGGGGATTTCTGCCCCCCCTGGGAGGGCTTGCGGCAATTTGCGAGGCTAGCAACTCAGGTGACAAAGCAGCCCTTTTTAAAAATGGGCTTTGCAGATCTAATCAGAATCTTCCTTGAGATGAATATCTGAACATTGGAAGAGAGAATTTCACTTTCCAGCAGGAGTACAAAGCTAACCCTGGTGACTGTCATTCTTTCTCAAAGGTAAAGAAAGATAAGAAACGAAGGAAGAGACGGATCATCAGTGATGTGCTTTGAGCTACTGGATCTAGATATGTAAGAACCTAACTTTAACTCTAGGCTTAACCATTATATAAGAAAAGGACTTTTTCTGGAACTGATTTGATTTAATGATTTCTAAAATCATCTTAATACATGTGACCTGAATTACATAAAACCCAAATAGTCCTATAATACCAACGTAGACATGTTTTATATATTTGGGCAACTTAGAATTGGAAAATTTGCACCATCAATAAATTTCAAGCTCCAGTGAAAATGCTTATCTTACTAATACTTCAGTCCCATAAGTACCAGGAAGTTCCTTTCCTAATCCAGACTCTGCGGTAAACATTTTTCATATATTAGTTCATTTAATCCTCAGAAAAATATCACAAAACATTATTGCTCTTGTGATTATTTTTAATCTTACTTAAAGAAAGAGAAACCAAGGTTAAGAGAGGTAAAATATCTGACATTTGTCAGTGTTGGGGGCGGAGATTCAAATGTCGATCCGTCTGTATTCAAAGTTCTCCAATGTTACGAGCTAATTCTAGGAACAATAATAGCAACACTATTACATGTTATTTTATTATTATGTAGCATGACTAAATAATTTGTTTCATATAAAGGATGCTGTGCTTTTTTAACCAACTCACTCGTCACCATAATCTTTTCCAGCATGTGGGAATTAATATTTGCCATTTTGCAGACAGAGCAGGTGACTCAGAAATCAGAGGGGTTGCTGATGGGTGTCAGAGTTGGGGCATGAGCCTCCTTCTCTCTGGCTCCACAGCTCACTCCAGTTCATCCAAGGTGAATATTTATCTTCAGGTGATTTCATTTTAAATACTTGGGTAACTCAGGAATACTCTCAGTACCAAGAAGCAAGAGCCCTGGCCCAATCAGAAAGCCTTATTACTCTAATAAGACTTCAGTTCCATCAGCATAATTGGCAGCCACCTCAACTGCGTGCAACCTATTGACTCTATACTGGATTCCTCAAGACTGGGGTTTTTTTTTTTTTGTTTTTTTTTTATTTTTTTATTTTTATTTTTTAAAACAATTTATTAAAGTATATCAGAATGGGTAAAAGTAAATAAATAGATCCATAAAAAAAAGACTGGGTTTTGAGAGGAGGCAAACATGTGAAGAGAAAAGGACAAGCACCTCAAGAAAGTGAGGCCGGGAGTGATTTCCCAAGGTCATGGGGATATTGGAATTCTGGTCAAGGACCTCAGCGTTCCATTCGCCTCCGGCATTTCTGTTGGCACAGGGGCAAAAAAGCCAAGGGACATTAATGTCGCAATTGTGTTATACATAAAAAAAGACTTTTTAAGAATCTCAATAGCAAGGAAAAGCTCAGAATTCGAGTTCCAGTGCTAATCTTTAAATCATTTCATTTCCTCTAGAGGTCACCTTTCTTTGAATGAGCAAGAAACTTAACTGCTCTTTAGAGCTAACAGCAACAAACGAATGTACAACTGTCACGGTATTTTTTAACCGAATCTGGTTGTGTTTTTTTTTTGTTTTTTTGTTTTTGCATGCAAAATGGCATCTATGCTTTCTTTTCTACCCTCAAATTCATGCAATATTACCCTTGATTTCCTTACGAGAAATTCCTAGAAATAGAAATGATGGTTCACAGGTTATGCATGTATTTAAAGCTTTCGACACGCATTGCTAAATAGGCTCCTAAGTACCAATCTTCATGGAACTTTTGGGATTCAAATTGTGATTCTCTGGCCCACATTCTAAGTCAGGCAGAGGATACATCCTAATTCTAAGAACTCTTGGGCAATCAGAAAGCAGTTAATTTTATAGTTCAACAATAAACCTATCAATACTAAGTCCGCTATTTTTATGTATCAATCATTATCGATATACTGCTACCATCTTACAAACTATTTCTTGATTTATAAACAAAACCTTTAAATGAGAAGGAAATGTCACCACAGCATGAACAGAAAATGAATCTGGCAGTGAAAATCTCTTAATTGTGTGTATACAGCCAAGACAGTTGTGACGTCCTTGATTCCTCCAGACCAGACATCGACAGGAATCTTCTCTGAAAGCCACATGATGACCTCGACTCAACCTGAGCACGTGCTCAAACACGTGCACCCTTGAGACTCTATCCAAACCAAGTCATTCCACTTCATTTCAACTCAAAAGTTGTTATGTCAACCAGGCAGTAGGTGTGATTGTTTGAAACCAGCCATTTTCAAGGAAATCAATATTGGTTGATAGACTAATCTCTCAATTTGTCTTTCTTCATTCTTTTGAAAAAAAGGAAGAGAGAAATCTGCTAATTCTTGGACATCCACAAGCTCTAGAATATCCAGAATAAATTAGACAATTTATCTGACATTTCCTTCAAATAGTCATTTCCTGGTGATCCTCTAACAATCTCAGTGATATATATCTTACTTGCCCTCTTTTTATATTGCCCAGAATTTAACAAGAGTCAGCTTGAGGTTATTAGAAGAGATTTGTACTTCAAGACAGGAAAGATGGGTTCTAGTCACAACCTTTCCACTAAGATTGTTGGTAATTTGCATATCCTCTCTGAGCCTGTTTCTTCTTGTCTAAAGAGTATATTGAAAGTTTCAGCAGTATCTAACAAGAAAGAGAATGAACAAGAGAAAGAAGACAGAAAGAGAAAGAAAAAGAAAGAGGAAAGAAGGAAGGGAGGGAAGAGGGGAGCGGGGGAGGGAGGGAGGAAAGAAAGAAGGATGTAAATAAGATTTATGCCTCATGTAGAAACATCCCAGAGGTAGTTAAGTGATGCCTGGGATAACAGCTCCATGGTTACAGAGATCCAGGCTCTTTCCACCTTCTTGCTCTACCATTCTTGTCACATAGATCTCATGGTCCCAGAGGGTTGCCTGAGCTCAGCCATCACAGTCAGTTTCCAACCAACAAGAAGGAGGAAGGGCAGAGAAAGGACACGTCCCTCCCTTTTAAGGACTTTCCAGAAGACCTGCACGGCATTTCCATTTACTTCCCTTTGGCTAAGATTTAGACCCCCTCTAGCTGCAAGAGAGAGGGAGAATGGTTGACTTCTAGCTGGGCAGTCACATGCCTAGGTGAAAATCAGAATTCTGTTACTAACACAGAAGACATAATAGGAGAGTGGATAAGAGGCAGCTAGCAGTCTCTGCCACTCAGAATTAGATCATGGGTCCCCCAGAGGCAGGAACGCCCAGAAGCAATGTCCAAGATGCTTGAGATTAATGTAGGGTATTTTAGTATTTTCATTCCAGGAAGGATCTACCAGGAGACAGTAATGGCTTCCCCTAAGCAGAGAGTTCAGTTTCTCTCAATCCTACCCCTCTCTAAACTCTGTACAAAGCCATCTATATTCTATGACATCTATATACTACGACAAGGGAGCTAGATGGAAACATTATCAGGAGGAATAGGATGAAATAGCTTGCCTCAGATATATCTCTTTTTCCTGTGAAGTCTCCTCCTGGCTTCCTTTTTGACAGCTTTTCGCATCTTTTGACGAGCTTTTTGTGCATAAAGATTCAGGATTTCCTTGTCACCTCAGAGCACAAATCTCAGGGTCCCATTGAATACCAACATAGCATAGAGCTTAAGCGTCAACCAGGAGGAAAGGTGATGAGTATCTCCAGACACAATTGATAAAGATGTCCCTCGGAAGAGATAAGCTGCAAACCGACTTGCTCTACCATGCTTATGCAAGTTCTTGATATGCCACTAATCCTGTTTGAAAACCCTCTAACAGGGTTGACTGAGTTGCTTCAGTTGGAAACTGGGATGAGGACAGTCAAGTAAATGGACCAAACTGAAAACCCCTACCATGGGGCAGAGGCAGTGCTAGCCATAAGGTGAGCTCTGAGAAGTCCGACCTGGTCGGTCTTGTCTGGCATTAGATCCCCAGCACCAAGCTGTGTGCTCAGCATATTTGATCAATAAGTATTGTTTGATGGAATGAATGAGGGTATGAATAACTCCAAACTTCATGCCCTTTCCACTGGACCCATTTCCCATCGTGTCTAGTGCTGCGTGCTCCTTGCCAGGAATACTTGGCGATTTGAAAGGGGATGAAACCTACGAAGGAGCAGATTCCCACAGTGCTGCAGAATTGGAAATCCCACCTTATCATTGCATGATAGCCCTGGTTCTATCTTTTACTTCACAGAGAATGCAGCCTAAAGGAGATTGAGTTGCTCCACACAAAGACTTCACAGAAGGGGAAAAAACGTTGTTTTGATTCACTACTTTTTTTTTCCCATTTCAAACAAAATAATGCACATTTTCATCAGAAGCCAAATGATGGTGCTTACAGTATTTAATATCTGAATTCAATTATGTTTTTGAAGGCTTATTACTGTAGTACAAAGAAAAGTATTTCAGAGAATTTCCAAAGGCATTGGGGTACAATGGTTGGGAGAAAAGTTCATACTGCTACAGAAACTGTGTATCCAGATAAAAGAGAGACAGTGAGTGACGCCTGCACACACACACGCGCGTGCACACACACACACACACAAAGAAAGAGAATGACACGGAAAGAGACACACACACAGAAAGACAAAAACACACACATACACAGCCCCAAACATAAAAGACAGACAGATGTGAACAAAGACAGAGAGACACATAGACGGGAAGAAGGAGAGAGAGAGTGGGAGCCTCCAGGATGTTCCTGCAATACGCTTTGTGTCTCTGGCTCCATCACCCCTCCTAAAAGTAATCTCCAATCCAGTCTGCATGCCTCAGCTGGAGTCATTTGTCAAAAGCTAATCTGATCTTGTCACCCAGCTGCCTAAAGCCCTGCATTATGTTTCCCATTGCACATGGGATAAAGGCCAAAGCTCTTTAAACTGACTCTTGCTCGCCAAATTTGGAACAATTTGAACCCTGAAATAAATAACAATAGAAATGGATAATGACCCTTTGGATAAAATAAGAATCCACGTGTCTATAATGACATGAGTAAATTTGTTAATAGGGGAAAAAGGAAAGCACTTCTTACCTTAAAGTTCCAATTAACAAATATCAAAGGAATGATGACATTAGAATATCATCAATGAGCACTAGATTTAGTGGGTGAGAGGTTGAGGATGAATGGGATATTTACATAGCCTCAAACTAGTTCCCTTCTAATCACTTACTAAGTACAAAAGGAAAAATATTAACTTCATGGTGAGGTAACCTAGCAGACCCTGCCTTAACTAAGTGGCCAAAGTCAATATCACAGGTACCTCCTGAGTCACTGCACTGAGAAGGACCCAACCTCACATCTGGGGTCTCGCTGCCCAAGACGCATAACCTCAATTTACATGTGAGAAAATGTCAGACCTAACAAAACTGAGGGGCAGATGTTCTGCAAACCCATCGGCCTGTGCACTTCACAAATGTTAAGATCAAGAAAGACAAAGGAAGGCTGAAAAAATGCTCCAAATGAAAGGAGGATAAAGAGGCATGACAACTGATTGCAGGGCAGGTAGCTGGCTTGCATACCGAGGAGAATAGCAGCTATCATGGACAGTATTTGGGCAGCTGTCACAAGTTGAACATGGACTGTTGATTAGATAATAGCATTATGTCAAAGTTACATTTCCTGTTTTTGATGATTGTGTTGAGTTAATGTAAGAGAATATCTTTACTTTTAGGAAATCCTCATTAAACAATTTAGGAGTAAAGAAACATGATCAGCCAACTCACCCCAAGCAATTAAAAAAAACTTAACATATATAATATAAATCAAATACGGCCTACATTATATATTCATACATATGTATATAATATGTGTGTATATATGCATGTATTGTACACACTTGTATACACACAGATAAAGCAAGTAGGGCAAAATGTCAATGACTGGTAGAAGATATACTTGGACCAAATGTAAACAATTGTTGAAAGAGTATTCTTGTATTTTCTTACAACTCTTCTACAACTTTGAAATTATATAAGTATAAAAAGTCACAAAAAGTCCTGACCACCCTACCAGAGGCCCAAAGAGGGTGATGGACAGCTGTCCCTTGCCCCACCTTCCACAGCCTTGCTCCTTACTCTGCAATGTAGACAGCCTACTCCTAATCTCTGAATTCACCAGAGGACCACTCCTTTCACCTGCCCCCACCCTACTGCTCCTAATTAAGATCTCAACCCCCAAGCCCTCAGAGAATCAGTCTCCTTTTCACACAACTGGAAAACCAGACTTGTCACTTGCTTTTATAGCACTGATAAAACCACTTTTGTGATCGAATATCATCTTGTATCCTGATATATTCTGTCAGTTAAAAGGATTAAAGGATTATCAAAGCCTTAAAAATAAAATGTATCTTTGCAAAGGGGTATTCTTTATGGAAAATTTGGAAATTACAGGAAAAAAAAAAAGAAAAATGTCACAGTTCCATCATTTAATGTTGATGACTATTAACATGTTTTCTTTCATCTTTTTGTTGAGGGAAGGGGGAAAAAGAGGCAAAGAGAAATAGAGAGAGCAGGCTTTGTAATAATGCTACATAAATATATCATTTTGAATCTTTCTTTGCTAATTATATAATTATATATTATTCTCAGGCCACCCTATCAACCAACTGCAATTGGATCAAAATATGACCTTTTAATTTTTCACCTAACTACTCCTAGATAAACCTCCATGTAAGATTTCCCTCTCTTTACACAAGGCAAACCATGGCCTGTTCATCATAAATCAAGTGGGAGCCATGGGTGTCAGAGGCCTTGGACTTGGCAAATCCCAGCATGAGCAGAATTTAATGGGCCAAACCAATCATTTAATAGTCAATAGTCTAAGAGGCCAGCTCCTCTTAAGAAGCAAACCAGAGCCCGATGATTAAGAAATTTGGGGATTCAAGGCTCCTATCTGTCTTTCTTTGGTTCTGTTGATGATGTAGGTGATGGTTAGGCTAATGTGTCAACTCAGCCAGGTTAATTGTGCCCAGTTGTTTGGTCAAGCAAGCACTAGGCTAATTGTAATACAAGGACATTTATGGGCTTTAGTCATCAGTGAGTTTACTGCATAGATGGCTGATTACATCTGCCTCAACCAGGGAGATTGCCATCAGCAATGAGTGATGCTTTATCCAATCAGTTGAACGCCTTAAAAGAGAAAGTGATTTCAGCATTCAGAGAGAATTTACCAGCTCATCTTTGGACAGCCAACATCTCCCAGAAACTCATCAAGAACCTTCAGTGGACATTCATTGGAGCCC
The DNA here is from genome assembly GCA_026826555.1 of Tolypeutes matacus. Taxonomy (NCBI): domain Eukaryota; kingdom Metazoa; phylum Chordata; class Mammalia; order Cingulata; family Chlamyphoridae; genus Tolypeutes; species Tolypeutes matacus. The sequence continues at coordinate 4,397,606 of JAKSZT010054576.1, read as the reverse complement.
CTGGTTTGCAGCCTACCTGCGGAACCTGGATTTGTGCACTCCCACGGTCACATGAGAGACTCTTATAAAAATCTCATACTACTTACAGATATCACCTATTGATTCTGTTTCCCTAGAGAACCCTAACTAATACAGCTTGGTACCGGGAGTGAGATTTTAGCCCAGGTCCATCTCAGGCCCCAGTCTGTGGTTATTTCCCCAGTTCCAGAATGCATAATTGAAATAGACATACTCAGTAACTGGCAGAATCCCCACACTGGCTCTCTGATTTGTGGAGTGAGAGCTATTATGGTAGGAAAGGCCAAGTGGAAGCCACTGGAACTGCCTTTGCCTAGCAAAATAGTAAATAAAAAACAATACTGGATTTCTGGAAAGATTGCTGAGATTAGTGCCACCATCAAGGATGTGAAGGATGCAGGAGTAGTGATTCCCACCACATCCCCATTCAGCTCTCCAATTTGGCCTGTGCAGAAAACAGATGGAACTTGGAGGATGACAGTAGATTATCATAAACTTAACCAGGTGGTGACTCCAATTGCAGCTGCTGTCCCAGATGTGATATCATTGCTTGAGCAAATCAGCACATCCCCTGGTACCTGGTATGCAGCTGTTGATCTGGCAGATGCTTTTTTCTCAATTGCCATTAGTAAGGACCACCAGAAACAGTTTGCTTTCAGCTGGCAATGCCAGCAGTATACCTTCACTGTCCTGCCTCAGGGGTATATCAACTCTTCAGCCCTATGTCATAATATTGTCTCCAGGGACTTTGATTATCTCTCTCTCCCACGAGACATCACACTGGTCCATTATATTGGTGATATCATGTTGATAGGACCTAGTAAGTAAGAAGTAGCAAAGACTCTAGACTTATTGGTAAGGCATTTGTGTGAGAGAGGATGGGAAATAAATCCAACAAAAATATAGGGGCCTTCTACCTCAGTGAAATTTCTAGGTATCCAGTGGTGTGGGGCATGTCGAGATATCCCCTTTAAATGAAGGATAAGCTGTTGCATCTGGCTCCTCCTATGACCAAAAAAGAGGCACAACACTTAGTTGGTCTCTTTGGATTTTGGAGACAACACATTCCTCATTTGGGTGTACTTCTCTGGCCCATTTACTGAGTGGCCAGAAAAGCTGCTAGTTTTGATTGGGAACCAGAACAAGAGGAGGCTCTGCAACAGGTCCAGGCTGCTGTGCAAGCTGCACTGCCACTTGGACCATATGATCCAGCAGATCCAATGGTGCTGGAAGTTTCAGTGAAAATAGAGATGCTGCCTGGAGCTTTTGGCAGGCTCCTATAGGGGAGTCACAATACAGACTCTTTGGATTTTGGAGCAAAGCCCTGCCGTCCTCTGCAGATAACTACTCTCCTTTTGAGAAACATCTTTTGGCTTGCCACTGGGCCTATGTAGAGACTGAACGCTTAGCCATGTGCCATCAAGTTTCCATAAGACCTGAGTTGCTTATCATGAGCTGGGTATTGTCTGACCCACCAGACCATAAAGTTGGGTGTGCACAGCAGCACTCCATAATAAAGAGGAAGTGGTATAAATGAGATAGGGCTTGAGTGAGTCCTGAAGGCACAAGTAAGTTACATGAGGAAGTAGCCCAAATGCCCGTGGTCTCCACCCCTGCCATGTTACCTTGTCTTTCCTAGCCCACAGCTTTGGCCTCTTGGGGAGTCCCTTACTATCATTTGACTGAGGAAGAGAAAACTCGGGGCTGGTTTACAGGCTATGCAGGTACCAACCTAAAGTGAACAGCTACAGCACTGCAGCCTCTTTCTGGGACAGCCCTGAAGCGGTGAGGACAAATCCTCCCAGTGGGCAGAACTTTGAGCAGTGCACTTGGTTGTTCATTTTGCTTAGAAGAAGATATGACCAGAGGTGCATGTGTACACTGATTCATGGGCTGTTGCCAATGTTGCCAATGGTTTGGCTGGTTTGGCTGGATGGTCAGGGACTTGGAAGGAAACTGATTCGAAAATTGGTGACAAAGAGGTCGGGGAAGAGGTATGTGGATAGACCTTTCCGAGTGGGCAAAAAGCATGAAAATATTTGTGTCCCATGTGAATGCTCATCAGAGGGTGACTTCAGCAGAGAAAGGTTTTAATAATCAAGTGGATAAGATGACCCGCACTGTGGCTAATGCTCAGCCTCTTTCTCCAGCCACTCCTGTCATTGCCCAATGGGCTCAATGGGCTCATGAACAAAGTGGCCATGGAGGTAGGGATGGAGGTTATGCATGGGCTCAGCAACATGGACTTCCCCTCACCAAGGCTGATTTGGCTACAGCCACTGCTGAATGCCCCATCTACCAGCAACAGAGACCCACACTCAGTCCCTGATATGGCACCATTCCCTGAGGGGATCAGCCTGCTACCTGGTGGCAGGTTGACTACACTGGACCACTTCCACCATGGAAGGGGCAGCTATTTGTTTTAACTGGAATAGACACATACTCCAGATATGGGTTTGGATTTCCTGCATGCAATGCTTCTTCCAAAACTACTATCCGTGGACTTACCAAATGTCTTATTTACCGCCATGGCATTCCACACAGCATTGCTTCTGATCAAGGAACCCATTTCACAGCAAATGATGTGTGGGAATAGGTGTATACACATGTAATTCACTGGTTTTATGATGTTCCCAACACCTTGAAGCAGCTGGATTGATAGAATAGTGGAATGGCCTTTTGAAGGCTCAATTATGGCGCCAACTAGGTGGCAATACCTTTCAGGCCTGGGGCAATGTTCTCCAGGAGGCTGTGTATGCTCTGAATCAGTGTCCACTCTATGGTGCTTTTTCTCCCATAACCAGGATTCATGGGTCCAGGAATCAAGGGGTGGAAATGGGAGTGGCACCATTCACTAATACCCCTAGTGACCCACTAGGAAAATTTTTCCTTCCTGTCCCTGCAACCCTGGTCTGCTGGTCTACAGGTCTTGGTCCCCAAAGGAGGAGTGCTGCCACCAGGGAACACAACAATGATTCCACTGAACTGGAAGTTAAGACTGCCACCTGGCCACTTTGGGCTCCTCTTACCTCTGAATCAACAGGCAAAGAAGGGAATTACTGTACTGGCTGGGGTGATTGATCCTGACTATCAAGGGGAAATAGGACTACATCTACCTAATGGGGGTAAAGAAGAGTTTGCCTGGAATACAAGAGATCCTCCAGGGCATCTCCTAGTACTGCCATGCCCTGTGATTAAAGTCATTGGAAAATTGCAACAACCCAATCCAAGCAGGACGAACAATGGCCCAGAATCTTCAGGAATGAAAGTTTAGGTCACCCCACCAGGCAAAGAATCATGGCCAGCTGAAGTGCTTGCTGAGGGTGACAGGAACATGGAATGGGTAGTGAAGGAAAGGTAGTGATAAATATGAACTTTGTCCATGTGACCAGTTACAGAAACAAGGACTGTAATAGCCATGAATCTTTCCTCCTCATTTTGAATATTATTATATATGTACATAAAAAAAATTTCTTTTGTTTTCTTCCCCAACATTTTCCCTTATCATATAACAAGTTATTTTAGTTTCATGTCATAATATTTAAGGCTGTCAAGTTTAAGAGTGAATATTACCCAAGGATTTGCACCCTATTCTGTAGGGAATTAATGCGTTTCCAGTTTTACACAAGAGAGTTGAACATTGTTAGGTGGAAATATATATGTATGCATGTCTGTTATTGTTTTTACTTAAAGACTCAGTATGGTTTAAGGTAATGTGTATGCTTGCCGAGTTGACAAGGGGTGGACTGTGATGGTTAAGTTAATGTGTCAACTCGGCCAGGTAATTGTGCCCAGTTGTTTGTTCAAGCAAGGACCGGGCTAATTGTAATACAAGGACATTTATGGGCTTTTGTCATCAGTGAGTTTACTGCATAAATGGCTGATTACACCTGCATCAACCAGGGAGATTGCCGTCAGCAATGAGTGATGCTTTATCCAATCAGTTGAATGCCTTAAAAGGGGAAGTGATTTCAACATTCAGGGAGAAATCCCAGCTCGCCTTTGGATAGCCAACATCTCCCAGAAACTCATCAAGGACCTTCATTGGACTTTCATTGGAGCCCCTGGTTTGCAGCCTACCTGCAAATAACTGGACTTGTGCACCCCCCACAGTCACGTGAGAGACTCTTGTAAAATCTCATACTATTTACAGATATCACCTATTGATTCTGTTTCCCTAGAGAACCCTGACTAATACAACATACATTATTCAAAGTCTTTGATTTTCCATCTTTCAAATGGGACAAAAACCCAATTTTACCTTTGTATTTGTTCTTTGAATCTTTCAACCAAGCAATGTTCTTGAGCACTTTTTCTTGGCCAGGCATTCTGTTATTTGGTAGGGATCCTGAGCTGAGTGAGACATCTTTCCACCCACACTCTCAGCCCAGTGGGAGATACAAGTAATAAACAGCAGAGTATGGTACCATGCAGGAAATATCATGGAGAGGGAATGTTCTTGTGCTGGAGTAGTTGAGAAGAGGATTATATGCAAATAAACTTGCGTCTAGTCTAAACAAATAATGGAGAGGAACCAAGGGAAGAGTCACAGCATACTTTAGTACTCTAGTACTCTAGCATTTTAGTACTTTAGTGCTCTAGTAGGTGATGGCAAGTGGCATCAGAGTTGCCACAAGATCTGCATCCTTGGCAGACATTGTAAATCAATCTTTATTTTCCCTTGAGCCCAGATTTGAATGCCTTCCTTCAAAGTGTGCCTCAAGAGAAGCGGATGTAGCTCAGTGGTTGAGTGTCTGCTTTCCATGTACGAGGCCCTGGGGTTCAATCTCTGGTACCTCCTAAACAAACAAAAAAAAATAGTGTGCCTGAAAATCTTCAAGATCTAGCAGGAGGGAGAGAATATGCTTTGGAATCAGTAAATCTGGGTGGAAACTCAGCCTCTGCTATTATGGGATGAATAACCTTAGGCAGGATAATCTACCTATTTCTTCATTTAATCTCTCCCTCACAGAGCTTTTATGATGGTCATGTGAAATAAGACAAAGGAAATAAGATAGATAAAGTTCTACCTCAGATACTGCTGGTGGGGATGTAAAATGGTACAGCCACTTTAAAAAAACTGGAAGTTTCTTTAAAGTTAAACATTCGGTCACATAAGACCCAGAAATTCTACTCCTAGGTATATGCCCAAGAGAAGTGAAAACATAGCAGCAGATGTTGCATAATTTAACTTTTAGTATTATACATATTTTAATGATTCAAAAAAGAATGCAAACTCCCCAAGGAAATGGCTCATCTCTTCTTTATTATCATATCTACATCATCGGCAGGTAGCTTTCAGCCAGGCCCCTGGTACAAAATCCAAATTCCAACATTTATTAATGGATTATTAACTTCAACCCTAAAAAAGAATTCCTTGCCAACTGTGATTTCTAGTTGAGAAAGGGAAGTAACAACAAGAATGGCCACTTTCAATGGTGAACACATATTAGAAAAAAAGAGCAGCATAAAAGCAAGATCAATTTAGAGACGCTGATTCAGGCTCAGTGTGGCTAATTAATTTACACTGCCTTGATCACTGCAGACACATCTAAATTTTAGATTATTTTTATCTTGGCAAAGAAGCCCTTACCCAAACCAGCCTTTTGCTGCTAAGCATTTAGCAAAACAGACATTAAAGGAATTGAAGGAAAAAATTAAAGCTACTGTGCGGTACTTTTTATGACAAATTGATGGCTCTTAAAACCATCTAAACAGTAGCATTTTATGTAAGAACAATACTTAAGTCAATTAAATTAATTGATGCATGTGTTAAGCTCAGCCAATGAGCTCACTGTCTTTCATCTAAACAGGGAAGAGAGGTTGGAATGGCTTTGCAGAATTCGAGACATGAAAGTTGAGCTGAGCTCATTAAGTGCTGCTCAAACTTTAATGCTGGTTTAAGGCAGACATTGGAGCTAATGCCTCAGAATTTCGAAGTTTTGTTCCGCAATTAAAAGGAATATAAGAGTGAGATGGACACTTGCTGTTTTGTATCTGCATCCAATTCCCCTTATTCTGGTGATGGGGTCTCAACTTCCTTTTAGGAATCCCCCTCCCCTTCCTTGTCCAGACAGGTATGAATCAGCAGCCACATGACTAGGGCTCATCCATTCAGTGAGAAGCCACACTGTGTCCAGGAGTGGATTTGAATGTTAACAGAGCCAAGCCAATTCTATAGACTCTTAAGGGTTTTTCTGGCATCACCATAAAAGAGAAACTATGATTCTTTTTTTTTTTTTTTTTTTACTTTGTATTAATTTTTTAAAATATAATTAATTAAATCAACCAGACAAATTGAAAGGATGCAATGATCATCTGGTTAGCTTTCAAGATTCCCAATTCTTACTATTTTAACCCATGTTCTCTTTCTCTCAGTAGCCATGTAAATGCATGCATGTGCATTTCTATATGTGCACGCATGTGTTTGTATATATACATACACAAATATTTTCCCTGCATCATTTGAGAATAAGTCACAGCTATCACGACTCCTTTAGCATTTATCTCCTAAGAACAGGGGCATTCTCCTATATAAATACAATAGAATTATCACATTCAAGAACTTTAATGCTGGTACAATATCATTGACTAATATTCATTCCGTATTTAAATTTAGCAAATTGCCCCAATAATGTCATTTATTTCATTAAAAAAATAATAATACAGGATCACACATTGAATTTAACTGTTATGTTTCTTTGGTCTCCTTTAAAGAAACAACCTTTCTTTGTCTTTTGAGACACTGAAAATTCCTGAAAACCACAGTTTGGTTGCTCTGTAGATGGTCCCTCAATTTGGCCTGATTTTCTCCCCCTCATTTTTAGATTCAGGTTATGTACATTTTGGCAGGAATACTGCAAGATTGTTTTTCTCTCACCGCATCTCCAGGAAAGTAGCACTCCTTTTCCAATGGGAGAATAAAGTTGAAGCTGCTGGCCGTCATCTTTGCCCTCCGTGGGGAGATTCTGCCTGTGATTCTGCAGCCGAGGGAAAAGCAAAGCTGCCCCCTGGAGAGGTACGGAGACCTCGTGACATTGCAAGACCCAGCAGCTCCAACTCAATCTACAGCGTCCTTACTACGTCAGCTTTGTTAGCCAATGAATTATGAGTTTAAATTAGATGTCTTCATTTGTAACTGAAAGAGGGCTGTAACATGGTCAAGCGTGTTAGGGAAAGAAAGAAAGAGAGAAGATAAGGAAGGAGAGAAAAATGTAAGTTAAGAAGGAAGGAAGAGAGGGAGGGAGGGAAGAAAAGAAGAAAGGAAGGGAAGAAGGAAAGGAAAAAAAAAATTATCTGCTGGGAAGTCTGTGGCAGGGCAGAGATTTAATCTAACAAAAATTTCATCAAAACGAAATCCAGGTAATGGGTAGGGTGAATCTGTAGTTTGGAAGATAGTAGAAGACCTCTAACAAGTATTTTGAGAAAGACAAAGATGTTGTTATTCTACTGATGGGGGTGGAGGGGTCTGGGGCAGTAGATAAATCATGAAGCAATACTGATATGTAAACTAGAAGCCAATAGTAATGGTAGGTGGTAGCTTTGTTTGTTTGTTTGTTTGTTTAGGCACCAGGGGCTGGGGATTGAACCCAGGACCTCGTATGTGGGAAACCAGTGCTCAACCACTGAGCCACTTTGGCTCCCCTGAGTAGGTTTTTTGTTTGTTTGTTTGTTTGTTTTTAGGAGGCACAGGGAACCAAACCCAGGACCTCCCATATGGGAAGCAGGCGCTCAACCTCTTGAGCCACATCTGCTCCCGGTAATAGCTTTTTATACATGAGTTTCAAGTGGCTCATTCACTGGGCAACTTGGACAAGCTGTAGCCAGAGCCTTCCTTGTTGGCTGAGCAGGATGTAGCACAGTCGCTCTGACTCCGTTGGCTCCACAGCTAGCTGTCTTCTGTCTTTCGGTAAACAGCTAGAAGAGGGTCTAAAATCAAGATCACTTTTAACACAAACTTGTAAAGCATGACAAAATCGGCTTTCCTCTCTCTGCCTCCCCTTCTCTATGCCTTTCCACTTCTCTCCATGCTTGCACAAGCACAATGCCCTTTCTTCCTGCAGACGCTGAGTAGATCTGGCCACGGCTGACTCCTCCATGCGAATTGACATCACTGCCTTCAAGGAAGGTTGAGGGAAGAGTCTGGGAAGGGGATACTGTGGCTCTTCCTCCGAGAGGAAGGGGTGAGACAGGAGTGCCAGGATGTGCTTTGAGGGCTTGCACTTCCAGAAGGATTTGTAAAATAAGACTCTCGGAAGAAGATGCATCTTTAATGGTGGAATTTCAGACCCTTTTCTACCTGGGTGTCAGCGAGAGCCTTGGTAGAAAGACCATGCCGGTGTTTTCAGAACAGTGGAACACGCGGAGCAGGTATATCTCAGTGGGTGAGCAGTTGCTTAGTAAGTACAAGGTCCTAGGGTCAATCCCTGGCACCTCCAAAAAAAAAAAAAAAAAGCCAGTGGGAACATGGTGTTTGAGCTATTTACATAAACCCTACCTAAACTAAGTTTTACCTTCCAGTAGCCACCATGCTTCACCAGCTTTCACATGTCATTCTCTCTCTGGAAGTAGGGTGTCCTGCCTTGCTTTCATACCTGGTAGAAGACAGAGTCTTTGTACCCACATAAATATAAGCAAACAAGCAAACTAGCAAGCAAAGGTTACGCATATTAAAAATCTGGGGTGGGGGGTGGAGTGGCTCAAATGGTTGTGCGTCCGTCTCCCATATGGAGGGAAGTGGGTTCGATCCCTGGGACCTCCCAGTAAAAAAAAAAAAAAAAAAAAAAAAATCTGGGGAATTGGATGTGGCTCTAGTGGTTGAGCACCTGCTTCCCACATGGGAAGTCCCAGGTTCAGTCCCCAGTGACTCCTAAAAGAAACAAAAACAAACAACAAGCAAAACAAATGAAAAAGCCAACTCAGGGGAGCTGAAGTGGCTCAGTATTTGAGCTCTGGCTTCTCACATAGGAGGTCCTGGGTTCAATCCCCGGCGCCTGGTACCTCAAAAAAAAAAAAAAAATCTGGAATGCCTATCCATCTGCTCGTTGCTGCTCTGTGCACAGTGCATCTCAGGTCCACAGTCCTCTCAGTGAACAATGCAGGCTTCTGGGTGGCCGGAGAAAAAGCCACAAGGCTTTGGGCATGGTGAAATTCTCTGAAATTCGGGCACGGTGACCGAGGAGGTTGCCTCAAGACTTTTGCTCAGAGCCTGGTCACTTTTACTTTGGTCACAGTTGTAATAAGCTTTCAAAACCCAGCTTCACGCTGGGAAGCAGATCAGAAGTCACTGGTCGGAGGAAGAAAAGGAGTTTGCTGGAAGTTGATGACAATGAGAAGTGAAGACCGGTGCCAGTTTTACAGTGAGAGAGGAGAACCACTCTTGAAAACAAAATAGGGGAGCGGATGTAGCCCCAGTGGTTGAGCGCCTGCTCCCCATGTATGAGGTCCTGGGTTCGTTCCCTGCTACCTCCTAAAAAAGAAACAAACAAACAAAAAACCCCACAAACGAACAAGCAAACAAGTGAAAAAACCAACTCAGGAGAGCCAGTGTAGCTCACTGGTTGAGTGCCAGCTTCCCACATACAAGGTTCTGCCTCCAATCCCTGTCCCCGGTACCTCAAAAATAAAACAATAAAATAAAAAGCAGGCATGGCCATCTGAAAAGCCAAAACATCTAGGAGCATTCGACACAAGGACCAACCTACCTCCCCACCTGTCAATCCCAGGGCATTGTTTCAACCAAGGATGTCTAGGCATATGACCTTGAATCCTCAGAGAAAAGTTATATGAAACTGTGCTTAAGAATACGGAGGGGAAAGTGAAATGTTTATTTAAATGCTTCTGCAAAGGGCTCTAAAGTAAAAACAAATAGCTCCGGGTTTGAAAAGGGGGCAAAGTCATCTGCAAGTTAATTTTGCCAGTAAATGAGTTATTGGGACAGGAGGTGCCACAGGTGGCTGTATGTCATCACGTGGCAAAGGAGAGCATCTACCCCCAGAGGAACCAAGACTTTTAACGCAGTGCCACAAGCCTGTTCCTGCTGCTGAGAACTCTTCGCCTCTAAATCTAAAGCTTCTGAAATTGAAGTTGAAAAACAAATGATCAACTTCGGCCCCAGCTGCCCACTGGGGCTCACTTGCCAGAGCTGCTGCGACTGTTGGATTTATTCTGGCTCAAAACTGCAAGCAACATGGAAGGAAAGATGTGTCAGTGCCACCCATCCTAGAGAGATGGGTGCAAGGGCCAGCACCCAAGGAATGGGCCTCAAAGCCAGTTCAGCTTGGAGGCTACACAGGTTTGTGCAGCCTCCATTTTAGCCACCTGTGGCTGATGAGTTTTAAGGCGAGCTACCTTGAAGACTGCTTTAAACTTGGTTAGTGTCATACTGAATCCTCTAGAGCCCCCCTCTCAGATTTACCAGGACAAAGAAATATGAGAGGGATACACAGCAGAAGACTGGCAAAACACTTTCTCTCTCTCCCCCCCCTCCCTCTCCCTCTGCCCCTTCCCTCTTTCCCTCTCCCCCCCTCTCTTCCTCCCTCTTTCCCTGCCTCCACACTCTGCTTCCCTCTTTAGGTTTCCAAGCTGCATGCCCGCCTCTCCCCCTCATCTGAATCTTTCTCTGCATTTACACACACACCCCTGCCCTTTTTTCTTTGCTTCTCTCTTTACCTCTCTCACTCCTCTCTTCTTACACAAAACACATGAAAATAATACCAGAATGAAGCAAATGCTATGAGATAAATAATACTGTCCTTATTTTGACTGATGAGGAATAAAAAGAGAAATCAAGAGGTTTCTGCCAGCTCCCCAAACAAAACAAAACAAAACAAAACAGAAAACAGCAGTTAATGGAACTAATATACAAATCCATTACTGCCTAACCCCAAGCCAGGGTTCTTTTCACCTTGCTATGAGCATTAAGAATAAGTTTAAACGAAGGCATGATCCAAAACTGGAAAGAAAGCATGTGAAGGGCAAGGCAGATTATTGGTGACATATCCAGAGATTTTTTTTTTTTCATGAACTGATGGCGGCATCTCCATCACCACAAAACTTGTTCCTAGGAGTGTCTGAGCATTTTCTCAGGAGCCCATCCCTTTCTTTCATGCTGAGGTTTACCAAAGCCACTCCCTAAGGAGCTCTTTAAGGACAAAGCCTAAGTGCTCTTACCAAGCATTAACCACCCGCGGGCACTACCTGAGAGCTTGGGAGCACAGGGCTTCCCAAGCGCCTCACTCGTGTCATCTGTTCTAACGTTCACTGGCGTCATCTGTTCTAACGTTCACAGCGTTCTCGGGAGGTTTATTAAATAAATATGATGTCATTCAATTAACAAAATTATAAGCTCCTTTTTTAGTACCGTGAGTATTCAATAAATATGTAATTAGTAGTTCTGAAAAAAAAAAAAAAATAAGGGCATATTAACCAAGGTCATCACCATTGCGGTTATTTATATTTATCTAAATTCGGCTCCTGAGTATAAACGTCCTAGTTTCTCCTTTCTGGCAAGTCCTGTCAATGTTTCCTCTATCTGCCTCTCCAATCCACCCCGAGCCTGACCCCGGTGGCCACAACCCTCATAAAGAGCCCCATCATCTCCTGCACAACTCCTTCCTGCCTCGCGTCCCGCCTCCAGCCTCCCTCCACCTCAAGTCATTCCCCCACAGCCGCCAGATTCACTTTTTGATATGAAAATCTGATCTTCCCCTTCCCCTGCATAAATCCATGTCTCACTGGAATCTACGAGATACTGTCCAAATGCCTGGTGTGGTTTCTAGTCTCCAGGATCATGCTCTTACCTAACCCCAGAAACTCCTTACTTGCGGTTTCCCCAAGTTCAAGCTTTACTGGCGCTACCCCTCTCTGTCTGATTTGCCCTCTCTCGTCTTTTTGAGCAAATTAATACTCATCAGGAGTGGACAGTAAAGCCCAAAGACCAACCCGTGTGAGAACTAGTTTCCGATATTTTCTTCTCTGTCTGCCTCGACCCTAGTAGCATTAATCTCTTTTACTCAATGGCCTTGAAGCCTCCTGTGCATCCTTTGAGTATAAAAATAACGATTTTGGTGAATATAATAGTAGTAATAATAATAATAACTGGGAAGTGGCTGTGGCTCAATCAGTAGGGCTCCCGTTTACGTATGGGAGGCCCTGGGTTCGGTTCCCGGGGCCTCCTGGTGAAGGCAGGCCCGCCCGCACGGCGTGGTTAGCTGACCCAGCGAGCATAAGCAGCAAGGGGGGGATAAATGAATAAATAAATAAAATCTTAAAAAAAAAAAAAAATAATAATAATAATAATAACTGTTAGTATTTTACCAACCCTCTTTTGAGCACTGTTAAGAGCTTTCCACAGAATACCCCAGCTCACCACAGCCTTATAATTCTTAGACCAGAATTGCTCCCATTTACCAGATGAATGCCTCGGACTCGGATAAAGTATTTAACATTCGCAGGAGCAGCAGTAGTGGAGCTGCAGACTCCAGGGTCTCCTCGAAAACACTAGGATGAAAGGGCTCCCCACGCTGTATCCTAGTTACAGCTGTACCCCCACCCCGGCCTCATTCCCTAAAGCTGTGCAACCCAACAGAGTAGCCGCTAGGCAGATGTGGCCAGCTAACTTCAAAACTTCAGATACCAAAGTTAAATGAAACTTTAAAAATTCAGTCCTCGGTTCCACCGGCCCCACTTCAAGAGCTCAATAGCTGTAGTGGACTGCGGTATAAAACATTTATGAAATGTAGATAAAAAAACATTTCCATCACTGCAGAAAATTCCCTTGGCTGGCTCTCCCTCAGGATGGGAGCTCCTTGAGGGCAAGGACTGGATTTCTGCCCTGGATTGCTGAGGCTTATAAAGTCTCTCCCCGAAGCTGTGGAGGGAGAACCAGGCCCTTGCCAACCACTCGAGTTTCTTACACTTCATCTGCAATTTAACGGCTGCTTCTTTTGAGCAAATGAGCAAATCTGGCATTTGATTTTTCAGCCCGCATCACTGCCCATTGCCCAGTTCCTGGTGTCTCCCTCCATATCCCAACCCCTCCTCCCCATTACCCCCTCCCAAGGTGTGCCAGGATGAGAGCTGTCCATGCCAGAGTCCTGGGCCATTTAATGTACCTGGATCTGGATTCAAATGTGAAACTTCCAAACTAGCATTTTATTTTGCGTCTTCATTGTTTGGATTGTGAATGGGATCTTTTCTCTGATAAACACTCTATCAGTGGTGAATCACCCAAGAATTCCAGTGGTTTTAATGCTCCAATTCCCTCCTCTACCCCCTTAAAAAGTGCAGAGGTAAAATTTTCAATTATCATCATCACTTTTCTTATTAATAACAACGGTACTTAACATTCATTTACTTGTGTAAAGAAAGTCCTTAATTTAGCCAGCTCTTGGGTTTTTGAATCCTGGCCCAACTGGCTTTGTAAGCCTTGGGCTAATTATTTACATCACTAAGACTATTTTTTTTTCTCTTCAGCTGAACAGGAAAGAATGTTACTGACCTCAAAGGGTTATGGTGATGATAAAACAAGATCATGGATAGCAATTGCTGGACATAGTGCATGAGACACAGAAAGTGCTCAATTGAACTGTTAATAGCTATTATTTTATTTTATTTTATTACTGGTTATGTTTTGGAAATGTTCTCTAGCTCTATCCCCTTTAATATTGCCAAAATCCTGCTGAAGCAGACATTACTCTTTTGGCATTTTCAGAGGAGGAAAAGGCAATTAGGAGCAATTAGGAGACTTGTTGGAGGTCATACAGTGAAGGGAGGGCCCGGCCAGCTTCTACCGCAGGGTCCCCCGGCCAGAGATCACCCAGCCCCACCCAGCACGGATTCCCACTTACAGGAACAGCTCCAAACCCAAGCTGCACCGTGGCCCGGGGTGTCTCTAGATAACTGCTCGGCCTGGCCTGCGTAGAAAGCACCAGGCTGATGCACGGCTTCCTCCAGCGCTGCGAATCCACCAGGGAGTTTTAAACTGCAGGCCTCCCCGGAAGCCATTAGCAGAAAAGAGCATTCCATTCTCAGCTACCGAAAAGACTTTTAGATGAACACTTTGGAAAAGAACCAAGAAGGGAGACATCAGGGGGATCTCGTTCTACCCTGGCACCGTGGAGCAGGTAGCACAAAATCAGACATTCCTACACTTTTAGATCCTTTGTGCGAGTCTTACTCAAATGGCACTGAAACAACACAACATTTACAACAGGATAAAGGTTTTCCCACCCCAGACTCCTGGATTTCACGAAGCCAGTGATGCTGAAAATGGGCCATTATCGAAAATTTGCACTTTAAGAGAAAGCAGCTGCAGGACCCAGGCTTCACGTACCCTGCAAGGTATCTCCACCTCTGTGCTTGGCCTTGAGAAATACACATTACTTTGTACATCATTTAGAAATTTCAGTCGATTCTGCAGATTGAAGTGGGGAAAAAAAAAAAAAAAAAGTGCAGCGTTCCTGGGCAGGGGAGAGAGGGATGAAAGGGAATCAAACTGTAACTTAACAATTTGTAGAAGATAAACTTCTATGCACAAATTAAAATATTTATATTTTTATGAGTGTATACATAAACACATATGCACCCACACATAATCTTTTACCTGAAAGCATGCTGATTCATTCCATAAGAAACAATTTTTTTGATGCTGATAAAGGCAATTGCACATTTTATAACTAATAAGTGAACCAGGGTCCTTATTACAAAACATTTCTAAACAAACGAAACTCTGGAATGGGAGCCCCAGGGACCAGGCCCACAAATTGTGTACAGGCAATGTGCTGGATATGTGCGGCCACGTGTTTCCACGGCAACTAATGCGGCTACTTGAGCAGTTGAGAATCGCTGGCATGCAGAAATCCTAAAGCCTGCCGACTTTATTTTTAGTCTGAACGGTTGGATTTCACATTTCATCAGCATTGAGCTTGCTTCTGTTTCCTAACAAACACCACACGTACACGCACGCACCACCAGATGTCTATAGTTTATCATGCAAATATTACATGGAAGCGATAATCATTATTAACGCACATAATCACCCAAAGTCGCGAGGAATATTATTCACTGCCAGTTTGTGCTCAATCCCTTATGTCCCAGAGTCAAAAGGGAAAAGGATCTTATCCGAGGCCCCAAATTACGATTTCGCTATTTCTCCTTCGTCTCCTCCAATCTGTGGCAATTCCTCAGCCTTTCCTTGTTTTTCATCACCTGGACACTTTCAGAAGAGTTATTTTGTAAAGTGTCCCTCAGGTTGGGTTCCGTCTGATATTTCCTCATGGTCAGATGGACGTTATACAATTTTGACAACACTAGGACGGAAGGACTGTGCCCCCTTGGTGCATCCTCTCGGGGTGCACGGTGCTCCTCTGTCCTATTCCTGAGGGTGTTGTTTGGGAACACTTAGTTCAGGCAGTCGGGAGACATGAGCATCTGCTGGGCTTCTCTGTTGCAAAGTTAATATTTTCCCTTTGTAATAAATAAGTATTTGGTGGGGAGATATTTTGAGCCTATCCAAATATCCTATTCTCACCAGACTTTGCCCCTAAGGTTCGCATTTATCAATGGTTCTTGCCTGCAAAACGATTACAATTATTACTGTGGTTTTGTACATTGTCCATGACTTTCCTGAAACTTGGATGGCCAGATGGAATTCACTTCCTTCCTGTTAGAGGGACTAAGACAACCCACTCCAGCTCCAGTGGCTTTGGCCAAGAAGGGCCTTAGATCAGACCAAATAGTCTCCCTGAAGCTCCTCCCCAGTGTCTCTCAGGTCAAGAGAGAACAATGACCTCCAACTTTGGATCTTCTCTGACATGTCTTGGTCCTTTTGAAACAAGCCGAGAGTGGAGGTGCTGCCCTTGAAGCAGGGGTTCTGCTGGTGTCTATAAGCACCCAGAAAGGAAGACAAATGAGAAAAGATTCTTGGCTCAGGAAAATAAGGGAGTGTCAGGCTCCCTGTATCTTATAGATGCCCCATAAAAGGCAACTCCTCCTAAGCTCTAGTCTTTTCCTACCAATGTGTGTGTGTGTTTAAATACTTTCATTGAGATATTTCCTAAGTCATTTTTATCTGTTCCAAATCATCTGTGTTATCAAGACAATGTAACTTACTCCAAATGTTTAATGTGATCAAATAATACAACGAGAACAAAATCTGTGCAAGTCAAACAAAACCCCCCCTGTGGGACATCTTCAGGCGGCATGGCTCCACTGTATGTCCTCTGATAGAATTCTCTTTGTTCAACCCAAGAACTATTCACTTTGGGGGCAGCCTAATCCCACATGGGCGATGTTTTGAGGTTTTCGAGTCACACAATTTTTCCTCTAATGTTTTTAACTGACTCCTGGCTTCTGCATCCAATAGAACGACCAGATGGAATTTGGGATGTGAGGGCCAGAGCCCGTTTATGCAAGGAAGGCTTCATCACTTTTGATCTAACCCCATAATCTTTTTCGGCCCCCAAATCTTGGCTGGAACTATCGAAAGTGAGTGAAATTAGCCTGGTCTGCTTCCCACACAGCATAGTTTCCATTATGCGATATTAGTTCTTTGTCCGGGTGTCATGCCTCTCCTTTGCTCCTAAAGTCAAGGACTCTTCCATATTTTCTTTGCCCATTTTCTAGACTGAAATATGAAATAAGGCCAGCCTGGGAAACCTTTCTCAAAACTGATCTCAATCCATGAACCCAAATATTTTTGTTTCTTTTAATTGAGTGACCCATCATCCCTTGTCCATGCACCCAGGAGACTTTTGCCCCTTATAGAAAATATTTCAATGATGAAATTGTAAGTTTCCTTACTGTTAGACAACATAATGAATGTGACCCCAGGAATGGAATATCAGGGAGGCAGCTTGGCATGGTGGCAAAATATAGGTACTTGGGAACCTGGCTGCTGGGTTTTAAATCCCAGCTCCATCACTTAATGGCCATGTGGGGCATATTCCTTAGCACTCTGTGCCTCAGTTTCCCCATCTGTAAGAGGTGATGAATAACAGAATTGAATTCATAAGACAGTGGTTAAGATGAGCAAGGTTAATATGCATAACACATCTAGAATATATATATATAAACGATTAGAAGAACCTCAATAAATGGCAGATAGATTTTATTATTTCTGAAATAAGTAAAAATTCACTTGGGAAATGGGGATGAGAGGGGTAGACAAGAAAACAATTCACTGATCGAACTAAGAGAGAAAGGTTTTCTTCCCTTCCTTCCTTCCTTCCTTCCTTCCTTCCTTCCTTCCTTCCTTCCTTCCTTCCTTCCTTCCTTCCTTCCTTCCTCCCTCCCTCCCTCCCTCCCTCCCTCCCTTCCTTCCTTCCTTCCTTCCTTCCTTCCTTCCTTCCTTTTTTTTTCAGAGTTGAAGGGAGAACAGAAAGATCCGGCACAAGCTTCCATCTTAAATCAAGCTGGCATCTCTCGTTTTCATCTTTCATGTTTGGAGCCCGGGTCTCTGAAGACAATAGGAAAGGGATCGTGTTTGACGGATCCATCAAAAGCAGCCCCCTTGCTTGTCTTCTGAGACTCTGAATTAAAACCTCCAGGCAGTGTTCTGGGGAGGACGGGACAGTAAGGGGATGGGCAGATACTCAATGTTGAGTGGGCTTTGACGGCAGAGAAACAACTGAGATGAAAGAGCTCCTCCCAGCAGAGCTGAAATTAAATCAGGAAACATTTCATCCAGCCGGGTCCCAGGAAAGGAGCTGTAGGTGGTGAGGGAGAGCAGTGGAGACACACCCTGCAAGTCAGCAGTGAAGAAGTTCTTCCCCTCATAGCCTCTCGGGGTTACTCTTGTCCCAGTTACCACCCTAGAGGCCACTCTGCTGAGGGAACATAGGGAGTCAGAGATTTCCAGAGTTAACTCTCAGGGCACAAGGCAAGCTGGTCCCCACCCACCTGGCTCTATCCCTGTCTCGGTTTCTATTGTATCTGCTCCATACCCCAAAGCTGCCTGTGCCCCCAATAGTCCCGGCACTTGCCCTCAACAGGCAGACCTTCGTTTTGTCAGTCTCTAGCAATGCTGTTTCCCTTGTCTGGGCTGCCTTAAAGTCACTTCTGCCAGTCAAGATCCTGTCCATCCTTCAAAACCCAGCTCAAATATCACTTCTTCCAAAGTGCCTTATAGATCCTATCAGCAATGCATCTCTCTGATCTGTCTAGTGTTAGCTTGTACTTGAGTTTTAGAACATGCAATGGACCTAGCATGTTATGCCTAGGTCAGTGTTCAGCCCTGTTCCCCACTGCATGTGACTCGTCTTATTTCTCACGCCAAATTGAATCATAGAAAGTTAGAGTTGACAACAACCTTAAGCTTCCTTTAGTTCAGAAATGGCGAATTTACTGCACGTGGAATCTTCCTTTTGTGACCACAGCAGACACCATGATTCATTCTCAGCCTTCTTTACTTGTATTGAACCTGGCCTCAGAATCCTTATCAACACATTGCACTAGGCAACCGCAATCAATGGATTTGATTTGGCACATGAGATCAGACCCATGTGATATACCTGAAGGAATTCACTAGCACCTTCTCATTACATATGTTGAGATGGAAATCTAGGGAAGTAAATGTCCACCATCAACAAGCCAGACCGAGACCACTGAATTCCCCAACTAGTGCCCTTGTAGGTACAGCATGCTGCTCCCCAAGTTAGTGCTTTAGGTATAATAATATGCATTATATGTGTGAGTGTGTATATACAATTAAATTCTAAAATGAAAACAGAAATGTTGCAAGATTTGTTCCAGTTAATTGCATGGAATATTAATATGTGTAATGTAAATACAGGACTCTTTCATCTAAGTGGTCCCTTTAAGACTTTTCATATCCTTTAAGTGTTCTGATGCCTCTTATGACTTTTGAAAAGGCAAAATACAGTCTCCAGATTCTCTGGAATGCTTTGGATCAGGAGACTTTTTTGGCTAGTTTTGCATCACAGAGAGAGTGTTTGACAAAGCCCAGTTTGAAAAATGCTGATGGAGAGAAAAGAACACTGATTTGGGGTTCTTTCCTCGATTTGCACCCCAGCACTGTAAATTATTAGTTGTGTGAGCTCACGTGGGTGTCTTGAGCTCTCTGATTCTCACCCACCTCATTTCTGAAATGGGTAAAATAGCTCTTTCAAGTGCGTTTTAAATGGGCTCACACACTCCAAGGGACTGGTGACAGTGGGTGCTTAATAAATATTCATTCCATTGCCGACGTCCTGTTGCATGGCCCTAAGAAAGATTTCCTCAATCATGATACTATGCTCTGAAATTAAAATTATGTTTTGCCACTGTTTAATTGCTATGTAAACACTTTGGCTCTTGTGCCTTATTTATTCAGCATTTATTCAAAATGAACTATCTGTGTGTGCCAGAAATATCTGATGTGTTTATCAAAACATTTCATTTTCCTTCTGAGAACACAGGACGGCTATTTCCCAGCACCCCCACCCCCACTGTTACCCAGTTCTGGTCATGAGACTGGAGGCGAAAGGGATGGGCACTGTTTCTGCGCCTGGACTCTAAAAGAGCTGCAGGATGACCCATGCTTTCTTTCTCTCCTGCCTGTGTGGCTGGAAATGAGGGCTTCTGAGACAGTGCAGCCCCTTAAGCCTGCACCCCTGAGCTACCACTTGGAAAAGAAGGTCTCAGAATGGTACTTGAGCTACGGACATCAGCATCAGAGCTTTCACAAATGGAGAAAAGCAAAAAACAAACAAACAAACAAACAAATAACACAAACAGAACTTCTGCCATGTCAAGACACTGAGATAGCAAGGTTTGTGAGTGATCTTAACAGTCTAGCCCAAGGTTTCTCAACCTCAGCACTGTTGACACTGGGCTGGACAATTCTTCGTGATGGGGCTGCCCTGTGCATTGCAGGATGTTTAGCAGCATCCCCAGCTTCTACCCAGGAGATGTGACCACCAAAAGTATCTCCAGGTATTGCGAACTGTCTCCCTGCTGGGGAAGGGGCAAAATAATCCCCGTTGAGAATCACTGGTCTAATCTGAACTGACCAGCACCCTGCCTTCCAAGGAGTCTAATGACTTGCAAACTCATTGAAATGCTGAACCGATTGAGCTGCAGATCTCATAAAATTGTTTGGAAACCAGATAAAGATGCAACTACTTGGGCAGTCTTCTAGCTCCTGACAGATTCTCTGTGCCATGTGACTTTTCAGATGATATGTCCATGGTGAGAAGAAAAACGAGAAGAGCCAGTCTGACAGCTATGATTTGATTTTCAAGAAACTTAGGTCTTCCACTCTAGGGTGCTGTGAGCATGTCTATGCGTTGCCATCCCTCTGACCTGCTGTTGGTAAGAGTGACGCCAATGGCCAGATTATTACTTGAACACACTCAACCTGTTAACTCTTGTTACAGGCGGAAATCAACAAACATAACCAATGAGCCCACAGTTCCAGAATCAAATCACTTTGAAAACCCTTTGTAAAATAGACTTAAACTGGATTCTTCCCCATAGAATATCTCAGAAACTTTACCTTAGGTCATATATTTGTACTCCCAGAGGGAAGGCATGTTATGAAAGCAAGGCTTCCCCAGTTTGCTTGTTTTTCGTGGAAACACCTGTCTCAAGGTTCTTACTGGGGTGCGATCTACATCAAGAGGCAAAGAGGCATAACAGTTTGCTGCAGTAACTCTAATTCCAGGATATCTGGGATCAGTCCAGACTCTGCTATTGATAGAAGCACACTCACAAATGCCTTATCCTTGGGGTGTAACATGCTGGTAATGATACCTCCCAAGTCACGAGATGTCATTGGGAATAAATGATTTTGATGACAGCGCTTACGAAATCTCGGCTCTAAGCCTCAGTTCCTCACCTGGAAAACCGATACCATCACTTCTTTGAGGGGGAACAATGAAATGAAAACAGTACCTGTAAAGTGCTCAGCATGATTGTTGACATAAGAACTACCAGAAAAAGCTCACTATCATCATCATCACCGCCACTGCTACGGATGTTACGTGGGATTCTCTTACAGAAAGAGTTTTCTTATCTAATTTGCCTAGTAATCAATCAAAAAGCCAAAGGGACTGTCGAGTAAAATGTTAAATAAATCTTGAGGAATAATGATGAAACATTCATAATATATGCTCTGCACTAAAACATCTTTACAACTCTCCATGGGATTAGTCTTTTTAAAGTAATATGTGAGGAAATGCTACGGGGGTAGGGGGATAATATTGATCTGAAGGCCTTTGGCAGTGACTTTTAAATGTGGGTATTTTATGCTGGAGGTCATGTGAGAAGCCTTGGGACAAAGTGTGAGGGGCAGGGAGTTGTGAAGGAGCCCTGGGCAACACTCCCAGGTTGATATTGTTTGCTGTAATTCCATTACCCTAACAGCGTCAAAACCTCCCTGGGCATAGGAAGCTTACTCCCCACAGAGTTAGAGCACTCTAAAGTGTAAATGTCATCCTTGGAAGTGCAAGTGGCTTGGCTTTCTCCACAAACAAGTCCCATAGCCTTGACAAATGGAAATTCATCACATCCTACCGCGAGATTCTGCTCCTTGCATTCCTGCAATCAAACGCCAGTGCAATGCACGCTGTGTTAGACGTGGAGACAAAAATTGAAGAACAAGCACCACGATTGGTTCTTCAGACTGACATCATGGTTTTATTGTCGGCAACTTCACACTGAGTGTTTATCCTGTACTAGAAGGCAACGTAATCCAGGTCTTTTTGTTGCAAGTGACAGAAACTTAGTCCAAACTAAGACATTTCAAGGCTAGGACCTGCTTACGGTATAGTTGGATCCAGAGCCTCAAATGTTTATTGCAGGACTGTGCTTCACTCTCTTATTCTCTCCCCTACTTCCTTCTTTATTTCCCCATTCTCAGGTTGATCCTTCCTCCCAGTGGCAGCCCCAGGCTTGACTTTACATTTCTCAAAAACTGCTGTGCAACCAGGAAACAAATCCTCTTGCTTGCTTCAGCTAACGTCCCCAAATTGACTCTGATTGGACAAACTTGAGTCACAGGGTCCATCCCTAAACCAATCATTGTGGTCTAAGATAGAAAAAACAAAAACTGCTGATTGGTAGGTTTGAATCAATTTCCTACTTTTGAATCCAGGAGTTGGCGTCACCTCACTGAAAACACATGCACTGAAAAATAGGTCATTTGCCCAAGGGGAGAAAAATAGTGTGATGTAGCAAGCAACAACAACAAATAAAAACGAAGAGAAAATGGATGTTGAGAAGACAAAAACAATACATTTTACAACCCATGGTCTCCAAGCCTCAGAACCCTGCCTGCACCAGCTGGTACCGGCCCCGACGTAAATCCAGGCAGGCAGCCTCTGGGTGTGCTATTAAACACATTAGCTTTCTGCAGAGATCTTAGGCACCATTTTTTGTGTAGCTCATAAAGATTCGGAGTAAGGCTGGGGGAAAAAGCATAGGAACAATTTCCTGGGGGCATTATTTATTTTATTTTACATCCATTGACCTTAGCTCTGAATCCAGCTAGGTGGATCTCTTTCCATCATGACCTCTGTATCAAGCTCTCTCTCCATCCTTGCATCTGGCTATTTTCCAAGAAAGTGTAAGGGCTGATGTATCAGTTATGGTTCCTAGTTTAAGCAACAGAAACGGGCCCTGTCTCACTTAAGCAGAAAAGGGATTGATTGAAAGACTATTTGGGTTGTTCATGGTGTCACCAGAAAAGTTGGAGAGCCAAGCTTAAAAGATAGCTAGGAAATGAGGAACATAGGCAGCCTGCATCTCTGCCAAAATCTTGTTCCAGAGCTACTTTGGTGATGACATTACTGCCACCACCACTGACATACGTGCTAGCTAGCTCCATTCCCATGGACACTGCTGGATCTGCCTGCCGGGCCGCCCACAGCTTGCTGTAATTTCGGAACTGAGTGCTGTTGCCCTGCTGGAGCTGCTGCCATCACTGCAGGATGGGGTGGGGTGGGAAACTCCCTGGCCTCTGCTTCATTGACTCCCAGTTCTGGGAAGGATGCATCTGGTTGGCTGAGTCAAGATCATGGGCCATGCTCTAGACGGATGGCTCTCAACCAGGGACGAGACTGTCACGAGGTACATTTGACAATGTCTGGAGGCATGTTTGGCTTTTACAGCTTAGGATGTGCTACTGGCATCTGGTGGGAAGAGGCCAGAGGTACTGCTCAACATCCTGCAATGTGCAGGACAGCTCTCCCTGACAAAGAAGGACTGGGTCCAAAATGTCCACAGTGCTGAAATTGAGAAACCTTGTCCTAGCAGAAGGGAGGTTGGGGAAAATGAGTAGCTAGAGAATTTAAGTTCTTTTGTATGAGGTGAGCTCTACTTCCAAAAAACTTACAAGATAGAAAATTCCATTAAACAGAAGAGGTTTCTGATGTTAAAAGATAAGCTCCCCTATAAATAGGTGCCACAAAGCCATTTGTGGTGGACTCCTGGATTGTTCTTCACTTATTTCTGATGTTTGCATGCTCCAGCCCTTATCTCAATCCCTCTCCAAATTCTTCACCTTGAGTTCTAACCCTGTATATCTAACTTTGGATTTGCTGCAATTCAGTCTTTTGACTCTTCTTATATACTAGAGCTTCATCATGCCAGCTCCCTCTTCCTGCTGCTCTCCCTGAGACCGCCTTCTAAGAAAAGCAAAGTTACAACACCCCTTTGCCTTCCCTCACTGCTCTTTCTCAACAAGGCTGCCAATCCCACGAGGAGAGAACACAGATAACACTGTGCCAGGATGCCTGATACATCATTTCCAGCTCTCAAAGCTACTGGATTGATTCCAACACATACACAAATACCCAGAGACAAATAGAAATCCTTATGTACAAGACTTGAGGTCTCAAGAGCTTGCTTGGTCTGAGCTGGGAGCCCCGATAGCCCCAGGTGAGAGACATTATGTAAGCCAGTCACATCTTGGCCCCATGGGAAATCCATGAAGCTGAGTTGACCAGTTAGCCAAAGTAAACAGTGCAGTTGACGCCATTAGAAAGGTATTACAATTCCAATCCAGAGGGAGCAACTCCACTCCACTGGGCACCTAACAGGAAGATCTGCAAAGAGGCCACCAGGTGAGAGAAGCACTGGAAGGAGAAACAAAAATCATGCAGTGGATGCTGTGCTTGCCACTTGACCTGCAAGAAACTGTACAACTCAGGCTGCTCTTAGCAGAAAATCATCCTTAGATGAAATTACTGTTCAGACAGCATGGAAACCCAACAAATGAAGCACTTTTTCAGCCCAGCAAGTCGCTTTGTGTCATTTCAAAATTGTAGCTGACACTTTAATATTTAAACAGAACAGAAGAGATATGGATTATTTATTTTCTTTTATTTTAATTTTACTTCTGTACCAGCTTCCAACTTTTTTTAAAACTTTAAAACAACGAAGCCCTACATTTTAACAGGAGCGTCTGCTCAATTCATCAGGTTGTGAATGTTAACCTGACACTTACAATCCACTGAAGGCTTTTTCAAGGCTGTCGTCCTATCATCTGCTTCAATATTGCTATGAAATTACACTGAAAATATTTTTTGCTTTTGCTCTGGGCAAAACTAGTCATATAGAATTTGACTATGATCTATATATTTATGGAGGAAAATTAATCTTCAATGCTTCAAACTTTTTATGCCTCATAATTTTATCAAAAATGTCCAAATGCATCTTAATGGAGCTGCCAGAAACATGAAAAATGTCCCACTTTCTTCCTAAGCTTTAAAATACACATGCTTTCAGGATGCCTTAAGAAGGCATTGTCTGATTACACTGCTTCAAAGGCCACTCAAAAACAAGCAGAATCTGATGAAAACCTAAAATGTGGGAGAAACTATGTAATAGCCTATCATGGACAGGCCTGCAAAGCTGTTCCGGTGGCCTGAGAAATTTTAAATCACTACTTACCCGGTCTAAGATATGTTTTAAATCCACTTTAACATGAGATAAACTACAGGTATTTTTACTACCACAAGCAACAGAAACTCACTTTATGCAAAGCAAAGGGGAAAAAAAAAATTACATTGATTGGCCCAAGGAGCTAAGAAGTGCCAAGATGTTACTGGCTTCAGGCTCATTTATTTCAGACAAGGGGCCAGAGGATGCAATTAGGCATCCATGTCCCCCCTTCGCTCAGGTGTGTCTACCCATGTGGCCAGCACGATGCATACCAACTTCCCCAAATTCATAGAATTTGCCACCGATCACAATGAGAGCGGATCCTTTTAACTTTGGTTGAAAAGTCCCTGAGAAGATTTTGATGGGCTCAGCTCAGGTTACATGTCCATCTCTGAACCACTGAATGTGAACAATGGAATGGAGCCTTTTCTCCTGGGTCACATACCCTATGGCAGGTTCAAAGGAAGGACAAGTCCTAACCAAACACTATGGAACGGGTTCCCCATCAGAAGTAGCCAGTACTCTAGCAAAAGGAGGACAGGCAAATATGGAGATAACAACTACCGATGGTACTGGGTTTAGGGGGTAGTATTTCCATCCATAATTTATCTTCCAATTCAATTCTGTTCTCCACTGAACATACCATGAGTGATTGTTTTTTGGGTGGATTTCATATTGATCTGACTTAAAGTTTCATTTTCTTCATGCAGCAAAACTTTAGTCTTTTTCCTTGAATTCAGACAATGTTATTGCACTTCACCTATCCTGCTATTCAAGCTATCTTTTCCTCCCCTCTCCTTGAGTCCTTTCCTTTCATCTTTGGTCATGATTTTTTCTTCTATATGCATTTTGAAAACCCACAGAATTGCCTGTGAACTGGAAACATGTCACATAGTTAAACCTTTCAGTATGCATTTCCTGAGGATCCCCAGAATTGGGGCACATTGTCTTCTGATTCTATATGTTATTCAGGAGAAAATTATAAAACTTTAATTGAAAAAAAAATCCATAAAGTGAAAGCCCCAAATATATAGTTTAAAAACTATGTAATTCTAGCCAGGCATAGGCATTTCATGAGAACCTTTTTTTAAAAGAAAAATATATTACAGAGCAGCAAAGGTGGTAACTATATATTTAGTGGCCATTGATTGAGGAAATTCATAAAGACAAAATAGTACCCTAAGTCTGATGCTGTAATGTCTTTGCATTATAGTCTTCATGAGATTATTATTTTTATTTTAATAGTAGTTGGATATGATACAGACACTAGTCACCTCTTCCAAGGGCAGTACACGCCCGGTTCAGCTAAGGAATGGAGGGCTCACTCATGCCTGCCCCACAGGAGGCTGTAGCTCACAGGTTGAGAACAGGAGGAGACATCTGTTACTTGTTTGTTCTGCTCCACATCCACTCATTTTGTGAACTGTGCCCCACGCCTGGGATAATGATGTACCTGTCAATCAAAGAACCTGCTTCTGCTGTCCCAGGTGAGGTCTCATAAATCAGGCCAGCCGGAGTTCCTTTGGGGAATTGACAAAGATGTTGGGAATAAAGTGTTGCTTTCTTGGACTCAGTGGGGCGAGGTACCTTAAAAGTCATGGAAGCCCATGTTTCTGGAGTTCATCCTCCCATCATAAGGAAGGAATCCATCTGAGAATAAAGCCAAGACTCTGGAGATAGGAAGGGGCATAGTGTCCCTAGAACCTCAGGTGAGCTGGATTCAGCCAGGCCAATATGCTTTTTGGACTTCCCAGGTATGTAAGCTAAGGATTTCTTCTTCCTCTCACCATGTTACGCAGGTTTGAGTTGGTTTTCTATCACCTACAAATGGAAATGGACTATTACTGTAATCTTTGCTAGCCAAGCATTTGCAGGTTCATGCCTGTGGCCAGAGAGTCCTTTATTACACAGAGTCCATTATTACAAGATTCAATTATTACACAGAGAGTCAACTATTACCAAGAGAGTGCATTATTACACAGAAAGTTCATTATTTTAAAGAAAGTCAATTATTACACAGATTCAATTACTACACAGAGGGTCAATTATTACAATGAGAGTCAATTATTACACATTGGGCCAATCCTTACACTAGAGTCCATTATTACACAGTCAGTTATCATACATGGTCACAAGACCTTTGAACACCCTATTTGTTCAACCAGATCAGCCACCATTTTTAAGTACTGTGTCATGTTCCCCTAATTTAGGATTCTAGTCATTTCCAGTGGCCAGCTACTCTTATTTCCAAGAAAAAAGATGCCACAATTCTTGGAGAGGAATGCAAGAACAAGTTGTAGAGACTGATTCAAAGAATTGAAATGTCTACCAGAAAGTCTGACCACATAGTATTCATTGGGGGTAAAAACAGGAAGCAACTGCACATATACACAGATGTCCTTAACCACATAAAACACGGATTTGTAAATGTAATGATCTCATCTCCCATAAACACACATGCATAGCTGAATATAGGTACACATGCACACACAGGCAAAACTCTAGAAAGATATAATAACTATGATTCAAAGAGATCTCACACCAGACCCTGGGAAACACTCTGTGCACATCCACCCCGGGAGGCGGTATGAATGCTGGCTGGGGAAGCACTATCCAAGGGAGATTTCAGCAACGTTGGACAGTCCACAACCCTCACAACGCAGCAGCCACGGGAAGCCAGTGAGGCCTTGCAATGGGGCTAGTGTGATTGAGGAACTGAATTTTTAATTTTATTTAATTTGGATGAATTTAAATTTAATTTTAAATAGCCACATGAGACCTGTGGCTACCATATTGGAAAGTATAGCTCTAAAACCTGTATGCCTGGGTTCAAACCTCAGCACCAATACTTACCAGCTATTTCACCTTGACTAATCACTGGATCTCTCTGTGCCTCAGTTTTCTTACCCATAAAATAGGGCTTTGTTTTTTTTTTTTAAAGAACTTACCTTATATACCATGTCTCTCTCACAAGATAGGGTTTTTCTCTGGTTGATAGGAATATGGATTATATTAGTTTCTTAGGACTGACAATAAATTACCATATATTTGGTGGTTTTAAAACAATAGAAGTTAGTTTTCTCACAGTTCTGGATGTCAGAAATCTGAAATCAAGGTATTGGCAGTGCTGGTTCTTTCTGGAGGCTCTGAGGGGTCCACCCTAAATCCAGGATGATCTTATCTCAGAAGCCTTAACTTAAGCACATCTACAGAGACCCTTTTTCCAAATAAGGACACACTCACAGGTCCCGGGAGTTAGGATGTGGACATTTCTTTTGGGGAGCACCATTCAACCCTCTCCATGGATGATTTTCATTTATTCTGATTTTACCTTCACATATTTCACAATCTTTTAATGAGCAAAAATTATTTTTGTAAAGAGAAAAAAAAAAAAACATGAATACATTTGTATATAAAACCTGCCCACTCTGCTCATACAACTGACTGCTTCCCATTTTGAAAAGCCCTGAAGGGCCACATTTGTGCTTATGGCAGGATATGTAAATCTATAGTAATTATTACCTTGATGAAAGGAGTACATGATAAGTCTTAATAAAATTGCAAGCTCTGAAACCAAGGACTAATTTTAAGCAGTGGATGACATTAACCTGCGTTCCCATGAGTACATTAGGATTTTCAAAATACAGCACTTTCTCCTTGCACTGCGTGCATACAAATGGGGCTCAATTCACTGAAACGGTGTTGTGAGCACAATGCCAGTGACATAATTAAGAAATGTATTCAGCCTATTACTAATTTAACACTGTTCAGGGTTCTTATCAAAAAGCTGTGTGCTGCCCCACAGTGTCTCCATCAAATTTATGCATTGTAAATACAAATATATTTTATTCATAATGGATTCTTGCAACTTCAATTACGCATTAAGCATTATTTGGAATTCATTCTTTGTGCCCCATTTGATAGCCATCATTAATTCATGTGAAGCTGATTAATCCTCTTGTAAAACTCTAGCAAATACCTCAGAAGACAAACCCAATTTGTAAGGATGTAGGTGTCATGATTTTTTCAAATGAAGAAAACATAGCCTCTGGACTGAACAACTTCAGGGCTGGCTGGTGCTTAGCAAAATGGTGAAGTGGAGTAAGTGGATTTTGGTGATGCAAAACTTTCTTTTAGCAGTCTTTCCTCTCCTTCCAGGCACTCCCTACCACCAATATGAGGTGTCCAATTGGCCTAACATCCCCCCCCCAACGTGCTCTTCACCTAGTCCCCCTCAATTCCTTAATCTGAACTACCATCCATCCACTTTCATGCCCCAAACTTTGAATTATCCAGATCCCCTTTCTCTCGCCCCCAGCAAATCAACAAATTCTGTTCACTCCGAGTCCTGCAAACAACTCCAGTACTCTCACTTCTCACTGCGGTGACCAACTCGTCCATGTTTGCCTGGAACCTTCCCAGTTTTAGCAATGAAAAAGAGCTACATTCCAGGTACCCTCTAAGTCCCAAGTGCTGGGAAATGTTTTCCCAACACTGTCCCAGTTTTAAACTTGGAAGTGCCACATCCCGGGAACCCCCTCAATCCTTTACAATCTGAAATGGCTGTTGAGAATGACGGGGTCATCCTACTGGTCACTACCCTCCTTTGCGATAGTTCGATTCTACTTTTGCCCGGCTACAGTCAAGTGTCCGTAAGGTATCCCCTTGCTTAAAGCC
Source organism: Tolypeutes matacus (assembly GCA_026826555.1). NCBI lineage: Eukaryota > Metazoa > Chordata > Mammalia > Cingulata > Chlamyphoridae > Tolypeutes > Tolypeutes matacus. The sequence goes on along the minus strand of JAKSZT010054576.1, from coordinate 4,368,026 downwards.
CTGCAGTGATTTCCATTACACTTATAGTAAACTTTCTTTCAAGACTTTGAGCATGCCAAGTCCATTATCATTTTAGGACCTTTGCACTTGATAGCCCCTTTGCCTGGAACTTATTGCTCCCAGACCTTCAGGGAACTGGTTCTTTTGCATCTCTCAGGTCTCCAGCACAAATGTCACACTACATCAAGGAGACTTTTCTTGGATTTACCCCCTTCCCCTACCTACCCAGCACCCTATTTATTACATTGCAATTTAAACCATTTTCAAAAACAGAGATATATTTTATGTCACATAATAGAGGTAAATGGCTCCAGAGTTGGTAAATTCCACAGCTTGTAATGTCAACCAGAACCCAAGCAGGTTCCGAAGTTCCTCTATTCCTCCTCATGACCATAAAATGGCTGCAGTATGCCAGGCATCACAAACAAACACAGCAATGTCCAGGAGAAGAGAAAGCCACAATCGGTTACTAATCAGAGTGTTACTCACCCAGCGGATAGATATCTGAACAACCAAAAGTTGGTAATAGAAATAGAGAGGCAACCGACGTGACTTCTATAACCAATTCTCTATTTTATTTTATTCATTATGCTTATTACTTTTTAAAATAAACTTTTTTGTTTATGGTCTCTATTTTCTTAATAAAATATAGATTTAGAAAGGATAGGTACTTTGCCTGTCTTTCTCACAATAGTAACTGCATCCCCTAACAGCATCTGGCATATAATAAATGCCAAATAAATGTTTATTGAATATTAATTGTTATTATACTATGTTAATTATTTATTGAATAAATCCTATTTGCGTAATGAATCATATTTGCTGAAACTCTTATCTCAAACTGACTTTCATTCCTTCATTTTTGTGTGTGTGTATCAAATAATTATCTACTGACCCCTACAATATGGCTGGACACCATCACAGTGCTTACAAACAGAGCAGTGAACAAGAGAGATATGCCCTTTAGGAACTCTCAGTCAAGTGGAAGATTAAACAGACACAGGTAATATGGCAATATTTCCTTTTCCTACCTCTACATACTTGGGAATTAGACCCCAAATTTCCAAACCCTAAGTAAAGTTATTTTCTTTGGCATAGATTCTCAAACTTCTGTTGCATTAGAATTGACGGGGAGCTGGTTAAAAATGCAGATTATTCTCTAAATTCCTTGCCCAGGATTTTGAGCCTCAAGCTCATTAGGTCCAGATGGATTCTTGGGAACCATTGTTTAAGTACATCCTTTGGAGCAGTTATGATCTGGGGCCCATGGCTCTCTCTCTCTGAGCAGCAGGGTTGTATGGAGTGTCATCCTTTCAGGCTTAGTGTAATGGAATCTTGGGTTTGGGAGGTCATGGAGAGCTCTTAACTACTCTCCCCCCAATCTGAAAGGGTTCTTAGTAGGGTTTCCAGGTAAAATGCATTTGAGTAGAATTTCGTATGAAAATGAATAATTTTCATAATATATCCCATGTAATATTTGGGACATATATATACTAAAAGAAATTTGTTGTTTACCTGAAGTTCAAATTTAACCGAGCATCCTAAATTTTCAAGTGCTAAATCTGGCAACCCTACTTCCTAGGGAAGCAGAAACATCACCACTCCAAAAACACATAATCACAAACACAAATGCAGAATACCTTTGGCAATCACTACGACAGAGTGCAGTAAGTACTCTCATGGGAGGAAATTTAGATGTTGCACAGACCTATGGCTAGGAGGAAGGGAAAGCCAAACTCAGCCTGGAAGGTCAAGGAGGGCTTACCAGAAGAGGTGACATCTAAGCTGAAACCTAAAGGATAAACAGGATCCAGGCTGGTGAAAGGAAGGAGTTTTACCAGTTGAGGACGGGTCATCAGCCTGGAGGCCAGAGAGGGGATGTGTTCTTGTGAAGCACGAGCAGCATTTCCCTAAGGGTAGAATGCTGAGCTTCAAGCAGGCTTGGGTAGCAGATGACACTGGAGGGGAGATCTCAGGCCAGTTATCTGGAGACCCTGTGCCAAGGGTCTGAAGCTACCACCGGACAACCCACCCAGCTCCAGTCAGACTGTGTAGTCAAAAGTCCTATCTTTGTTTAGCAAGCTTTGTCCAGTGGTTCTCAACACTGGCTGCATGGGGATGCTTGAAATAAAACTCAGCAGCTGGGTCCCAACTAGAGCAAGTAAACCAGAATCTCTTAGTGGAGTTAGGGCAAAGCCTAGTTTCTTTTGTTGTTGTTGTTTGCTTTTTTTTTTTTTTTTAAACTTTGGATGGTTCTACCTTGCCTAATTAGATAAATCATCTTACTGGCTGAGCATCAGCCTCATAGCTTGAAACAAATGTGAAAGATACCATCCTCTTATAGCATCGATTGTATGGATTAACTGAGAGATAAAAATAGGGAAAACACTTCAGGAGTGATGAGATTGTGGTCCCCAGAGCCAGACATCCTGGGTTGGAATCCAGTCTCTAAATATCGGTGCACAAGTCATTTAACCTCTCTGGCCCTGTTTCTGCCTATAAATGGGGACAAGAAAGCCTAATTCATAGGATGTTTGGATGGATTAAGGAAGATAATTCATGGGAAGTGTTTGGTATGGTGCTTGACACGTAGACTTCAAAAATGTGGGATATTATGGTTATTGCAGCTACCCACTACATAAGCCTGCTCTTATGTAAAGAGACCTTTCAGGTTGCAAATTATGTGGTGAACACACTCACACCTAGGTATTAGTGCCTGGTGCTGTGGGTTGAATTGCGTCCTCCAGAAAGATAAGTTGGAATACTAACCTCAGGTACCTGTGAATGTGACCTTATATGGAAATTGGGTCTTTGCAGATGTAATTAGCTAAGATGAGGCCATACTGGATGAGGGCAGGCCCTTAATCCAAGATGATGGATGTCCTCATTATCCATGTGAAGACACAGAGACACACAGAGAGAAGTCGTCTGTGTGGGGACGGAGACAGAGAAGGAGGCTACAAGCCAAGGAACGCCAAGGGCTGCTGGCCACCAGCACAAGCCAGGAGAGAGGCTTGGACCAGATTCTCCCTCAGGGTCTCCAGAGGGAACTAACCCTGCTGACACGCTGACTTCAGACTTCTCGCCTCCAGAACTGTGAGAGAATTTACATTGTTTTAAGCCACCACACCTGTGGTAATTTGTTACAGCAGCTCTGGGAAACTGATACACCTGGCAAAGCCAAATGGTGAACTTGTGAAAGGCAGATGTGGAGTTGTGTGAATGAGCACTTGAACTCGACTATGCCCATGTTTCCCAGAGGCAATTTCATCTGATGAAGGGCCCATGAAGCCCAGTAATAGGATTGGCAGCTTCCTGGGGATCCCTGAGGGAGACTGTTTGGAGGAGGGAGATCCCTCTTCAGACCCATACAGACCACATCTTACAAGTGTACAGTTGGAGTTGCAAAGTGCTTTCACTTGAATTTCCTCACTGGAGTTGTGTTCCTTTGAGTAAGTCCAGTCAGCTGAAGAGTGGGTTTCTCAGACAAGAAGTGTTGTACAACAAAGCTAGACAGCAATGAATTGGAAGATTAAAAAAAAAAAAAAAAAAGTAACAAAAAGAGGCAGATATTTCACCCCTTTCCCTGCCCTCTCCTTGATCTCAACTAAATTTTTCTGTGCAAGAAGGATAGAATGTCTACTGGGGACAGCTTGCAGCCTCTGCTACCGCAGAGTAAGATGGTAGAGAATGAGGGATGGTTGTTATTTTAGACAGAGAATTCTAGAAAGGCCACTCTGAAGAGAAGACACTGGGGTAGAAAAGTCAAAGAAGGACAGGGCGAGCAGGCACCTGGAGAATAAAATGTCCCAGGTAGAGCGTCTGCAAGGAAATCACCTGAAGCCAAGTTCCAGAATAAAAATGGGCAGGAAACTATAAAATGATGCATATTAAATATCCATGGCATTTGATGAAAATAGTTTTAATGGCCTACACTGTTCACAGCGAATCGCCTGGTTCCTTCTCTCGTAACCATGCCACCACTTTCTGAAATGCAGTACAGCAAGCAGGGCCTTGTGTGGGTAGGTTTCAAAGAAGACTGTGCAGCTGATCATCAAAGCAATGCTCAGCCCAGGAAGGACGGGTGAGAGACAGCCAGCCCTCGGGTTCTCGGCTCCCATCTCCCCTAACCCTTGGTGCCATCCCATCTGAAAAGGGCTCACCGGCAGATTCTCTTATCATAAACACAGACAATGGCAGCTGCCAAATCTTCCAGCTTCTCTGAAGTATTGTCCAAAGCCCATCCTCCCCCAGGGCCACAAATCTCCTTCTGGGAGTGATACCCTTGAACTGCTTTCATGTCAAGCTGGCTTGCTCCTGAATTCCTCTCTCCTCCTACACAAACCCTGTAAACTCCACCTTGATTAGCTCGAATGTCACTTTTATCGGGGTTTCTTCTCTGATCAGTTAGACAATACCAAGTGCCCCTGTCATAGATTCTCAGGGCTCCTTAGCATTCGCCCAATGTAGAGTGTGTGAGATAATGTGATTAATGTCTGTTCAGACTGTAACCTCCATGAAGCCCATGCTGTGTTGTTAAAGGACAATTAGGAAGGCTATGCCATGACTCTCTTACGAGCACAATGAACACAGGTCAACAATGACATTTAGCTCTTTCATTAATGAGGACTAGTGAGATGTTACAGATGGTTTGAAGGAGAATCCCAAAGAACTGACAGATACATGGGCATTAGGAGTGCTGAAAAGAATTAACAAATAGAGGAAAAACTGGTAAAACTGGTCAATATCCACAAGGCAAGATTCAATTGCTTTCCGTGGGACACAATGTGTGTTTTTACGGACAAGAATCATTTGTATTACTATCAGTTTTTCCAAAGTGTAAAGAGTAGTGAAATAGCTCAAAGACAGTGGAAGACTTCTACAGAAGCGGCTGCTACCCACTAATCTTTCTGGTTCATATCAAAGTATTCCGATTTTTCCCCAGTTTTGCTCATCCTTGTCTTCCAACTGCCTTGTAGAGTGCTTGGACCATAGTAGGTACTCAGGGAATATTAAGCGAAGGGCTTTTTTCATAGATACATTTACTGAAGGGAAATATGTGTGTCTCTAGTGGTGTGGGGAGGCGGTTCCCAGCTTTAACCCATGCATATTTCTGCAGGAAGCATGACCAATCCTGCACAACGAACAGATGGAGAATTTCCACCGGGATCTTGGGGGAAAGACTAAAAGACACTTTTGGCTCAATAATGAAGTCTCACGGGTCAGAAGAGAATACACACACGTACACACACACACTGCTTTCTTTGTAGTGAGTACCTTAAAATATGCTAGACGCTATTGGTAAAATTAACAGCTTTCTAGTGCAACTATGCATGTGGAAAGGTTTAAAAAATGGTAAACCACCAAACTCCTGGAGAACAAGAGAATGAATGCTCCAAGTCTGTGTGATATGGATTTAGGTGGAGGAACACTGATTCAGTCAATGAAATGAAGAGCAGGTCCCAAATCTTCCAGGTTATCACCTAATTCAGGAAACAAAAGCTTCACCCATTCTCTCCCTTTTATCACATGGATGATCATTTCCCAATTCCCAAATCCCATCTCAGCTCCAAGGATCCTCACTCACACTGGCTCTCTCCAAGGTCCTGGGAGGAGGACTAGCAATGTGTTTATATGGCTGCAGTTTTCCAAAAACTTCAAAAGCAAAATATTTTACCTTCTGTCAGCTAAGACTGCTGATTCTTTCAGTCCCATCATATTTCCCCTTGTGTTGGGTAGTTTTGGAAAGACAGGTATTTTGGGGATGTATCCAAGAGAATTTGAGTTGAGGATACATTGAGTTGGGATTGAAGTGCTATATTTATGTGGTTTTCAGTCACTTCCATGGAGATGTAAGTTTTTGTTATATTCCAGTCTGAGAATGGCTTCAAGGAATGTACCTTCCAACTACTGCATGGTCACCAGGAGTTGTGAGCTGCCACTGCTGAGCAGGCACGTAACATGCTATATCTGTGTCCCAAGCTCCCAGCACTGGAGGTACATGATGCAGAAACAAGGTTTGAAATGTCAGGATGTAGAGGCTAGTCTATGGATAACTCTTCCAATCATTAGATGTGTAAAACTGGATGCAGCTAATTTGGTTCTCACTGATAACTGGACAAAGGGAGATTTACTCCCAACAGGAATAGATTAAAAACTACAGCTTATACAATTTTAAATGATCCACGCTTTTTTTTTTTTTTTTTTTTTTTAAGGAGGCACTGGGGATTGAATCCAGGACCTTGTACATGGGAAGCAGGTGCTCAATCCCTGAGCTACATCTGCTCCCCTCCACACTTTTTATAAAGGAATCATATTAAATGGAATTGGTCAGAATTCCTGTGTTTTTAGGGCACACACCTGTAGCAGTATTACAAACAGTGAGAATGTATGTGTAGTCACATGTTTTATGAAAAGCAACCACAATAATTGTACAAAAATATTCCAGTCAACAAAACAGCTATCACTCTTGTCTCTCCATGGAAAATTTTACAAAACAATTGACAAACGAAAATGTGATCAAAGAACATATAGCTAAAAGGTAAAAGAGAAAAGTATCCTAGAGGTGTGCCAAAGAGGTAATAAAGAGAAAAGATTACACCTGGATATTCTGATATTTGTGCTTTTTATCAGCTTATGAAAATACGTAATTTGTTGTGGTTTATATTCTCATTCTAAATAAATATTCACTTTCGTAACAAATTTTTACAAGCTTCTGCTTAAAGAGGGCCTTGCCAAATCGCATCAGGTTCAAACCCCATCCAGCCTGGACCCCACGCAGCCCACTGCCCTCCCCGTTCCTGATCCTCACCCACCCCTGACTCTGGAAGTGAGGGATGAGAAGGGGGTCAGGGATGTCATTTTTTACACAATGATTGATAATTTGTAAACATCTTGTTAGAATATTTACATAGCTTTTATACCATGTCAAAATACTAAAATTCCTAAGTAACAGACCCATCATTGACTCCTGACCCCAAACCAAGCTGCCTTTTCAGTCAACATGAAAATGTTTCATGGCAGAAATTCCTAAATAAGCTGAATGTGGCAGGCAGAATGCACGAGGTAATCCCAGGACCTTGTGAATATGTCACCTTAGAAAGCAGGGGTTCTTTTTTTTTTTATTTTTATTTTTAAAATTTTAATCAGTTTTATTGGTAGATATTAATAAAGCATACAATCTATCCAACATGTACAGTCAGTGTTATTTGGTATAATCACATAGCTGTGCATTCATCAATTCAATCACCATTAGAGTATTTTTATTATTCTAATATTAATAGCAATAATAAGCAAAAAACTAGAAAAACAAGTAACTGTACCCCTTAATATTTACCTCTCAATCTCTCTAAGCTTCCCCTGCAATACATAGCTGCTATTTCATTTCTGGCTCTCTAATGTATTTTGTACATTCATATTTTTTTCTTTTCTTAAGTAGTTTTTTCAGTTTTATTGATACACATAAATAAAGCTTAAATCCATCCAAGGAATACAATCAGTGGTATTCAGTGTATTCACATCTTTGTTCATTCATCAAGCCAATCACTCCTAGAGCACTTTCATTATTCCAATAATAATAATAAACAAAAAACAAAGAAACTCATCACTCTTAATCTCTCTATGCCTCCCCTGGCATACATAGCTGCTATTCTTTTTCCTTCTCTTTAGTATATTTATATTTACATTTTGTAAAAACAGTGTTATATATGCAATATCACCCATATTCGTGTTTTACATCAGTGTTTACTACCTTATACAGTGCGATGTTGCAGTTTTTAGCTTTCCTTCTAGTAATATACATGACTTTAGACTTTCCTTTTCCAAAAACTGTCCTACCTATACAATAGCACTGCTAGTTAAAACACCATGATATGCTTTTAAAAAAAATATATATATATATATATATATTATTTTTTAAGATACTTAGATTACATAAATGTTACATAAAAAAACATGGGGGATTCCCATGTGTCCTGCTCCCTACCCCTCCCACATTTTCCCACCTTAACAACATTCTTCATTACAATCGATGAGCACGTTTTGGAGCATTACCACTAAACATGGATTATAGTTTATATTGTAGTTTATACTCTCTCCTGCACAATTTTGTAGGTTATGGAAAGTTATTAATGGCCTGTATCTGTCATTGCAGTATCATTCAGGACAACTCCCAAGGCCTGAAAATGCCCCCATATTACACCTGTTTTTCCTCTACCTCTCCTCAGCACCTCCAGTGGCCACTGCCTCCACATCAATGATATAAATTCTTCCATTGCTAGAATTACAATAAGTCTATGGCAGAGTACCAGTAAGTCTACTTTAGTCCACAGTTCATTCCCCAATCATGAGGATTCTGGGATGGTGATGCCCATTCTACCTCTAGTTGAGAGGAGGCTTCAATCCCATGGGGCAGATGGATGGGACTCTCTTGCTTGCAGTTGCAGACTCTCTGTTCCTTGGGATGGTCGTTGCCATTATCATCTCCTTGTTAGTTGTCTTGGGTGAGTTCAATGAACTGTAGAGTAGGTTTTGCAACTCTGTTGAGATTCAGAGCCCCGCTGGCACATGCAGAGCCCAAAGATTTAAGTCTCTTGGATGTACGCTTATCATCTCTAGTGCTAACTATAGGTTCAAATAGAAGGGACCAAAGAGTCATATGTAGGGAAACCACAACTGAGTCCAGCTCTGTCACATGGGAAGCATAATTGCCAAAGTAGGGCCCACTGGCAGGGCACCAAACTCAAGAGCTGTCTGCCCTGCCTATAGTGTCTGGATGTCTCCAGAGCCCTCAGGAGCCCTGCTATTTGAGGGAGTATTTACTTTCGCAGTCAATGAGAAGCTGCTGAGGTATGCATAAGTGTAACATCTGGGATGACCTCCTGACTCACTTTGAAGTCTCTTAGCCATATGAATTCATTTATCTTTATGTTTTCCCTCTTTTGGTCAAGGAATTTTTCCAGTTTCATTGCTAGTTGGTGCTTGGTAGTAATCCCTCAGTACAAGGGAGGCTCATCCCTGGGAGTCATGTCCCACACTGTGTGGAAGATAATGCATTTATATGCTGAGTTTGGCCTAGAGAGAGTCCACATTTGAGCAACAAGGAGGCTCTCAGGAGGTAACTCTTAAGCATCCTAACACTAGGCTAATTTTCAATTTCAAAAATAAAGGTTCATAAGTACAGACATTAATATCAAGGATCTGTCACTGGCCCTGTATCGGGGGACTCTTGCTATTCCATTAGAGAGTGTGGCACAGCTCCCCAGGATGGGAATTCAGTATTCTTTTGGTTATTGTGTGAATCTCCACCCACCGTGACAATGCCTTATGAGCCCTGAAACACATTTATATGCTTTATATGTATGCCCCAGGTGAACCTCCTCCCATGTATTCCCCATCACTGATACCCTGCACCGATGATCCTTTCCTGTCATAGGTGTAACCCTTCTGTGACCCAAAACTTCTTCAAAAATGAAGCCAACAAAATAACCAAATACAATTAATAATAAAATAAAATAATGATAGTTTTAAAAATAAGAAATAAAATACAAAATATTAAATCATTAAAAATTAGAGTAATAAAAATAATGAAAAATTAGTAAAAAAATTTTTTTTGACATTGCCTCTCATCACTGGAAGATCTGATGTCTTGTATGTACAGTGACATTTTCTTCTATTTATTTCCCCAGTGTCTTATTTTTTTTTTTTCATTTTGTCCTTAAAGAAGTTTTAAGTTATAGAAAACTGATATAGAGAATATAGGGGATTCCCATATACCCAACATCTTCCCCCTTTTCCTCTTTCCCCTATATATAACATTTTACACGTGGATGGTATATTTGTTACAATTGATGTACAAATATTGAAGCATTGTTACTAAACATGGTCAATGATTTACATTATAGTTTACATTTTGGACCATACAGTTTTATAAATTTTGATGAAATTTAACATGGCCTACATGCATCATTGCAAAATCATGTAGTACAATTCCATTGTCCCCAAAATGTCCCATGTTCCATCTATTTTATTCCTCCCTCCCCCTCCTGTCAGGACCCACCACAAGCAACAGGCTTCACTCCTTGAAGAACAAGATTCATAGTTACTTGCAACAACTTTGAGGGCTTGACATACTGGCCTGTCCTCCCCTATTAGACACTACTTATGTTCTTGAGAAACTCCCACCCTTCTATTTGAGAACATGGCAGGACTCCCCAGGATGGGAGTCCAACACCTTCCCACTTATTATGTGGGTCTCCACCCACTGATATAACCCATTATGAGAAGATGAACACTACACACTCCCTAGAGACCTGCCCCAGGTGCCTCCTCTCCCTCATATCCCCCACATCCAACACCCTAAACCAGTAACCCTCCCCTGCCATATTTGCCCAAAGAAAATACCCAACATTGTAGTTTCAACCACATACCCGCAAATCCCCGGAGTTCACCTGTTCCCTCCTCCCGACTTTCCCCCAAGTTCCATGGACAGCGCATCCCACCCTCCCCACCCCTACCCCTCTCACAAACCAGCACTGCCCAGCCCAGTAGTATCACTGCACCACTGTCATGCCCATCTACCTCACACCTACACCCTTCCAACTTAACATAGATTTTGCCCATATGGGCATTGGTTCACAATCTTCTTCTCCCTTTCTGTGTCCTGTGAACCTATCTTCCAGACTATGGCTCAGTGAGTCTGCTCAGTATGCTTTAACCATTTCTATTCATTTCCAAAGATTTACAAACAACACTTTTAACAATTCTGCACAGGTTAACCCTCAGCTTTCCATTCTCTGCTCTCCTTCTGTTTTCTGGTGATTTATGTTCAAATTATTAACTCCATGAGTTTACACAGTATATTTAGTTCATAACTGCAGTCATACAGTATTTGTCCTTTTGTGTCTGGCTTGTTTCACTCAGCATAATGTCCTCCAAATTCATCCATATTTTCATATGCTTCACGACTTCATTTCTCCTTACAGCTGCATAATATTCCATTGTATACTCCAAAATTTGTTCATCCATTCATCAGTTGATGGACACCTGGGTTGTTTCCAACTTTTGGCAATCGTGAATAATGCCACTGTGAACATCGGTGTGCAGATGTCTGTTCATGTCTCTGCTCTCAGTTCTTCTGGGTGTATACCTAGTAATGATATTGTTGGGTCCCATGGAAACTCTGTATTCACTTTCCTTAGGATCTATCAAACAATATTACACAGTGGCTGTACCATTCTTCATTCCTACCAACACTGAATAAGCGTTCCTATTTCTCCACATCCTCTCCAACATTTACAGTTTTCTGACTTTTTAATAGTGGCCAGTCTAATAGATGTGAAATGATATCTCATTGTAGTTTTTATTTGTATTTCCTTAATCACTAGTGATGTTGAACATTTTTTCATGTGTTTCTATGCCATTTGTATATCTTCTTTGGACAATTGTCTTTTTTTTGCAAAATGATATATAAATATATATGCATATATGTGTATTTGCTTACAAAAATGTTATTTATATATATATATATACATATATTTTAAGAGGTGCTTAGATTACCCAAAATATTACACGGAACCCACTGGGATTCCCATGTTGCCCACCTCCCACACCTCCCACCACATCCCACACAAACATCTCCCACAGTGTGGCCCACCACCCTCAATGACCTTACACATCCTGGAGCCTTGCCACCAACCATAGACCACAGTTTACACTGTAGACCACACTCTCTCCCACTCAGTTCTGAGTGGTGTGTGCTGATTTAAAATGGCCTACATCCGTTGCCACAACAGTACTCAGGACAACCTCCAACTCCCAAAGAAGCCCCTGTATTTCAACTAAAGCAGGGGTTCTTAACCTTTATTGTTCCATGGACCCCTTTGCCAGTCAGGTGAAAACCATGGACCCCTTACTAAGTCCACACTATACTGTGCAGTATTTAATAAATATATCACACCTGCACCAACACGTCCCCACGAGAATAATGTTTTTTTGAATTTCAGTTCAGGCTCATAGAGCTCTGGTTAAGAACCCCTGTTATAGAGCAAGAGGGATTAATCAGCTGACCTTGAGGTAAGGAGATTTTCCTTGATTATCCAGGTGTGCCCAATATAATCACCACAGTTCTTAAAAGTGGAAGTAGGAGGCAGAAATGAGTCAGAGAAAGAGATGTGATGACAGAAACAGGGTCAAAGAGATATTCTGTTGCTGGCCTTGGAAATGGAAGGAAGGGGTCATGTACTAGTCAGCCAAAGAGGTGCTGATGCAAAGTACCAGAACTCCATTGGCTTTTATAAAGGGTACTTATTTGGGGTAGAAGCTTACAGTCACAAGGCCCTAAAGAGTCCAACTCAAGGTACCATAAGAAGTATTTGCTCACCAAAAATGGCTGTCAATGTCTGTGCGGGTTCGGCCTTCCTTCTTCCTCTTAAGGCTCCGTGGGCCCAGCTTCTTCTGATCTCAGCTGAAGGCTGGCATAAGACTCATATCTCTTACCAGGGCTCATTTCTTTCAAGGATCAGCTGCAAACTATCAAGCGAATGGCTCATCTCTCTTTCCAGGGCCTCTACCGTGTCTATGGAGCTGTCTCTCTTCCTCTGCATATTTTCTCTGTGTATCTACTTCTGTGTGTCTCCTTGAGTGACTGTATATATATATATATATATATCCCAAAAAGGGGACAGGGACTCAAACGGAGTCGCCCTAATGGTGTGGTTTAATCAAAGCTGTAATCTCAACATAATTTAATCAAAGGCATCTCGGCTGAATCTAGTGCAATCAAAGGGTATCACTCCCAGAGGAACAGACCACTTTACAAACATAATCAAGATCTTTTTTTGGAAATCGTAAATAATATCAAATTGCTACAGGGCGCAAGCCAAGAGGAGCACAGGTGGCCTCTAGAAGCTGAAAGGGACAAGAAAGCAAATTTCCCCCTTACATTCTCCAGAAAGGAGCACAGCCCTGCCGACACCTCGATTCTAGCCTAGTGAGACCTAGTAAGGTCAGAATTTTGATCTATAAAACTGTAAGAGGATAAATTTGCATTGTTTGGAACCACTAAATTTATGGTAATTTGTTATAGCAGCAATAGAAACTAATACACTAAGTATCAACTTGAGCAACTGAGAAACTGTGCTATTGGACCACTTCATTGGTTAATGTTCTTTTGTTTATAAATAATAGAAAACCCACTGGAACCGACTTAATAGTGAGGGAAATGTTTTGGCTTGCATACCAAAAAGGACGAGATTAAATTCCATACTGAATCTCACTGTGGCCAGAAGTGACATAGCAGTCCAATGGGCTTAGCCTACCTACGTGCCCACCCCACACCCTTCCTGCATGGAAACCAGGTACAACTGGGCAGGGGTGAAGGCAAAGTGAATTCTGCAAGGCAGTCACACAGGTCCGTGACAACACCCTATCTTTTCATTTTTCTTTATCTAGTCTGTGAAAGACAGACCTTGACTCTGACCCATGTAGAGATGTGAAAATGAAGCAGAAAAGAATATTTTTAATTGTTGCTCTTGGAACATGTACATATTCTGGATGGTTGATCAACTGTCTTTTATTATTTGCTTTTACCTCCACTCCACTTAAAATAGCCTCATACTCTGCCCAAGAGGTTTATTAGTAAATCTTCCAAAGTTGGGAGTCTTGAAAGGATGCGTCTGGATCCCATTTTGATGCTCTTTTGTTTGTTTATGTAGCTAAAAGGCCACCAAGTCAGAGTTCCTCTTGGTTGATTCTCCCTTCCACTAAATGTCCAGTCGCTATTGTTTTATTGCAATCTATTTACAAGAAATGGGCGATTTTTCCCGTGATGCCATGAGCCCTGAGCTGTGTTTGTTTATTGCTCTCTGTGCACCGGGATGCATCCTTGAGATTCAACTGCCAACTTAAGGGATTAAGGGGCTAAGTGAGTCTGACTAGAGCAGGAATCTTTCAAATGTGCTCTTCCCACCCAACTCTTTTATGGGCAATTTTTACTTAACGCGCACGCGTGCGTGCACATACATAAGCACACACACAGAAGGACCTTGTTACAGCCTGGTAACAAAACAATTACATTTCCCAACATTTATTCGATCTCTTTTTATGCCATCTTGGAAAATAGAAAAATACACAGTTCTATGTAATTATTCAAATATACATATTTCCATTAGTTCATAATCTGCTTTTCTCCTGTGATCAGAATTACCCCAGAGGAATGTCTAACCATCCGTCCTGCTGAAAAATAGCCTGCCCCCAGCAGCAGTGGGAACTGAACCCGCTTGATTGCCTGGAAAGCATTTCTGTCAGAAGTGTTTTAGTCGCAGCCCAGGTGATGGCTGGGAGTGCCCCTCCTTACTCAGTAAGCCCTACTGCAGGGAACATTTCTATATCTGAAGCCAGGACAGCCGAAGGATTGCCAGAGTTGAAGGGAAAAAAGGACCTGCCTCCAAAGGTAGCCCCCTCTCCTCTTCCAGCCCTGTCTGCTCTCCACAAAGGAGGACTAGGGCAGCAGGGGCCCTGACACACCAAAGCCACGTGCTTTCCGAGTAGGGTAAGCCCTGCCCTTGTATCCTAAATCAATATTTTGGTCCATCATGTAGAACCCAAAAAGCAACAACAAAGATGATGGTGCTCCCCCAGGACTTACCTTGGTGCCATTACTTTATTTTTATTTTTTCCCCACTTTTTTTATTTTTTAAAAGATACTTTGATTACATAAATGTTACAGATAATATATAGGGGATTCCCATATGCCACACTCCCCACACGGCCCATATTTGCCCCATTAACAACCTCCTTCATTAGTGTGGTACATTCATTGCAATTGATAAACACATTTTGGAGCATTGCCGCTAAGCATGGGTCATAGTTTACATTGTAGTTTATACTTTCTCCCATTTGACTCTGTAGGCTATGGCTGGATATATAATGGCCTGTATCTGTCATTGTAACATCATCTCAGGATGATTCCCAAGTCCCAAAAATGCCCCCATCACATCTGCTTTTCCCTCTCCCTAACCCCAGAACATCCATGGGTCACTGCCTCTACATCAATAGTATTTCTTCTATTGCTAGAATCACAGTAAGTCTATAGTAGAATACTACTAAGTTTATTTTAGTCCATAGTTCATTTCCCAATCCTGAGAACTCTGGGATGGTGATGACCACTTCACCAGCCGATGGATGGGACTCTCTTGCTTGCTGTTGTTGGCACTCTTGGTTCCTTGGTATGTTGTTTGTCCATCATCTCTTCCCCATCAGTCCTCCTAGGTGAGTCTGTTGAACTGGAGGATAGGTGTTGCTACTCTGTTGAGATTCAGGGCTCAGCTACATTGACAGCCCAAAGATTTAAGTCTCTTGGATGTACACCTACCATCTCTAGTAGTAATTATAGGTTCAAATAGAAGGACAGAAGAGTCACACATAGGGAAACCATTGCTGGGTCTAACTCAGTCACACTGGGGAGCATAAATACCAGATTAGGGCCCACTGGCAAATGGCCAAATTCCTGAGCTGTCTGCCCTGACTATAGTGTCTGGATGTCTCCATAGCCTTGAGGAGTTTCACTATTTTGGGTCCTATCTACTTTGGCTGTCAATGATCTTGTTGAGATGTGCATAAGCGCTACCTCTGGCATAGCCTCCCAACTCACTTTGAAGTCTCTTAGCTCTTTCCCCTTTTGGTCAAGGTGGCTTTTTTTGTTTGTTTGTTTGTTTGTTTTTGTTTGTTTGTTTGGTTGGTTTTCCAGATGTATTGCTTGTTGGTACTTGGTAGCAATCCCTCAGTGCCAAGGAGGCTCATCCCCAGGAGTCATGTCCCACACTGGGGGGAAGTTATTGCTTTTATATGCTAAATTCGGCTTAGAGAGAGGGTGCCATGTACTTTAGACATATTAACCCATTAAATCCCCAAATGCCCAGGAAGCAGGTATTATATTTATTCCTATTTTGCAGATGGGAGAACCAAGTTCTAAGATGCTGAAGAAGCATTCCTATCAGAGCTGAGTTTCTCAACCTCAGCACTATTGACATATTGAGCAGAATCATTCCCTCTGACTGGGGTGGGGGGGCAGTCCTTGCACTGTAGGATCTTTAGCAACATCTCTGGTCTCTGCCCATTAGATGCCAATATTAATCTTTGGTTGCGATAATCAAAAATGTCTCCAAACACTGCCAAAAAGCACCTGGGGAGAAAAACTGCTCTCAGTCGAGATCTACTGCACTGTGCAGAGATAAATAAATAGTGGAGCCCAGGTTTGAGCTCACCTTATTTAATTCTAGATCCCAAACTCTGCAAAACCATGGTATTGAATAATGATTTCTGGATCCATACATATCTATAACACCTCCCCCTCAACAGTCCAGCAAATACTGTCTTTTCTCTTTCCATAGAGCTACCTTCATAAGCACTCTCTTCCATTCCTTTTCTGTCATTTGTAACCCTGTTTGTTCTGGCTTCTTTCCTCTCCTTAAATGCCCTCCTTCAGCCCCAACATTGCTGAAGGATGGACCAGTGGGTTTTCTGGGGCACTGCATCCTTTCACTTCTCTTCTGTGAGACAATTGTATTACATATGAAAATGAGTGTGGGCTTTGGAACTGGAGAGTCCTGGGTTCTAAACCTGGCCTTGCTGTTCCCTGGGTGTGGATAGTAACTTTATCCCTCTGTGCTTCAGTTTTCTCCATTATAAAACATCCTCATTCTTTTCTTCTCCCCTTCCATCACATGAATTCCAGGAGACTGTGTCTTCCTGCTGTTTCCCTGTCATTAAAACAACTGCCCTTCATAGGGAAAGAGAGACAGAAAGGATATGGCCAGCGGTAGAACATCAAGCAAAGGGAGCAGAAGCTCCTTATCTCTCTTCCCAGCTCTCTGCATTCATGCCCATTTAATAGTTCTGACAGTCAACATTGTAGGGATCTTTCCATCAACAGAAATCCCCGCATTTGCTTAACCATCTTCATTACCATGTTCTATAGGTCTGTCCCCATGACTCTATCATACTTCCCTTCCTCATCATGCAAATGTACACAACATTATCAAATATTCCAAATCTTTCAATGGTTTATCTTTATAGACACTTACATGGAGCTACAGATAACTTGAATAAAGTTCATTTGAACCTGGGTTTGTACATTTAATTTTAAGACACACCAAATGTGGAGATTCCCCAATCTAAGGTGGGGAAGAGGAGTTGTGTCTATTCACACAATAAATGCCAGTCACCTGGAGCCACCTATTTTCATTTTGTAGACACCCCAGTTTCTCCCCAACCTGGCTGGATGAGGGAATGAGAAGCTGGACGAAAGAACAGATTGCTCTATCAGGACCACAAACTCTGACCATGACTCCTATTTCAAAATTTAATTCTTCTATGTGTCAGTGGCATAAGAGTGATGATGTTAGCATGGTCATAATTACTGGGAGCTCTCTGTTTGAGCTTTAGGAGTTTTAAAATAGATAATATACTTCTGGGCTACATTATTTCAAGATCATTAATATGACAGTTACAAAAATATTGGAAAAGTCTAAGTTCTTTTCCTTTTTTTCTTTTTCTCTCTGGTTGCTAAAAGATAATGAGAAAAAAATTATTCTGCCTTCAAATCCTCCATTACTAACTAAAAACCATCATTTTACCTGTCTGTCAGAGGCAAATACTTAGATATAATTAATGGAATAGTATTTATCAAATCTTGAGGTCTGTACCTTCTGTGGGCCAATGTAACAGTAAATATTTTTGGTTGCTAATAGCAGAAACTCAACTCAAAACAAATTCAATAAAAAGAGGGAATTGTTTGCTTTGCATAACTAGGAATTCCCAGGGGATGGATTAGGAGCTTCAGGTACAGCTGAATAGGGGGATTTGGACAATAGCTCCAGGGCTCGTACCCATCATCATCGAACCCACGTTAATGGTGTATTTTTATTTACCAGTCCTGGGCCATGTGTCAAGCCCAGGGTTTGAAAGTGTGGCAAGGTGTCACATGATTTAAAGCCCAGCTAGGCCTATTGGGAATATGGGAATGGCATGTCCCCAAAGGGAAAGCTCAGCTCCCAGAAGAAAGAGAAGGGGATGCTGGCCATTCAACAGCTAGATGAGTTCCTCTCAGGCACAGGTTTTAATTCTTTAAACCTCCTGAACTGTGCACATATTTCCATAAAGTCATCCTACCAAAGGCCAATCCATTTGCATTAAGGTCAGGATTTAAGCATTGTCTTAAAATGTGCTGTTTCATTTCTATTGCTTTCAAAACTCTTGCCTGTTTAACTTGGTTCCTTCAATAATTCTAACTAGAAGGTGATTCTTTCAAGTGAGAATTCCCAGGCTCTCTGTTTCTCCCTGACCTCAGTTTTTCCAGAGACCACCATGTTCAGAAAGAAAGAATTCAGGACAATCTTACCTGAAACAGGCCCTTCCAACAAGTTGTCTCACTTGCTCATTTGTGCAATGGTGCTCAAGTACTATAATTCTAAAATTTCATTATCTCTGATTTTTCATATACTTACTTTATCTAGACCTGTGCTCTCCAAAATGGCAGCCACACATGGCTACTTCAGTTTAAATTAAAATTAAGTGCAATACAAAATTCATGTGCTCAATAGACACGTGTGGCTAGTAGACTAGTGGATGCCATATCAGATAGCACAGGATAGAACATTTATATCATCACAGAAAGTTCTACAGGACAACGCTGCTGTAGATCACAAAAGTTATCCATCTGAAAGATAAAATTTCATTATGCTATATATATATTCCATGCATATGGCCCGTCAACACAAAGCGGAAAATTAATTGATCTTATAATTATAAGGAGTAATATATAGAGAGTATTGATTATATGCTACAGCTCATGGACTATTTAAAATGAACACTAATTATTAGCGCTACCAAAAGAGGAGATGGGTTACAATTTTATTTCCAAGAAAACACAACAACCATAATTAATACTCCAATGCTATTTTTCAGAACCTTACAATACACTTTCTAATTAGTTAAGTGTTCCTTTTTTTTCTCATTCAGACCACACCATTATCTTTTCAGCCTTAATTTCCATCATTCATTCACTCAGTCTACATTTTTGGCCATCTTGAATTTGGCACTGCAACAGTTTGAAGCTGGGTGAACCCAAGAAAATCGTGTTCTTAAAACTTAGTCCATTCCTGTGGGTGTAAAACCTATTGTAGGTGAGACCTTTTGATTAGAATAATTAAGGGCCCTTCCTTTGGATTATATCACTTCAGTAGGGTATGACCCAGGGTGGGTCTTAATCCTTTTACTGAAGTCCTTTATAAATGGAGGACTAAAGAGTCACAGACACAGAAAGAAGGCCACAGGGACACAGTGGAACCCACTAACAGAGAGAACGCCATGAGGGCAAGAGACTGAAGGCAATGCAACCTGATACTGTTGAGCCCTGCCATGGGGCAGGGGTCTCGGATCTCAGGGAGCTGACCTTCAAGGAGAGAGCTTCACCTGATGCCTTGATGTGGACACTTTCAAGGCTTCAGAACAGTAAGCTTTAACCCCATAAATCCCATTGTAAAAGCCACCCCATTTCTGCTATATTTCTCCAAGCAGCTTTTAGCAAACTAAAGCAGGCACCGTCACTCACATGTGCTTGATTCTATGACTCCAGGTCTTTGCTTATGCCATTCTGAGGGCCTGAAATAATCTTCCTCCCGTTGTCCCATTAATTCATCAATACTTTCTCTCCTCTCCAGTGGATAATGGATATTTGTTCCAATACTCTTTGTATGTCTGCACTAGAGATTTTATCACACGTTGTATTGTGATTAACACTTTATATGGAAGCCTCCCTCGTTACAGTTTGTAGAGGCTGGGGAACCTGTGTGTTGTCTTCCCAGCTCAGCCTAGAGTGCAGTGTCTGTTACATAGTAGATTTTCAATGTCTGTTTTTGAATGTTAAATAAAATGTTATTTAAGGTCTTGGACATTATTAGCCTGACATAAATCTCTATCCCCTGCCCCACTGCCCATACAGATCCCAGCCACCTTGACCCATTTATTCATCCTCTCTGGACATACCATGCACACCTCACCCTTCAGCTTTTGCACTTGTTGGTTACTTTCACTGGGGAACATCCCTCTTTCTACCCTGGTGTTCATTCTTCACTGCCAAGCTCAAATAGCTCCTCTGAAAACCTACCCAAAGCCTCTTCACCCATGACATGGTTTTCTCTGCTCCTTTCTCCCTCCCGTAGTATTCTGCT
Organism: Tolypeutes matacus; assembly: GCA_026826555.1. NCBI lineage: Eukaryota > Metazoa > Chordata > Mammalia > Cingulata > Chlamyphoridae > Tolypeutes > Tolypeutes matacus. Next base: position 4,347,798 of record JAKSZT010054576.1, on the reverse strand, counting down.
TTTGAACATATCTTTCAAAGTACTTATCACAGCCTGACTTCTATTGCAGTTAGTTGTGTCCAAATCTATCTCCCTTACTAGTTTGTGACCCCTTCAAGGACACTGCCTATGTCTTATTCATCTTTATTTTTCTTTTGCACTTAGCATAGGGAGTTACACAATTGACACTAGAAAGTGTTTGTTGAATTGAATTGCTGTGCAAAGAAGTACTTCCTTTAAAAGATGTAAAAGAAAAAGAACAGTGACAGCTTAGCTGAAGAGAGCACAATGAACTAAAAAGCCACCAGCTTTGATCAAAACCCTGCCCCAGGAACTCTCCAGCTGCTCAGACGTAGTTTCCTAGCATCTGTGGGAGCTGTGGTCTCTCAGAAAGGAACGTGATCAGGGCTAAGAGAGGACGAAAAACACAAGCAAAGCAAAGGCAGTGATTCAACACACTGCAGTTTATTAATGTATGGCAGAGTTCACATACTGGAACACACAGCAGAGGAAAGCTGAAAACCTTGATAAATTGAATGACTAGGTCCTGTGCCCTACTTTATACATGTTTTCAATGTATAAACAGGATTGTATGTATATACTCTGTTTGTAATGTATAAATAGGATTACAAACAGAGTATGTAATCCTATATTTTCATATAAGGCTGTTATAGGATAACCTTAAGATAATTGGAAGGAGCTAAGAATAATTATCTAGTGTCAAGCATCGAAAAAAAGTTAAAAGATTTACAATCATGCAACATCATCTTCTATGGGGAGAACAAAGAAAAGTCATGTGCCACTAACTCCCCCCTTCACATGGCCATGGCTAATATTGCAAATTGATTACACAATTATTTCTTGAAAAGTAAGGGTTACAATCTCAGAATCCTTCTCAACACAGTGTCAACACGAGTGGACCCATGAGATGAGATTATTTGCCATCCTTAATCTAGTCTGACATTCTCACTTATGAGATGAAGAAAGTGAAACTCAGAGAAGGGAAGGGATCGCAAATTTAGATCCATATCCCAGCTTGGTGGTCTTTCAACACACCATGCTTTCCACCGACTTGTTTCTTTCCTGGTTACAGATCTTGCAATAATTTGTGCATTCCAAACCTAACATGCATGCCAGAAATGCAAGTGCTTTCCGGCAGCACATATTCAAACCCAGCAAGAAGTCTCCCAGTATGTATGTTCCCCCAGTGGAGAGGTCAGCAATATATTTTTTTTTGACCAGTCAATCCTCATCCTCAACCGAATCAGTCATTTTCTTGGATAACAGCCTTATTCTCAACCTTCCACCCCGATATGGCTTTGCAGAGACTGGCAGGCATCCAGTGAGAAGGAGAAGGGAGCTTTGGTGAAACCCTCCAGTCCTCCGATATCCCCTGCCTGCTGCTGCTTCCACCTCAAGGTTGCCTGGAGAAAGCCTGGGGCTGCTGGAGGGTGCACTGTGTGGGCTCCTAACACTTCAGTGCGTCCTCCCTCTGCCTTTTAGCACAGCTGTTTGTAGAGCTTCCCAGAAGAACTTGAAAGGCCTCTTGATGACCTTGCTCAGTGCTCCAGAGGAGAGATCAGACCTTTCTGCAAATTCAGCGGGAATCTGGTTTTGGCAAGACAGAGATCTTAGATGACCATGCTGGCACTGGGGCTGCGTGGGGCTCGACCCTTTGGTCCCTGAGGGTTCTAAAAGGTTTCAACTGAGGCGGAGGGGGAAAGAGAGAGAGAGAGAGAGGCCCTGTTCAGCACCTATTCCTCTCTGGAAACAGCCCCTTGAACCCTTGGAATTCTTGGGGAAGCTACCTACTCCCACTCTAAGTCTTTGTGCTTTGGATAAACAGGCTCCGATTTCAGTTCAAGGTGGACATCTGACTCAGGCTGGGCCAATTAAAAGCCTCTATCGTGCTGGCTGGAGTGATAGCATCAGGTGGGTACATGGCCCAGTCTGAGCTACTGAGAGGCCACCCTGACTCTTTTCCTAAAACTTGTGGAAAATTCACTTTATTTCCCCCTTTCTTGGGGTTGCTAATCTCATGGAAAGCTTTGAGCTACTGCTGGCTGCTGTTTTAGCTTTCTGGTTGCTAAAACAAACACCACGCAATGGGTTGGCTTAAACAAGGGGAATTTATCGGCTCACAGTTTTGCATCCAGGAGATGTCCAAAATCAAGGCGTCGTCAAGGCGATGGCTTTCCCCCAGAAGACCGTGGTTTTCTGTTGCTGGCTGCCAGCAATCCTTGGTCCTGGGCTTTTTTGTCACATGGCAATGCATATGGCGACATCTTCTTTCTCTTCTGGATGCTGTTGACTTTCAGCTTCTTCCTGTGTCTTTCTTTCTCTCTCTCCACGTTCTGAATTTTGCTCTACTTACAAAGCACTCCAGAAATAAGCTTAAGGCCCATTCTGATTCAGATGGGCCACTCCTTAACTGAAGTAACCTCATGCAAAGGTCCTATTTACAATGGGCTCACACCCACTGGAATGGATTAAGATGAAGAACATGTTTTTGTGGGGTACATGTTTCTCTGGGGTATACAACTCCAAGCCACCATAGCCATGTTTTAACAACTTAGGGAGAGAATGAAGTACTCAAAGAGAAAAGCACTATCTAGAGAGTAAGAAATGTCATTATTTGGTCACTGGATTCAGCCATGCCTGAACTCCACCCTTATTCATTGCAATAACTTGATGCAATACATCTATGCATTTGCTGAAGATTTGGGTTACTGTCACTTGCAACCTAAAGCTTTCTAAATAATAAAGCTGCTAATGTGGTTGGGCCTCCTCTGGGCCCCAGAATCTTGACTGTATAGAGAGGCACAGTTCACTCAGGTCAGGCATTTACTACGTGTATTTCCCTAATTATGTTCCAGAGATATAAATAGGAGCTATGAAAAATCAGGGTTAAAGGGCCAAAAATAATTGGGTAACCTGGATTCAGCAAAACTAAACACTGGAATATTATTCTCACTGGAATAGGATTTCTCAGATAGTTTATTGTGCTGATGCATTCTGTAATTCTCCCAGAGAGGACAGACAGCAGAGCTGCCTGACCCTACAATGCCACAAACTCCTTTTTCCTCTTTTTTTATTTTATTTTTTAGTAGAACACCAGAATATGGCTAAAGCTGGTAGATAATGATACCTTGGGAGATTCTGTAGTTTATGATTCCATGGAAATAACAATAGTGTCAGGAAAAAAAATCACAAGGAATGTTGACTAAATCTAAATCATAACCTTATGTGTTTCATTAGTGGTTTATTTAAGGATAATTTTGTGCATCAGATTTCTAAAGATATAAAGTATGTGCGTTTGGTGGGAAGGAAGTATGGCATTAATTTCAAATTGCTCCTCACTAATGAATTAGAGAAAACCCATTGTCTGGTGTGAATGATACTACTAATAGCTAAAATTAATTGAGTGGTTACCAAACACAAGGCTAAGCCCTTTGGATGCATTAAATCATTTAATCCTGAAAACAATGTTATGCAGTGATTATATTTTTATCCCCATTTCACAGATCAGAAAACTGAGGCTTGGGGAGGTTAAGTGACTTAACAGTAGGTGTTAGTTGTATATCCAGGACTTGATCCAATGCAGGTATGATTCCATTGCCTGAATTTTAACTACTACAATTAGCTGCCTCGTGCTGTTCTGTTTGGGAATGTCACTTTCTCATATAAACAACATTAATATGATGTATAAGTATATCATATATATGAAAATTTTCCTATATTTAATTTTGAACATTCCTGTATGCCTAACAAATATCTGCCACAGTTGAATACAACCTTACTTGGATTTTCTGTTACTTTCATTGGCCCTCACTAATCTGAGTACCCCATTGGGGTGGGCACGGAGATGTACCGCCACATCTCCCTTCATGGAGATCTGGTTATCTGGCGGCAGGAAGTGATGTCAGCAGGCAGCTCCGGCTGTCAGCTCCTTCGGGGGCTGCTTAGGTGCAGAGAGGCCCCTCGACTGTGCCAACAGCCTCCCGGGAAGCCGGCCTTCCACATCTGAGCCGGAGCATCAGGGCCTGGGCATTGCAGCCCAACACAGGGCAGTTCTGATGGGCCGTGTCCACCTGAACTTCCTGCACTTGGAATTTTCCCTCTGCCCAATCCCGCTTCTTCCTTCCTTTTCCTTTCTCAGTGATGATCTCCAAAAACTTGAACCCAAACTCCATCTCAGCATCTGCTTCTGGAGACCCCAACCAGCACGACCCAGGCTGGCCTGAGGTCTCTCTGCTCTTGGCCAATGCCCATATCTATAACCCATTTTTAGTGGTGGAGAAAATAACTTTATTTTGGGGTACCTAGATTTATTCACTCTTTCAAATAACATTTATTGAACATCTCTGATGTGCCAGGCACAAAGAAAGGCAAATACTATAATTAATTAAGCAGGTACCGTGTACTAGGCGCTGTGCTAAAGATTTTAAAGACCTTGCCTCATCCATTCCTCCATGGAGATTACAGACAACAAAACAGACTCAGAGATAAGGTCTTTGGCAAAGTCACAAACTGAGTAACAGCAGCATGTGCATTCACTTTCCACTTGCTCAACCTCCAAACTTTATCCTCTTTCTCCTTGCCCTTTCCGCCCCTAAGAGGCTTGTGCTCTGTCAACAGCTTCTGTGCACAAAGGGGCTTGCAGCCGTGCCAATTGGATACCTTATAAATAGAAAGAAATAGCATCTTCTTTAACACATGGTCGACTCATTCCGCGTTGTGGAGCCCCTTTCTTGCAAAACTGAATGGCCATGCTTTGGGCAAACACTTGGTAGAAATTCAGTGGGAATCTGCACTTTCCAAGTTTTGTGTCCCCATGGTCCAGGAAAGAAGTCCTCACTCTCCACACACACACTCACCAATAAAGAGAGAAAGAGAAAAAGAAACAATAAAAACAACTATTACAAATGTTGTATACTTTGATCATTGAGCTACTTCATCTCATTTACACACAATTTTTTAAAGTTTGGTGTTTGTCTTTCTTGCCTGGTGCAAACATGAATGAGCAAATTGCACAGGTATGGGGTGGGAGGAAGTAGAATTGGCAGATCCAGGTGCGCTGCTTTGCAATAGTGGGAGAGGAGACAATCTATTGAATGGAAATATAAAGCAGTGTCACATGTGGGAGCATGTGTTGACAGGGTACAAAGGGCTCCGGATGGAAAAAACTCTGAGAACATCTCTGAATTGCAGCACGCACAGAAATTCACCTCCCTAATGATGACGCCGTGGCCATTTGACTGGCTCTAATTAAGCGTCCTCCATTTCACAGTGAATGATGGAGGTGCAGAATGATTAAAACTTGCATGCACAGATTTGGCATTCCAATCAGGAAGCTTCTCCAAGGAGCCTTTTCTTACCTGCCAGGCTGGGCTTCGAGCCCGTCCGAGCCTAGGTGGACTATGCCGCAGCCACTGGCATGACCTGCTTCGCTCTTTGAAGCGAGGAATCAAGGCTCAGCAATTTGTGTGCTCAGGGGTGGATCCTGAGTTTCTCCAAACGCAGCATTTCAGCTTCTGTGTTCTCCTAGAATGGTCTGGCCCAGGTAGCTAACCCACATTTCCATGAGAAGAGGGCAGCTATGTCCCTGCCCCTACAAGGCCACACTTGGGCGTTAGGACTCTACGAACACCCGGCCCTTAGCGCCGTGCCCAGCATATGGCGCAATCACTATTTTCCTCTAAGAAACATGATGCTTCAGAAAATTAGATGAAGAGCAAATACAGTGTTAGTGTTTAAGAAGATGGGAGATTTTGTATGTGAGAAAGGGAGAGAGAAAGAGAGAGAGGAGGGAGGGAGAGAGAAACAGAGAAACAGAGAGAGGGAAAGCGAAAGAGAAAGGGAGAGAGAAAAAGTTAAGGTATTGTTATCTTGGAGGTGTTTTAAGGAAATAGAAAAGTATGAAAAGACTATATTCAGAACCTAAAAATCATTGAGTGGGAGGGGGATAAATTAAGTCTTCCAGAAATTAACAAAGAAATGAATCTATTCCTAGGATGTGTCAGCATGGCACATGATTTTGTCCATCATCCTAAGGAGTCTTTACTCCTTTTTAAAAAGTTTTTCATGGAACCATTTCTCATTATTTCTGAAATGGCGTTCAATTGTATTTGTCATAGGGTACAATTTCCTTTTTCTTTCTTTTCCTCCTGCTTCTTGTCTGCCTGCTTGCTTCCTGGATGCCTTTCAGGATTCAAACAAACATCCTACCTGCAGAAAGATGACTTCATTTGTTCACCAAGTGTTTACTGAGTGTGTCTACTGTGTGCCCCCCATCCTCGGCAAGGGGGGGTCAATGATAACTCAGATGAACCCCCTGGCATGGAGGGTCCAGAAGGAAAGCTGGTGACGGGCACGTGGGAAAGGGCTGTGCAGGGATGGGATGAATGCCTTAAAGCAAGTAGCAACAGGGTACAGTGTTGGTCCAAAAAAAGGGAGGAAATGATTTGTCTGGAAGTTAAGTATAGAATTACCATATGCCCCTATCTCTCTCCTAGGTATATAACCCCAAAGAATTGAAAGTGAGGACTCAAATAGACACTTGCATACTGATATTCATAGTGGCATTATTCACAATTGCCCAAAGGGGAAAGCACTACAAATGTTTATGAACAGATGAATAGAAAAACATACAATGGAATATTACTCAGCCATTAAAAGGAATGAAGTTCTGATACATGCCACAACATGGATGGACCTTGAAGACATCATGTTGAGAGATATAAGCCAGACACACAAGGATGAACATTGTATGATCTCATGTCTATGAAATAATTAGAATATGCAAATTCATAGTGTCAGTAATTAGCATACTGGTTACCAGGGGCTCTAGTGGAGGTAGGGGATGGGGAGTTAATGCTTAATTGGTACAGAGTTTCTTTTTGGGGTGATGGAAAAGTTTTGGTAATGGATGATGGTGATCGTAGCACAACATTTGAATGTAAATAACACCACCGCATTATATACTGGAAAGTGGTTAACATGATTAATTTTAGGTTGTATATGTTACCAGAATAAAACAAAAACAAAAACATGGAACTGTACAATATAAAGAGTGAACCCTACATAAATATAGACTATAGTTAATAATATAATTATAATAATACAGTTTGATCAGTTTAACAAAGGTACCACATTAATGCAAAGTGTTAATAAGAGGGAAAACTGTGTGAGAGGATGGGGGGAAGGGGAAAGCTATGGGAATTCTGTACTTTCTGCATAATTTTTCTGTAAAGCTACAGCTTCTCTCATTGAAAAAAAGAGATTCTGTCTGGGCAGAGGGAGCAGAAACGAAAAATGGTTCCATGCAATCTATGTCTCAGATTGTGTACTCTTTTCCTGTTTCTTAATAAACTCTTTACTCCCTTGCCCCACCCCCCCAAAAAAAAATGGCTCCAAAGAATAAGATGCCCAAGTCAAGCAATGGGAAAAAAGTCAAGGATCTCCAAGATAACAAATTGGGGAGAATAAAATAAAATATCGATTATATAGCCTAGTTCTTCATAATACCTTCCAGTCAAAGGACTCTCATCCCACCCCCCACAGAACATATCAGCCCAAACAGCCAGTGGCATTCGACACCACATGTGATTTTCTCTTCTGAAACACTTGATTGAGAGGGTTAATGAAAAAAAAAAAAGGAACTTGCAACTGCTAAACTCTAAGAAGCCACATGATGGAGGGAGAAGACCCTTTAAATCTAATTTAAATTAAAAAGATGTTTGTGAAACCAAAAATAAATCTTGCTCCAGAGTGATTACCAGATGAAACATTTTAGTTAGGGGATGGTGGACTGGCCCATATTTCATGTTTCCAGTCAACGTTCGCTCTTTGCATTACCTGAACGGCAGGAGCACTAAGCTGATGAATGTTTTGTAGGTTTAAAAGGCCATTTATCATCACCACAGCAAATGCCATTTTCTGAAACATAACCCAAAGGCACTCTGTGAGAAGGGTTTTCTGCCTGGAATTCTCCCCATCCACACCTCCCAGAGTGCTGTGGGGAGCCCTGCTTCTTGATGACCGATGATTCCGCAGTGGGATGTGGCTCCCTGCTCCTTTACTCCTTTTGTTTTTTTCTAGCACCAACAGCACCTGCTTCCTTCATCCTTTCTTGCAATCCTCTTCCTTGCTCCTGGTAGGGACAGGGGTCAAGACATACAGACATGATCTATATTCTAAAGAGATGTTAAGGTCTTGGAAATTCTCCACCCTGGTTATTAGAAAGTTCTTTTTGCAAGAAGAGATGTGACGGAAGAGCAACATCTGGTGGGGTGGAGGCAGAGGGGAAGTGGAGAAGGAGGGAAGGTGGAGGAGGAAGGGATTTGGGGGCATCTCTGTGAAGTGAGTTCAGGACTGTCTGGAAGTGGAACAATGGAGAGAGAGCTGCATTATACTAAGTGGGCACGTCGTCAGCTACAGATAAGGTTGATTCATTTCTAGTGATAGATTCATTAAGAGGCCTTAATGGTATGGTTAAAACTATTGTCAGGAAGCATAAAAGGACTTCAGCTCTGTTGAAAGTCCATGTGCAGAGCTTGGCATATATACAGAACATATATATCATCTCAGTGATTGAGTTGGCGCATGTAGTAAAACTTTGTGAGTTTTTAATTTTAATAAAATGTCTTAAGGATAAGAAAAGTATGCAGAATGTTATGAAAACAGCACCTATGTTCCTGCAATTCACATTTGTCAAACCACTGCAATGCTTTAGATATTTCTTCTATTATTTTTTAAGAAATAAAATACTCCCGATAGACCCAGAAATCCCACACGTAGGGAATTCCCCAAGTGAAACTAAAATTTATATTCTCTCAAAAATCTGTACATTTATATCCATAGTGGCTTTACTTCTAATAATCCAAATCTGCAAACAATGTGAATGTCTCTCAGTGGGTGAATGGATAAGAAACTGGTATATCCATACAATGGAATACTACTCAACAACTAAAAGGAATGAACTGTCAGGATTTACAATATGGATGAAGCTCAAGTGCATTGTTTAGTGAAAGAAGCCATACTCCAAAGGCTACATACTATATGATTTCATATTTATGACATTCTGGAAAAAGCTATCTATATGGACAAAAACAGATTAGTGGTTCCCAGAAATGGGGGGGTTAGGGAGAAAGGTTGATTACAAAGGGGCATGGGGGAGTGTCTGGGGTGATGAACCTGCTCTGTATCATGATTTTGGTGGTGATTACTTTCTTGTGTTTGTCAAAACTCATAGAATTTTACACCCTGATGGGTGACTTTCATTGTATGTAATTTATATTTCAATTAAAAAGATGAAAATTAGTAACAAACATTTGTGAAAGTGGATGTGCATGTATTTGTGTGTAATTGTAAACCATTGACAAGTACCAAGTAAAAAAGCTCTTGGTCTTCTGAGAATGTGGGATGGGGGGTCCACAAATAAGGAGCTGAGCCTGGTGTGTGTGTGTGGGGGGCGGAGGGGAGGTGGGAAGGGAAGGGATGGAGAGTGTCATGCCAGCTTTCCTCTGGGAAGTGATGTCTGAGCCAGTATGTAAGCTTGAGTAGTTACTCAAGCCAAAAAGTCTGAGGGGACTCAAGTAATTGTCATAACACTACCTTTGTGTTGACTGCTTCTTTTGTGTCAGGTATCGAGCCAGGTACTTAACATATTCTGTTCTTCATCCTTACAGAGAAGCAATGAAAGTAACATAATGCCATTTTACTAGTGGACAAAAACAAATTCAGTTACATAAAGCCACTTGTTGAAGGTCACAGAGCTAAATAAAACGATGGGAATGTGTGATGGTTAAAGTTCATGTGTCACCTTGGCTAGGTTATGATGTCCAGTTGTCTGGCCAAGCAATGGCTTATTTGTCATTGTGAAGATATTTCATAGATTGGATTTTCATCATTGATTGCATCAAATCAACAAAGAGGTTGCCTTCAACAATGTGGGTAATCTCCTTATCCAATCATTTGGGGGTTTTAAAGCCATAATCGAGGGTTTCAGAGGTTAAAAGAATAATTTCTGCCTCAACTTCAACATTGGCTCTTGCCAGAATTTCCAGCCAGCCAGCTTCCCCTGGGGAATTCTGACTAAGGACTACACTGTTCTCTTTATCTGAGTTTCCAGCCTGTAGTTGGCACTACAGAGTTGGACTTATCTGCCCCAACAGTCACATGAGCCAATTTCTTATAATGTATATGTTTTGCTTCTCTGGAGAACTCTGGCTAATACAGATTGGGATTCAAAGTCACACCCATGTTCTTTTGATTCTACTGTGCTGCCTTATTTATCTCCCTTTTTTCAAAGCACCAATTCCCTCAGCTGAATAATATGGGGGATTAGATAATAGAATCTTTAAAGTTTCCCCCAGTTCTGACATAGTAAAATAAAGACAAGTTTCATCTACTGACCCAAACAGACCCAGAAGTCCCAAGGTTCCCCTCTCCCATGCATTCCCCCCAGCTTGATTTCTGATGCTAGATTTATCTCTCCATGGCTGAGTTGATATTTCTGCTGAGCCAAATGTTATTCTTCAACCAATTTTCATAGCAATAGCAGGGAGAGATTGCTGTAAAAAGCAGGTATGAGAGAGTTCCATTAGAAGATGAGCAATTGCAGTGGGGAGTTAAATGAATAACTACCATATTGGATATCTGAGTCTGTACACTAACCTGCCCATCTTAGCTCTATTCAGTAATCTCAAATAACTATAGTCAGCAGGACTAAGTTTCTTATATTTTAAAGTAGAAATCCTAAAGCTCCTGGTCTCTTAAAATGTATATATATTTGCATGTATTCATATAAAATATCTGCTGCATATGCTTCTGCTAAGTAAGGCAGTTGGGAAGGATCCTTAAAAGTAAATTCAGGATGGGAAGCGGATGTGGCTCAAGCAATTGGGCTCCTGTCTACCATATAGGAGGTCCAGGTTTCAATTGCCGGGCCTCCTGGTGAAGGCAAGCTGGCCCATGCGGCAAGCTGGCCTGTGCAGAGTGCTGGTCCATGCAGAGAGCTGGTGCAGCAAGATGACGCAAGTAAAAGAGACACAGAGGAGAGACAATAAGAGATGCAGCAGACCAGGGAGCTAAGGTGGCGCAAGAGATTGAGTGCCTCTCTCCACTCTGGAAGGTTCCAGAATCGGTTCCCAGTGCTGCCTAAAGAGAAGACAAGAAGACACAGAAGAATACACAGAGAGGAGACAGCAAATGCAAAACAATGGGGGGTGGGGTGGGGTGGAGGAGATAAGTAAATAAAATAAATCTTAAAAAAAAAAAAATAGTAGATTCGGGGAATTTTCAAGAAGGGTGCCAAGACCATTCAACGGGGAAAGAACAGGCTTTTCAACAAATGGTACTGGAACAACTGGATATCCACATGCTAAAGAATGAATGTGGACCCCTTAGTTCACACTATATGCAAGGATTAACTCAAACTGAATCAGAGACTGAAGTGTAAGGGGTAAAACTATAAAACTCTTAGAAGAAAACATCAGTATAAATCCTCATGGAAAATAAGATAAAATAGATCATTGAACTTCACCAAAATTTAAAACTTTCACACATCACAGGACACCATCAAGAAAGTGAAAAGACAACCCATAAAATGGGAGAAAACATTCACAAATCATATATCTTACAAGGGTCTAGTATCCAAAATATAAAAATATTTCTTACAATAATAATAGAACTCAAGAACAATAAAATATTAACCCAATAAAAATGGGCAAATTATTTGAAGGGGCATTTCTCCAAAGAAGATATATAAATGGCTGATAAGCACAGGAAAAGATGCTCAACATCATTAGCTATGAGGGAAATAGAAATCAAAGTCACAATGAGATACTCCTTCACACCCAGTAGGATGGCTATAATCAAAAAATCAGATAATAACAAGTGTTGGCCAGGGTGTGGAGAAATCAGAGCCTTCATACACTGCTGCTGGGAATGTAAAATGGTGTAGCCACTGTGGCAAACAGTTTGACAGTTCCTCAAAATGTTAAGCATAGTTACCAACTGACATAGCAATCCCACTCCTGTATATACACCCAAGAGAATTGAAAATACATGTTCAAATAAAAACTTGTGCACGAATGTTCATAGCAATGTAATTAATAAAAAAGTGGAAATAATCCAAATGTCCATCAATGGATGGATAAACAAAATATGGTATATTCATTCAATGGATAAATATTTGAAAAAAAAATCAAGTACCAATGAATGGCACAGCATAGATGAAACATTATGCTAAGTGAAACAAGCCAGACTCAAAAGGCAATGTATTATATGATTCCATTTATATGTAATTCCATTTATATGTCATAAGAGACATAAAGCAGATTAGTGGTTGTCAAGGACTCGGTGGATAGATAGAATGAGGAGTAACTGCTAATGGAGAAGGGTTTTTTTTTGGGGGGGGGGTGATTAAAATTTTGTGGAATTAGTGGTGATGGTTGCAAAACCGTGTGGATGTACTAAAAAACATTGAATTGCATACTTTAAATTGGTGAACTTACGATATGTGAATTATAGCTCATTAAAAAGGAAACAAACAGAACCAATAAGTAAAACCTACAGAGAGAATGATCTCTGCTCATTGTAAAAAAGACCTAAAGAGAAATAACATCCAGCAGATAGAGAGAGAAGAGCATGTTATGAAATAGAGGGCTCCCATTGGAGAGGGCATATGAGCAAAGGTTGGCTGCTCATCTATCAGAGTTTTATACTATCTCGATCCCAATCACTTGCACACATATATACCTACCAAACCTTTACCCTAACCTGTAAACCTCCCTATTAAGACAGCTAACAGATGTTTCCAAATAAAGAAGTTCAAAACTAAACGTTTCTGAGACTCCTCCACTCTACTGCCGTTGGCGCCCACAGTACTTCTCCATCTCAGCTGATGGCCACCAACTCCCTCCAGAGGTTTAGTCTCAACCCTCAGAACCTCCCTCCACTCCATGGTTTTCACACCCCACATCCCGGCCCTACCTCCAAAGCATAGCCTGACTCTGAGCCCTTTTCCTGGCTACCACTGTCTTCACTCCAGTATGAGCCAGCCACCCAATCCCCCAAAGCCCCTTTCTCCTGGATTTCTTCAGTGATGTCCTAAATGGGTTCTGTGGTTCTGCCCTTGCCCTGCCACCATCTAGTCTTAACACAGCAGCCATAGTAAAATGTAGGTCAGTCTTGTCCATCTCTGCTCAAGCTCCTGCAGTGGGTCCCCATTTTATGCAGAGCACAAACTAAAGTCCCTGCAAGCCCCGGCTTCCGGCTGCCTCCTCTCCTCTGCTCCTACTCTTTTCCTTGTTCCCTCTACTCCAGGCAAACTCATCTTCTAGTTGGTCTTCAAACATGCCCCAAACCAACCTGCTTCGACTACAGGGCAGTTTCCTGATCTGTGATGCTTGACCCCTAGGTATCTGCACAGTCAATTCCTACCTTCTTCAAGTCTTCATTCAAAGCTACCTTCTTAAAGAAGCTTACCCAGATCCTCTATTCAAACTTGTCTCTCCATACTGCAAAATCACTCTTATAACATGGGCAGAATGAAGGCAAGGCCTTTTATTTATTTTAGATACTCCTTTATCTATGAAGGCTGCAGCAATTTCTTGCATATGGAAGGAAGGAAGGGAAGGGGGAGGGAGGGATGGGAAGAAAGCTTGGAGTATATGATCTCCAAGTACACTATTTATGGCTCAGTGTTTGGAGTCCAAGAGACCTGTACTGTGAGGCATAGCTCTGAGTCATTATGCAAGTTTCTCAAATATCTAAGTCTCAGTTTCTGTTCCTACTGCCTGGGGATAATTCCATAAACTTCACAACACTGTCACAGCAAGATGTGAGTCAGCAAAAACTTCAGAGGAACTTGCTTTGATCAAGGTCTTCCTCAAGAACTCCATAACTTGATGGGATCCAATGCCACCATCATCAACTGCAGAAAGATTAAAGCAGATAATAACTCTCCCGGGTAGGAAGATGATAACACCACTATCGGCTCCTTCCTGTTTCCCTCTGCAGGATCAGTGTCCTTCTGTCTGTTCAGTTGTGTCCTGCCAGAAGGGAGACACCAGGACCCCCTTCTGGTGGGTTGACTCTCAATCGTCTCATATCAAACACCATGATATCACCCTTGCAATGTTATTTCATTAAACTTCTTCCAATAGGCCTTTTGATTTCTATTTTAGGGAAAGAAACTTCAATAATTAGGTGTCCTCAAATTTTCCACTTCATGATCCTGATTGGGTCAAACACTTGAAAATTATGTTACGAGGCCTGGATCAGAGTGAGCCAAATTGAGTTGGACCTAATTCCATGAAACTTCTAGGCCATTGCTAAATGCAGCCGTTTTGTGGCAGCCTAGCAGGGGGAAATGCTACAGACACTCCTATCCTAATAAGAAATTGATTATTGGCTGGGCTCAGCCTCAGAAGCTAGAGACGGTTTCTGATTTATTAAATAAGACACCAGTCAAAAGAAAGAACTAAAGGAAGCCTACTCCTGTTAAGTGTAAAATCACATTAAAAGCAGAAAGCAAATCCATATTCTAAGGAGAAGAATGTTAGACAAAACAGTTATAAGAGAATTAAAGGATAAAATACAAAATATAAGTGGATATGGAAAGCAGCACTAGAGAGAGTACTCCATTAATCATAATGGTTAGTCATATCACAGGAGAGAAGAAAATAGAGCAAACAAACCTTTGAATGTCTAAAATGGAATTAAAACACAGCTAAAACTTCTTTGCAACATTTTCAAAACATGCAAAATTTTCAAACACAGAGAAAAGTGAACACCTATATATATAACACCCAATGTCTACAATTGCTAAAATTTGGCCAAATTTGCTTTATTTATACCTATCTCTATATATGCATGTGTGTATGTGTTGTTTGCTGGACCCCAGTTGAAAGTAAGTTCTGGACATCATGGTACTTCATTCCTAAATACTTCAGCATATACCTAAAAATTAAGATATTCTTCATAACTTAGTCTTTTAAAGTTCATATACCCTAAATCTGTCAAATCAAAAAAGTAAAGGAAAAATATTCATTTCCATGTGGTCTGTGAAATGTCTTTGGTCTAGAATGACTCTGGGAAAAGTACAGTTTGGATTTGGCTTTGTAATCTCACTGGGTCTACTCAGTTTGTGTGGTTTATTCTATAGACAGGATAGAACATAAGGTCGTCCTCTGGGGTTTAAAATATTGCCTTGACACATGAAAAATTAGAATACAGTTAAATGAAACAGAATGGTGGTGAGGATTCTCAGGCTGGGCTGAAAGAACACTGAGAGGAAGTCTAAGTTCTTTGAAAGGGGTGATGGCCATGTTAGGAAAGGGGGAGCTACAGGCTAAACTCTTAGAATCCAGACAAGGACGTTGGACACCTTGTTAAACCAAGGAACTGGACGTCTGGACCCATGTGATCTGAAAATAAGGATAGACGTATCTGGAGATCACAGATTGGTCCATGAGACCTTCAAATCAAATTAAAACAAATCCAAAAAACTCTCCTTGCCCTTGCTCAGAATCCAACTTACCAAGCAACCTTTGAAAATACATGGTATGATTGTAACATCTGGAATCATACACTTCAGTATCTGCAGAGGAGTACACATGGGGAAGGAGACTAGAGCTCTCCTGAACTTGAGTGGGCATGGTTAGCACTGGAACAGCATCATGCACAGAAAGGTATTGAATAAAGGGATTATAAGCACATCATATATATTCAGTGAAGTAAATGTGTAAGAACCCCAGCTTGGGAACACCTTAACAGCTCAGCTGATTTGTCATTTTTATTGGAAAGAAGACCACATCTTTTAATGGAGGAATTTATCATTTCAATCGAGTCATTTAGGTTGATCATGCCCTCTATTCATTTTCTATTGCTTTATAACACATTACCACAAACTTAATAGCTTAAAACAACACCCATTTAGCATCTCACCATTGAACAGGTCAGCAGTCTGGGCCTGGAATAACTGAGTCATGTGCTCTGGGTCTCATAAGGATGTAACAAGGTGTCGGCCAAGGCTGCAGTCTCACCTGAGCGTCGGGCTCTTCTTCCAAGCTCACTGGTTGTTGGCAGAACCCAGTTCCTTGTGTTGTAGGACTGAGGCCCTCAGCTCTGAGAGGACATATCTCTCCTAGAGCGTTCACAGCATAGCTGTTTGCTTTCTTCCTTAAGACCTAGCAATCTTTTGTTTAAGGGTTCACCTGATTAGGTCAGGCCCACCCAGAACGATTTCCCTTTTCATTAACTCAACTGATTATGAACCTAATCATGAAATTGATAGTCCAACATAGTCACATATCTTATCCACACCCACCACCCATGGGAAGGGGATTATACAAGGACAAGGGTCATTAGAGATGGAGATTTTAGGGGTCACCTTAGAATTCTGTCTACCACAAAACTTAACATTGATTGTATCTGCTTCCTTCCCTTTGTTTTGGTTGATATCACTATAGCTAAACTCATTACCTTGACCTTGCCTTTCCAAAGTGCTTCCTGGAAGGTGGGTTGTGGCTCAAGCGATTGGACTTCCATCTATCATGCAGGAGGACCTGGGTTCAATCCCCGGGGCCTCCTAGTAAAGGTGTGCCGGGCCCACGCGGCGAGCGATGCAGCAAGATGATGACACAACAAAAGAGAGACGCAGGGTGGAGTCAAGGTAAGACACAACAGAAACCAGGAACTGAGGTGGTGCAAGTGACAGGATGACTCTCTCCCACATTTTAGGTCTCCAGGATCAAATCCTGGTGAAGCCTAGAAGAGAAAAACGAGACAAGAGGACAAAAAAGAAGAAGAAGAAGGAGAAGGAGAAGGAGAAGGAGAAGGAGAAGGAGAAGGAGAAGGAGAAGGAGAAGGAGAAGGAGAAGGAGAAGGAGAAGGAGAAGAAGAAGAAGAAGAAGAAGGAGAAGAAGAAGAAGAAATAGACACAGAAGATCAAACAGTGAATGGACACAGACAACAAACAGCAGGGTGGGGAGGGGGTGAGAAAAAAAAAAGTGCTTCCTGAATGGTGTGCCAAGACTGCTTTATCTGCATGGGCTTATATACTCTCACCAAGTTGATCTTAATCCTGCCCAGACACCTTTAGTGGGTCTCCCTTCACTTAATGAATAAAAGTTAAACTCTTTGTAAGAAGGTCACATCCCTAGGCTCTCCCTCCCTGCCAAATTTATTCCCCACTACCTCTTAATTGATTATTTTAATAGTTTTATATATATACACACAGGCATATACACGTATACATTTATATTCATTTTGGTCCAGGAATATTTAACAGGGATGCACCCACCCTCCACCATCTTAGCGTCAGGGTAGATTTTGTACTTAATTCAAGGCATAACTGTCCAACAGGGAGGGATTTCCAGAATCAAAATTCAAATAATACTTAAGGGATCTGGTGGGTTATTTGGCAAAAATTGTTGAACACAAAATTGGTATATCCAACTCTCCCAGCTGTTTCAAAGAATACCACAACAGAAAGAAAAAGAAAATCTCAAATTTTAAGTCATATAAAAAGAGCCAAACTCATGAGCAGTTCTGAGGATCTGGCTTCATTAGCAGGTGCTCATGGAGTCAAGAGAGTGATTCGTGGCCCTTCAGGAAAGGGATTTCAGAAGACTCCCAGAGGCAGTTTAACTTCCCCAACCTACTTCAAAATTAGATTTACTTGGTTACAAATTGTACATTTTAAATGAGCAAACCTATTAAACAAGGAGGGCTGCTGGGCTAAATAGCTGAGCATTTAACGGTTCTCTGTGGTATTACCATTTTTATGGTCTGTGTAGGCAATTGGAAGAATATCAGCCGAATGAAGAGCCAGGCCATTTATGTACATGTTTTATAAGTTACCGAATACTTGTGTAAAAGGTAGAGTCACCTTCTCATCTAACAAAACCTGAGACAGAGACACTTGAAAGAAGTCAGTCATTACCAGGCACAAAGTACTTTTGCTAATGACCATGAACACAATATTTTCTTCCTGACCTAAGTTAATGCTTTAGAGAATTAAAATATTCTGGACGCTAGCCTTCAGCATGTTTTTTTCCCCAATCTATTTTCAATCAGATTGAGGAAGGTGGATAGCCATTATTAAGAATTAGAAGAACTGTTTTCTAAGTTGCTGCCTTAACTTCTGCAATTTAAAATTGAAATAAGGCAGCTTCCTGAGTCGCTTCATCTCCTGCTAGCCCCTAATGAAGCTTGCAACATCGACATCACCTTCGGCTGATTTTCCCCTGAATTGAGAAATTCAGAGAAAAAGGATGTGTAACTCTCTTTTAGCCAGCAGCCATGTGTTTCTAAAAGTTTTAAAAGAAAAATAAAGGGGAAGGGGATTAAACATCCCCTGCACATCAAAATTACAGTCATTTAGAAACACCTGATTTTGTTAGCTGTCCTGGGAATGAAATCACACTCCAGGTAGGAGAAGAGCTTTTCACGAATGGTTGCCTCATCACAACAGGGGATTTGGAGAAGATGTCACATAGAGAGGCACAACGCAGGCCCCAGGGTCCCTGAAAAGCCTTATTTTGCACGGCAGCTTCAGGGAGTTAGCATGGAGGGGGTAAATGGGACCATCGGCATCCAAGAAGTCAGGGCTGCCTTTCCACTTGGAGAGCTCCACTCTGAGAATGGAGCCATTGGGATTTGTGTGAAGCAAAAGAGATGAGGAGAGGGAAGCACGGAGATCCCCAAACTAATAAGGCAGGCTGACTGAATAAAGGAAACCAAGACCTCTACAGAGCTGTGATTCTAGAAAAGCTTTCTGTGGTGCTGCCTGTGGTTTGACCAGATGCAGGAAACATAAAGACAACAAAGTCTGCTACAAAATGGCTCATTCTTTGGGACAGGGTTCAAATGTTTATCCTTTGTGAGGGCTTTCCCCATTTCAGGTAACAAGGACCTCTCTTTTGTGCCACCATTGAAGGGACCACTTAGTTACCAGAGATGCCTTGCAAGGCAGCACTCTAACATACTATTACAGTTACAAGTTTTCATGTCCGGTAGCCCTGATGACCAGGCACCTCCCACGCTTTACATGAAATCGACATCAGTGACTTCCTAGTACCTGGCAGATGTGAATGTTCAGGTGATAAACAAATTAGAGAAACCAATTATACCAATAGATAGAGTCATATATTAACCAATATTTATTAAGCTCATACATTGCATCAAAAGTTAGGCTAAACTCTCTCTAAGCCAAACTCAGCATATAAATGCATTACCTTCCCTCCAGTGTGGGATATAACTCCCAGGGATGAGCCTCCCTGGCACCGAGGGATTACTAACAAGCACGGGTTGGTGATGCAACTGGAAAAAGACCTTGAATAAAAGGGGGAAAAGGTAAAGACAAATGAGTTTATATGGCTAAGAGACTTCAAAGTGAGTTGGGAGTTCATTAGAGAGGCAATGCTTATGCATGTCTCAGCAGGAGCTCATAGACTGCCTAAGTAGATACTACCGCAAATAGTGGGACTCCTGAAGCCTCTGGAGACACCCAGGTCCTATGGTCATGGCATATAGCTCCAGAGTTTGTTGCCTTGCCAGTGGGCCCTACTTTGGAGTTTATGCTCCTGATTGTGTGACAGAGTTGGACTCAGTTGTGACTTCTCTACACATGCCTCTTCTGTCCCTTCTATTCAAACCTATAGTTGGTGCTGGAGTTGGTAGGTGTACAGCCAAGAGACTTGAATCTCTGGGCTGCCTATGAGCCAGCTGGTCCCTAAGCCTCAGTAGAGTTGCAACACTTACTCTCCAGTTCATTGGACTCACCCAGGACAACTAGCAAGGATGTGATGATGGACAACCACCATACCAAGGAACTGAAAGAGTCTACAACTACAAGCAAGAGAGACCCATCCATCAGCCATATGGGATTGAACCCCTCCCCCCTCAATTAGAGGTGGAGTGGGCAGCAGCATCCCAGAATCCTTAGGATTGGGGAAAAAATATGGACTAGAGTGATTTTACTGGTATTTCACTATAGACTTATTGGGATTCTAGCAATGGAAGAAATTATATCATGGATGTGGAGACAGTGTCCTCTGGAGGTGCTGAAGTCAGGGAGAGGGGGAAAAAAGTGTAATATGGGGGCATTTTTAGGACTTGGAATTGTCCTTAATGACATTGCAACGACAGATACAGACCATTATATATCCTGCCATAACCTACAGAATTGAGTGGGAGAGAGTGTAAACTGCAACGCAAACTATAATCCATCCTAAGTAGCAATGCTCCAAAATGTGTTCATCAATTGCAATTAATGTACCACACTAATGAAGGATGTTGTTAATGTGGGGAAAAGTGGGAGGTGTAGGGTGTGGTGCATATGGGAATCCCTTATATTTTTTTATGTAACATTTTATGTAATCTAAGTATCTTTTCAAAATAAATAAAAAATATATTTTTAAAAAAAGTTAGCATAAATGATCTACATATACTCCTTTAACTATACCTCCATGCACTGGAAAGCTTTTCATATGCACCAAGATTTACATACCTTATCTCATTTAATCTTTGTCTCTTAAGAACCCTTTGTGATAGGTGATATCATTTTCAGTCTGCTGATGTAAAAATGGAGGATTAGAGTGATGAAGACAAGGGTTCAAGTTTAGGTAGTTGGAGGTTGAAAAGACAGAATTCAGACCTACTTGTGTTGGACTTCAAGCCTCACGTGATAGAACAACTTAATTATTTAATCTATTATTAAGGGACTACATCCCTGGCATCAAATCCTAGCTCTTCCCTATGTACCTGTGTGTCCAGGAGGAGCCACTTGACCTATGAAGCCTCCACTTCCTCATGTGGTAATAGTATGTGCCTCATGGGGAAGGAGGAAGGATCAATGCTAAATATTTATAAGAACTTGGTTTGGTGTCTGGTCCACATGGAATGCTCAGTTATTGTTTGCTGTCTCTCTCATTGCCGTCATCACCCTCGTTCATTCTTCTTCTATGTTGCTCCGTCATGGTGCCGTTACGTTATCGTTACATCAGGGGTGTGTGCATGCGGGCATTGGTGTGTGTTTAACAGCTTTACTGAGGCTTAATTTAAGTGCTATAAAATTCACCCATTGTAAGTTCCAGGGGTTCGAGGAAATTTATACAGTTATGCAACCATCACTACAATCCAGTTTTAGAAAACTTTCATCATCCCCAAAATTCCTTCATGTCCTTTTGTGGTCAATCTCCATTCCCACCCCAACTCTAGTTTTCTGCCTTTACAGTTTTGCCTTTTCTAGAAATCTCTACATTGATTTTTTCCCCTCAAACTTTGGTTCATCCATATTAAACAAAAATGATCATCGCGGTGTTTAACATGCAAATCCATGGCTGCACCCCAGACTTACTCAACTGACATCATGTAAGGGCCAGGAAACTCCATAATTAACCAATTACTCAGGGGACTTCCTTGTAGTAAAATTTGAGGACCCTCACCTATAAATCCCAGGGTTGCAAAGTTGCCACTGGCCTGACTGAATTAGATCATAGCTTACAGAGCCCACACGGCCCAGCAGAAAGCTGGGAAGGGAGGCTTGTTTTCCCCCAAGGGCTAACGTGGGTGATGATTCCTAACCATTGCTCTTCGGGAACACTTCCCTTGAAAGAGGGGTCATTAGACTTGACAGGCAGCAGCCCAGCAGCCCCTTCTTTAGGGGGAGACCCCACTGAGGACAGACCTTCCTTGGTTCTCATTCATTTTTCTCCCTGGAAAGGAAAACAGCACCTCGGCACACAAGCTGATTTCTCCTTCTGTCATCCCTGGAGACTAAAGACTCAACCTGTAGCTGCCATCCAAGGATTTGCAAACCATCCTGTTGGATCACTGTCTTTCCAAGCCTGCTGAGGCTGCAGTAAGTCTTAGCTGGATAAAGTGAGGCTTGCGGACTCCGAGGCAGAGCCTGAGACCTCTCCGGGGACAATGCCCTGTTGTGGGAGGGGGGGTCTCTAGTGATCACCTTCCAATCAGGACTGCGCTCCAGCCCTGACCCGCCCACATCATGAGCGAGCTGGGAAAGCAGAGGGTTTGGATCAACTTTCATGTAAGTCAAAGTTTCAAGCTCAAATGCCTACAAAGGCCAGACGTGTAAATGAACACAGCGGGAAGGAGAGGGCCATGGTGACAGGAAGGATGCTTGTGCCAAGCATGTTTCATCTAAAGGGGCAGCCACACTCCAGTCATTGCAGCTCCAACGTTGCCAGAGCTGCTGATTTCTTAAGAGATGCTGAATCACAGACTTGTATGTGAAAACTCCTTGTTTTATAAGAGACAATTATTTGTTGTTGTTGTTTTTTAAACGGTATAGGATATACCAAACATCTGTGGCCTGTGTCCAGTCCTTGGGTCATTCAGAATACCAGATAAGTGGTCTTCTTTGCCGCTTCCACATTTCCACACATCTAGAACTCGGTTGCAATGGTAGGGCACAGGTGATGGCATCATACTGACCTGCATTTGAGGCCCAACTCTGCCCTTACCCATTTCACCTTGACCAAATCACATTCTCTTTCGAAGCCTGAGTCTCCTCCTCTAAAGGGCAGAATTAAATACACCTAATTATCTTTGGTCTTTTGAAAAAATTAAATGAAGTAAGTCATGCCTGATGCATAATAATTGCTCAATAGACCTAGCTCTCTCCCCCGACTTCTTTCATTCAACAAACATTCATTGAGTATCTATTGTCAGCCAGGCATGGAGCTAAGTGATACAGGAGAGCTAGAGAGATGTAACTCATTGTGGACATCCATTAGGGAAAAGATAGAATTTCAAGCAAATGCTACCATTGTGGTGTGCCAAAGCCTTGGAGCTTTCATTTTAAAATAGATTAAAGATTCTGGACAGAATCTTCTTTTCCTAAAATCTGGCAAAAAAAGAAAATGAAATCAACAGCAAAACTGTTGATCTCAAGCATCGAAGCATTAAAGCCACAACCTAGCACCAAAAATGCCCCAAACTAGAGCATGTTGGGGTGGCCAATATCTTACCCCCATAAGACATCCTAGAAGCTACCCAGTAGACAGTCTTCTTTAATACTGTCAACATCTGAAGATATATTTGACAGTGGATATCTTTAATGGTTCCCTCTTTTGATGGGGAAAAAGTAGAATGAGCTTCTGGGCAGAAACACATGAAACAAAGGAGCAAGAAATGATCATGACCATTTATGGTGGAAATTAATTGGGCGATGAGCATAAATCTGCATGCATATCCAGATGGGGATAGAATTTATCCTGGGCCATGAAGTGGGGAGACATTCCACAAACTTCAAGGGATGTGCAAAGCTCTGTCTCTAACAAAGAAAGCACTTTCCATTGAGTGGTGAGCTCTTTTCTCCAGTCCACGACTTCAGAAGGCAGAAGACATGATAGTCAATACTCAGCCCTCAAACTTTAGCCCAGTGTGCAGTCTTCTCCAGGGCTAGAAAGGAGTCAAGATGTCATCTACACACTATGAGAGCAAAAGGAATGCCTGGGTAGAGCTGTCCAAACATGAAGGAGATGGAGAAAAATGTTACAAACAGGTAAGCCAGGAGGAGGAGTAAGAGAATGACCAAAAAATAAAATAAAATAAAAATTAATTAATTATATAATTTAAAAGGACATAAAAAGAGCCCAACTTGGAAGTACACCAATGGTAGATTGAGTCATGTCCCCATAGAGACATGTTCAAGTCCTAACGCCCAGTCCTAGGGCACAGGTGATGGCATCATACTGACCTGCACTCACATTTGTGAAAAGGACCTTTGAAGATGTTATTAGTTCAGGTAGCCAAACTGAGTCATCCAATATGGTTGAAGACCTTAAAAGCAGAGGAAATTCAGACCAATTAAGAACATAAAATAGAGGTAGGACATGGAAGGGAAAAAAATGAGGAACAGTAGGAAACAGAAATCACACGAATGAAAGATAAGAATCTGATCTAAAGGAAAGGCTTGGGATAAACTGGGTAGATACAGATCAAAATTCCAAAAATTAAAAAGATAATAGTTATGGGAGACAAATAAAACTGATTCAAAATAAAGAGAAATAGTGTCCTTCTAGGAAACAAATAGAACAAGAAAAACAAAAGTCTTCAAAGATATAATGCAAGAAAAATATCCTGAAATGGAAAAACAAAACAAAACCGAATCTGCACAACTAAAGGGACATAGAATTTTCCCAAAAAATGTGATCCCAAATGATCTAGATGAGGCATATTTGGTATAAATTATTGAACATTAAAGATTTTTTTAAAAAAATAAATTTTCAAGTCTTTAACAGACAATGCAAATCAACTACAAAGAGTGAAATTCTGATTGGTCTCAGATTTCGCCAAATAATATTTAATGTTAGGAGAAAATGGAGCAATTTATATATAAGTGTGATTCAGGAATATGCCCAGCCAAGAAATCAGTCTGTTCTAAAAGCAATACATAGTCTCCATAAAGAATTCAGGGAACAGAACTTTTTAAAGAAAATTGGCCCTTATAACTCAAAGTATGGTTCACTGGCATTACCGAGGACCAAATAGAACTCCACTCTGCAAACCTACTAACCAGAATCTGTATTTTAACAAGATCCCTAGGTGATTTACGTTCACATTAAAATCTGACAGCACTTATTTAGCCAATGATGAGATGAATTAAAAAAAATAATTCAGGAATGAAAAGTTGTGGTCAATAGACTATGAATATTGTATGTATTTGGCAATTGTGAAAATCATGGTTACAAAACAAAATGAATATGTCATAAACCTTAGGAAATGTCAAAAATAATAACAATATAACTAAAAAATTTGGAAGTTGCGGAGAAGTGAGGTAGTGAGAAATTTGCATTAACGGTTTCATCTTTAATTGCAGAGACTCAAATGACATCCTCTAAAAAGCAAATGCAGTATAAAAATAATGATGATTCTGTTTTCTTAATGTTCTTATAACATCTTTTCTTAATATTAGAGGAAACGTTTAGGAAATCATACCCTCCGTAATGAAGAAACATTTATTTCAATTTTAGTTTATTTTTCTATTTTTAAATCTAAGGACCAGGAAATATGATTCAGTAATTAAAAAATAGCATCTTAGATTAAAATCCATTTTATATCCATTCTTAAATGTGTGCTTATGCACAGAACAATGTTTGGAATGATATTCACCTAATACTGACGACGGTTCTTTAAGATGATGGGATACGGGCTGATTTGCAATCTTCTTCTTGTATTTTTGGCTGAATATTTTTATAATGTGGATGTATTTCTTTTTCAAAACAACAAAGGTGTAAGTAGCCCTGATGGAGAAAACAAGGGCACTAGCCGTGTTTCTCCAGCAGTGGACTGTAACATTCTCTCCACTGGTGCTTCCCAACGACCAAGTTTTGTCTCTTCCAGTTTCCTGAAACCCCATTAAATGGAAATGTTCAAGAAGGTAAGAAGCAGACTGGTTTCGATTATCCTTGTCTATCCCTTGTGTTTAACATGTGAGGTGGCACAGAGTACTTGGTAAATATTTGTTGAGTGAATGAATGAATCCTACTTCCTCCAATAAGTCTTCACGATAAACCAGGTCTCCATGTAATCATCTGACCGTGGTTGAGCTGGCTGACTTGAATTTTAAATAACTAAAGGAACTGAAAACTCTGCTGACCTTTTCTCAGTAAGAATCAGGATGTGGCTAATTGAGACTCTAATCCATACTATCTAGGTGCTCAGCAGTTGTAAATTTGATCCTTAAATTTGTATGAACATGACTTTTTCATGTTTGAATGTAGTTTAATTAAGCAAAATGTCTTATGTGAGGATTCAAATCCCTGTGTAGATTAAACGAGTCTATTTAGGATCCACTAAGACTTTGAAAGTTTCTCTCCTACTGTAACACGTTGCACTACATCCTGCTACCACAGGGGAATAAAAGGAAAGTTCAGAGAGAGAATCACTGAATATTGGGGCCCATCAAGAGCAACATCTCATTACACCCATGAAGTCAACTCACTGTCAAAGAAAAATAGGGCATGCAGAAGAAGGTGACTGATTATTTTCTCCCTCCTGGAGGAGATGCCACAAGAACATAGCACAGTAGAAGAAGGTAGATCCGAGCTGCAGAGCTGCTCAGTCGAGAACCTAGCTCTGCTACTAACAAGTTAGGTGCAGCTGGGAAAGTCCATTTGTCTCTCTTGTGTCTTCAGTTTCCAGTTCCTTGGCAATTAAAGAACCATGCTTATGAGGGCACTCATCAAAGCCATGGGCTACTGATTTAACAACATCATCACCATTAATTTCCGTGGAGATCCAATAAAGAAAACCAATGAACGCTGAGCAATTTGGTTTGGGTCCAGGGCAGGGCCTCTGCTTCCTGACTACATCCCCCACCATTTTTAACGAAAACCCCTCCCAGTGTTAACATTAGGATTGACTTCTTGGAAAAACCAATTTTTTAAAAGTACCTAATTATAGCAAAAGGAACAAGAACCACAGAACCGTATTGAAGCATGTTATCTATTATTTGAAAGAATGTGCAATGGAATCTTGATCCCCCACAGGTTTGTTATAAGGGATGGAAGGGCCATCACCAAAAGAAATGATTCTCTTGCAACTCTAGGGCGAATGAGACCTATTTCTATTTTCAGTAAAACTGAGCAATGTTGTCCAGGGAGATGACAAACAGAAAAGAATAACACGGTTAGGTGTGGTGTATCTGTACACTCTAAAGGAAAAATGCTGAGATGGAGTAAGTGATGAGTCACATGATGAGATTACAACAGGAGCTAAAGCAGAGAGCCTGAGGCCATGGGTTTTATTGGGAAGATCCTGGAAAATGTTACATAACTTCTAGATTTCTAGTTTTCCATAACCCTAATAACTAGGACTCTCCAGCTGGGCCTATACTCCCTGTCTCCCAAAATAAGAATTTAGCATTACTTTGTTCTTCTTAAACTATCTGTGGGAAAACAAGAGTGAGAACAAAACAATGATAAGCCTGGGGAAATCATACAACTAACAAGAAATTCTGTAAGGTCCTTATAGTAGTAGTTCTTGCTTGAAAATTTCTAACTCCTCTGGAAAAGGTAAATGGAAAAGAGGTGTAGAATACATGTTTTAGAGGCAACCAGTTTGAATTTTGAATCAAGTGCCTACTAGCGTGTGACTTTAATCACATCAAATCATTCATCTAATGTAACTTTCTGCTTAAAATGAAGCTTAAATTTATTTAAGGAAAAAATTAAATAACTACTAGTTCGTGTGATACAAGAATATGGAGTAAGGGGTAAGAGTGGCATGCAAATAACTCAAATTTGGCAAACATTGGCTTGTTGCTTTGGATGAATAAACCTCGGTTTGAATATCAGCCAGGTAACAAATTAGCTCTGGGACCTCAAGCAATTTATATAACCCACCTCTGTCTCTTTTTCTTCTAGATGAAACACAAATAATAAATTCTACCCGGATTCAATGAGATAATAACACATGCAAATTGCCTGGCAGAGGACATGGCAATAACGTGCTGGGTAAGAGGAAATCTGCGTTATTCTGTTTACTGGTTAATGCATGTCTTCTCTCCCTGAATTTAACTACTATGAAAACATGGGTATTGTCTGTTTGTTTCTTCCTTAAAACTGTTCCAATAGTAAATGCCCAATACATATTACATTAATTAAATAATTAGAATAATACACATGTCCTCCCTAAAACTCACAAGAACTGAATAAATTCTCCCGCCTTGGAGCTGCAGTATTATTACCTTCCCCTAATGGCTGTTGTGATGCCATTATTAAGCTCTCAAGGAAAACCCAACAGAGAGCCATTTTAAAGTCTTGAGTTACGCTTCCAGGGGATGCATTGTGACAAAATATTCTAGCTGGTGACTACAGATGGTGCCTCTTTCACCATAAAGGTGTCTCATCTGTTTTTCTTGCCACTTCTTAGGCTATTTGCCACAATTAAGTACGGTAGCAGAAAGTCCCATAGGCTGGTTTATGTTGTGTTTAAAAAGTTAATTAAATTGCCAAGTTGTTAAGTTGTTAAATTTAAAGTTAAAAAAGAATCTATTAGCAAGTTTCCTCCTGATTAAAGTCGTGAGACCCATGTGTTTGATTTTCAACTTGGTCCTCTTCAGCAATAAACGTTAAAAATAAAACAATTCCATTTTATGACCAAGCCCTCTACAATGCCTTGTGTGTGATACATTAAAGGGTGAAAACAAACAACAACTAAATTACAATTCAGCTATGCAAAAATCTTCCAAAATATGTGTCCCTTGGCAGGATGGGATAGGGGTGTAGCGTGAGTTAAAACTGAACATCTGTCCTAAGTTAATATGCGCCATTATCTGTTTTATAATCTGATCTCATGAGATAATGTTAAACAGATGCCCTTCCTATTTTTTTTTTTTATGCTAGCATACCTGATTTCATGATCGGGCATTGGACTGGGGGAGGGCCTGATTGGCCAGTAGTTTTAGGAGTCAGACTGGCATCAAGTTCCGGCTCCACATGCATGCCAGCAGATCACACTGGGCTTCCACCTCCTCATTATCCCTCACAGGACTGTGGAGAGAATGAAATCAATTCACTTAATAAGTACCTGATACAGAGTGATCATTGTAAAAAAAAAAAAAAAAAAATGACTCGATCAAAAAAGAGGGTATAAACATAGGATCCTGCCCTTGTGATCTAAGAGCCTCAGTTGAACTGTCAACCCAATCAGTTGTGTGGACTTGGACAAATTACATAGCTTCTCTGCCACAAATTATGAGTCTGCAAAGTGACTTGATGACGGTATGTAAGACAAAGGGTGAGTATGAAGAGCGAATGAAATACAACTTATAATACTCTTAGAACAATGCATGGCACAGAGTAGGTTGCTGAAAAAATGTTTGCCCTTGTGGCAGGTTGAGATTATTCTACGAATCCTGAAAAGAGAAAGATTATGTTTGCCAGCTAACACGTGGCAGCTGACTTTGAGAAAGTACCTCCTATGTCTTGAGTTGGACTTTCCACGGCCTTGGAACTGTCAGCTTTTACCCCAAATAAAGCCCCTTTATAAAAGTCAGTCCATCTCTGGTACTTTGCATTGGCACCCCTTTGGCAGGCTGATACAGCCCTTTTTGTACGACCTACAGCAAATGCATTCAGATCTGCTTATTTAGCACACACACGTGTGCATGTATATGGAAAAACTCACAGCATAAAAATGAGATTACATTTAGATCTTCAGAGATGCTTTTTGGAACCAGTGTTAGCGTAATCGAACCCACATGTAGGAATGGGTCTTAGAAATCATCGACTCCACCCTATTGAATCTTCCCGCCATCCCCTTATAGGCTGTCATTGGAACTGTCAAGCATTGCACTGTGCCTCTGACAGCCTGTGTTTCTGCTGGATGGCTCTCAGTTTTGGGGACTCTCTTTCTTATATTGATCTGAAGCCTATCTCCCTTCCACATGGGGGTTACACAGAAGATGTCTGCTCAGTTTTCTACAAAATAGCTCTTCTAAGACTTGCAGGCAACACTCAAGGATCCTGAGGTTTACCTTTCCAGGCTGAACCCCGCCCCACTCCATCTGCAGTGAGCACAATGCTAACTGATGTCTCAGGATTCACGTCAAATGCCACCACCTCTAGAAAGCCATCCTGGATCTCTCTGAGCTTCCAAGCTTCTATTACCCCATTGTATTGTTACTAAATGTTTATGTTTGTCTCCCCAGGACTCCTATCTGCTTCATCCCAGTATCCTGCTGAATGAGTAAATTAGTGAATATTTATTGAACCCCAAAGAATAACACATACTAAATGCTACAGGTACTTTGGCCAAGAACCTTGAAGAACTAGTGGAAGAGCTTTAAATGAGAGCAAGGTCATATCTGGTACTTCTCAAACCACACCATTTAGACAGGTTCTTATTTTGCATCCACCCAGAGCCTGTCTGAGTGACAGCAAAGAAGCCTTGAGTTGACCCAAGAGGCCAGTCTCAACAGATGGGCTCAACAATACTGCAAGCTTAGAGAGAGATGTAGCCAGATTTACTACTGTCTTTATTAGATACCACTTCCAATGGGACAAAGAGCTGACCCTGCCCAAATATGCATAGATATATAAATAATTGTCACCAAGAGAGCCAGGTTTCAATCTCAACTGCCAATAAGTCAGTATTTCCTTAAGGAAATCATGTGCTCTCTCATTGAATATCAGTTTCACCATCTGTAAACAAGGGGATCCGCACAAAGAAAGCAGTAAAATATAGAATTTAAAGAGCTTGGAGTCCTTTTTTTAAGGTTTGGGGTCAGGCAGAACTGTTATAGGTACTAATACTTAAAAATAATAAAATTTGGGTATGTAAATTAGCCTCTCTGGGTCTCTATTTCTTCTTTAAAATTAAGATAGTAGTATAAATTATTATAGACTACATGTAAAAGCTGATGAGTTGCACAAAAGTTCTTATAGTGGCACACTGTAAGAATTCAATTCATTTTAGCCCCTATTTTAATTTTCCCTCCCTGCTCTACCATACTTGTTGAGGAGAAGACAATTCTGCCAGCAGGTTCCTGGATATTCAATTCTAACCATCTGAGCATGAGTGATTGTCTGGTGATGTCTGGCTGTCATGAGAGAGGGCCAGAAAGATCCTTCATTTTGGGGGTCACTTGGGCACCATCACAGATTAGAACACCCAGACCTCCGGAGGCCAGGCTGCACATTCATAAATCACTCGACAGTTCTTTCAAGTGACGCCATCCTACACTCAGCAAACTCCTATAGACCAAATGTAGCATCTGCACCTACATTCACATTATGGCACCTTTTCAAGATTGCATCATCTTGTTTATAAGTTAAGGACTCCGGATTTCAAACATTTAGGAAACTTTGTGTTGTCCACCTTGTTACAAAACAACATTTTCTTGGAAGGTCCAGGCCCCACGGAGGGATTTCCTGTGTGCCTTTATGCTATTATATCTAGCGCTGATGACATAATTTGTTCATTAAAAAACAAAATAACTAAAGTGTCTTGAAATAAGGCAGTAAGCCATCAAGAGGACTTTCAATTCCCTTGCGCTATCTCTCTCCCCAGTACTATCTCATGAACTCTTAAGCCTCAAGGTGTTTTTGGTGGTAATTCCCTAGGAAAAAGAATTCTCTCTCCCAGAACTTGTTCAGTGAAAACCACCCCCATTACAGTCCCAAGGCGCTGCGTTTCACTGAACCAGAAGGTGGTAACCTAATCCTCCAGTGCAAAGGGGGAGGGGGAAGTACCCGGGGGCTGTCAGAGGTGACTAGTCCACAGTCTGCTTTGCTGGGATATCGTACACGAAGGAAATGTTCACTCCTCATTTTTGTGAACAGTCAACTGTGGCAACACGGATGTCTGTAACTGGATTTCATTATGGAAATATCGCTAAAGAGGGCCACGGGCTCCAAAACCCATTAAAATGTTTTCTGTTGCTTTACATATTCTCCTGTGATAAAAATAGCCTGATATTTGAATTTAAGAAGGCTTTGCCTAAAGGAAAACAGATGGATATTAAGAAGATTATAATAAAGAGGGGGATTATCAAAACCTAGAATGGGGGTTGGAGGAAGGACAGTTCTTCCACTTAGGGCAAATCAGTCGTGGGGGTAAGGTGCTTTCCAGATTGTGATGCTTCTCTCTTCAGCGGTAAAACCACTCAGCACAGCGGTCGCACCAGAGGGATTTGCAGCTGTGGGTGGTTGGGTTTTATTTCACAGCCTTTTTCCTCCTATTGCCTAGGGGGTAGGTCTGCAACTTCCCTTTTTAAAAATGCAATTTGTGTTCCAGGGTCCACTCACCACAGCTCTCGACGCAAAGGACCTCTCCTGTTTTGCTGTGCCTGGCTCCCTCCTTTATCACCTCTGCACAGAAAGCAAGGGGAGCTTCACGACGAATTGCAACCCCGGCGTTTCTGCTGACATGGATACTCTCAAATTTCTGCAACCACCAACCTTGCCTCAAAATATTGCAATCACTTCTGCCCTTTTGTCCTTCTTAATGAGTGGGAATGGCTGCTCTGAAGCTCCATCCCTCTAGGGTTTGTCTTCTCAAAAGTCATATAGGAACCGATATTTGAAAATACCACGCCAGGTCAATAATGGACCCTGTCCCCCACCATGTGCCACTTGATGGAATAGAGAATGTCGTTAACATTGTCAACTCTTCGCTTGCATGGTGGGCACACAACGTGATTATCTTATTTACTCCTCCCAATAGCCCTGCAAGGGAGAGGCTATTTTCCACATAGTACAGGTGAGCAAACTCTGGCTCAGAATGAGGAGTACCTCTGCCCAATTTGGAAAAAAACCTGATTCTTGAGTGTCAATGCTGTTAGTGTCTAGGGAAGAATGTCCCACAGGGTAGTGAAGAACTAGAGAGGCTCCACCCAAACCAACCAAAAATATTAAAGTAAATAAAGCCAAGAGTTTTGTAACCAAGTATATTTAGGAAATGTTAGGTTAAATAAAGTTTACTTCTTTTAAGTGCAAGACTTACTCAAGCCTTTAATAGGCTTTCATGTCCTACACATCCCCAAGGGGAAGATGTGAGAGCTAAATAGCATGCAACGTTTCCTAAATATAGAATCCTTCCTAAGATTACGATCTGCGTATTTTTCCCCAACATTTTATCATGAACATTTGCAAACAAACAGAAAAGTTGGAAGGCTTGTACAGTGACTATCCTCATACTCACCCCTTAGACTCTACAATTAATGCTTTGCGATATTTGCTTTATCATCTAAATCTATGGATCGTTCAACCTCTCCATCTAAATATTTATCTAAATATCCATCTATACATCTCTCTCTCTTTATCTATCCCTTTATTCATCCATTACTCCATTTTATTTTCAGAGGCATTTCAAAGTCAATTGCAGTTATCAGTACTCTTCAAACCTAAACACTTCAGCATGTTTATTATTAGCTAGAGTTCAACATATGTTAAGGTTCTATTTTTTTTTCACATTTGAAAAAAAACTTTACATAAAAAACGCATTTGCTTTTAAAACATTAACAAGAGAGGAAGAAAAAGAGAAAAGGTATGGAGCATGGTTCTATTGAAGTAAAAATTACATAAAGCGAAGTGCACACGTTTAAGAGTGTCTGCCTTAGTTTTCCTAATCTACTATCACAAATAGCACCCAATGGGTTGTTTAAATAACAGGCATTTATTTGGTTTACAGTTTCAGAGGTATTAGTCAGCCAAAGGGGTGCTGATGCAAAGTATCAGAACTCCATTAACTTTTATTAAGGGTATTTATTTGGGGTAAAGCTTACAGCCACCCGGCCCTATAGAGTACAACTCAAGGTACCATAAGAGGTACCGTCTCACCCAAAGGCTGTTACCACGTATTGACGCAAGATGGCGGGTGACGTCTGTGAGGGTTGGGTCTTCCTCCTTCCTCTTAAGTCTCCATGGTCCCAGCTTCTTCCAATCTCAGCTATAGGCTGGCATACCTGGAGTTCATTTCTTTCTGGGCTCAGCTGCTCTGGTCTCGTCACAAGGTCAGCTGCAGACTGTCAGTCTCATCTCTTCTCCCGGGCCATGTCTATGGAGCACTCTCTCTTCCTGCGTATCTGCTTCTGTGTACTTTACCTCTGTGTGAGAGTCTGTTTTATCCCCACACCCTAATGGCATGGTTGAATCAAAGTCCTAACATTGATTTAATAAAGTAAAAGTGAAACCTCTGAATTTAATACAACCAAAGGGTAACACGCCCAAGGGAACAGACCAGTTTACAAACATAATCAATTATCTTTTTTTGGAAGTCATAAATAATATCAAACTGCTACAGCTTGCTTCCTCCCCGAGTGGGAAGCATTCTAGGTGGCCGGCCACTGTTGGGTTCCTTGGCTTTCCCAGCACGTGGCCATGTCCTCTGCTTCCTCTTCCAGGTCCCCTCCAACTCCTGGCTTCTAGCACCTCCGTATGGCTTTCTCTGACTCTGGTTTCTGGCTTCTTCCTGTCTAAGGCCTCCAGTAACCTGGATTAGGGCCACCCTGCTGCATTTGGGCCACACGTTAACTACGTCTTCACTATGTCTTCACACACAGCCCTATTTACAATGGTTCACACCCACTGGAAAGATGAAGACCACGTTTAAATTGGGGTACATAATTCAACTACCACAGTACCTCAAGATGAGTTTTGACAAATGCCTACTGGACCCAAATTTATCATCCCAGAA
Organism: Tolypeutes matacus; assembly: GCA_026826555.1. Lineage (NCBI taxonomy): Eukaryota > Metazoa > Chordata > Mammalia > Cingulata > Chlamyphoridae > Tolypeutes > Tolypeutes matacus. Next base: position 4,313,637 of record JAKSZT010054576.1, on the reverse strand, counting down.
ATTCCCACCTGCCTCTTCCCATTCAATCCCCAGTCCCACCCATCCACCCAGAGGCAACCACTTTTCTGATTTCTTCCATCCCTACCCCCACAGCAATCACCATTTACATTTTTTCACCATAGAGTAATTTGTCCTATTCTCATACTTTATCTAAATGGAATCTCCTCTCACTCATCATGATGTTTTAAGATTCATACATGCTGCTGCATGTATCTTGGTTAGTAAAGAAGCTTTTTCTTTTTTCTGTAGTTTCTCCCTGAAGCATTGTGCCATGGGATATACTTATATGATGCTGGACTACAAGTTTGGGTAAGAAAAAAGAATGGATATGAAGAAAATAAGGATTCTCCTCTCCAGTACAAAAAAGGAATAAGTCACTTTTTATTTTGGCTTTTTATATCTCTCCTCCATGAAAATACACAAAGATTGCCATATTTGATAGTTGGAATAGGCATGAGAGAAATGTCAATGGTATTAACTTAACCCCTTGATTTATCTTTAATGTAGGTCACTTCAATAACTACTTCTGTAACAACTCCAAACCAGTGAGTGGTCTTCTTCTCATCACAATGCCCAATATTTTGCCTGTATGTCAAGGTTGCATGAGATTCCAATTGGATAATGCAAGATTAAGTACTCTACAAACTGTAAAGTACTCTGTGAATGCTGTTTACTGCTGTTAATGACAATTGATTTGAATGATCTTTTTTTTTTTTTTTTACTTTGGATGCATAGGAATTTAAAGTTGTAAGAAAATATAGGGATCGACCATTTCCTCTCACTCACATTTTGGAAAAGAAACTGGACACCTGAATGAGGAAAGGACTAACCAGGTTTGGAGGCAGATCCAGAAATAATGTAACCTAAGTCACTCTAAGTAGTCTTTCTATCACCTCTACCAGCCACTTCTCAAGGATATCCCTCTTCAACCCAATTTCTAATTAAATCTGGTAAAATGTCACCCAAACAGATTAGGGTTTTAAAATTTTTTTTCCATCACTCCTGGAAGATCAACCTTCCCTGTTTGCCTGGGACTGTCCTGGTTTCTTACACTGAAAGTCTTGTCCATCCCAGGAAACCCTTCAGATAGAAAAAAACTAGAGCTGTTGGTCTCCCCAAATCTTCCCCTGGGTCAGATGATAACTTCAAAGAAGATGGTACTACATTTGCATGTCAATCACTCTTGAAGGTTTGACCATCACATTCCCAAGGGACAAGCAGAGAGCCACTTTTCTACCAGAAGCAGGTGTCACACAAGAAGTGCTTCATGCATCCCTGCAACCAGCATACTGCTCTTGTATTTCAGAGGTCATTTGTGCAAGGTTAAGGTCTAAGACATTAGAATAGACATTCTGGACTTAAATTTCAGATCTACTCCTTTCTAGCCTCGTCACTTTGGGCAAGTCACTTCACTCCTCTAAGCTTCAACTGTGTTGCCTTTAAATGTGGGGAAGAACTATAACTATCCCGCAGTTTATTTTGTAAATGAAATGAGAACACTGGTATCAAGTGCTTAGCATTTTGTGAGTGCCCTGTAAATGGTAACTCTCTTTATGATTTAATAGGCAAGCCTTAGAAGAGAAGCTTAAAGACAAAGCTGGAAACAGCTTCTGCAGGAACCCATGAGCTTTTCTTGTGGTTTGCTTGAGTTGGAAAGTTCATTTACATCAGATGAAAAGCAGAAGAAATAACTCAACTGCAGGCATGCACCCTTGCTCTAAGAGGTTAAACAAAGAGGCAATGCTTTTACATTGCAATGCTTTTGTCACCACCCTTTAATGTGCAACCTTTTCATCTGAGCTAAAGCTTCAGCAGTCAGATTTCACCAAACTCACTTTAAGTCGCGTGCTTGCGATGAGACTTTACCTTTCTCAGAGTCGGGGATGGCTCTCCTCTTTAAAATGAAACAGAACAAAAACCTCACTTTTTTTCTGTCTTCCTTTTTTGCACATGGAAATCTTTTGTTCTTGGCACTTTCCATATGCCACTCTTTAATATTTAATCAGCCCCTCCTCATCAGAAGACTGCTGGCCTCATTAGATAATTAATGGTTGCCGGCATCGCAGTTGCTTCAGTTAATGCATCTGCAGCCAGCAATTAGCGCCCGAGTTTATTAGTTGCACTGGCTTCATTTATTGGGGAAGTCTTTCTGCCTTTGATTGAAGCCGCTGGGATCGGCATATGTGGACAGCTCACCCTGTTCCCTGCAACTCTTTTGTTTACTTTTTTTTTTTTTCACTACAGTTTTGCAACACTGCGCCTCCTGGCCCTACCGTGAACAGTTGGTGGGGAAGATTTCCCTTTTATCATTTAGAAGATAATTGGGTAGTTCTGCGCAGGAGAGAGCGGCTGCAGAGAGGTTCTCCAACTTTGGGTAGAGGGAGGGGATGGGGCCGTGATGGGAAGCTGCTAGCTAATTTGTTCTTCTGGAAAGGTCTTTGGAAATCGTCTGCAGAGCCAAAGCTCAGGAATATTCTTTCAGGAGGAAATGCAAGCTAGGAGATGTGTTCTAACATGTCACAGAGCTGCGGCGAGCTAGACCTTGGAACCAGGAAGATCCTGCGAGACGGGCTCTTCTGCCATCTTCTTTCTCTAAACTGGCCTTGCCCACTTTGACCCTGTTTCCACCTCCCTTTTCATGATGCAGTGGAGTCACGTCATTTCCACCTGCTTTTCAGACCTGCTTTGCTGGTCACCCTGATTGCAGGGCACATTCCTGGTGATTAAAATCTTGGCATCTCACCGAGATTTTGCTCCTGATGCCAGAAATCTGGGGAGGTGATCATTAAGAACACAATAATGATGTGATATGTGAATGAAGGGAGGGTGATATTTTACAGATACAGCAAGAAAAAAGGAAGGGAACACAGCAATTACAACCTTACCCATTGGAGGGAGATGGAAATGGGAGAAGAAAAAAAAAGGCAAGCAAGGTGGGTTTCACATCATTTTCCTTTTCTTTTTTTTTTTTTTTTTGTGGCCAAAATGACTAAATCAAGACCAATTGAGGTTGTGAATTTCTAACAAGCTCCGGGGTAATGTCCCTGCTGTTAAATCAGGGGGCAAACCTGGATGTACCTTGGTCACCCAAGGGGCTTGTGTTTTTAAATATCAATTTCTAGGCACCAGCCAATCAAATAAATCAGCATATCTGGAGGGTGGGTCCAGAATTTAGTATATTTAAAAAGCACATAGTCAGAACCACGGCTTAGAAAGAAAAAACTCAGCAGGATAAGTCAGCTGAGTGTCACAGGAGTGGCTCACACCAAGAGAAAAGAAGGAGACAGATAAAAGATACTCACTTTTCAAGACAAGAATGAAGGCCTTTCTAAATTATAAAGCATCCAATTCCTCCACTGCTCCTGAGGAAGGTATTCAATCCTATTGTAGGGAGGCATGAATTAAAACCTTAGCTCCATAACAAGCTTTCCGGGTGAATGTGGACATGCTGGTAAACTTCCATAGTCTCAATTTCTCATCTGTAAAATGGAGTTAACACTGACCTGCCCAACTGAGTGAGGCAATGAGAATAAAAGACAGTAACAAGTGTGTGGATTCTCTGCAAAGGCTAAAATGAGCCACGACAAAGCAAGGCACAATTATTCATAACACTTTACCCCGAGCAGGACAACCTTTTGTAAGCTGGAGAAGCCTCCAAAGCGATTACTGTCATTACCATTGGATTTCGAACACCGGTAGCATGTACTTTTGTGAAACACTCACCATGCTCATCAGATTGTATTTTTCTTATAAACTAGGAGAGTTAAAAATGACCTCAGAATATCTTTGAGTATAATGTTTCCCAGAATGTGCTCTTTACCCTTGGTAGACAGGGCGATTTTAGGTGGCCCATGGATAAACTTAAAAAATAATAATGTTTAAATATGCATTAGGAAAAAAAAAGAAAAGATTTCTCAACACATATCCGCATGCAGGGCATGTCCAGTCCACCTGAATTGTCACACCGGCTGAGAGTGATATCCTTCCCTGCCTCAGACCCAGTCGGCTGGATATGCATTCCTTAACCACTGCCTCGCCTTCTACGTCTGTGCAGGTGGCTCCTTCTCTCTCACTGCCTCATTCTCTGCTCTGAGCCTCAACAGGTTGCACAGCTGCTAATTGGATCACTCTGTCTCACTCAACCCTGGAGACTCAGCATCACTGGTGGGGTGAGCAACTTGTCCTGGCGTGTTTGTGTCTGTCCTGGTTGTAGAATGCAAAGCCCCATGTCCTGGGAACCCCCTCGGGTTGGTCACTGGTATAGTATTTGGGTTAGGAAGGTTCACTGTAGGCAGAGGCTGAGCCATCTCCTGAGCTGCTTGGCTACCGGGAAGTCAGGTAAGTAGGTCAAGGTCAAGGGGAGTTGCAGCTTACAGTCTATGGAAGGTCTCTGAGAAAATGAGCAGAGTAGGACTACCATTCCTCCAGGAATCCAGGTCCAAGCCATCTACTGTATCTACCCGAGAGCTCTACCAACTTAATCTGAGGAACTTAGGCTGCCCAACTCATAGCGGACAGTTCCTCTAGCCTCCGGTCATGTAAGCTGGGACCTTCTAGCAGGTCAACTCCAAATATCTCAGGGCTGCCAAGGCCATATGAGATGGAGCTCCTAGACTCTGCGATGCCTTCTCTATGCAGGCTGGTAGCAGCCCTCGGCCAACATCAAGTCATTCCCTGCCTCTAAAAATTCAGGGCAGCTACTTTCCTAAGCACCAAGTAACCAAAGTGAGTTATGAACGTGTTCTAAGTTAACGATACTTTCCTCATATTCCATATGCAAAATGTGAAAATTCTCTGATTTCTTTTTGTGAGAGGCCATTAATAGAAACCTTTAAAAAGACAGTTTCTTAGCACTAGAAATATTAAGCTGTTATTATGGCAAATGAGCTTATTTTTACTTTTAAATGAAAATATAAATAAGTAATAAGTAAATATTAGCAATTTGGGTTCCATAATGAATAAGGACAGAATTGGGAGCTGAAAGAGTGTGTTCCCATTAGAGAGTCTGGAAAATTAACATTTGTTGACATCTTACTGCTTTTAGCTTTAATGTAAACTAGAGGCAATTAAGTCATGTTCAACACATTTCCCCTGTAAATATTTTCTGTTTCTGGATATAGTAACCAAGATGTCTTACAACAGTGCCGTATTAACAGACCCAAACTGGGGGGAAAGCCTCACCTGTCATCTGCCAGTGTAAAAATAGAAAGCCCAAATGCTTGAATAATTCAGTGTTTCTTTTCTTCTATTTCTCATCCACTTTATGATTATGTCCTATGCCATTCACCATTCATGGAGCCGTCTGGGTTTTTTTTTTTTTTTTTTTTTTTTTTTTTTTTTTTTAACAGTTTATCTCTAGGTAAATCTATAAAAACCCACTTGGAAGAATATGAATTATCCGATGCTTAGTGAAAGGAAGACAAAAACAAGCTTGAATATTTAAACTTGCAGCGAGTATCTTCAATGATAGATCCTTTTAGACTCTAACTCATTCTTTTCTTTGATATCTACTATGGCCATAAAGTCCTGGTTTATCATATAACATTACAATTTATGGTGTATCCAGCTTGTGTACTGACTATAAACCCTTCATCAATGCCACTGTAAAGGGTTTATAGTCCATAAATAGAGGAGCAAGCCTGTCTTTCCTCCTTGTTTTGCCCAAGACACAGCACTTCAGACATGTCAGCCTAGTTGTTTGTTTTACATGCTGGGTGAGTTACGAGAAAATAAGTGGATACATCGTTCTGCCTCTCCAAAATCCAGAGACGATTCAGGGTCATGGAAGAGATTAACAACGTGATGCTGGCTGGAAAGATGCAAGAGAACATGGCTGTTCTTATTACATCATTAATCTACAGGTGGGGAATGAAAAAAAGACTCTCCAAATTCAAGTAATTAGGAGCATGTTTTTTCTTTTGAAACCAACCAACCATGTAATAATGTCACATCTTAAATTAATTGAGGTATATAGTCCTGGAGTATTTGCTGTGGTTCAGTCACCTGCTTCATAAGCTCTTTGCTCCTGTATCCATGCTTTTTTCTGGAAGAAGCACTGGATTTTAGCACTGGCTTTAGAACTGGGTTCAAATTCCGGGTCCTGCCCTGATTAACCGTGTGATCTCAAGCAAGCCTCTAACTTTTTTTTATCAATGCTTTCCTACCCTATAAAGTGGGAGTGATAATACCAATGTAATTTGCATTTCCTCCATCCTAGTCAGTCAACAGGAACCAATACGGATATTGATAATGATGGTGATGATGATGACGATAACGGCAATGATGGTGATGGTGATGTGGACTTAAACAAAGACCACCCAAATGAGAACAAGCAAAGGCTGTTTATTCAGAACCTCCAAAGCAAGAGAGTCAGCCAGCATCACTTGCATTTGGCAGAGTCAAAGGCAGGCAGGGGGATGTAAAAGCTTTAGCGTGGAAAAAGCCAAGGTTTCAGGTGTGCTGTGATTGGAGATTGTTGGGATGGGGAACCCGGAAGCGGGCTAACTAGAAGGGAATGGGGTGGTAATCCTATGTGATTGGTTCGGGGAGTGTATCTGACATTCTCTGGTTGATCCCAAGTTGGAAGTGGAGGCAAAAATTCAGGAAGCTGGCAGTTAGTGATTAAGTCCGGACCATTGGACACCACTTGCTTCAGAGGCTGTGGTTTGGCTTCCAGGGCTGGTGCCCGCAGGTTGTGGATCATACTTCTATCTTTATATGTTGCCTGGTTGTTGTCCATTTGAATATGCAGTATCTTAGTGAGGATGATGATGGAGATAACTAATGATTAGTGAGTGACTCTATAGCCAGGCACAGTGCTAAGTATGTTACACATATCACCTCAGTTCATCTAAACAACCCCATTTTATATATGAGGGCGCTGGGACTCCACATGGCCACCCGGCTCCCCTGTAATCCTTGTGTATAGTAAACTTGGGTTTGAACCTGGCACTTTGAGTCTGGGGTCCTCAGTCTCGATCATGCCTTTACATCCCTTTTCTGTAATGGGGTTCACATTAACAGTGAGCAATCACGTTTTGTTTGCTCTTCCCCTACTGCACAGTGAGCTGTCAATCCCTGCAAAATCTTCCTAAGATAATTCTAGGAGTCCCCAAGCAGGGGATTTCTGCTCGTCTCTGTCACCTTTGCCTCACTGCCTGCCGATGCTGCCTCACTCGTCGAGAGTCCCAGGGCTCTTGAAGCTGCGAATCCCTGAAGTGCCCAGTCCTTGCAGTAGTAAAGCCGTGCTGTGTTCCGGGCAAAAGTTAAAGAGAATGACTTTTTCTTCCTCCAGACCCCAGCTGGTCTCCTGGCCCCAGCCCCTCATGCCAGCAGGTCTTTTGACTGCCGGCTACAGCTCCGTTCCTCCTAGACCAGGGGTGAGCTCACAGGGCCAGGCCAGGGCCAAGGCCAGCTCTCCCCCAAGCCCACACTGCCCCAACTTTGCTGTGCTGTACTGAAACAGCCAACCCTGTGCGGGCAGGAATTTAGGATTGGGGGAGGGGAGAGGCAGCTTTCAGTAATATTCCAGAACTCACTGTTTGCAGAGAGGAACCCTTCTGGTAATTAGAAATGCCCAGTGGAAAGTGTCCTCGCATCATGGGGTGCCAAAGGAGGGAGAAGGGCCCAACTTTAATTATCAACATATTTGAATATCTTCATTCCGAACAAGACGCGAGGAGGCTCAGGTGAACCCTGGGGGATTTCCAGCCAAAAGCTGGCTAATCTCCAGTTAAACAGGGCCATTATCTCTCACTCCCCGGGAGAAAGTCAAGCAGAACTGATTTGATTAGCAGCAGATTAACCTCTCTAACACAGCCATCCTGGGTCTTACACCTGTCACTTTAGTATGACAATTTATATTTATTCAGAAAGCCATGAGACAGTAAATTAAACATGGCCCTAATTAGAAAAGTGTCCTTTGTTACAGTGGGAAGCCATCTCATCTAGTTCTCCAGCAGGCCCAGCACAAAGAACAAGTCGGTGGTGGCCCCACAAACGCCAGCGCTCTTGGGAGGAGACAGGCTCGGGCTGCCGATGCACATCTGCTTTGAGAGGCGCGAAGCAAAGTTCAGTGCAACGAGCGCAGGTTGTGGCCCCGCGAGGTGTCAGGCAAGGTGCCGTGAACTGGGGAGCGGCCAGAGATCCAGAGTCGGCCCCTGCCCTTTCGGGCTTCAGAATACAGCAGGAGAGACAAGGGCATCGGCGGTTTTGATTCAGCTTGGGCGAAGAGTGAGTGACTACTCAATGCTGTGAGGGGGAGAAAGAAGCATACCTAAGGAACGCAGTCTTGGGAGGAGGCTGACACACAAGTTATCCTGGGAGGAATGACTTCTAAAGTGGCCCCTGAAGATTATGGAACAGTTTTCCATGCTACAAAGAGCATGGAGGAAGGAACAGAACATGCAAAGCCTGATGAGGAGACAATACCTGGTATATTCAGGGACTTACCAGTTAGAGAGGTAGAAGGTAGCAAAAGATGAAGGGCCAGGCACTGGAAAGCTGTGGTGCCACACCAAGAAACACATTTTTTAAATTGAGATGCAACTTACGTACACTTTAGACTTATGTAAAGTATCAGTTCTCAGGGCACAGCTTGATGAATTTGCATGCATGCATCATGCAAATGCCCTGCACCCTAGAAAGCTGACTCTTGCTCTATACCAGCCAATATCCCCCAAGATTGATCCTCTGATCTCTATCACCCAATATTATGTTTGCCTGTTTTTGAACTTCATATATATGGGATAATGCAGCTTATGCATTTTGTGTCTGACATCTTTTGTTCTATATTGTCTCTGTGATAATATGTTGTGGCTGTGTTTACTTTTTTTTTTTTTTTTTTTTTTTTTATTGCTGTGTAGTATCCTGTTGTTTGAAAGCATCATAATTTATCCTTCCCATTCTACTGTTAATAGGCATTAGGTTTGTTAACACTTTCAGATATTATGAATAAAGCTACTTGTACATGCATATTCTTGTACATGTCTTTTGTACATGCACATTCTTGTACATGTCTTTTTACACGTACATTCTTGTATATGTCTTTTGCAGAACATAGGTGCTCACTGTCATTGGGTAAACATCCAGGAGTGAAATTATTGTACCAGAGTGTCTGTATATTCCTAACTTTAGTAGGCACTACCAAACAACGTTCCAAAGTGGTTATACCACTGCATCCTCCCACTGGCAACGTAAGAAAATTACAGCTTCCACATCCTCATCAGTACTTAGTGCAGTCATCAGTCTTTATAATTTCAGCTATTGTGGTGGGTGTATAATAATAGCTCATTATCATTAACAAGTTTTTATCTGATGACTAATGATGTTGACCATCTGGTCATTGGTTTACTGGCCATTTTGGTGTCTTACTTTAGGACATATCTGTTCGACTCAAAATGGATCAAGACCTAAATATAAGAGCCAGAACTATCAAAATTCTAGAAGAAACAGGGAGGAATCTTCAAGACCTTGTGATAGGCAATGGTTTCTTAGATTTTCCACCCAAAGCACAAACAACAAAAGAAAGCATAGATAAATCAGATCTCACCAAAATTAAAAACCTTTGTGCATTAAAGAACTTTATCATGAAAGAAAAATGATAACTTACACAATGGGAGAAAATATTTGGAAACCACTTATCCAATAAGGGGCTAATATTCAGACTATATAAAGAAATCCTTCAACTTAACAAAAAGATACACAACCCAATTTAAAAATGGGCAAAAGCACATAAAAAGATGCTCAATATCATTAGCCATCAGGGAAATGCAAGTCAAATCCACAATGAGTTACCACTGCATACCCACTAGAATGTCTACTATTGAAAACAACAACAACAACAACAGAAAATCACAAGTGTTGGAGAGGATACAGAGAAACAGGAACACTCATTTACTGCTGGTGGCAGACAGTGTGGCAATTCCTCAGAAAGTTAAATGTAGATTTACCATATGACCTGGCTATCCCACTTCCAGGTATATACCCAAAACAATTGAAAGCAGGGACTCAAACAGATATTAGCACCATAATGTTCATAGCATCATTATTCACAATTGTCAGAAGATGGAAGCAACCCAAGTGTTCATCAACTGATGAACGGATAAACAAAATGTGGTCTATCCATACGATGGAATATCATTCAGCCGTAAAGAGGAATGAGGTTCTGATACATGTGACAACATGGATGGGAGTGAAATAAGCCAGCCACAAAAGTACAAATACCGTATGATCTCACTGATACGAAATAATTGGAACAAGCAAACTCATAGAGTCAGAATCTAGATTATGGGTTACCAGGGGACAAGGTGGGGGTAGGGAATTGGGAGCTAAGGCTTAAGATGTACAGAGCTCCTGTTTGAAATGATGTTTTGATAATGGATGGTGCCGATGGTTGCCGGCATCGTAATTGACAGCACTGAAATGTAGACCTGAATGTGGTTATGAGGGGAAATGTTAGGTTGCATATATGATATTAGAATATTTTTTTTAAATCCATGAAACTGCACTATGTAAACAGTGAACTCTAAGTTATGCCACGGACTATAGTTAATAGTACAATTATAAAAAAAGTGCTTTCATCCTTTGTAACAAATGGACCACACCCTGCAGGGTGTTAGTGGTAGGGGGTATATGTACTTTATGCAGGATTGTTCTGTGAACCCACAACTTCTCTAAGAAAAATAAATCAAGATTCTCCCTTCCTTCATCAATTACTCTTGCTTTCAGTTTGCATGATAATATTCCACAAATTACCTGGCTTTCAGATACTTCCCTCTCCTTGATCAATATGTTGTAAAAAGCTCAGAATAATGGTATGGGGATGGATTCCAGGCAGCAGGCCAGGCAAGAATGGGAAGGCATCTTCAGACACACAAGAACCATTTCCAGCTAATAGACTAACAAATCAGTTTTTTCTGTGTAAGACTTTAATTTAAAAGGAACAGAGCTCATATGATCCGTAGAAGGACAAATTGATTAATTAAGCTTCATCACCTTAAAATCTTTTGTTCTTCAAAAGACACCATTAAAAGAAGGAAAAGGCAAGATAGAGAGTGGGGGGAAATATTTGCAAACCACGTATCCAACAATAGCTTGTACCCAACATAAATATATATTTTTTTAACTCAAGAATAAGAAGATAAACAACCCAATGGAAAACAGGCAGCTGAATTAAGCAACCCTGGAAATGCCTACCTCCAGACTTCTTTCTATGAACAGAAATAAACTGCTGTTATTTAAACCTCTTTAAGGCATTCCTTCTTTTATTTGTGGCCAAAAGCAGATCAGCTTATACCCCTCTGCCCAGTAAATAACAAAAAAACTGCCTTGTTGCTGACCAGTTTCTGAAACCCCAATCACCCTGTCCTATTTGAACTGGAGGAGAGGGGTGGGGCTGCCATTTTATTAGAAGCCTGTTATAGACCAGGACCTGTAGTGGGTCCTGAGGACACAAAGATAAATAAAACAGCCCCTGGCTCCAAAGCTTACTTTCTAGTAATAGATACAGCCAAGTAAATAATAACAGCAAAGTGATGGATACTGCAGGAAAGTTTTTTTATGAACCAGAGGGTCTGGGAGTGCAAGGCAACTTTACTCTGCCTGGAAAGGTCAAGGAAAGCTTTATGGAGTAAGAACCCACTATGTTTTGCAAGATGAATAGGAGGTGGCCAAAGGCAATATGCATCCACGTCAAAGGAAATGTCATGGACAATTGTGCTGATGAAAACAGATCCTGGGCGCTTCTAAGAACTGAAAAAAGCACATCTGTAGGGCTAGAGCTCTGTGTGGTTTTGTGCTCACAGACAGAAGTGAAGAAAGGAAGGGCAGAAGTGCTGGCAAGCTGAAGAGGTGGAAAGATAGACAAGGTCTAGTTCGTCAGCAGTGGAGTTTTGACTTTATCCTGTGGGCAATGGGGAGCCATTCATGGTTGTGGAGCAGATGAAAGGTCTGCCCACGTGTGCGTTTTAGAAAGCTAATTGTTCAGGCTCTCAGTGAAAGAAATATTGTGCTTTCCCCCTTTAAATAGAATGGAAATGAGAAGATTTTTTTAAAAACTCAAAGCCTCTCACAATAGTAACTTGCTTGTGCTCAGTGTAATACATAGCTTGAAGCAGAGCAAAATATCTGGAAAATTTATTTTGTAGCTGATCAGAACAGACATTCAGTAAATAGGAGTAAAGAGACTGGTTTTCGCTGGCAGCTAGTGGAGTTGATATTTTGTCTCTAAAGCAGTGGGTGAGAATTTGCTTGACCTCATCAGTACAGGAACGAGGTGTTCATCACCCCAGCATCCCCGTGAAAACATAACATAAGGCTCTTTTCTGTCTCCCCTAGTTCCAACGGGCTCTTCTTACTGCTTCAGCAGGCATGGATGATATTTTTTCAAAGAGGAGCATTTGCATATAGTATGTTCAATATCCCCAGAGTTCAGGGTTACTGACGACTAGAGCAGGGGACTTGATTTTTAGTTATTGTTAGAGCACAAGTATGAGATATATATATTCAAATCCCTTTCTCAATCCTCACTACAATCCTACAAAACTTACTGGACTGAATGTGTGTGTTTGTGTGTAGTTTGTTGGTTTATATTTTCAAAACATATTTATAAATTTATTTCTATAATATATTTGCAAATGATAATTATATATCATTTATATTATTTATATGATTCACATACCACAAGACTTACCCACTTAAAGTGTACAATTCAGTGGTTTTCAGTATATTCACCAAGTTGTACACCATCACCATGCTCTAGATCCAGAACGTGTGCTGGTTTTCTTTTGGTTTTGTCTATGAACCTTCAGTATTTCCAAGGTGCCCTATTTGTGTAGCATTGGTGTGGAAGTTGTATGTGTGGCAGGCAGTGGGGAAGGCAGGTTATAAGGAGAGTGGAATGGAAGAAAGGTACAGTTTGGGATATATTTATGAGCATAGGGCACTTTATACATTTTATGTCTTTTGACCATCTTTTCTACCCAGGACAATGACTGTTATTGTCCCATTTGACATATGGAAAGAAATGAGGCCTCAGATGTGCCTTGCCCAAGGACCCCCAGCTAATAAAGCCCAGCATCCCGTGCAGGATTTAGCTGAGTCCCAGACTCGTAGCTCAGGTCAGCAGGACTTTGCTTGTGTTTCCTTTTCAAAAACATTATGGCAACCTAGCACTTGGCATTGCCTATTTATTCTCTTTTATAATCTTATAATTATATATAAGAATATAATTATATGTGCCAGCCAAAAGTGATTTTAGAGGTGGTGTTTCCCAGTGATCATAATCCCAGCCTCCATGAACTTGGAACTCATCCAGGCACTCAGGGTGGGTGGAGGGTAAATGGAGGAGGGGGGTGGAGGTAACAGGGCAGGGCTTCGGGCCCCTGCTTTAGCTTCAACCCAGACAGCCCTGTTTTACTTTACAAGTATCAGAGTGATAGACTGAAGACTGACCCCGGCAAAAGCTATCCAAGTCCTGATTCCAGGAACCTGTGAATACACAACTTTACATGGCAAATGGACCACGCAGGGTAATTAATGATTTAGGGATGGGGAAATTCTCCTGGATTATCTGAGCTGACCCATTGTCATCACGAGTATCCTTAGGAAGGGAGGTGGGAGGCAAGAGGGTCAAAGGCAGAGCAGGCAACGGGGATAGGAGCAGAGAGAGAGGAAAAGAGAGTTGCTGGAAGCGCTATGCTGCTGGCTCTGAAGAGGGAGGAGGGGGCCACCAGCCAATGAATGTCAGCACCTTCTAGAAGCTGGAAAAGACCAGGAAATGGATTCTCCCCTAGAGCGCTCAGGATTACAGCCTTGCCAACCCATTTTGAATCTCTGTCCCCCAGAACGATAGAATAAATCCGGGTGGTTCTAGCCTTTATGTTTGCTGACTATTTATTACAACAATAGGAAACTAATACAATCAGGCTTATGCACACAGTTTCTTTGGGAAACAATTGCATCTAAATATGACTTTAAGTCCTATATTCTTTCCAAGAAGAATAAACTCTTGCAGCTAACACAGGCTACCATTTGTGTCGAGGCTACTGAGAACCCTTCTGCGTGCTGGGGCACACGCAGCCAAGAGCACACCCAAGGACTCTGCCCCTTTGGGGCTGGTTTTCTGGTGTCAGCTCAATTTAGTATATAAACCCTAAATCATGGTGAGAGGAACTTGCCCTCAGAACAGCTTCAAAGAGTGGCGCACAGCGACGGGAATCCTTCCCGGTGACATTTTGGCCCCACTCGCCTGCCGGAACTCTTTAAGGAGAGTGAAGACTTGGGGGGCAAAAGCGCTGTTTCTAAATAGGACAGGAGGATATTGGGGGCGGGGAACCTGATGGAAACATAATGCCCACCACCCTGCCCGTGGATTTCATGTGCAACAGACGTGTCCGGGCTCCAGGGAAAGGTGGCACTTGCGGCTTACAGGAGGCATCCTCAGAACCTGCCAGAGCACGCCGGGGGTGTGTGGGAGAAAGGCGGACGCTCCTGTAGGGGCTCACGCACCAGCCTCTCGGATCCTCCCTGCTTGGTTCCAAGCCGGGACCCCCCAGTCGGGCGCGCTGCTGGGCCTCTCCAGCTTGCCCACCTCGCCTACCCCACCTGCTGCCCGCTAGAGGCTGCTCAACAAAGCCAGGGACTGGAGCTATAGCCTGGCTTCTGCAGGGAGTTGCTAGGGTTGGGCACTTAGCAAAGAGCGAGGACCAAGGAGAAATAATACTCCTGTCATTTTGGATAGAAAAATCAAGGCAAGTTTATTTACATGATAAACGGAGGAAGAACTCGCAAGGTGGTCACATAAAGCCCAAGGTTACACAGAAATCTAAGAAAACCCTACAGCGTGTTGGCCTTACAGGAAAGGGCTGAGCCATCACCACCCAGACCTCTGCTCACCAGAAGAAGATGGGTGAAAACTGAAGTTATTCCCTACGAACGTCTTAGTGATGCACTGGGAGACTCAAAAATCTTTTACTCTTTGATCCAATAATTCTACTTCTAAGATATATATATATATATATATAGAAAGATATTCACTAGCAATATTTATAATAGAAATAAACCAGGGGAAAGCTATGTGTACAGAATAGATGAATGGTTAAATAAATTATGATGCATTAAAGTGATGGACTATGACAGACCATTAAAATCTTTTTATGAAGACTGTTCAATATATGAGTAGAATATCAATTTAATCGATGAAAAAGCAAAAATACAGAACTTCATATACCACTCTTCGCAAATGGATTTTATCTTTCACGCCAAGTCCAATCGGTTGGTAACACCCGCTTGGGGACCTGTGTTGGAAAGGATTCTGAGGTCTCGTGTGCACCCACCCAAAGTGATGAGCAAGGTCTGTGTGGACATGAAGAGAGAGCCAGACTTAACTCTGACGATATGTGTTCATACACTCGAGTCTGTTAATGGAGAGAAGAGGAAAGAAGAGCTGAACAAAAAGAAAGGAAAAACCTGTCACTGTTAAAAGCAGAAAAGCAGAGCATGTTTACTTATGTGATAAGATGGCTGAGATTTTCTGAGCTTACATCTTAATGATTCCTTGGGCTAAATAGTCGTAAAAAGATACAAATAGATTCCACTCTCACTAGAATGGCTATAATCCCCAAAGCAGACAATAACAAGTGTTGACAAGAAGGTGGAGAGATGGGAATACTCATCCACTGCTGGTGGCAACACAGGCTTGCAGTTCTTATAAGTTAAACATAAATTTACCAAAGGACCCAGGAACTCCACTCCAAGGAATTTACTCTAGAGAAATGAAAATATATCTCTGCTCAAAGACTAGCATGTGAATATCCTTAGCTGCATTATTCACAAGCGCTCAACAGTGGAGACCACCTGAATGCGCCCTAGCGGGTGAGATGGCATACAAAATATGACGTGTAGCCACCTGGATGGGGCAATAAAAAGGAATGAAATACTGCGGTATGCTGTAACAGGAAGGACCCTCAGAAACTTTATGTTAAATGAAAGAAGCCAGGCACAAAAGACCATGTGTTTATGATTCCACTTATATAAAGTGTTCATAAAAACTAAATCTATAGAGCTAGAAAGTAGATCAGAGGTTACCTGGGGTGGAAATGACATGAAGAATCTTACTGGGGTGATGAAAATGTTCTGAAACAAGATAGATTATGGTGATGGTTACACGACTCAGTAAATTTACTAAAAGTCATTGAACTGTACAATTAAAATGGGTGCTTTTTATAGCATATAAATTCTACCTCAATAAAACTGTTAAAAATAAAACAATGAGGGGGAGAGAGGAGAAAGAGAAAGAGAATGCCCACAATACCAGGTAAGTGATTTTTTTCTTGGTAATAGGATGTTGAGTGGAACAATGGAAGATTATTTTCTTTTTTTACATTTCTCTATGCTTTGCTTGTTTTTATTTCAAAACACAAGTTTTCATAATCAGGAAAAAAATTCCTTTGATGAATCAATACCATCACCTACACATCACCCAAACCCCCATCAGAACCACCATATCTCTTTGATAGAGGGTAAGACCCACCCACATTCTCAAAGGGAGGGACTATTCAACAGCAGGCCAAGGACACCTTGGTGGGTGCACTAAACATATGGTTCTGAAGGCCCCACACCTGGGGAGAATTTCTCTCTCTGTCCCTAATAACCAGATGAAGCATTTTCACCTTTCAAATGCTCATTTTCCAAGCTTCCAATTTCCTGGGGCCATGGCCTCCCGGTCTTAGACGTGTGCAGTCATGCCTCATGCCTGAGAAAAAATGCACCATTGCTATGTAAGGTCAAGACTGTGCACCTGTTCAAATCCTCTAGAGCCCCCAGAGAAATGGTCCTGCCAAGGTTTTCTCAACATCTCAGATTTCATGTGTTAGAATTGCTTGCAATGTCTGGCACAATATTCAAAAGCTGTTTTGCAGGTGAAGGCCGATCCTGAAAATGAGGCCATTTTTCTGCTTGCGTTGGGAAATGTCACACGATACACTGGATGCTTGTCCTCCTACATTTCCAGGTCATCACAGAGTGGAGTTACACAGCAATAAGTGGGTAACACGTGGGCCCTTGAAGAAGATGGTGAGTAATAAGCGTTGACATTGGGCGCTTGTGGTGTGCCAAGGATGGCGTTAAGCACATGTGCGTCATGTACATCACTATAGCACAAGGAGGCAGCTATTATTATCTATAATTCACTACTGAGGAAATGGAGTCAGAGAGGAGAACTTTATTTAGTAAGTTGCAGAGCCAAGTTTGGAACTTAGAGCTATCTTATTCCAAAGTCCGTGTGACCCTTTTTTCCCTTTTTCTTTTACTACCTTAATGCCATTTTTATTTGCACTTAGGGACATAGTCAGGAACTCACCAAATTTGGAAATCAGATGAGAACAAGGTTAGTGAATGCCAACAGCATATGTTAATTTAAATTCCCCCTGAGAAAGTAAACTCAAGACATTGTATGTCATGTGGTTGACAAGAACTGAGAAGCTCTTGCCCCAGTTGATTGGGTTGCCTGGTTTCTGTGGTTTATCAGGCTGTTACGACCAATACCATACAATGAGTTGGCTTAAACAAAGGGATTTATTGGCTTACAGTTTCTGAGGCCAGAAGTCCAAGTCCAGGCATTGGCTAGAAGGCTTGCTTCTTCCTGGGGTCAGTAGCTTTCCAGATGAGCAGCTGCTGGAAATCCTCCCCTGTCCTTAGCTGTCCTGCCACAAGGTGAAGTCCACTCCTTTCTTTTCCATGTTCTCACTGACTTCTGGCTTCTGGCTTTGGGCTTCTGGCTTCTAGCGTCCTGTTCCAGGGTCCTCCCGGTGGCTGTTTCCACTGTGTCTGAGTTTCTTCTACTTATAAAGGACTCCAGTAATCCAGGTTAACACCACACCTTAACCAAAAATAGCATCTTCAAAGCGTCCTATTCACAATGGATTCAAATCCACAGAATGAAGATCAAGATTAAGAACATGATTTTTTTTACATGCATGGGGTACATAGCTCAATCTATCACACTTGGTGGAAAGCCTTTCTTCAGAGTAAAATACATCAATGCTACATCATACTATGAGGGGCAAACCTTTCATGAAAGAGAAAGGTTTGCTAGTGATGTCAGTGTAGACAACCCTTGACTCCACCTACTTATGGGATTGTCTATCGGACATATCGTCAGAAAATTCTTTAAAATTTAAACCTTTGGGATTTTTATTTCCTGCATTTAATTTTTATTCTTTTGTTTCTATTCCTCTCATTTAAGTTAGACCAGCCTTCATTGCTCCAGAAGTAGAAAGCCATAGAGGGAAAACATTGGGGTTTAATTCTAAACTTTTTGGATGAAATGCTGAGACCTTGTCTAATTTCTTTTCTCCTGTCAAAACTGAAGAAAGGAAAGACAGAAAGGGAGACAAAGGATTTCTGTTTAATGAAACACACCATGGACAAAGTTAATAGACCAGTGAGAGAATGGGAGATGATATTTGCCATGTCTAAAACCCACAAGGGTTAATAGCTAGAAAATATGAGAGATGGATGGAAATCAACAAGAAAAAGATGGCAGCCACAATTAAACAATAAGGCATGGACACGAATTTAAAGAAGAGAACCCGAAGGGGTTAACCAGCTTGGGAAAACATTCTCAGACTCAAATGCAAAACAAAACAGTAATGAGTTATCACTTTACCATCAGTTAGTCGTTGACAATTTAGGAAGGTAGACACTGCCTTGTATAGGGGGGGTTGGGGTTATACAAACCCCCATGTCCTGCTCGTGGGAATGTGTAGACTAGCACAGCCATCCTGGAGAACAAGATGGTACAACCTAGTCAAACTCAGTACACGCACATCCCATAACCCTTCAATTTCACTCTTGGGTACTGTTTCCAAAGCAAATTGCACACAGGTCCATAAGAAAATATTTATGAGGATAATCAATACAGCCTACTTTGTGGAGACAAGAAATTGGAAGTAGCCACTAGAGCAATGGATGTGTAAAGCCCAGCATGTGTACACACAAGTACACTTAGGAACATGGGACTGGACATACACAAAGCAGGCTGGATAGATCTTGAAACCAGAGTGCTGGTCGAAGGAGTAAAATCTCGAACCAAAGCATTTATATAAATTAAGATGCATGTACACTAAGCAATCATATATATATTTTGCAAGAAAACTTACAAATCAAAAGGGATACAGCAACCACATTTGATGGGAAGAGGAACGGGAAAGAAGGAAGGGAGGGAGGGAAGTTTTAGGTACCAGTGATGGTGATGCACTAGGAACCTAGGAGAAAGATTATCTCCATGCTCATCAACTGAGGTTTCTAAAAGAGGAGGACGCCAACTAAATTAGAATTAGAAGCTGTTGTGAGTCTCTGAGGAAGGCTTTGTGCTCTGTCCTACCCTGTCCCCGCCCCCAGATCAACAGCCCCACATGCAGAAGAAAAATCTCCCAGAAGGGGGAAAAGAGTCCTCTGCAATATTTGCTAGGTGAAATTCACAGAGGGCCAGGCCTCACGCGGAGGCTGCTGTGATGGCAGGGCTTGGAATCAGTAGAGTACAAAAGATACCAGCCATGCTTAAGGCAGAAAGCCAGAGAGACTCCTGCCCAGCTTCTGCCCTAGGCAGGGTGAAGTGGTTGACCCACCCAGGCATCAATGTTGGACAAACAAAACACAAAGTGACCTGAAGACTGTGGACCAAATTGAAAATAGCCATGGACGCTGCCATCTCCAGGTGGGATGGATGCACCCAGCTGGCACCAGTAATATAACGTCCACCCAGCAGATTCCGGTGTGGACAGACAATCATGGACAAGCAGCAAACATCTCCTCTGCTCAGTGGTGTTAAACACACCCTAGCAATGTATACACACCCTCATCAGGGGCACCTAAGGCCAACCCTTGAGTGTTCTGAAAATTTTTTTTACTTAATTACATTCATCCTAAATTGATTAAGTTTCCTTTACAAGGCAATTTGGAGACTTTTGATACAAATTCATGCCCATTAGTAAAAATTAGAATTTATACATTTCCCTACAATGAATTGGTGTCCATTGACACTAGTTAATTTTTACATCTTTGAGATGATTTTCTTTCCCATACAAGACGGTTCTGGGATGGCAATGTGACCTCAGTGGGTGGGGCGTCTTTGAGGAAGCTGGGTCTGGAATGGGTCCTGTCTGAGTGCATGTTCAGGACATAGGAGGATGGGGGCTGAGAATGGGGCCTAATTTTGAGTTGTGGATGTCTCTTTGAGAGACAGTCTCCACCCCACCCTCACAGATCCTGGGGAGGTAGGGGTAGACACCAGCCTTCTCCCTGCTTTTTTGTCATCTTTCCACCTCTGCAACAGCAGACAGATGGACTACGGTTATGTTTTAGACACCAGAAGGATTTTTCTCTTTGGATTTCTGAAGCTTTCTACCCTTGTATACAGGAAGGATAAATAATGTTGCAACATAATAAAAATGCTTTCAGACCCCTGAAGCTAAGAAAGCATTTTAATGTAGTGAGTGGTGTTGCAAACCCTTCTTTATCAAGAAACATGAAGGAAAAGCTTTTCAAATGCCAGTTGCTATAACACAGGCTTGCTTTGTTAGAGACACTTCCCCGGAGATGGTCAGGAAGGGCTCTGTTTGGGAAAGACAGTGCCCTTTGCCTCTCCTGTAGCTGAGTATTTAAGAGCAAGAGCACCAGGCTTTTTTTTTTTTTTAATTTTTATTTTATTTTATTTTATTTTTTTTATTATGGGTAAAAATAAAAATTCTCACAATACATACAAACATTTGCAAAATGATATATAAATATATATGCATATATGTGTATTTGCTTACAAAAATGTTATTTATATATATATATATATATACATATATTTTAAGAGGTGCTTAGATTACCCAAAATATTACATGGAACCCCCTGGGATTCCCATGTTGCCCACCTCCCACACTTCCCACCACATCCCACACAAACATCTCCCACAGTGTGGCCCACCACCCTCAATGGACTTACACATCCTGGGGCCTTGCCACCAACCATAGACCACAGTTCACACTGTAGACCACACTCTCTCCCACTCAGTTCTGAGTGGTGTGTGCTGATTTAAAATGGCCTACATCCGTTGCCACAGCAAGCACCAGGCTTTTTATGAACTGGTTCCCACCCCCTCTTTAGCCTCAGAGCTTCCCAGAAGTTTTACCCCCAGATAGGCTGGTTGAATTTCAAGTCCTCACACTGCAGTTGCTGCCCTCTGTGCCTTCCCCCACGTGCTTCTGGCTGGCTGGCTTCTTCCCCTTCCTTCGCCTCTTGCTGTGATTGGTGTCGATACCTCAAGACTCACAGCAGGTGTTCTCTCGTGGGGCAACCATTCTCTGAGACCTCGTTCTTGGAGTTAGGTCCTCCTCTTATAGTCTCCAATAACCACCCAGAAATTTCTTCTCCCAAATATTTCATATCACTTTATTCTATACATCTCTTTATACTTCCCTCTGTCTACCTTAGTGGGGCCAAGAGTAACAGATTAGACTGGGACAATGTGTGGGAGTTTTACCTAAAATTATACATCAACGAGAACACTTTAAAAGATACAGGAGTTTTTTTAAAAAAGGTACAGGTGTATGCTGAATCACCCAAGCCAAGACGTTTGCCCAAAATTGAAGTTGATTCTAAACCAGCTTCCTGAGTTCAGAAACCAAGTCTAGCATTCCTGAAGCCATACAGTAAAGGCCCCTGGTCTTCCAGTTATTTAGGGACGAGTGTTTTTCTATCCTAATAACTAAATACAGTCATGTCCAAGATCCATCCAATAAGTTAGAAACTTTACCTAATATTTCAGGGGATTCAGAGATAAAGTTGTGTTGGGGGTTGACTTCCCTCCCCCAAAAAGATATGATCAAGTCCTAACTTCTGACCTTACATGGAAAAGGGATCTTTACAGACAGGATCAGCTAAGATAAGGTCATCCTGGCTTAGAGCCCTAATCCATACGGCTGATGTCTTTACCCAAAGAGGGGAATTTGGACACAGACACACCAGCGGACCCAGGGGAGAGTCAACCATGGAAAGATGGAAGCAGAGAATGGAGGGATGTGCCTACAAGCCAAGGAACGCCAAGGATCACCTGTAACCTCCACTAAAGACACCTGGTTTGTGGCGAATTTTCACAGCAGCCCCACAAAACGAATATGGCTGTTATGCTTTTGTTTGTTTGTTTAATTTTTTTAAAAAAGAGACCTAGATTATATAAATGTTACACAAAAAATACAGGGATTCCCATATGCCCCACCCCCCACACCTCCCCCACCCTCCCGCATAAACAACAGCCTTCATTTGTGTGGCACACGAATTGCAATTGATAAACACATCCTGGGGCTTTGCCACTGAGCATGGACCAAGTTCACACTGTACTTTGCCCTCTGTCCCACACAATTCTGCAGGTTACGGGAAGATATAAAATGGCTTATATCTGTCGCTGCAATGTCATTCAGGATGATTCCCAAGTCCTGAAAAAGGCCCCGTATGGCACCTGTTTTTCCCTCTCCCTGTCCCCAGAGCCTCCAGTGGCCACTGTCTCCACATCAATGTTGTAATTTCTTCCATTGCTAGAATCACAATAAGTCTATAGTAGGATACCAGTAAGTCCACTCTAGTCCATATTTTATTTCCCAATCCTGAGGATTCTGGGATGGTGATGCCCACTCCACCACTAATTGAGAGGGGGCTTTGATCCCATATGGCTGATGGATGGGACTCTCTTGCTTGCAGTTGTAGACTCTTTCGTTTCCTTGGTGTGGTGATTGTCCATCCTCACCTCCTTGTTAGTTGTCTCCAGTCCAATGAACTGGAGAGTAGGTGTTGCAACTCTGCTGAGGCTCTGGGCCCACCTGGCACATGGACAGCCCAGAGATTCCAGTCTCTTGGACGTATACCTATAAACTCCAGCACCAACTATAGGTTTAAATAGAAGGGACAGATGAGCCATGTGTAGGGAAGCCATAACTGAGTCCAACTCTGTCACTCTCAGGAGCACAAACTCCAAAGGGCCCACTGGCAAGGCACCAAACTCCAGAGCTATCTGCCCTGACCATAGGACCTGGGTGTCTCCAGAGCCTTCAGGAGCCCCACTATTTGAGGTAGAATCCACTTTGGCAGTCTGAGATGCTGCTGAGACACGCATAAGCGTTACCTCCAGACTCACTTTGAAGTCTCTTAGCCTTATAAGCTCATTTGTCTTTACCTTCTCCTCCTTTTATTCAAAGTCTTTTTCCAGTTGCATTGCTAGTTGGTGCTTGGTAGTAATCCCTCGGTGCCAGGGAGGGTGTTATGCTTTTTAAAAATTACTCTTCAATGTTTCTCATTTAAGCTCTTCTTTTACCATCAAATATAAAATTTCTCTAATGTAAATGCCCCTTCCTCAGCTGTTTTCAGGAGGTTGAATGGTAAAATGGAAAGAGAATGGGTTCAGGGCTCAAGAGATTGAGTCCAAGGCCATGTAATTAGATGGGATGTCGGCTCACCAAGCTGAGCAAGAAGCCAAGAAACAAACCGTCTCCCCATGTCACAATCACCTCATTTTTAAAATGAGGATAATGATGGTATAATCGTACTTCCCTGTAATATGGTTGTGATGATTAAATGAATCGATACATGCGAAGGGTTTTGAACAGTGCTTGGGCATAGCGAGCCCTTGAAAGTATTAGCTATTATCGTTTTAACACAGTGCTAAGAGGTGTGCTGGGCGTGGGAGGACACAAAATGGAAAATCATTGTTAGGGTACTGGGGACAATGGGGTTGTAGCCAGAATACCAGTATTTGAAGATTAGCCTAAAGTGCTATTGAGGAAATGACTCCTATGTAATGAGAATAATATAGCATTTTGAGCTCAGAGCATTCCTCCAAAAGAAAGCCAATTGCTTATTAAGTTACTGAACTTGCTACATAGTTCTAGCTGATGATGCTTTAAATTTAATTCTTCAAGCACAGTGCTGCTTGTGTGTGTGTGTTATGTGTGCAAACACACATGCACAAGCGTATGTACTTGTATTTTGTTTTATGTTTCTTTTATTGGAAGATTATGGTAGGGCTTATGATGTTTATTGTATTGAAACTCTATTTCTTGACTAGGTGAACAAGACTTATGCAATGCTCTAGCTCATGACTTGGAATATCAATGTTTATTTGTCTCCCTATATGAGGCAAATATTTGTACTCGTCTATGGATCTTCTATGCTTCGGCTATCCCTGTTTTCTCTGGTTCTAAGTCTTAATGTAAGTTGGATGAATGACTGCATTTCCTTATATTCAACAACAAGTAATGATGATTTTCAAGTGTCAATATTCCAGTTCTCCCATCCCCAACTAATACAAGAGTTTAATTAACTTGGAATCTTCATTGGACTGCCATCTTAATTTATTTTTTCCAAAGGTATCTCTCTTCCCTGCTTGATTGTGTAGTGAAGAAAAGGAGCAAGATTTAGTATTTGCCCACCTCCCACACCTCCCACCACATCCCACACAAACATCTCCCACAGTGTGGCCCACCACCCTAAATGAACTTACACATCCTGGAGCCTTGCCACCAGTGGGTTCTGTGTAATATTTTAGGTAATCTAAGCACTTATTTATATATATATAAATAACATTTTTGTAAGCAAATACACATATATGCATATATATTTATATATCATTTTGCAAATGTTTGTACGAATTTTGATTTTTACCCATAATAAAAAAAAAAAAAAAAAAAAAAGATTTAGTATTTGACCTGACTTTGAATTTACTGAATAATGAATGCTAAAATGGTAATACCATATAACCAAGCTATAGCTTTCAAGCACTTGGCATAGGAAATAAAAATGTATAGAGGAGGAAGCCATTATTTCAAGACAGAGCACTTTCTTCCCTCTGGTAGCTTACATTTATTTCTTATTTATGTAGTGTATATAGAAATCAATTTGTACCTCATTGCCATGTGTCCATCTATTTACAGACCTCAGGACCTCTGCACGTCATTCCCCTTTTGGGGATAGTCCCATTAACCACGTGGAATAGTAAGTCACAGAACAACTCAGAGCCCCTTAGTTGTTTTGCATGCTGCTGAGCTGGTTGCATGCAGATTGCTTACTCATGGTGAGGGAGTAAAAAAAAGGAATAAAGGGAAATTCAGAATTAATAGGAGATGAAGAGAGAAGAGGAGAAAACAAAACCTGCAGGTAGACTAGACACGGAATCTTCTTTGCAAACTTTGGGGGATAAATCTATAGGCTGGCAGTTAGCAAAGAAGTCTTCTGGGTATTCCAACCTTGAGAAGACCAGCGAGAGGCATCACAGAAAATAATTGCAGGTATTTACAGAGCCCGCAGAGAACCTTGAGCGTTTGGCTGGGCTCAGGTATGGCAGGTTGTCTCTGTCTGCTAACCAGTGTCCTTCAACACCACCTCCTCCTTATTTAGACCCACTTGGTACCATTTCCCTCGTTAGAATTTCTCTGCTAAAATGAAAATCATCTGCAATCCACTGGCACTAGTAGTTGAGAAATAAACGCTAGTTCTTGGATTAGCTGAAATTCTCCACACTCTAGCCCTTTCAATCCTTGCAAAATGCAAATCTGATGACTTTTAGTTCCCTGCTTCGAATATGTCTGCAGCTTCCTGTTGCTCTTAAAATGAAGGCCTACAAGCTTCCCAGGGCAGGGTGTCTGTGCTCCGCCCCAGCGCCCCTCTCCAGCCTCAGGTCCACCATCTCCCACACGCTGCTCTAGTCTCCCTGCCCTGCTCGCTCTTCCCTGCAGTGTGGGCTCACTTCGGATCCCTTCTGCTGCGCCTGCACCTGCTCCTGAAAGGGTCCACCTCCCCTTTGCCTAATCTCCTGCTCCACTTTGAGATCTCAGCTGCCACCACCCCCTTGGGGGAAACGTCCCTGTTCTTTCAAATTCGATCAAACCCTCTGTGACGTGATTGTGTTCAGTAACAGGAAAACAACTCTATTATTATTTCAAATTACAAAAACAATGCCATTTATTGTAGAAAACATTAAAAATAGGGAAAAATTTAAAGTGAAATACAATTGGGTAACTCCTGGCACCCAGAAAAAAATAACTTTAAATATTGTATTCTGGTTCTTTTTTTTTTAAAGGAATTTATTTGGGAAATAGGGGAAAGAAAAGAGCTTGCTGAGAAATGGGAGAGAAAGACAGAAATATACACCAAGATTTGCTGCAGGCTCCCCTAGACAGAGAGAGCTCGTTCCTTTCTTTTCAGTCTTTACTCTGTGTGTGTGTGTAAGTATGTTTAATATAAATGATGAAATTTAATTTATATCCATATTTGCTCATGTATTTTGACTCTTTTATTGAGTGCATGCACAATTAGGATTGTTATATCTTCATGATGGATTGACCCCTTTATCATTATGAAAAGCGCCTTGTTTTCTCTGGTCGTATTCCTTAATTTGAAGCCTAATTGGTGTGATATTAATAAAGCCACTCCAACTTTTTTATGATGAGTGGTGTATGATATCTCTTTTCCATTCTTTTCCATTTTACCTATCTGTGTCTTCATATTTAAAGTAGGTTTCATATAAACTGCATGTAGTCATGTTTCAGTATTTTACCCAGATTGACAGTCTCTGTTTCAGTGAGTTTAGGCCATTTATATTTAATATAATTTTTTATATGTTTGGGTTTATATCTTTTATCTTTTTATTTGATCCATTAGTTCCATGTTTCTTTCTCCCTCTTTTCCTACTTTCTTTGGGATTAATTTAACACATTTATGATTCCATCTTATCTTTATTTTTCGCTAATTAACTACAGTACCTTATTTATTTATTTGGGAGGTACCTGGAGACCTCATATGTGGGAAGCCAGTGCTCAACCACTGAGCTACATCAGCTCCCCTTAACTACTTTGTTATATACCACTTCTCATATAATGTAAGACCTTTCTACCAGTATGACTCCATTTTCCCCCTTCCATTGTTATAAATTTTACTTTTACATATGTTATAACCCCCTAATACATTCTTATTTTTTATTAATTAGTTATATTTTAAAGAAATTCAAAAGTAAGGAAAAAAGACTCTTGTTTTTTTCCACAGATTACCATTTCTGATTTCCTTCATTCCTTATTATAAATCCAGCTTTACATTTGTGGGATTCATTTTCCTGCACCTTAAAATACTTACTTTTATATTTCATATAATGCAAATTCTGGCATGGAATTCTCTCCAGTTTTGCTTGTCAGTGAATGTCATCAAGACATTTAAATTACAAGTCTGTAAGGAAAAGTAATATCCTGTAATTAACAAATAATCCTTGTCTTCATGCAAGAGGTGTTATCTAAAGTTTTGTTTAAAAATAGGAGACAAGGGATTTTTTCCTTTCTCCCCCATCTCTTCTACTCTCTGTTGTCTTCTCTTTTCCCAATTTCTCTTTATCCCTTTCTTTTCCTTTTCTTTTTTCCTCACCTGTCCCTTTTATGTTTCCCTGCTCTCTTTTCTTTCTCTTCTTTCTCTGTCTTCCTTTTTCTTTTTGTCTTTCTCTTGGCTTAGCCCCTTTTTCTTTAGTGTATAACAGTTTTGTGAACCATTTCCAGGTAGCAATATTTTTCAACCAATAAATACAATATTTAAAAATTGTTTAATTGTGTTTACATTTTAATTTTGTCTTTGGGTTCCATGAAAAATATCAAAGCCCTTAAACATTTGATCCCTAAAATATATTCTCAAATCCCTTTGGTAACTATTTCTGCTGATTAAAAAAAAAGGACATTTCTAAGAATGTAACTATTATGACTACCATAGGATTTTAATTTGGTGTTGATCTAGTCAGTGTCAAAACTTGAAATAGACGACAGCATTATTGACATCGCTTCAGGAGAAAGGTGTGAGCATACACAAAATCTAGGTGTTCTTTAAAGACAAGTATGAAAGGTTCTCCCAGGGGTTAATTAATTTATAAAACAGGTTTTATTTTGGAGGGAACATGGCTTCACTAAATGTAATTTCTATCATTATTCTCATATCAAAATACAAAGACACATTTTCTTCATGGAAACATTAAATTATCTATAACAAAAGGGGGGATCTCAGAGTGGTAGGGCGACCGGGACCTGGTTTGCCCAGGACTGTCCCAGTTTTATTACTGAAATTCCTGCATCCTGGGAAGCCCCTGTGTCCTGAGCACACTGGGACTGATGGCCACTCTAGTGGGAAGAGGTCTGGCTGGACCAAAACTAATGTAAATGGATATCATACTTGGGTTGCCTCCACGCACGTGGCGATTGGCAACTTTTAACATGTTTAATCATCACAGCTGCCTTCTGATAAGGATGTTATTGCTCTCCCTTTCAGGTGAGTGCTCATTCAATTCCAGAGCCACTGCTCAAGGGGGAGAACACTGGCCTAAGAAGGGTGAATCAGGACACCCCCTCCCCCAGGAGCTCATCTAATGCTGTTAGAGGGAAGCTCAGCCTCCTGCCCAGTCCCTGCTCTGTGACAATGCGAGCCCGGGGCTCTCTGACAGTGACTTCTGCTCTTGGTGGAAGCCCTTTCAGAGCCTAAGAGAGGAAGGTCAAGACAGAGAGAGACCTTGAGTTTGGACGAGGGCACTACAGGAATAAAGAGAATAGGAAAGGAAGGAAGAGGAGGGAGAAGAAGCTGAGACCACAGGGTCCCTGCACTCCACAAAGCCAGCCACACCCTGCAGGTCCCAGGCTTGGGAATTGTCCTCCCAGCGGGTAGTACGGCCGTTGCCTCCAGCCAGGTGGACTTGATTTTTTTTTTTTCCTATTAGAGATAAATATTTCCTGAGCAATATGCCATCCTTACTTTGGAGATACAGGATCTGCATCTCTTATCTCTGTTAAGCAGAAGTTAATAAGTGCACACACGCTCAACATTTCATATAATATGCTGCTGTTCATATTTGAGATGAGCAAAGAAAAAGGGACTTGGCTCTCAATGCTTCACCCCAACCCTCCTTCAAGCCTGAGCCACGCTGGAGAGGAACTTTTCTCCAATTTCTCCTTTCTGTCTGAGTGGAGTTTTGGCAGAAGTGCCTCCAATTTGTTTGTTTTTGAGATTTGTTGTCTTGCCCGAGTAAGCATTAAACAGAAGGAAACCTCTCTCTCAAGGTGAAAAATTACTTTTGAATTTTCCACTTAGGGAACCACGTCTTGGCGCCTTCGCTGGAGAATAACGTGAAGGCTAATCTCAGAGGCTCGGTAAGAAGCCAAGACAGGTGCTGGGTCTGTCTGCAGGCAGACATTTCCCTAGTGTTTCCACTACCTCTCGAACTTACCTTGTTTTTGTCTTTTTTTTTTCTTTTTCTTGAAGGTCTAAATGACTTTGAAAGCCTTTGGATAAACAGATATCCACTGTGATGCCAATTTGTGTGGTTCTTTCCTTTTGATTTAGCTTGTAATTTATTTCTTTATTTCTGACACATTTCACTTACATTCCCAGGTAAGGGCGAAGTGCTGAAGCTAGAAAACTGTAATTAAATAATCGGGCGGCTGGCAGGCTAGGAAAGGCTGCTATGCTGCTGTTTGTTCTCACTTCTTGGAGCTGGGCATCCATAAGAAGACAGAGATGGGAGTGGCAAGAGATGGGAAAGCCAAGGCAAGCTTTAGTTTTGTAAATAATAATCAATGCAGGTTTTCATGCTGAATTATGGCAGCTCCCTCAAAGTGCCATGAAATGGTATATTATTATCCCTTGCATGGCTGATTCACTCAGCTGGGAGCTGGGGAGAAACAGGCTCACCATGCTATCCACAGCAAAGTCTCTAATGAGATGATGGGACATGCAAAATGCACACTGTGCAATATTTTTCTTCCTGACTCAATCTATATTAAGTCGATAGCCCGCTGGAACCCAAGGTTTGGTGCATTTTTCCAATTTAGTTGCTGTCGATGTCTCTGAAAGTGCTGATTCCATCAAACCTCCCCTCTCCCACACAGATTTCAATAACTTGGGGAAGAGAATTTCCATTAGCTGGCGGTGGGGATTTAAACAACAGTGTAGCTTTCCCATCCATCCACTTTGCATCTGATCAGCTTGTCTGCTCATCAGGAATTATAACAGTCTGTGAAGTCACCTTCCCAAGGAATGCCGCGAGAAGGTATTTATTTACCCATGAAACAGTGGGTGGAATACCTGATGGTGGTATTTATGAAGCATAGGAGCCGTGCTGAAATCAACAACAACGAAAAGGCCATCACAGGCTGAGTTCTCTCACCTACTCCATGTCAGGGGTTGGCAAACTTTTTCTGTAAAAGATCAGAAAGTAAATATTTTGGGCTTTGTGAGCCACAAGCACCTCTCTTGAAAAGTCTTTGATTTTTGTCTTGGTTGTTGTTATTTTATAACACTTTAAGCAGCTGAAAGCCATTCTAGGTCAAAGGGCATGCAAAGAGGCTGCCGGCTCTAGTTTGTGCTGCTCCAAATGACATTTGGCTTGAACTTCAGCCTCGGAGTTTACTTTTAGGATAGTAGAAAAAGCATCTTTGTTGTCATTGAGAAGTCTCAGGCTTTAGAGTTCAAACTCAGCTCTGACTCCTGCTCGTTGAGCGATCTCAGGTTGGTTCTTGCTTCCTCTGAGCTTCATTTTTCTCATCTGAAATATGTGAATAATACCTTCCACATGGGAGGGGCTGGCACTTAGTTTTGAGGGAAGTGACCCCCGTTTCCTTTTTTGTTGTTGCTGTTTTAATTCGAGTTATATGGGAAACGGATGTGGCTCAAAAGGTTCGGCGTCCGTCTACCATATGGAGAGACCAGGGTTCGATCCCCGGTACCTCCCAGTAAAAAAAAAAAAAAAAAAAAAAAAAAAAATTCGAGTTATAACCTTACTGCAACGTTTATAACAGTAGCTAACTCATAGTAGGCATTCAAAAAATGCTCAATGCATGATAAAAGTAATGTTAATAAAACATTCAGGAATCTTAGTAAAAATCACACTGTCTACCAGTTTGGAGAATAAGTCCGGTTAAAACAATACAATAAACATAGGCATTGTTTAGCCCGGGGCAAAAATGGTCTCTACGTAGCTTCAAGAATACATATAAATAATGCCATACAAACATAACAGCGGTGGAATCCTGAGGGAGATTAAATGGTGGCCCCAAAAGGCATTTTAAAGTTGCCAGTCTTCCTCATTTAGACCAATCTGGGTTTGCAGAATGCTGTGAGCAAATGAGATTTTCCTAATTCCTGCAAAAAAGAAAAAGAAATGCAGGACAGACAGGTGTAAGGGAAAGAGATCAAGCTTCTGAATGTGTCAAGGGTAGGTCAGGAAAAGGAGGAGCAACATAAATCAATATGTGTGAAGGCCAACGTGTAGAACAGAAATAGCCAAAGGGCGGCAGTCGCTTCCAAGGTAGTCACCACAGGAGACGATGCACTTATTCCAAAGATGCTGAATATGCTCTGCATATTTCTGAAAATATCATTTGTAGACAGCTCTCCGACTGCATGGTGCACACACCCATGCCTCATAGCAACGGTAAGTCTTTTTGTTCGGGTATGGTCGAAAGAGGAAAGAGCGCAGTGTTTATAACTCACGAACATGAGTTCAAACCCTCACGTGTCATTACGTGACAAAGTAAATGTAGCCAAATGCTCACTGTAGAATCGAGGTGATTCCTGCATGGAATTCACTGTTCAACTTTTCCAACATTTTTGTAAGTTTGAAAATGTTCATAATTAAATGTTAAAAATGTCAAAATCAATCCCCATCCTCCACGTTCAGCCATGTGCATGTGCTTTCTAAACCTTAGTTTCATCACCTACTAAATGGGAATAAAACCACTCACTTCTCAGGGGCTTATTCTCAGTATTCCACATTCATTACTTGGAAAGAGAAAACCACCATGCAAATGCTGTTTATAAAGCCTGTTTCGAGGCAAATCTTCCTTTCTAATTCTACTACAACATGGGCAATGTAGACACAATGTAATGAGTTTAAACTGTCCAAAAGGGTCTACCCTGAACAGAAGCTTTCTCTCTACCTCCTAACACTAATTCATTCTTCACAACCAGTAGCTTAGTGAACATCTCTTGCACCTTAATTATATCTCTTTTTTTTCTTTCCTAATATTATGTATCTGTTTCCCCTTTCTTTTCAATATTATGCATCTTGATTCCCCTTTCTTTTTAATCAATTTTGCAAGAGCTTTGTCGATTTTCTTAGTCTTTCCACAAGAAGTGACTCTTCCTTTTGTGATCTTCTCTATGATAATTTTCTTTCTATTTCACTCATTTCTACTTTCATCTTTATTATCTCCTCTTTATCTATCTCTCTTAGGTTTAGTCTGTTGCTTCTTTTACAACCTTCTTAAGTTAGATGCAGAGTTCATTTATTTTCAATGCATTCAATGCATTTTTTCTTGTTTAATGTAAGCATGCAAGGCCACATGCCCCCTGTGTATCCTTTTAGCTTCATCCTACAAATTTTGATATCTAGTATTTTAATTATACTTCCTTTCTAAATATTTAAAAAAATATCTAGTATGCTTTCTTCTATGACCCAAGGGGGGTTTAGAAGTACTTTTTAAAAAAATTTACAAATCTATCTTCATTTTAGTTAAGTTTGGTAGCTGATGCCTTGTTGAATTATGTACTGGTCCACATGGCACCTATTGCCTCAGAGCTTCAGCTGAGACTAAAAAAAAGTCGCTTTTTAGTATCCTGTTATACATGCAGTGACTCAACACAGAGCTGGGTGAAAATTAGGTGCTCAGTAAATGCTATCTATGATTTTTTCCCATGCTCTTTTGATGGATTGCTCACTTTTAGGTTTTTTCTTATAGAGTGTGAGTGCTTTGAGGTGAAGGGCAATTGTATCATTGTGTCATCACAGACACATCATGGGCACCCAGACAATGCCGTGGAGTTTAAAGGTGGCACTTTGTGAAAAAAAGAGAGATTAAAGTTTTAATTGCCTTTATAGAAAGATAGTTTATATTAGAATGGTCCTAAAATCCTCTTTTTACAGGATTTCTTTATGCACTGTAATCAGTGGCCTACTCTCAGGTCTGGTTTGTGTGGTGTGGGGGTGCACTGGGGGATACAGAGAGGACCACACATCCTCTGTGCCGATGTTTTTCCTTGAGGTGAAGGTGAGGAAGCATTTTGAGTCTTCAACAGAATAGAATATAGCATTTTCCCATCCATTGATTCTCCAACTACATAACCTAATGATGAACAAATCTGATTAAATAAGATTAGGGCTCTCTGAGTGCAGATAATGCCATCTGTCTGTCTAGCTGTGATCACACAGGGCTAAATTCCACTGAGCCCCATTCTTCCACAACTCAGAGCTACCTTGGTGGGAATGACAAGAGGTAGAAAAAAATGTGTGTCCTGCACACACCTGCCCCTCCATGAGGTAAAAGAACACAGGATTGGAGTGCGAAAACTCTGAGCTGGCCATGTTTCTCTTGATATATTACCCATCAGAAATATTGTGAGAAATGCCTATAAGAATGGCCATAGATAAAATATATAGCTTGGCATGTAACAATTTACTTAATCTTTGCAATAACCCCCATGGGGGTAAGTATTATCATTTGCCTTAGTTGGCACAGGAAAAAAGTGAGCACAGAGATGCCAAGGTAATATATAGTGAATGGACTGAAGTATTTTGTATGTAGAGTACTGAATAAACTCTACATGTTGTCATTAAAAGTTCAATCACTCTGATATAGCATCCTTGCCAACTAGTAATGCTCAGCTATTTGGGAAAAACCAACCAACCAAACCTTCCTGAGTCCATGATATTCAAATGGATTCTTCAAGCCAAGATGCCATCCTCAATAAAGAGGGCCATGTTTTCTTTGCCCCATGCAACATCGAGCTTCACCCACCTTGGAGCACAAAACATTTTGTAGTTGCCTGAGTTACTCTCATTGTTTTCCCCTTGGATGACTTGGGTACTGTGCTTGGTGAGTACTATGCCGGGAGGGCGGCGTGCCGGGAGTGCGCTGTGCCGGGAGGGTACTGTGCTCAGCTGGTTCTGTGCCGGGCAGGTGATATGCTGGAATCTTGCATACATCCTCCCTCCTTACAAAACCACAGACTCACAGATTCATAGACAGGAAGGGGCCTTCAACATCGTCGGGAGCAGAGAACTTAAATTGTGGCTGACACTCGCCTTGGAATCAGGGTGTCTGTTAGAAACACCGATTCTGTTCAGGGAGAACCACGGGCTTATTAACCCAAATCTCATTTTTAATGTGCTTTAATTGAGGTCCAGAGAATGGAAGTTCTTTTCTCAAGGGCATTTAATTCATGCTCGGTAATCCCAGAATCAAGGCTGATACTGGACAAAGCTGAATTTATGCTCAAAGTGTAAACTCTCAATTCAATGTCCCATTCCAATGGAGCATCCCAAATGAACAATGACTTCTAAGACTTCTACACATAAAACACACAATCAAAGCAGTTACTGATTTTGCTGACTAACAAATGACTGTACGTACAAGTTTATATATAAATGTTTAGAAGTGGAAATAAAGGAAAGAGTAAGTCTGGTCTATTTAAGATGTCTTTGAAAGGAACCTTGAGATTGCTATCAGGTGAGAAAAAGCCAAATTCAAGAAGGAGAAGCAGGTGGCTAAGACCAAAATAGAAACTAAAATAATTTTCATACTTTATTACTAGCTATGAAGTGGGTAAGTACCACTGAAGTCATGCAAAGAAAAATCATGTGGAACAAAGGCTGGGTTGCAAAGAGAAGGAAATCTCTGCATTGAATTTCTCACTGTACACAAAGGACCCCAAAGTGGCAAACAGGACTGTGCCATTTGTACTTTGAAAGAGGATACACAAACATCAATTAGCACTGACACTCTGCTAAGTGTCATTAAGAAAGAGAGGAGAGTTGTGGGTGGAGGAAACTTGCTTCTCTGGTGCTCCCTGATTCAAGGTGGGAACACGTTTATTAAATGCCAAGTGATTTGATAACAATGAAGTTTAGTTGCTAAGACATTTAACAGGTACTCAGATGTCCCATTGATTTGAACCTTGCTCAAAATGGCACCTTATGCTATTAGAGAAGAGAATTAAAAATCAAAATATGGGCAAGATATTTAACCAAGAGCAATCCCTTTGCCTAGAAATTCCTTACGAGTGCATTGCAGCCGTATTGCTTTTTCAGTTCTCCACTGACAGCTCACTTTGGGATCGAGTCGCAGTTAGTGGAGCCTCTGGCGTAGTTTAGGGCTACAGACCTCATTGCTTGAATGTCTTCCTTGCATCACAGCTTTGTTCCACGTGAGTTTTCTTTTCTTTCCTTCAGTGGTACTTACCCAGCCCATGGCTAGTAATAAATTTGGGGTGGTCAAGTACAACTGAAAGTTGTAGACGTTATAGAGTAGTGGAAAAGAGGGGCCCAGCAGTCCGAGAGAACGGGGTTTCAACTTCTGACTTTAAGTTCAAGCAAGTTCTCAGTCTTCCTTCATCTGTAAAATGCATGCAATTTTGTTAGCTTCCTTGAAGAATTTTTCAAATGAATGCCATTTTAAATTCCTCTCAAAATGGGTGAATTTTAGTATTACCAGCAGTAATAGTAACAGTGAACAATTTCCAGAAAAGTAGCATATGTTCATAGAGATGATTTGTTGTCAAGAGCCCCACACTGCTTATTAATTCTGTTTAGTAAAATGATTTAACAGATATAAACTCACATATCAAATCCCTTCACCGATGCTGGATCCTCTTGAACTTCGGTCTCACCTTCTCATTGGGGAGAGTCGTCAGTGTTGGCAAAGGGGCAGCTTTCTCTCTCTCCTGCTTGGCTTCCAGCCTAAGGCTGATACAGCAGGACTTGACGGCCTTGGTGACGATGTCCAGTGTTCCTTTCAACAAAGCCACTTTGGCTATTAAGTCGCTGGATTCTTGGGTGATTGTAAGATAAACCTTGAAGATGAGATGGCTGCCAGTGTAGACAGAACACCACCCACTGACAGCCTGGGGCACAGTGATTCCATCTTCCGTGAAGACGAGGCGTTTATGTTTATTTCA
Source organism: Tolypeutes matacus (assembly GCA_026826555.1). Taxonomy (NCBI): domain Eukaryota; kingdom Metazoa; phylum Chordata; class Mammalia; order Cingulata; family Chlamyphoridae; genus Tolypeutes; species Tolypeutes matacus. The sequence goes on along the minus strand of JAKSZT010054576.1, from coordinate 4,277,634 downwards.
CTTTGCGGGTGCACTCTCACCCCGGGTGTTTGTACAGCAGACCCATGTGTTTGAGTATAAACACACCAGGAGAGAGGCTGAACAGATTTGCTAAATCCCTCTATTTCGTCTACTCATAAGACCCTATGGTTTACGAACACTGAAAAGTCTTGCAGAGGAGGCCCTTGACATTTGTGAGTGATGCGTTACTAAACCTTCACAAATTCTGTATTTGTGTCTTTCACTGTAGGAGGTGACGTTTCATTCCTTCACGATCCGTCACTTCCTCTGACGTCCTCGTCTCCTTTACGCGTCCAGTAACAGCACTAGCAATGGGCTTTCTTTCACGGACTCTTAAATGAAGAAGCAGAGCCTGTGTTGAATAAGGATGAACGGAGCCACAGGGAAAGGAGAAGCTGAGTTATGGGGGGCCAGGGGAGGCGGGTTTCGTTGCTTCGTGGCTCCCTTTTCTCTCCCACAAACCAGATTCTTAAAGATCAGCCAAAGGGCAAATGGCTACAGAGACATGTCAGGAAAACTTAGAGATCTTGGGAAAGAGTTGAAGGCGAGCCTATAAAATCTATGAACGTCAGGATACCTCTGCCTTTATCAGGAAGACGCAAGTCACTAGATTCTCCCCTTCAATATCCTCGAGTCTCGAACAAGGCTATGAATGCTAGACTATAAAAGTTAACCATGGAAAATATGCAAAAACCCCAAGCACAAAGATATTCATTGCAGCATTACTTTCAATATCGAAAGACTGGAAACCACTGAAATGCCCATTGCTGAGAAATTGGTTGAAATATCCATGTAAATAGGATGCAGTGCTGTAAAAAGAAGGAGAAATATCACTGTGCTACCATCTTTGGGATGTACCATTAAGCTGCAGTAAGTGTGTATAGTAGTCTATGCTTTATCTCAGGGTGAGCAAATAGTTGGTGAGAAGTTTCACTTAGCAGTACTCCAATTAACCAACACAGGAAGCACGATAGAATCACTATTTTAAAAAAACTAATTACTTAGTGGAGCTAGTCAATGACCATAAGTGGCCGACTTCATCACAAAAATTACGGGGGAAAAAAGACATCATGCGTCCTCTACTTTAAGTGTACTGTTGGGGATTGAATCATGTCACCCACAAAAGGCACGTTCAAGTCTTAACCTTCTAGTCCTATGGGTATGAACCCATTTGTAAACAGGGTCTTTGACGGAACTAAGTTAAGGTGGGGCCTTAATCCACTATGGATGACGTCCTTATAAGCAGGGGAGATTGGACATGGACATGAACCAGAGGGGCCAGACAGATAACCATGTGATGGGAGGATTGCTGGAAACCCATCCCCAGAGTGCTAGAGATTTTGGGGAAAGCATGGCCTTGCTCACACCTTGATTTTGGACTTCTAGCCTCCAAAACTGTGAGACGATAAATTCCTGTTGTTAAGCCAACCAGTGTGTAGTATTTGTCATAGCAGACCTTGCAGACAGAGAAATATACAATGCTGTCCATGAAGTGTTCTTGACAAAACAAAAACATTGCACCTAATCTAATTAGATCTCTAAATATAACTATAAATGTGTAGGAAATACAGGAGACAGAATAGCAGGTTTAAAATCACTCCAGGGGTACAGTCAGAAAAATCCAGACTAAGGGACATTCTTTATGATAAATGACCCTATTTATTTAAAAAAAAAAAAATGATAGAAGAATGGAGGGTCAACTGTTGAATTCAAAGGGATGTTTGATAATAAGAGGAGCTTCTGTCAATTTTAGGTATAAAAATGAAATATTGTTATTACTTTTTAAGATGTTTTATCTTTTAGTCGTACATATGGAAATATTTACAGGTGAAAGCACATGAGACCCAACATTTGTGACAAAATAATCTAGGGAATGGGCAGTGGGTGAGGGCAGAGAAGAGCAAGATTGCTATGTGTTAATAACTGGTGAGTCTGTGTGATGGATAAATCAGGTCCATTATAATCTTTTCCTTGTGTATATATTTGCAAATTTCCAAACCAAAATTTTTACAAAAAACAATCCCTCACATGCTTGGCTCCAAAGACCAAAATGAAGACCCAAGAGATAAATATGGTGGGTAAGAATTTCTCTTACATGTCGAGAGAACTATGAACCAAATGGCTGTACTCTTATTAACGAAAATAATTAATTAGGTTGATTTGGTGTTTACATTAGGCCATTCAAGGTTCTAGGCTCTTTATCTATTTTAACACATTTGCTTGTCCCCAGCATCCTGTGAAGTAGGAACTGCTTTAATGCCCATTTTTCCAGATGAGGGCACTGAGACAGAAGGTAAGAAGCTGCTCAAGGCCACGCGACTGGGAAGGGCTGAGCAGGAACCCAGCGGGCGGCAGGCTGGCTCCAGGACCCACGCGCTCACCAGCTCCGTGAGAACGTTTGGTGTGAGCCACGGTGACGGGTACCACTTCCAGCAGCACACTCCGTGGCAGCCACCGCACTGAACGCTTAGTATCTGTTACCTTCCATCCAAGACAGCCCTCTGAGATACTCTCTGCACTTCCATCTCACACAGGAGGAAAACAGAGCTCATCCACGATGACTCAGATGGGCTGAGGCAGAGGTAGGGCGCTGGGTCCACTAACTGCTGCTCAGTAACCAACCCCCCGAAACTGATCACCTTAAAATGGCGGCTAGTGATTGCGCTCATGATGCCAGTGCGTGGCCAGCATAGGCTGGTTCTTTAGCCCGTGGTCTCTGGTCGAGAGCCTGTGACCAGCTGCTTGTTGGCTGGTCCTCTCCGCTGCTGAGGTTTAACTGGCTGTTGGGTGGAGCCCCTCCTGTCCTGTGCAGGTCCCATCCTCCGGTGGGCTGCTCTGGGCTTGTTCCCGGGTGGTGGTGTGGCTGAAAGAGGGAGCGTGGGCTCCAGCAAAGACTCTGGAGCCCCAGACATGGAACTCACACAGCCTCACTTCCAGCACATTCTACTGCCCAAGGCCAAGCCCAAGCCCAGCCCAGATTTAGGTAGTGGAGAATTAGATCCCACCTCTTGATGGGAGGATCTGGAAAGTGACATTGCAAAAGCCATAGATCAGTAAAAGAGGGGAAATGGGGGCCATTTCTGCAGTTAGTCTACCAAGGGCATGAACCCTGCTCTGAGATGAAAGCTATTGCATCTCTCTCTCTCTCATTTTAGGTTCTACTGCAAATTTGGAGTGCTTATTAACTGACCTAGTCTGAACTTATCTGAAGCATAATCCTCCATCTGGCTAAATTCTAAGTCTGAGCCAGGCCATACTTGGTACCAAATATCAAATGTTTGCTGCTGCGACTTGACAGAGGATAGGATTACACCCCAGGAAGGCATAAGGCTGGACACCGCAGGAAAGAGAGGTATTAACAAAAAGCCCCAGGAGCCAGGTAATGAGCGATTCCCCACAAGTAACAAAAGCCATGCAGCCGTAACAGAAATTCGATGAGATAAATTCCACTTTCTGCCCAAGTTTATCCACTCAGGGAAGAAACAATTACCTTGTGAAAATGGAGCGTTCTCCCTATATTGTCCCTTCATTAAAATATTCAAATGAAGGTAACGACACTGTTATAAGCTCATTTATAAAGAAAAATAACATTAATGCATTTAACGCTAATGCATTTACCTCAGAGCTATTCCCAGAGATGTTAAAATGTGAAGTTTATAAAATGTTCAGTGATGTTGAACTTGAATTGCAACCTAATGCTTGAATTGCTACATTTAACATTAAAAGCATGTTATTAATCTTCAATTTAGGGGAGAATAATTTCCACTCACTGTGTAGGGAAAAAAAATCCAGTTATGATGGGATTTCATTCAGATCAAATTTGCTTTAATTGCAATTCTATTAAATTAGAAATAGGCATTTTATCCTGATATGATTCTTTGATGTCTTTAGTTTTAATGCTAATAAAAGCATTATCACCACAGGTGTGAGCTGCATTATGCACAATAATTAGGGCTTAAATTAAAGATGTGTCAAGCTACCAAAAGTAATTTGGAAAACTAATGCAAAAGAAGTAAACCAGGTGAAACTTTGGGGGCAGTTTCATTCCCCAAATCTCTGCCAACACCAGTTTCTCATTATTTCTATTTTCTTTTATGAACAACAAAAATAATGCTATTAAGAATAATAACTCTAAACCATGGTTTAAAAAGCAGCACTCGCAACTGAGTGAAATTCTTTGCAAACAAACAAGGCATCATAGAAGATTATTTTCCACAAAATGAAAGATGTAAACAATACGTATTAAATCAAGAAAAAGGTATACATTAGTATGTTTAGTATATTCTATTGGTAAAGCCTTAGAGGGAATGCAAACAAATATTAATGAGTTATTATTAATCTTTAAGTGGGAGATTATGGAGGATTTTTCTTTTAAGGTTTTGATTCTATGTTTTACAACACTTTGTATAATTAGCCATACTATTTTGTATTAAAGGAAAATCCTATGAAAGGACAAATATATCCAGCATGAGTGAACTTGTCAAAATCAAAGACTGTGTTATGTTTCCTTGTCAAACCTATACACAAAGAGGCGTGCCTGCCCCTTCTTGGGGATGAATGAATGAAGGCATGCTCACATGAATGAATGAATGAATTCCAGGAGCTGGGGTTCACCATGTAATTAACAGGAAGGCGGCCAGAAAGTATGGCTTTGCACTCTGTTTTGCCTGGCAAGACCTCTCATCAAGATCCAAATCTCTTTATTTTGCTGAAATATATTAAGGGCATATAGATGGCCGCGGTGAGCCATCATGCTCTTCCCCGAAATGAATCAAATTCGGGAGTAAAACCAGAAGCTGTGAACTCAGCCTCTGCTCCTCACGTAAGAAATGATGCAACCTTCATGCTTAGATTTCTTTGTTTTAGCTTTTGTTAATTCTTTTATGAATGTCTCAGCCACTGTGGGTCAGGAAATAGACCAGATGCTGTGGGAAAGACAAAGATGATTGAAGACACGTTTTCTGCCGCCCCCCCCCCCCGGGGTAGCTTGGAGTAGAGGAATGGGAATGGACCTTGACATCCGACATTCCTGGGCTTCAATTCAAGTACCGCCAGTTACTGCCCGAGTGGCAAGTGACTTCTCCTCTCTAAGTGTCATCATCCTCATCTCCAAAATGAGAAAAAATAATATTACACTGACTTTTTATAAAAATTAAGCCAGACAATATATAAGTAAACAGGTACAGAGTAAGCACCCAGAAAAAGGTAACTGTCCTCATGAAAAAAAAAAAACAGTATATAATAAAATATTGCAAAAATGCAAACTAGATATTTTTAATGTGCACTGCATTGATTTAGGCTGAATTTAACTGATTTCCACATGTGTCTGGTTCTGTGTTCCCTAATTGCTGGGGACAAAGGGACCTTCTGTGCTTAAAGGAATTTACTTCCATCAAGAGCAGTTACAATTAGAGGCTAGAGATGAAATTTGGTTGTTATTGTGATAGTATTTTGTCAGGGACTCAGAAATTTTTCAGTGCTGCCCTGCCAGTTACCCCTTCTGCTCCCTGAATCTTGAAAAGATTTCTCCAATAGTTGTAAAAGAGTGTATTAGTTATAATTGCTGCGTAACAAGTTACTCTGAATTTTAAAAGCTAAAATAGCACACAGTTTATGTGGTTCAGGAATGAGGGCTTAACTTAGCTGCTTAGCTGGGTGTGTGGCTCAGGTCTCACAAACTGCAACCAGAATGTTGGCCAGGGCTGGAGTCTCATCTCCAGGATCTACTAAGGAAGGAGGCTCTTTCAAGCTCACTTGTGTGGTTCGTGGCAGGATTCAGTTCCTCGCTGGCTGCTGGGTGGAAGCTCACAACATGGCAGCTGGCTTCAGTGGAGTGAGCCAAAAAGCTGGCTTTCTCTCCATGAGAGGGCAAGGCAGGGACATCACACTCTGTAACCTAAGCTTGGAAGTGCCATTCCTTCACCTTGCTGCAGTTTATTCAATAGAAGCGAGTCATTAGGTCCAGCCCACCCTCGAGGGGAGGGGATTACACAGGGACATGACGAGTAGGAGGTGGGAAGCATTGGAAGCCACCTTGGAAGACTATTTTCCCCAAAGGGGGCCCAAAGAACTCTCAGGGGGTACCTGAGCCTGAGTCCCACAGTCTCTGTTTTGGAACCCCAGGTAAAGGCTGAGGTCTACGTGGTGACTCCTGCTTTCCACTCTGTGATTTGAAGTCCAGAGGCCCATAAACTCAGACCCGCTGAAGGAACAGAGGAGGGAAGGGCAGCTAGGTTGTCAAGAATGACCCTGCCAAGTCGACCCATGTTCCGGAAGAAGTATGGAGGGCAGACCTTGACTCAGTATTTTCAGCGCTCACAGGATCCATGTGCACACACACACACGTACACACACATTTATTGACTACTGCTTATGTGCCTGGCACAGTTCTAAGTGCTTTACAGCACTCAGTGCTACAGAGTTGTTGCTGCCATTATTCTCATCCATAGCTTACAGATGAGGAAACTGAGGCACGAGGATAGTAAATCCCATGATCCAGGGGCACATAGAAAATAGTGGTAGAGCTGGGATGCAAACAGGGGCCCTCTTTGATTTGCTATGCTCTAAAATGCCCATAAAGCCCAGGAACTCTTTGTAGCATCCAGGAAAAGTGAAAATTAAGGGCTTTCCCTTTAGCAGAGAATTAAAATAGTGGCTGAGCAGAGGCAGAAGCAACTGGGGAAGGGGGAGGTACTCTCTGTGCCTCCACCCTGCTATAACCCCTCTCAGTCCTTATATATACAATGCTTATTTTCATGTCGAGATAGAATGTCAATATCATGTTGAGTGAAATAAGCCCAACACAAAAAGACAAATATTGTATGATCTCACTGATAGGAAATATTAGAAAAAGCAAATTCATAGTGTCAGAAACTAGAATATAAGCTACCAGGAGATGGGGTGGGGGTAGGGAATGGAGAGATAATGCTAAAATGGTACTGAATTTCTATTTGGGTTGATGGAAAACTTCTGGTAATGGATGTTGGTGATAAGAGCACAATGTTGTGAACGTAATTAACGGCACTGAATTATGTATTTGAAGGTGACTAAAAGGGGAAATTTTAGGTGGTATATATGTTACTAGAATAAAAATTTAAAAAACAGCATAGGACTCTGCAACATAAGCAGTGAATCCTAATGTAGACTAACAACACACTAATGCTACATGTTAATAATATGGGGACTATATGGGAATTCCGTAATTGCTGCATGATTTTTCTTTAAAACCTACTACTCCAATAAAAATGATGTTATATATGTGGGCCATATAATATTTATCTTCCCACCATATAACCACAGTGCATTGGATAGAGAAAGCTCAATATATGACCATCAGTATTGATTACACTTTCACACCTACGTTGGCTACTTGCTTAGATGTTGCATTTTTTAGCAGGACTGTCCTGATGAGTATCAGCTTTGGGCTCTGACTCAAATTCTGGCAGGCCCACTTTGTGTGATCTTGACCTTGCCTGCCAGGTCCTGAGTTTCCTCATCATTTGAATGGGATAATAATATCTTCTTGTGGGATTCTCATGCTGATGACTCAAAATTCTATGCCAAGTGCCTACAATGGTTCCAGGCACTCCATAAATGGCAGCTGTTTTTAGTGTTATCAGCCACCATTGGTTTTTAAATAGAGGTCTTTTTTTCCACATCATAATCCAACTTTCCTAGTATGATCTTCAGAAATGTCACTCTTCCCCATTTGGATATCAACAGGGACATATATTAACCAAAGCAGGTTAACGCTCCTGCTAAAATACCCTGCCACCCAGAATCTCCGTGGTTTAAGCCAGCATTTTCTATCAGCTCTCCTCCAGCGGCCAGGTAGAGTCCCGTGTCCTGCTGTGCTGTGGCTGCCTCACCTGGAGCCCTTTGCTTCCTGCCAGGTGGAAGGGAGAGTGCAGAGGCATTTTAGGAGCCAGGTCAAAAAGTGACTTAACACTCTGTTATCGGTTGGATTGTGTCACCCAAAATGATAAGCTCAACCACCGTCCCGTGAATGTGACCTTGTTTGGAAATAGGGTCTTTGAAGCTGTCATTAAGCTGAGGTCCGATTGGGTTAGGGTGGCCTCCTATAAGAAGAGAAAAGTCTGGACACAGAGACAGACATGGGGGAGAAGGCCATGTGTCAGCGGAGGCAGAGATTGGAGTGATGCTC